>JADWQK010001239.1:0-722966 GCA_017933935.1 Sesamia nonagrioides | reverse complement strand
TAGTATGTACTTAGTGCAGTAGTATGAACCCTAGACTGCATCAACTATCAAGCTCATGTCATATAGTATGAAGGTATGGGAGACAGTAATTGAGAAAAGATTGCGAGAGAAATATATTGTACGCTGAGAGCGTCCATTATGGAAAACACACAAAAAATAATTCAGAAATTAAAATACGCCATGGCAGCTAAGAGATGACCAGTCCCTTCTGACGGCGTCCGTTCACGAACATGACGTATGGATCAGCATCATTCAGGTCAACCATATCGAAGGGAACCCAATGACCCAACACGCACGCCACCATCAGCGAAGACATTTGAGGGAGCATGACATACTCTCAACAGCCAGAGCACAATCAAGTCAATAAAAAAAGACTAACCCAACAAATAAATGCCTTACAGCACATTCGTACATTGTGCTCACACGTTTGCCATACAACACTAAGAAATTGAATCTACACAATGCTAAGATAGTTTTTTCCAAGGTTCAGCAGCTCCAACAGTGTTCCCGAGTACTAAGTTTAGCTCCTGTGCAGCTGTATAAGTGCCGAACACCTCTGTCAGCGATACAATTCCGTAATGTACAATATGCTGGGCTACATAGTGTGTACTGGCTTAGAGTAAAAAAAAAAAAAAACAAACATTTACAAATTAAAACTACTGGAGGAAAAATCAAAGAACAATCAGTGTATAGAAATCGGACGCAGCTCAAGCCCAAGCCTTTTTGTCCTCAATATAATCCTTCACACTACAAAATGCTATCTGGCACAACTTACGTTTAATGAAGGATTTGAATTTATTCAGGCTCAGATCTTGAACCACCTCTGGAAGTCCATTGTAAAAATGTATACATTGGCATCTAAAAGAGCCACCTATTTTCTTGATCCCTGTTGTAGGTACAATAAATTTGTGCCTGTTCCTAGTATTTATATTATGGACATCACAGTATTTTTTAAACAATTTTATATTTTTATGAGCATACAAAAGATTTTCATAAATATATTGAGACGGCACGGCCAGTACATTAATCTCTTTAAATTTTTCTCTGAGAGAGTGTCTCGGACTTAATTTATAAATTGCACGAACAGCTCGTTTCTGCAAAACAAATATTGTTTGAATATCGGCGGCATTTCCCCATAACAGAATGCCGTACGACATTACGCTATGGAAATAGCCAAAGTACACCAAACGGGCCGTCTCAACATCAGTCAAATTACGAATTGTTCTAACTGCGTATGCAGCAGAACTTAGTTTTTTTGACAATTTTTCTATATGTGGACCCCATTGAAGCTTAGCATCCAGAGTTATACCTAAGAATACTGTGCTGTCTTCAGATTTCAATTCTTCGCCCTTTATCAACACTTTAGTTTCCACCTGCCTAACGTGAGGTAGAGTAAACTTAATGCATTTGGTTTTTTTCTCGTTTAAGAGTAAATTATTAACATTAAACTAATGGACTACTTTGGAGATCGCGCTATTTACATCATCAGTAACCTGCTGCTGACGTTTCAGTTTAAATAAAAGTGAAGTGTCATCTGCAAACAACACTATATCGTGGTTATCCTTTATTAGGTACGGCAGGTCATTGATGTAAATAAGAAACAAAAAAGGACCAAGAATTGACCCCTGTGGGATTCCCATTGTTACTAAAGATCCGGAAGATCTTTTTCCATTAATGTCAACGCACTGAATCCTACCACTCAAGTAAGATGTAATAAGATCCAGCGCAGAATTCCGGATCCCGTAGTGGCGGAGTTTCCTGATTAACGTATCGTAAAGAACGCAATCGAATGCCTTAGACAAATCACAAAAGATGCCTAAGGCATCGCATTTATCCTCCCATGCATTATAGACATGTCCTAGAAGTTCATCAGTAGTTGAACGACCCCTTGTAAAACCGAACTGAACATAATTTACAGTTACAGGTGGTAAATATAATAATATAATATTGGAAATAATTATGGACCCTGTTGGGCACAGCAAGTTTTAAATAAGTAGAGAGAGGAAGAGCGCTTCATGTTTCCATTTATTTAATTATTATTTATTTAGTTTTATATAATTCTTATTCATTTATTTTTATTAATTGTATTAGAGTGAGTATTTATTCAATTGCTATCTCTTTATATTATATGTATATATTATATTAATTGTTAAGTATTCATTCATTAACAATTTCTTTAAATATATTGATATTATTTGAATTGGTACTCGATTAAAGTTCATTATTATAAATGTTTTATATGTAATTATGTATATTAGTATATTAAATGTTTTTTTTTTGGAAATTCACCTTTCTTAACAGTTAGGTTTGTATTTTTATTGAATTTAGCACTTAAATAGTCTTGTAACTTATAGTAGCTTTTCCTGATTAGGTATTGCTTTAATCTATATTTAAATATACTCGTTTTATTCCAGCGTTAATCCCAGTCGCATCCGCAGCCTTTTCAGCTTTGGAGTCTGGGGTCCGCTTTACCATTCCAACTGCTGATATGGCTAAACTTCGACATTTTCCGTGAAGCGACTGTCTGACCTCCACAACCCGAAGGTGACATCGAAGTATTGCAGTTAGACCAATTGTTGGACTTTTGAGGGCTCCAACAACCCGTAACGACTGCCACTAGATGTTCGTATGGCAACCGGGACCAACGGCTTAACGTGCTTTCCGAGGCACGACCAGACCAGTGCAAATATTCATATTTATGCATACAAATACTTGCACTATGCGGGGATCGAACCTGCGCCACCTTGCGCAGCGGCCGCGTCCGCTACCGCTACGCCACGGAGGCTGTCTTATTCTGTTCTTTAATGTCTTCTGGTAATTTATTGTATATTATATTGACATAGAATATGGACTACATGAGTGCAATTTTATGTTGGATGGGGGCAAATTTAATTTGTTTCTATGACGCAACGTATAAGTCGTTTGTACATCTCCCCGTGTCTTATAGGAACCTGGATACTTACGGGCTAGTTTGCATAATTCCAAAATATAAAGGCTAACTAAGGTTAGAATCTTATGTTTTTGAAAGTCAGGCTTGCAACTGTCTGTTGATTCTATGTTAGTAATATTATCCTTACTAGTTTTTTTTTTGCATGGTAAATAGGGAAGGAGCGTCTGTGCTATTTCCCAATAATATGATGCCATAGTTAAACCAAGCATGGGCGTACGCGTAGTATGTACTTAGTGCGGTTTGTAGGTTAGTAATCTTTTTTATTTCGCGGAGAGCATATAGAACTTCGAAATTTTTGATTTTACTGTCTGTATGTGTGTTTTCTAGTTTAAATGAGTGTCTATTGTTAAACCTAGGAGAGTGAAATTATTTACTGTTTCTAATTTATGTTGTTTAAAATTAAAGTCTATATCTATTTGTTTTTTCTGCCAGGGGTGAAAAGCTATTAATTTCGTTTTAGTGAAATTTATTTCGAGATTATGGTCTGTCATCTAGTTTATATAGTATTTTCAAGAATAGTTGAAAGTCTGTTGTTTAAATTGGCATTTGTTTGGCATGGGGTCAGGATAGAGATATCATCTGCGAAAAGTAAACATGGACCTTCAATGGTTTTAGGGAGGTCGTTTATATATATGAGGAAAAGCAGACAACCTATGACACTTCCCTTGGGAATTGAGGCATGTATTGGTTTAACATCAGATCTTATAAGTTTTGCTTCTTTTGTTTTTTTATTATAATATTCGATTTCAACTATTTGCTCTCTACCTTTTAAATATGATATGAACCAGTCGTGGGCTTTCCCGCGTATTCCTATTCCGTACAGTTTATTGTACTTTGTCGTATGCCTTCGTCATATCAAGTAATATCCCTATTGCATATTGCTTATTGTTTATAATATTTATCGCCTCTTGAATGTATTTATATACAGCTAGCTTCGTAGATTTGTTTTTACGAAACCCATTTTGGCAGTCATCGAAAATGTCATATTTTTCGCAAAAAGAATAAATGCGATCACACATTGCCCTTTCAAATATTTTGGTTGCTGTAGGAAGAAGGGAAATTGGTTTATAGTTATTTGGGTCTGTTTTAGAGTTTTATTTTTATGGATTGGTTTAATTGGAGCTATTTTTAGTTGATTAGGGAAAGTGCCCTCGTCGAAGGATTGATTTATTAACTTATAAAACGGAAAGGTTAGTTCGTCAGCGCACTGTCTGAACAGAGTCGGTGGGAGTTCGTCTATGCCGTGACTATTTTTAATTTTAAGGTTCTTTAAGATCTGGTTGACTTCATATGCGTCGACTGGCGTAAGAAACATGGTGCTTTCCGTGGGCCTAATTACTGATATTTCTCCCTGTACAGCGCCAGATGTTTGGGCGGTATTTTCCCCAATGGATGCGAAAAAGTTATTGAAAACATTAGCCACTTGGTTAGGTTCACTTACTAGATTTGTTGTTTGTAGTGTTATATTATATTTTTCTTTTTTAGTTATTTTGTTTGTCCGTTCTTTTACATTGATCCACATAGTTTTTACTTTATTTGATGATTTATTCATTTTATTTATGTAATGTAATTTTTTTGCCTGTGTTACTGATTTTTTTAAGATTTTTTCTTACTTTTTATAAAATTTTGTAAATATTGAATCATTAATTTTTGTGGAAAGAACTTTTAATAGTCGTTTATTTTTACAAGATTGTTTAATGCCAACGGTGAGCCAGCAATTATTTCGTTTTGTTTTTACTTTAAGTCTACGTTTAGGGATACATGTATCCAAGCTATCTATCAGAGATATATATGATACATTTTGGGGAGTGTGCGAGGGAATTGCATGATTTAATTCCCCCATCTCCGTTCCACCATCGGACGACCCGTCGTACGGCGATTTTCCACCCTTACGTTGTTAACACTACTACGATCCGGACGAAACATTTCGCCTCCTCCTTTATACCGCGTACATCAAGAGACTGGAACAACTTGCCGGCGGCGCTGTTTCCGTCGGACTACAATTTGAGTGTCTTCAAGGCTAGAGTGAATAGGCTCTTAATAAACTAGCGCGCTTTACCATCAACGATCGCATCGCTGCTTACCATCAGGCGGGATTGCGGTCAAGCGCTGGTTTATAATTTATAAAAAAAAAAGATTTATGAAATGAAAGATAGTTTTTATTTGGCTGTATAATATCATTCCAGTTTAGTGTCTTTAATTTTGATTTAAATTTTTGTATGTTATTTCTGTTAAATAGTCATTTAATCCTAAACCAAATGGATTGTTTGCTTTGTTGTTCTATAGCCATGTGTATTATTGTTCCGCAATGATCTGAAAAGCCTAATTCTTCTACGGTCGTGTTCATTTTACTATCATTAAAATTAGTAAAAATCAAATCTAGGCATGTTGACGTGGTTTGTGAGCTACGCGTAGGTTCTTTTATATGTTGTATAAATTTAAATTCTAGCATAATATTAATAAATTGGTTTGTTTTTACGCTATTTTCTAATGTATTTATATTAAAATCTCCTCCTATAATGACGTTATATTTTTGGTATTTATTGTTTATATGTTGCAATAATTGTTTTAGCTGAGTAATAAAAACTACTTCCTCTCTTCTATTCCAATACATGGTAACTATCAATAGATTTTGCTTTGGTAGCCTACATGCACAATATTCAACAGACATATCTATAATATCACAACATTCTATAGATTCTACACTATCCTCTAAGATAATACAGACACCGCCACCACTTCGAGAGCGGCGACAATATGATGCCGCAGTTAAATATCCACTAAATTGCATAGTTTCTAATTTATTTTTGGTTAGCCAGGTCTCAGACATGCATATTGATTTGTAGGTGGGTTGATCGTTGAGAAGGTCTGGGGTTTCGAAACTTACGATTGTTGCTAACTTCATTTAAATTATACTGAGTTTGGTGGCGTTCAAATTGCTGATTATTAGTGTCTGTGTCGGGTTGCTCCTTCTGCATTTCTGTTCGTTTACCTTCTATAAACAACTGATTTTCTCTTATTATTGCATATAACCCTTTTTTCTTTGCTCTTAACATTTCTTCTCGCATTTCTTTTCTCTCCATTCTTTCGTTTTCGTCAAAAAATTCAGATAGGTATAATCTTGTTCCTTGAAGGCAGTGTTTATTTTCAACAATGTATTTTGCCATTCTTTTACTAATGAGTTCAATTACCAGGGGTTGGTTGCGATTATAGTTTCTGTCTAGTCTATGTTTCTTCTATGTACACGGTAAGGTCGATATTTAGTTTTTCATAACAAATGTCAATTAATCTACATTGTTGGTCATAATCTGGCTCTTTGTAATATTCAGGAAAGCCGTAGAGTACTATTTTCTCTCAGTTGTTCACCACTGGGTATCTGTATGTAGTATTCTGTAATCTGTGCTATAGATACAAAGATTGCCTCTTTGCGCATGAGGATCTCCCTCGTGGCTACGGAAATGGCCAGGTGTTCTGTCTGATTTTAATCAGTATTTGGCAGTAGATAGATAGTATAAATGAGTTGATTTAAGTATCACAATAAGTATACATATAAGTTGATTATAATAAATCGAACACCAGTCCTGTCTGTAACAACAGCAGTCCTGTCTGTAACAACACCAGTCCTGTCTGTAACAACACCAGTCCTGTCCGTAACAACACCAGTCCTGTCTGTAACAACGCAGAATATACTTATTTTCTAAAACAACCATTTTTTAACTTGTGTCTAATGTTACCGCTAATGGAGCATAATAATATTGTAAATATTCTTTTGCCGCTTTTAGCGGAGGATGTGTCCTAACTCCTGAACTATCTTAAAAGTAAAACGTTTCAAATCAGCTTTACATACCATACGCGCCTGTGTTGTTTGAAAGTGCAGGTGTGCGCTTTGCATGCACATAAGTAAGTATCATTATGCCAGTTATGTTTAAGGCCAATATAACTGGGAACGAATCCTACCCTATTAACCGAGCACAAGTTCAGACCCTAGGCCTGCGACTGATGCGTTGCTGACACCCCAACCTGGGTCGAACCTAGGACCCCATGTTCTGCGGTCGCTTGCGACAACCAGACCAACGAGACGGTGGGTTATTAACGTGGTATCCACAACATTTTATTTCAATAACACTAAAGTTATGACATTAGGCAGGAAATAAAAACTAGGAATAGAAATGAACGTTCTACTGTAATGAGCCAGATGTCAAAGTGGCTCGCAAGTCACAGGCACAGGTCAAACCGGTGCGCGGAGGTTAGTGAGTAATTCATTGAGACTTCCGCGAGACCTCGAGCGGCGCGCAGGCGGGCGGCCGGCGGCGGGGAGCGCGGCAGTGCCACTCGGTCACCGCCGCGGGCCGCACGACTCACGCACACCAGTTAGAGCCTCATGGGCTGAACTGCGACGAGCGTCTCGCGCATTGACACCCGTTCTCTACTTACGAGTCTGACTCGTGTTTATGAAAAATCCCATTTGGGAGACGAAAACACGATTCTACTCGAAACTTGACTGACCAAATTTTAAAAGTCAACTGCACCACGCTCCGCCAGCGCCAACCCGGTTGTAAACTGTCTAGCAGTGAACCTTCCCCATCCAGCCGCTGCTCGCCGCATCATCGTCAGCTGTATTAAAGTTAGTATCGATTTTTCGCTTCAGCAGTTTTAGTGTTGACGTCCTAAAAGGTATCAAGCTATACTATGGTAGAGTGGTGCGCGGCGTGGTCCGCGAGGTGTCCGCGCCGCTGGCACACTTTGTGTTTACGTCGCGGTCTCCCTGACTCCCGCCAGCCGCAGCCGCTAGCCGGCTAGGTGCGAGCACAACACTTCATTACTTATGTGACAACTTACACTGTATTAAACAGTAATTATTATAATTATTAGAATGTTATAAGAAACTGAGTAAGTACTTAAAATTTTTTAGTGCTTTAGAGCCTTCCAGTTGCAACTTGGGGACTGCATACCTGTACCTGTACCGTGCGTCAGTGTGCTGTAGTTTTCTTGTTCATTATCGACGTATATACTTCTAGTCTGACGATCGATTCTGAATAAATCTCACCGTGGAAAGTTAGGCGAGGTGAACTTACAGAGCTGGCAATACTAACAATCTGAACCAACTTGTCACGGACAGTTGAGAGAACTGGTTACAGAGTCACGCTGTAGGGCATGCCCGTGCACATGAACTAACCATACTACCCATGTTCAAGTGATTAGTCGCTGCACTAGCCAGCACTCCAGTATATACAAACGTCTGACGTTACTGACGATGGGATTGTAAACATTTCACATAACAGAAAATTATAAGATTGATCTTGCTACTTGTATATTGTGACATGAGCCAAAGCCTGCCAGTAGTGCAGCGGTAAACTGTTATATAGCACTTACTTTCTGTGTTATGTATAGCGGTAAGTGGCTGAGCGATATTACTGTGAGTTCCGATAACGTGTGCACGGCACTAACCCGACTGGGGCTGTTATCACGACTACCTCCGGACTGGAAGGATCCAGAAGAAGGTTTGGAGGCCTGTCCACTAGCCACAATTCACGCGTCACCTTACTTTCAATAGATTCTCTAGTTGACTTGACTCGAGATCTTCCGTTTAGTTATAAGAAAAATGGAAACAATTCTGATGGGCTGCTTCTATTGGTCTTGGTAGAATTGTTTATAGGCTTTCGTGGATTTGTCAACAATTTTGCTTGAACTGCCTGTTTTATCTCATTTTTGTTCATTAGGTGGGAAATCCAGAATTTCCTTTCTTGATTGTTTTTTTTTTTTTTTTATATATTATAAACTAGCGCTTGACCGCAATGCCGCCTGATGGTAAGCAGTGATGCGATCGTTGATGGTAAAGCACGCTAGTTTATTAAGAGCCTATTCACTCTACGTAAGTTGTACGACGGGTCGTCCGATGGTGGAACGGAGATGGGGGAATTAAATCATGCAATTCCCTTGCACACTCGCCAGAATGAAATGAAAAAAATTTTAAAAATTCTTAAAATGAAAATAAAATAAAAAATTAATAGTAAATTAGTCCCTAGATACCGAGCAACGGGCGGTATAACCTGCACCGGAGGCATTCGCTGGCCTCGGGAGGATTAATACCCTCCCAAAAAGAGCGGCCGCATCGCCTTGGGGAAGCGATGTGCGTACCACCCAATATCGTAAATGAAAATGTCCGAAAATGCGAATAATGTTTTGTCTTGTGATCCGGCTGACGCCCGGCGTTCGCAGGTGTCCGGGCCTGCAAATGAAAAATTGACTTCCGAAGAACGCGCTGTCTGCTGTCTGACAAGACATCTAACATCACGCTGAACAGGAACGGACTCCTTAGTCCGTCGGAGTACACCAGGGATCCGTCCTTACGGATCCCTGGTGTACTCCGACGGTGATGGGGAGGGTTTAGTGTCGCTAACAGAGGTCCTAACAACGGAATCGGAATTGAGGTACATGTCTCGAATTATGTCAACACTAGCTTTCGCCCGCGGCTCCGCCCGCGTGGACTAATATTTTTCGTATCCCACGGGAACTGCATATTTTTTCGGGATAAAAAGTAGCCTATGTGTTATTCCAGACTATTATCTACCCCTGTGCCAAATTTCAACCAAATCCATTCAGTAGTTTTTACGTGAAAGAGTAACAAACATCCATACATCCATACTTACAAACTTTCGCCTTTATAATATTAGTAGGATAGGCTTCTGGTACCCCTTTGGACCTCAGTGCCCACCAGATCACCCCCCGAGGGACACAGTCGAAGGCCTTCTGCATGTCTAAAAAGAGCATATGCAGAGGCGTGTTCTTCGATCTGTATCTCTCCATGGTGATCCTTAGGGCGAAGATAGGGTCCGTGGTTCCTTACCCTGGACGGAACCCATATTGACACGTCGAGACAGCACACTCCTGCCGGATCTGGGAGTCTAAAATCCTCTCAAAGATCTTCATGGTGTGGGACATGACCTTTATACCGCGATTGTTGCCAAACTCCTGTACCGAGCCCTTGCCTTTGAAGACTGGAGTAATAATACTCAGTCTCCATTGGCTCGGGATTTTGCCGGTCAGGAGCATGCGGTTCAAAAAGCAAGTTAACATGCCCACACCGCGAGGACCCATCGCCTTCCAGGCCTGAATGGGGACTCCATCAGCTCCGACAGCTTTCCGATTCGCCATGCGACTAAGAGCCGTGTGGACTTCCTCAGGCGTTATCGGGGGCACTAATCCAAGGTTCGGAGGGAGTTTCGGTGTCTGCACCTCTTGGTGCTGCTTATTCAGCAGCTCGTGGAAGTACGTACGCCATCTCTCCTTCACTGCGCGATCCTCGCAAAGCAGGTTGCCAGTAGGGTCGTTTACACAACGGCACTTGGTTATATCTAGTGCCGCTTTCACCCTAGAACGTGCCAACTTGTAAATGAGTTTCTGCCCCTCAGACGATTCCAATTTCTCGTAGAGCGGTTGCAAGTGGTATCGTCTGGCTCTGGCTACAGCACTTTTAGTGGCACGTTTTGCAACCTTGTATGCGTCGCGATCTTCAAGAGATCCGGTCGCCTGACACGTTTTGAAGAGAGCTTTCTTCACCCTTGTCTCCCTCTGGACTGTGTCGTTCCACCACCAGGTCTCCTTGTCGATTTTGCGACCGTCCTTAGACACGCCGAGCACCACCCGCGCCGCCCTAGCAATAGCTGCCTGGATTCTGTCCCAGTGATCTTGGACAGATTCTCCCTCGGTACCAGCGCACTTGTCGCCAATAACCGAAGCGAACTCCTGGTACTTATTTTCATCAAGCAGCCACGACCGGATCTGGCGTCGGCAGTGCTCAACACGTCTACGTTGGGCCTTAACCAGAGATCCATGACAAGGAGACGGTGTTGTGCAGTAAGACTCTCACCGGGTATGACCTTACAGTTGGCTACTTTGCCGATGTGGTGTCTCCTAGTTAGTAGGAAGTCGATCTGGGTAGCGCTTCGCCCGCTCCGGTAGGTAACAAGGTGCTCCGGTTTCTTTTTGAAATAGGTGTTCACAATTGCCAGGTCAGCGGCCGCACACGTTCGGAGAATGTTGTCCCCTACGCGTTGCGGCTACCGTACCCAAAGCCACCGTGAACACGCTCAAACCCGTCACACTTCTCACCCACATGACCGTTCAAATCACCACCCAGAACGATTCCCTGGGATAACGGGATCCCGCGAAGCAATCCTTCGAGCTGGCTCCAGAACAACGTCCTTTCGGCGTCACCGCACCCGGCCTGCGGAGCGTAGGCACTTATCAAGTGGGTTATTACCCCATTGACAAGCACCCGCACCGACATTAGCCGATCACTGATGCGATTCACCTCCAAGACGTCATCCTGGAGCTCGTTAGACAACACCACGGCGACCCCATTTCTCCCACTAGGTGCACCCGTGTAGATCAGCTTGTAGCCATTCCCAATAAGCCGGGATCTGCTGCCTTTCCACCGAGTCTCCTGTAGGAACGCCACGGCCACCCTCCGCCTGTGGAGAGTTTCGGCCAGTTCTCTCGCGCGTCCAGTTAGCGTGCCAACGTTCCACGAAGCGAAACGGAGTTTACTGGTTTGGGCTCGCTTCTTCAGCCGTGTCCGCCCCTGACACGGTAGCCCTAGCCCACAGGTCACAGGAGTCGGGCGGGGCTCCTGCGCGCCGTTTTGCGGCGGCGCCCTAACTGTAACTCGTGCCTTTCTTTTATTCCTTGTCATGTTTGGCGAATTTTTGGCTTTTACGAGTGCGACTGCCGTCTGACCACTCAACCCCGAAAGGGAAGCCGGTATCAGGGCCCCGTCCGTATGTCAGCAGGTGCACCGTCTGGCACCACCTGCCTTGAGTTGACATGAGTCCCAAAGATGGTGGTGGGACCTCAATGCACCCTAAAAGTATTATATACCTAAATTTTATTATAAACCTAAATTATTTATAATGTCGTTTACTAAATAAAAGCGCGTGATTTATGAAGTAAAAAGTACATTTAGTGAATAATTCATAAAGAACATTGAAATATCGCAGCATAGTGGCCACATGATGACTTTGCATCAGATCTCCTCTTAGTCGGCTCAGGCTATAAACTAGCGCTTGACCGCAATCCCGCCTGATGGTAAGCAGTGACGCGATTGTTGATGATAAAGCGCGCTAGTTTATTAAGAGTCTATTTACTCTAGCCTTGAAGACACTCAAATTGTAGTGTGACGGAAACACCACCGCTGGCAAATTGTTCCAGTCCCTCGATGTGCGCAGTATAAAAGAGGAGGCGAAACGCTTCGTCCGGATCGTAGTGGTGTTAACAACGTAAGGGTGAAAACTCGCCGTACGATGGGTCGTCCGATGGTGGAACGGAGATGGGGGAATTAAATCATACAATTCCCTTGCACACTCACCAGAATGCATCCTATAGAACACCGAAAGGCTGGCTACTCTACGCCTGTGCTCCAGGCTTTGGTTAAGTCTGGTCAATTGTGTAGTAGCATTTATCAATTAAGAAAAATTTCATTTTTTTCTTAAATTGTGTATTTAATTATTTAATGGCGTCTGGAATTTTATTATAAATACGTGGAGCCATACCTAGGATATTTTATTATAAATACGTGGAGCCATACCTAAGATATTTTATTATAAATACGTGGAGCCATACCTAGGATATTTTATTATAAATACGTGGAGCCATACCTAGGATATTTTATTACAAATACGTGGAGCCATACTTATGATATTTTATTATAAATACGTGGAGCCATACCTAGGATATTTTATTATAAATACGTGGAGCCATACCTAAGATATTTTATCTATCTATGTTGGGGCCATACCTAGGATACTTTATCTATCTATGTTTGTTTGTTTGTTCGCGCTAATCTCGGGAACTACTGGTCTGATTTGAACAATTATTTTTGCGTTGGATAGTTCATTAATCCAGGAAGGCTATATAAAATCACGCTGTGACCAATAGGAGCAGAGCATAACTAACTCCACGCGAACGAAGTCGCTGACGGCAGCTATTTATAAATACGTGGAGCCATACCTAGGATATTTATTAGGGTTCCGTAGCCAAGTGGTAAAAAACGGAACCCTTATAGATTCGTCATACCTGTCTGTCCGTCTGTCCGTCCGTATGTCACAGCCATTTTTTTCCGAAACTATAAGGCTATACTGTTGAAACTTGGTAGATAGATGTATTCTGTGAACCGCATTAAGATTTTGATGAAAAAATAAAAAAGTAATAACAAATATTGGGGGCTCCCCATACTTAGAACTGAAATTCTAAAAAAAAAAATTTCATCAAACGTGTGGGGTATCTATGGATAGGTCTTCAAAAATGATATCGAGGTTTCTAAAATATTTTTTTCTAAACCGAATAGTTTGCGTGACAAACGCTTCCCAAGTGGAAAAAGCTGGTCCCCCCCTTCGAACTTCTAAAAAATGATATATAAAAATAATGAAATAAAAAATAAAAATGAAAATGAAATATCTACAAAAAAAAAACATATGATGTACATTACATCAGGCATAACCTGGCGATTCTGTGTGGTTCTAATTGATTGTTTTGTTTATCTGTTTTGTGTACTAACAATAGATTTATAAGGTTTTATTTGTATTTTAAGTTTTAATTTTTGTATTACTAACATTATATGGACTACGTCTGAATTAAATTATTATTATTATTATCATTACTATAAAAACTACCAACGAAAATTGTTTTGAACAAGATCTAGTAACTAGTTTTTTTTAATACCTCGTAAATCGTAAATCGCTTATTACCGCATAATCTTTCATACCAATAACTTAAAATCTTTAATTTCATGAATCAATGGTCCGGAACCCTTTGTGCGTGAGTCCGACACGCACTTGGCCGGTTTACACAAACAATTTTTTTGGTGACTATGAAGTGGAACATTTCGTGCCATTGTCACGAGCTTTCGTTTCTGTGTTTATACTGAGGTAACGTTCAGCCACCGTACTTCGCGCCTGTGCAGGTGGTGGCGCAGGATCCCCAGGATATCGATCACATCGACCCACCATGAAAACAGCTCACAGTATCATAGTGTCGGGTCTGACGTCACGATATTATTATAAATATATTATAGTTATTAAATTCAAGATAACTCTTTCTCGAAATTTTAAGAATTTCGGTGTTACACTGAAATGACGGGCCGAAACCAAGTGCATTTCAGGTAGGGTTGCCAGATGGTCGGGAATCGTCTGGATTCTCCCGACTTTTTCAGTGATCTCCAGACTCCCGACAAATCACAAAATCTCCCGAATAACGAATATTTCTAAAATTTTCTACGAAATAAATTCAAAAATTGAAAGGTACTAACGATCATCTAATTAAGGCAATGTTATAAACAATTCGTCAGGTAGGTATGCCCTAAAAGCTTTGTCAGTAGACATTGAAAGCATCGTCATTAAGATATACAATGAATTTAGCGTCCTCTACGTCTACGAGAACTGAAAAATTAAAAGAATGTTTCGTATTTGACTATCTCTTATGCCCGCTATAGATCGTTTACTGCATTGCTGCAACTATTTTTTGTTGAAAGGTGAAATTGAATGTCGAAAAGAGTTATGGGAGTTTATAACCAAAAGTCTTAGCCTTTTTGATAATAGTGATGAGGCTGACGAATGCCAACAAGAAGGTATTTCCAAAGCATATTTATAGTTCATACAATATAATGTTGGAGTTCCAAACAGCAATTTTAGCATTGAAAAGTGATGCATGTACTGTCTTAGAAATAAACAGTGTAATGAGAAAACTAATGAGTCATCTCAAAAATAGGTTGGATGATAAATTCTTTGGTAGTAGAAACAGAACTGTATTATGTAACGTTTCCGATAGGGAAAAAACATTTTTGTAGCAAAGCTGAGCAGTTCCTAAAAAGAGCTATTCAAAAAAATATCTGTTCTGTCTTTAAAAGGCGAAAATATGCATTACATGCACTTTAAGCAAAGCAGAAACAGTGCTGTGGCCGTGCCTGAACCCAGATTGGAAAGGACTAATAAGGGAGTTTAGCTGAATGAATTATGGACACAGGCCTCAAGCACTTTAGACAAAAAGGGGAGGATAGAGATAGCAGAGGGGAAGATAGAGATAGTAGAGGGGAGGATAGAGATATTATTGTTGCATTACAGAAATATTTGAACATCTTCCAAAAGAAAAAATATGCCCAAGTCGTATGACAAGATTTGGGCATATTTTTTTTAAAGAATGTACTCAAAAATTTTAAAAATATTGTTTCGTTTGTGTTGTCAATTCCTGTAAGCAATGCTTGCTGTGAAAGGGTGTTCAGTTTGCTAAATAATTTGTATACCAAAGACCGAAATCGAATGGCTTTAGATTTAATTAAAGCTGAGTTAGTGATTAGGCTACAGGCAGGATGAAGTTAACTATTTCACATTCAAGTCAGTTTTAAACGGCGCGGCGCTAAAAGAGCTAAACTACTGGAATCAGTGAAGTCTAATACTAAGTCTATGTGGCAAGATAGACAATAAGCATGCGTGCTTATAGTCTTGGTGCATTGTTAATTATTTTTTAAATAAATGTCATCTTTCATTAATAAAATTTAGATTGTTATTAGTCATTGATCAATAAGTAGAGACAAACACCAACCAAAATTGCATGCTGTCAGGCGGATTATGGAGATGCCAAACTATTTTATGTATCGATGTTTACAATACCCATTTTCATAATAAATGAGTTTAAGTTTCTTATTAATATTTTATTTCTCCCGACAAAAATCACAAAATCCCGACTTTTTTAATATTTTTCCAGATATTTTGATATTCTAATCTGGCAACCCTTTTCAGGTGGGGAATCATGGTTGGAGATTTCTTCTTGCAAAAACTTCCTAACAATGCGGCATGTATTTAGAATGGCAGCTTTTTGCATACTGATGTAAAGATATTTTGGTAAACCTAACAGTTGTATTCCGTGGTGTAGATATTTGGGTATAACTCCTGTACTAGAGAGCACCAACGGCACAATATACACTTTGTTCATCTTCCAGATTCGTATAATTTCTTCCTTTAGTTCCGTATATTTGTGTATTTTTTCGGTTATGGTTTTCTGTAAGTTATGGGTATTGGGCTATGTCTATTAGGAACACAACTGTGTCTATTTTATCGATCATAGTGATATCCGGGCTATTATTGTGCACAGTTTTATCAGTTGAAATTGCTCTGTCAAAGTATATCTTGTGTGTGGAGCTCTCTAGCACCGGTTTGGGAGCATATTGATAGTAAGGTGTTAGTGGTTGTGGTATAAGCTTATGTTTTGCCGAGAGCTGTTGGTGAATAATGTTTGCGACCTGATTGTGCCTATGGGTATAATCGGTTTGAGTGAGTGTTGGACAAGCGCTGGTAATATGTTGGATAGTCACGGGCTGGCGGTGACATTTTCTGCATTTATCGTTCTGGGTATTGGGGTCTTTCAGTATATATTTCCTGTAATTTTTTGTATTTAAGACCTGCCCCCTAATCGGCGAACACGTTTATGCCAAATGATTGCGACTATTTGGCATCAGTTGGGTTCGTTCGGACCGCCCATTGGTCCGTTCGGTTCAAACGATCCCAACTATCGCAATCGTTTGACAAAAATGTGTTCGCCGATTAGGGGGCAGGTCTTGAATAGCGACCATAAAACCCTCTGTTTCGGGAAACAAGGAACCTACTTTAAGCCATTTGTTGGACGCTTCAGGATCTACATGAGTTTGCTCTAAATCGTGTATATATCTACCATACAATTCTTTAGCCCTCCATCTACCTATTTTAGTACTCTCGTGATCAGTTTGTGAATTAAAATATATGGTTCTATCTATCAAATTTAGTGGTGTGAAGTTCTTGTCAATTGTAGGTATTGCTTCGTGGATCTCTAAAATAGATAAATCTGTTAGGCCTCTCCCACCATTTTGGCGCTATCACCGATATCAGAGGCGCATCCATGCAGCACTAGCGCCAGTATGACGTTGAAGCCGACCCCGCAGCCAGACACGATCATCATCATGTCGGGCTCAATGTTATACTCGCCCGTGTGTAACCGAACCACGGCTACGTACACGAATATGCCCGTCAGGATCCATATTAGAAGCACTGACAGCATGGCGCCGAGGACCTCTGTAACGAGATGGTTGAAATATTAAATACTAGCGACCCCGCCCCGGCTAGCACGGGTCATCATCATCAACCTTTTATCGTCCCACTGCTGGTCACAGGTCTCCTCTCATACAGTGAAGGATTGAGCGTAATCACCACGCTTGCTCAATGCGGGTTGGCGATTTCAGACTTATAAAGTCCAGTCCTCAAGATGTTTTCCTTCACCTTCAGTCATTGGTGTCCAAGATATACCTAGAAAGTACATATAACTTTAGAAAAGTTACATTGGTACTTGCCTGGCCAGGAATTGAACCTGCACACTCATACTTGAGAGGCTGGTGTTTTAACCACTAGGCCACCACGACATGTGATGGTATGTGCTTGCACGGGTGCAATGCTGATACTAAATACACTACCTCTGACGTTGACCCGTGTATATGCAAACTTAGGGCGAATTTAACTATTGAAACTGGACTGGAACTGGGTCAACAACAATACCGCGTACAAGAACTGCAGTCAGTAGGTATCAACATTGTTGTGAAATATTGATAATGATTGACTTCAGTTTCATTGGTGAAACCCATGGGCGTACCCAGCTTCTGGCCTAAAGAGCTCTACACACCAAACCCGGCGGCTTATGTCGGCAACTGCGAGGTTTATTTAAAAGTTAGAGATAAGTCCTCCTTTATACTTTTTTAGTAATTAGGGAAGTTCAAACGTGTTCTGTGAGATTTCCTGGGCAGCTGCCCTCCTTCCCGCCCTGGTTAAGCCAATGGTGAAACACGTACTCAGTGACGAGCAAAATATCATCATCATCTCAGCATTAATCCCAGTCGCATCCGAAGCTTTTTCAGCTTTGGAGTCTGGGGTCCGCTTTTACCAGTCTAATTGCTGATTTTGGCTAAACTTCGATATTTTCCGTGAAGCGACTGCCGTCTGACCTCCACAACCCGAAGGCGATATCGAAGCATTGCAGTTAGACTCCAACAACCCATAACGACTGCCATTTGATGTTCGTATGGCAACCGGGACCAACTTTTGATTTCTATCTTGTTTAAGTCTGTTTTAGTCCATTTAATTATGCCAAAAGAATAGGTTAAAACTGGTATTGGATACGTGTTAATAACTTTAAACAGATTTTTAGAGTATAGTTGCTTTTTACAAATTAGGTTTAATCTCCGTGCGAATTCTTCAGTTAGTTTTTTCTTAATGTTAATGTGGTCTATAGTATTCGATTGGTATATGCCGAGGTACTTGTATGTGTCTGTAGGTTCCATTTCCATAATTCCATTGGGTTAGAGGTAGATTTAGATTTTCCTTTGTGTATGTGTAATGTTCGGCACTTATCAAGGCCGAACTCCATTCTAATGTCATTGCTAAATTGTGTGGCTATATCTATTAAATTTTGTAAATCTTTTTCCGATTTGGAGAAATTTTTTATTATTATTATTATTGCATATTAATATCATGTAAATTACAAAGTTTATAAGCAGTGTGCAGAACCTCAGTCTTAAAACAGCCAACAAAGTGTTCGTACATGTCACAAAGAAGAGAAGAGATAATGCGCGGTGACATCCAACCGACGTGGTCACCAACACGCCACTTTGTTACTGTGAACACCACTTTGATATAAGTATGTTATCGGTAGTATTTATCAGTTGTGATTGAGCCACAATTTAAGTGCGTGCAATCTGTAGAGCGAGGGTCCGCACAAAGGGTTCCGTACCATTGATTTATGAAATTAAAGGATTTAAGTTTTTTGTATGAAAAATTACGCGGTACCTAATAAGCGGTTTGCGATTTACGAGGTATTAAAAAAAAGCTACTTATTAGATCTCGTTCAAAACAATTTTCGTTGGTAGTTTTTATAGTAATGTACATCATATGATTTTCTTAGATATTTCATTTTCTTATTTTAGAAGTTAGAGGGGAGGGGGGGCAACCTTTTTCCACTTTGGTAGCGCCTGTCACGCAAACTATTCGATTTAGAAAAAAAAATGTTTTAGCAAACTCGATATCATTTTTGAATACCTATCCAATATACCCCACACGTATGTGTTTATGAAAAAATAATTTTTAAGTTTTAGTTCTAAGTATGGGGAGCCCCCAATATTCATTATTATTTTTTATTTTTGCATCAAAATCTTAATGCGGTTCACAGAATACATCTACCTACCAAGTTTCAACAGTATAGATCTTATAGTTTCGGAAAAAAATGTCTGTGACATACAGACATACAGACAGACATGACGAATCTATAAGGGTTCCGTTTTTTCCCATTTGGCTACGGAACCCTAAAAAGTACAACATTGCACCTTTAGCATGTATGTGTCTTTATTTTTATAAATTACTAGCTTTCCGCCCGCTGCTTCGCCCGCGTGGAGTTCGGTTATATCGCGTTTTTTAGATTTCCCTCGGGAATATCAAATTTTTCCGGGATAAAA
Organism: Sesamia nonagrioides; assembly: GCA_017933935.1. Lineage (NCBI taxonomy): Eukaryota > Metazoa > Arthropoda > Insecta > Lepidoptera > Noctuidae > Sesamia > Sesamia nonagrioides. The sequence goes on along the minus strand of JADWQK010001239.1, from coordinate 703,497 downwards.
AGAACCCTATTATTTAATCCGAACTTCTAAACAAAGCAATCGCTTCGTCAGTTACCACGTGAAAGCGGAACAAACAAACAAACTCACTTTCCCATTTCCGTTATAATTCCGCAAAAATTGTGCGGAAGCGAAGATACGATTTCTTGCGGAACTTCCGCAGTAACGGAAGCGGAGGCGACCCTAGATCTAAACTCCCCTCCCGCATGCGTCGAAAGAAATAGAAATATTATATTTTCGCCATAGCTTAAAAACCAAACGTCCAGTTTTAATCATTCAAAGACCAAATATTATCTACATAAACTCAATAAACTGTACCTAGTAATGAAATAATTTATTTTGATAACGATAAATAGCATGAGTAAAATAAATGCATTTAATTGTAGTAAAAAAAAAATCAAGATTTTTGAATAAAAAAAATGGTTCTTGTGCCTTACTCGACATAGATAGGTATAGGGTGTCGGCGACTTTTTTGTAGATACACACATCAAAAGTGTCTAGGGATCAAGCATTTTTATGCGGATTTCTTGAGATTGAGATGTGGCTTTGTAATAAATTTATGATTTTATAAATTTATATGGATCCTTTTTGGTGCATTTCATAATTTGAATCAGGAACTGTGAATCAAATTCGAGTAAAAGATGAAAATCAGCTGTCAATATTTTCCCTATAAAAACATACAACGCATTGAAGACATTATTAGTGCTACTGTTTCCCTACTACTGATTAAAACCAACGTTATTATGGAGCGGCGACGTCATTTAAGCAGGGAAGAAATGCTCAGAGCCGTGGGAATGATCGAAGCTGGTTCCCGGCAACGTACTGTGGCTTTAGCTCTGAATACAAGTCAGAGTGTTATCAGTCGACTTTGGACACGTTACCGAAGCACTGGTACCGTGGCTGAGCGCCATGGAGGACGGTATCGCTGCACCACACGGAGACAAGACCGATACATTCAAATCTTAACTCGAAGAGCTCCAACAATAACCGCCATGATGTTAGCCGTGAGGCTTCATCACTCTTCAGGGAACTTAATTAGCGACCAAACAGTCAGAAACCGCTTGCATGAAGTGAACCTTCATTCCCGAAGACCGCTACGGGTACCACCTATAGCAATGCACAATCGTAGGATTCGATATCAATGGGCTCTTGAACACAGAAATTGGGCAGAAGAACAATGGCGTTTCGTGTGCTTTTCTGATGAGTCTCGTTTTGGTATGAGACCGGATACAAGACGTATACGACACTGGAGAACCCCTGGACGCCAACAGCGATTAAAATCCTGCCAGGAAGTCCATCCTTATAGTGGTGGAACCATCATGGTATGGGCGGGTATTTGGATCGGCGGAAGAACTGAGTTGATTTGGATCAGAGGCAACCTCAACGCTCAAATTTATGCTGAAACGATTGTATCAGACGTCATCGTTCCTCTACAAGTGCAAATCGGTCCCTTATTTCAGTTAATGCATGATAATGCACGACCGCACACCGCAAGAGTTGTAAGACAGACTCTCGCCGCAGCTAACATCAATGTCCTGCCCTGGCCTGCTCAGTCGCCAGACTTGAACCCGATTGAGCATGCATGGGATATGCTACAGAGAAGAGCTCTGCCGAATATGGAGGGTATCCAGTCGCAAGAAGACCTTTTTTTGTTGTTGCAACGAACATGGGCGGCCATTCCACAGCGTGATTTGGATGAACTCATTTTGAGTATGCCAAACCGATGTTCTTGTGTTGTTAGTGTTCGCGGTAGAAACACGGATTATTAATTGTTTAAGTTACCCAATAAAATTTTAGAGAAAACTGTTATTTCAGTCTTTTTTCGAACTTTTGTGTTAGTGGTTCAAATGTCAAATATCCCTTTATTAGGAAAATGGCAAATTTCTTTATTAATGCAAAGGTGACTTGGTTTATCGTTACTGTGACAAACGAAAACACTTTATTTGATGAATCCTTAAAGAAAATTTTAATTAATATCAATCAGGAGAAAAGTTATTGCAAAAATATATGTTGATCCCTAGACACTTTTGATGTGTGTATTTATAAGATCTATAATTAATTAGAACATATGGTTATATCTTTTATTGTTTAGGCAGCGTACGCAAAATAAGTATCTTTTCTGGTTGATTTTTTACACCTTGTGTTCAAAAAACCCAAATTTCTTACGGAACCCTATTTATTTCCAAAATAAAATGTAGCCTGTTTTTTTTTAATAATTTCAAAGTAGTGCTTGATCGCAATCCCGCATGATGGTAAGCAGTGATGCAATCGTTGATGGTAAAGCGCGCTAGTTTAATAAGCCCATTCACTCAAAAACTGAGTGAATAGGAAGGAAGACGGCAGTTGAGGGAGGTGATGCAATGTTTAACCCAGAGGAGATTGATCTGGAGACCCTCTACGATCAAACTCCCGACACAACAACATTTGGCGCATCGTACCTGGCACACATCGCAACACAACTGCTCAGACCCGTCCTCCGTACGGCTTCACCAGACATCATGCCGGAACACGACGAATCGCTTGGCGGCAAGACTTTGTCTGATGGGTGGTAACTTCTGCCGGCAGCCGATGGTATGGCTTACCACCAGAAAACTATCACTGAGTAACTATGTTACTCAGTGATAATGTAGCTTTCTAATGAAAAAAGAATTATTAAAATCGGTCCAGTACATTTTGAGTTTATTCGTTACATACAAAAATACAAATCTTTCCTCTTTATTATATTAATGCAGATAGACTAGTGCTTGACCGCAATCCCGCCTGGTGGTAAGCAGTGATGCTAGCAATCGTTGATGGTAAAGCGCGCTAGTTTATTAAGAGCCTAATCACACTAGCCTCTATGACACTCAATTTATTTATTATAAAGGTACACCAATAGCTTCTGTATATACATTAACAAATAGAGTTGATATGACTAAAAGGCTTATACAGTTGCACATAACATGTGAACCACAGAAATCGTAATAACAAGTTATTACGATTTCTGTGATGTGCACCAACATTCACGAACATAAGTGGTAACTTAAACTAAATAAATGTAAAGGAAATAAACTATACACAGATAATAACAAGGTTAGACTATCACTTAAGTAAAAAAATAATTATTAAAAATTAGAATAAAACTTAAAAAACTAAAACTAAAAAGCCTACAAAATTATTATTATTATTATTTTTTTAATAATTATAAACTAGTGCTTGACTGCAATCCCGCCTGATGGTAAACAGCGATGCAATCGTTGAGTGTAAAGGGCACTAGTTTATTAAGCCTATTCACTTAAAAAACTTAGGAATAGGATGGATGACGGCAGTTGAGCGAGGTGATGCAATGTTAAACCCAAGACCAACACGACCAAACGATGCTGCGCTAGAGGGAGATTGACCTGGAGACTCTCCACGCCCAAATTCCCGAGACAACAACATTTGGCGCACCGTACCCGCCACACATCGCAACACAACCGCTCAGACCCGTCCTCCGTACGGCTTCACCAGACATCATGCCGGAACACGACGAATCGCTTGGCGGCAAGACTTTGTCTGGTGGGTGGTAACTTCCGCCGGCAGCCAAATACAAAGAATAACTTAAAACATACGCGAAAAAGGTTGCAAGATATTGTTACGGGCTAGGGGTACTAAAATGCCGGTTAAGGGTTACGAAGTTTATTGGTAACGAAGGTACAGTCGATTGTAGGTAATGACAAGTAGAATGTCGCTGGCGTTGCAACGAAGTCTTCCCTTATGTTCACGAAATCCGCGTTGTAAACACGCAATAACACTACAGATGTTACTTCACGTAGTACTCGAAGTTCTCGTTATAATTGTCGCAGTAGGTCTTCTATAAGATCGCTTCTTAGCTGTCGCTTGTTGTTGTGTCGCTAATCGAATGTAGACTAACCGCGGGCTGACGAAACCTAATGCGATAAAATAAACAATTATAAACCATTGTAATTAGTGAAATTAATTCGGTTTAATCTATACTTACTATATCTATATATATAAAAATGAATTGCTGTTCGTTAGTCTCGCTAAAACTCGAGAACGGCTGGGCCGATTGAGCTGATTTTGGTTTTAAAATATTTGTCGTAGTCCAGGGTAGGTCTAAACGGTGAGAAAGTAAGGAAAAAATGATTTAATAATAATGATGTATAATAAGCTTCATTGTTTTTACTTCTTCTCTACACTTTAGTGCTACCCTGGTACCCTGCACCTCCAAAAAGGAGACAAAATAAAACTCACTTACAAGAGCAATGGGAGAATGGCAATGATAAATGTCACAACAATACAATATTAGTTTGAAGTTGAAGTTGGCTTTGTGGCTTTTATTAGAAACTTTAAACCGGCAGAGAGTATTTCTTGCTTTAAACGAATGCATCAACGGCTGAGACTTTTTTTTATGTACGGTGTATGGTACCAGGGTAGCACAAAAGTGTAGAGTCGAAACAATAAAGCTCATTCATCATTATTAATCTAATATTACATCGATGAAGTTATTTTGCCTACTTTGAGGAGTTGCAAGGTACCAGGATCGCAAAAAAGTGTAGGAGAAGTCGAAACAATGAAGTTCATTCATTCACACAGGAACAACGAGAACGGGATAAAAAGGATATCCTATATCCTTCTCCCAGTTCTTAGCTACCTCCCTACCAATTTTCAGCCAAATCGGTTCAGCCGTTCTTAAGTTATAAATAGTGTAACTAACACGACTTTCTTCTATATATATATACAGATTATCCTAATTTAAAATAGTAGTTAGTAGTAAATAAGATCATGTCATATTGCCTTTAGGGCGGAACAAAGTTCGCCGGGCCACTTTTGTGCTACCCTGCTACATAGCACCTCTACAAACTAGGCACAATAAAAGTTCTTTGATGTAATTATTATGGTTTAATCATGAATGAGCTTCACTGTTTCGGCTTCTCCTACACTTTTGTGCTGCCCTGGTACCTGACACCTCCACAAAGTAGAGAAAATCAAATTTCTTCTATGTATGTATTAGTACTATTAGTGATTTAATGATGAATGCAAAGCCGATTACAAAGTGAAGGAAAACATTTTAAGGAAACCTGGCCTTTTGTAAGTCTGAAATCGCCAACCCGCATTGAGCAAGCGTGGTGATTACGCTCAGTCGTTCTCCTCTCTAGCTATCCTCAGCAGGGGGACGAAAAAAAAAGGCTGATGATGATGATGATGAGCTTCATTGTTTCGATTTCTCCTACACTTTTGTGCTGCCCTAATTATCCTAATTTAAAAACTATTATATAAGATCATGTGATATTTATTGCCTTTAAGGCGGAACAAAGTTGGCCGGGTCAGCTAGCGGGTCTTCTAGCTGACCTTGCGAACTTTTTCCGCCTTAAAAGCAATATGACATGATCTTATTTACTACTTTTTAAATTAGGATAATCTATACATACATATATATAAAAGAAGTCGTGTTAGTTACACCATTCATAACTCAAAAACGGCTGAACCGATTTGGCTGAAAATTGGTAGGGAGGTAGCCAAGAACTGGGAGAAGGACATAGGATATCCTATTTAACCCGTTCCAGTCATTCCTGTGTGAATGAATGAACTTTATTGTTTCGGCTTCTCCTACATTTTTGTGCTACCCTGGTACCTTGCACCTCCTCAAAGTAGGCAAAATAAAACTTCATCCATATAATATTAGATTAATAATGATGAATGAGCTTCATTGTTTCGACTTCTCCTACAGTTTTGTGCTACCCTGGTACCATACACCGTACATCTTTAAAAAAAAAAAGTCTCACCCGTTGATGCATTCGTTTAAAGCAAGAAATCCATACTATAAATCCATACTAATATTATAAATGCGAAAGTAACTCTGTCTGTCTGTCTGTCTGTCTGTCTGTCTGTCTGTCTGTCTGTCTGTCTGTTACGCTTTCCCGCTTAAACCACTCAACCGATTTTGATGACATTTGGCACAGACAATCTTTAGACCCTGAGAAAGAACATAGGCTACCTTTTATCCCGGAAAAAATGATGTTCCCGAGGGAAATCTAAAAAGCGCGATATAACCGAACTCCACGCGGGCGAAGCCGCGGGCGGAAAGCTAGTATATATTAAAAAAAAATACTTCATGTGCATTTAATATCGACTCACACTTTCCCATTTTATAATTTCATGTCATTTGACTCTATTACTTAGCAACGCAAAATAAACACGTAATTTTATAAATGTTTTACTTAACTGTTGCAATAAGATTTTCATAAATAATATTAAACAGAACTATAATTGTAGGTATAAAAGTCACCATAAACATTATCGCTTCTGTGCAACTAATCTATGTCATATGCGTTCCCGTCTTTGTTACACTCGCAAGAAATCCAATTAGCTCTCTCTTTCTTTACTTACAATGGCCGCCTAAGCATTAGCAGTAAGAATGTTTGACAAAATAATTGAAACTATATTATTTATCTAAATATTTTGGAATAATTACTTATGATATGTGATTCCATGACTTTTGTTGGTTTTTCTGTAATTCGTGCATTTACGTATTACACAAAACGTCATTTTGAATGCGGAAAAGATTTTCTTAGCCACCGAGGACACACGCGCGTACGGAACGAAAGTATCGAGAGTGACTAAAGCGAGGTACTGGACTTACCTTCTTTTGTACGATTCATTTTTAGTGCGCTAGTGACTTATCTACCTTAGTTTAATATTTTATCAGTGGCCTTAAGTAGTTTGAGTATTACACGAGTAGGAAAACGCCAATTTATGGTTGTTATTTAGACCTCTCAAAAGCTTTTGGCCTTGTTGCTTATGATAGGCTCTGGAATAAGCTTAAGGATACAAATTTACCTGGTGAGACAATTGATATCCTAAAATTTTGGTACAAGAGCCAGGTCAACTATGTAAAGTGGGCAGGCGTCCTTTCAGATCCGTTTTCACTACAATGTGGAGTGAGACAGGGTGGATTGTCATCCCCGATTTTGTTTAATTTATATCGAACCTTTAGAATGAAAGAGACCTAACTCAAAAAAACAAGTTTTTGGGAAATGATGAATAAAGGTTCATATTGTAACAATATTTTTAGAAAAGGGAGATTATTCAGTTGCACTTTCATTAAATTCATACTATTTTAATTTTATATCCTACTTTACTTATCTACCAATACGCATATAATTTAAAAAAATAATTAAAACAATTAATAATATTTTTTTTTTAATTTATACAAAAACAGTGCTTATTTAGGTCTTTGTTTGTCTGAAACCATTGTTTTTTATAAGACTTTTTATTATTTAGGTCTCTCTAGTTCTGAATCTCTGTAATGAAGTCTGGTTTCATTCCCAAATAAGTGACTGTATTAATAATTTTTTAGATAGTTTTAAGGAAACTTTTATGTTCAGTATACGAAAAAATACATACTAAGGTAATAAAAAGTTTGACTATAAAAGTAAACCGACAAAAGACTTTACTGCTTACAAATTCTAAAACTGTATGTCGTAAAGAAAAGTAAACCTAAAAGAAAATTATACAAAAACTAGCTTTCCGCCCGCGGCTTCGCCCGCGTGGAGTTCGGTTATATCGCGCTTTTTAGATTTCCCTCGGGAACATCAAATTTTTCCGGGATAAAAGGTAGCCTATGTTTTTTCTCAGGGTCTAAAGATTGTCTGTGCTAAATTTCATCAAAATCGGTTGAGAGGTTTAAGCGGGAAAGCGTAACAGACAGACAGACAGACAGACAGACAGACCGACAGACAGACAGACAGAGTTACTTTCGCATTTATAATATAAATTTATAGTATGGATTTCTTGCTTTAAACGAATGCATCAACGGGTGAGACTTTTTTTTTTTAAAGATGTACGGTGTATGGTACCAGGGTAGCACAAAAGTGTAGGAGAAGTCGAAACAATGAAGCTCATTCATCATTATTAATCTAATATTACATGGATGAAGTTTTATTTTGCCTACTTTGAGGAGGTGCAAGGTACCAGGGTAGCACAAAAATGTAGGAGAAGCCGAAACAATAAAGTTCATTCATTCACACAGGAATGACTGGAACGGGTTAAAAAGGATATCCTATGTCCTTCTCCCAGTTCTTGGCTACCTCCCTACCAATTTTCAGCCAAATCGGTTCAGCCGTTTTTGAGTTATGAATGGTGTAACTAACACGACTTCTTTTATATACATGTATAGATTATCCTAATTTAAAAAGTAGTAAATAAGATCATGTCATATTGCTTTTAAGGCGGAACAAAGTTCGCAAGGTCAGCTAGAAGACCCGCTAGCTGACCCGGCCAACTTTGTTCCGCCTTAAAGGCAATAAATATCACATGATCTTATATAATAGTTTTTAAATTAGGATAATTAGGGCAGCACAAAAGTGTAGGAGAAATCGAAACAATGAAGCTCATCATCATCATCATCAGCCTTTTTTTTTCGTCCCCCTGCTGAGGATAGCTAGAGAGGAGAACGACTGAGCGTAATCACCACGCTTGCTCAATGCGGGTTGGCGATTTCAGACTTACAAAAGGCCAGGTTTCCTTAAAATGTTTTCCTTCACTTTGTAATCGGCTTTGCATTCATCATTAAATCACTAATAGTACTAATACATACATAGAAGAAATTTGATTTTCTCTACTTTGTGGAGGTGTCAGGTACCAGGGCAGCACAAAAGTGTAGGAGAAGCCGAAACAGTGAAGCTCATTCATGATTAAACCATAATAATTACATCAAAGAACTTTTATTGTGCCTAGTTTGTAGAGGTGCTATGTAGCAGGGTAGCACAAAAGTGGCCCGGCGAACTTTGTTCCGCCCTAAAGGCAATATGACATGATCTTATTTACTACTACTACTATTTTAAATTAGGATAATCTGTATATATATAGAAGAAAGTCGTGTTAGTTACACTATTTATAACTTAAGAACGGCTGAACCGATTTGGCTGAAAATTGGTAGGGAGGTAGCTAAGAAGTGGGAGAAGGATATAGGATATCCTTTTTTATCCCGTTCCCGTTGTTCCTGTGTGAATGAATGAACTTCATTGTTTCGACTTCTCCTACACTTTTTTGCGATCCTGGTACCTTGCAACTCCTCAAAGTAGGCAAAATAACTTCATCGATGTAATATTGATTAATAATGATGAATGAGCTTTATTGTTTCGACTCTACACTTTTGTGCTACCCTGGTACCATACACCGTACATAAAAAAAAAGTCTCAGCCGTTGATGCATTCGTTTAAAGCAAGAAATACTCTCTGCCGGTTTAAAGTTTCTAATAAAAAGCCACAAAGCCAACTTCAACTTCAAACTAATATTGTATTGTTGTGACATTTACATTGCCATTCTCCCATTGCTCTTGTAAGTGAGTTTTATTTTGTCTCCTTTTTGGAGGTGCAGGGTACCAGGGTAGCACTAAAGTGTAGAGAAGAAGTAAAAACAATGAAGCTTATACATCATTATTATTAAATCATTTTTTCCTTACTTTCTCACCGTTTAGACCTACCCTGGACTACGACAAATATTTTAAAACCAAAATCAGCTCAATCGGCCCAGCCGTTCTCGAGTTTTAGCGAGACTAACGAACAGCAATTCATTTTTATATATATAGATGACAACCAAATGCTACTCAGTCTTCTTTGATAGTAACTGTAGTATTTCTAACAATGAAGTCACATTATTTAAAACTATTGAAATATAAAATTTAAAAAAAAAATAGTTTATCAATTAACATGAATTTCGAAAAATTTAACAATTAAAGTATAGAGTTATACAAATCTGCATAATAACCAGGTATGTATTAAGTTTTTATCAACAAGATCGTGTAAGTCTTTCTTCTTATGTTCGCTTAGCTCTAGTCTTTGTATATATTCTTTGGTTAGCGTTATATCTTCTGGTTTGACCATATTCTTCCGTTTATTTCTCATATTGATCATGGTGAACTCACTTTGAGTGTAGGAGGTTTTACAGCAAAATGCGAACTTTTCTGCTTTAAAAAATTCCATAACCTTGACATTGGTCCATATTATTTTGGTTTTATATTCATCTTAATTGTAATTATATCCCCATTTTTCTTGTAGAACCTTTAAATCGCTGAAAAACTCGTATATCAACTGTATCACATAAATAGTTTTACCTTTTTGAGGCGAGTTCTTAATTAAGGTAACATAGGTATTGGTAGAGGGTGCATATTAGCCCAGACATTTTATTTCTCTTAATATCCTTTTCAAAATCAAAATCAAAATCGTTTATTTCAAATTAACCAACACTTGGTACTTTTGAATAGTCAATGTCGGTCAGTTCAAGAAAAGTGAAGCTAAATTGCACGTTCCAAAGCGTAGATCTCTATGGAGAAGAACGTGCAAGAAACTCCATGGACACTCTTTTAAAATCATAATATATGGGTTACATTCCTTCGTTACATATTTATGTTGCTTCTATCATGTGAGCACAATGTAAAATTAATTAAAATATAAAAATGAATTAAGCCCACTGGCAGCTAAGAGATGACCAGTCTCCACTGACGGCCCCCGTTCACGAGCATGACGCGCGCATCAGCCCCACTTAGCTCAACCATATTGAAGGGAACCAAATGACCCAACAACACGCGCCACCATCAGCAAGACATTTGAGTGAGCATGATAATTCTCAACTGCCAATTTCGCAATGTCAAACAAGTTATATATATATATATATATATATATATATATATAGTCCATGGTGCCTCACATTCACAAACTTGAAAAGTGCTTTTACATTATACAATACTATTGCAAAATATTGTGCACAACGTTGAAACAAACAAATAAAATAAAAAAGGAATATTTAGAAAACAACAAAAAGGGGGAATGGCATCTCTTCCAAACCTACAAAATTGTCTGTGGCTGTGGAGCAGGACTGGCATTTATCCAAGCATTTTTTATCAAGGATATAATCTTCCAGTTTATAATATGCTTGCTTACACAGCGTGCGTTTAATGCATGTTTTAAATTTGGATTCATTGAGCTGTTGAATCTCTAGCGGTACTTTATTATAAAATTTTACACAGTACCCCATAAACGAACTATTTACTTTAGCTAGTCTGAACCGAGCTTAAGAACATTATCAATAAGGCTTAAGAACATTATCCCCTCCATTCTGGGTATGCCCTTTAATTAGATATTCATGAGTAATTGTGTGAATAATTTCAAAAATAGATAACGAAGCAATGTATTTATTTTTATTATATCCGTAACAATTATCCTGATTGAACGGTCCCTCCGAGTTGTTGTCGACGTATGTTCACCGGAGCCCATGTGGACTAATGTGATCCTCAGGGGTCTGTTCTCTGTGCAAATCTGTTCCTGCTGCATATTAACGATCTGCTGATGCGCGATATCTATGAGTATGCAGATGACACCACAGTTGTGGAGAGGTACCTGCCGGATGCTCGGGCTAGTGAGGAATCAATACCGTCCGAAAGAGCGGCTATGGTGGAGCATTCATGCCGCCAAAACAAAAGCATGTCTCACCGCCATAAGAAGCCCGTTCACCTTGGCTCCTACTTTTCGGAGTGTATCCTTAGAGTGAACTGACCCCCTTCAGCTTTTGGGAGTTGAATAAGAAAACATGGAGAGCTTTGTTGGGGTTCTGCTCATTTAAACGGTGTAAATTATCTAAAATACATGACCCAATCTCGTTAGCCCTTCCTTTTTCCCTGAACTTCGTCCCAGAAATAACTATACAATATGTAAAGAAAACCCTGTCCGATCCGTGAAGGTATTGTTAGGTATCGATAACTGATTCTACTAATGCCCACAAAGACAGGCAAAACTTAAAAAAAAATCCCCCTACTAAAATAAATATTATTTCGCAAAAAGAGGTAACTTAAGTGCGGTAAGCAACCCCTTCCGCGGGGGGTGGGGGGCAGGGCACGCGGCGCCTGTGACGTGGTCGCGTCGCTATTCGCTTATAATAATACCGGTGTTGTCACTTTTTTAAAATTACCAAATTTCGGGGAAATTGGAATTAATTCCCGGGAAAAAAAGATTATTTCAAAATTCATTAGTATTGTTACTATGATGATTATGTAAAATTTTATATTATATTTGGTCAAGTGTTTACCTAACCTTTATTATCCTTATGGGTCGGACAGGGTTTTCTCTACATATTGTATACCTACGTTACGGTATGTCCCCATTTGATTATCGTTATCTTCTTTATTTTTTACGCTTTTGAACTGTTGTTCTTTTTTAACATTTTTACTATTGTAAAATTATGACAATTTAGTTTGAAATAATAAAAAAAGATTATATGTCTCCAGTGGGACACTGCATAACAGCCTGCAAATCGTCCATGTTATCGACATCGACTGCGCAAATGTTAGTTTCATTTATATTCTGACAATCTAGACGTTTTTCTTCTCGACACAGAACCTTTTCTTTCTGATGATAATCATAATTATATTTTTTTAACTGCCACCTTGCGAATAAGAGTAGCAAGTTCATAATCTAAGCAGAAGTCGCACTTCTTCTATCTTTTTTGGTTGCATGAAACCTATATTAAATTCCTTTGTAAAGATTTCGTAATACAACCAATAGTCACATATTGGTTTTCCTTCTTCTTTCTGAGATTTATCGAAATCTACAAACAAATAATGAGACTCTATTCTTGTAGTAATGGATCCGTGAGTTTTCTTCCAAAGTACTAGCTTACCTCTAAGTCTTTACTTACGAAACCTTCGGGTCAGTTTTCTTTTTAACGGTTCTAATTTGACGGTCACAATATATCCCTTGCATATTAATAAAGAACGTCTTACAAATACAGATATTGCTATATGGTTTAGCGGCGTTAGTATATTTGCAGCTAGGTTTAATTATGTAAAGTCTATGCAGTTTGATATTGCAAAGAGAGTGTGTTTCAAATAATTAATTTCTATCGGAACCAGCTACATTCTTAGAACATTGGTGTCTACATTTACATGCATCTATAACTATACGGGCCTGTGCTTCCTTTTTGGTCATCATAGAAACGTCGGCTTTCCAGGATTTCTTAAAATTTTGTTACATTTAGATTCCATTTTGATGGATTTCAAGTGCGCTTTCTTCAGATCTTCTGGGAACTTCCACGACAGAATTAGGCGAACAGGTGTTATTAGATGCTGCGGTGTTGGACGAAGGTGAAGAACTGGAGCTAAAGCTTGATAAATAAGTAGTATTTCTAAGATTGGACCTAGGTCTAGACCTATCTACAGTATAGGTTAGGTCTGAGTCACTTACTTTCATCTGAGTTAATAGGTGACTGGTGGTAACTTTTTTTTACTACAGATGTAGTTCTGCTTGCAATATGACCGGTTAAATTAGATGTTGATGGCCCATCTATGAAATGGTCATTCGCTTTACCTAAACATGAACTGCTGTTGGAACTGGAAGAGGATGTTGATGGTGATCTACTAGAATTATTAGATGAGCTACTGGTATTAGAGGAAAAAATTTCAAATATAATATGACACATTTAACAAGACAACAAAATGATTTGGTATGTAGGTAGACCCATGTCTAAAATAGTCTGTGAAAATATAATCATATTTATTACAAGAGAAGCATAATCATAAATCAGCTTTTATCATAAACACTAGTTTCGTAATGACATAGACCAAATGATGTTTGGGTCTTTAATTCGTATTTTTTTTTTAATCAAAGCGTGACTCAATAAGTCATTGCTGTTTAGAGACAATTTGTTATGAAATAGACTCAATAACAAATAGATCTCTACTTTACCAAGCATAGTTACATCCACATACCTTAATTTTTAGTCTTGTAGCGTTCTAATCAGGCCTAGGTCTCCACAGTAATCAAAAAGTAACGACCTGAGCATGACACTCGCGGTACATTACTACTTGTGACTCTCTCGAATTGAACAGGAGCGGAGGAAGAGGACAGGGTGAAAGAGACTGAAGTATAAGTTTGTGCCTTTCTACGCCATATTAAGTCTCTGTTTTATTAACAGGCGATGAAGATGGCCATGCAAGGTAATTTTATGAGTCAACACTGAAATCTTCAAATTTCGAATTAGGTCTCTATTGTTCTAAAGGTGCGATATATTAATGCGCTGATTGTTGAGCTTAGCAGCATGCATGTCGGCTGTCACATTGACAATATCTGTGTAAATAATCTGAGTTATGCTGACGACATGTGCTGCTGAGCCCAACGATCGGTGGACTTAGGAAGTTACTTCATGTGTGTGAGACGTACGCGGTTAATAATGGCCTTAAATATAATGCCACAAAAAGCGAGCTCATGGTATTTAAGGCAGGTACCAAGTCACCGGATTGGAATCCTCCTGTGACCTTGAACGGTACTCCCTTGAAATTGGTCACCTGTTTTAAATATCTTGGGCTATAGTCACTGATCACCTGCGTGACGATGAGGACATGGACAGGGAGCGTAGGGCGCTGTCGGTCAGAGCCAATATGATAGCCCGCAGATTTAAACGTTGTATCGCATAAGTGAAAATAACAATATTCAGAGCGCATTGCTCATCTTTGTATTCGTGATGCTTGTGGGCCCATTATGCGCAAAATTCTTTCAGCGCCTTGCGGGTCCAATATAACAATGCTTTTAGGGTGTTGTTGGGGCTGCCGAGCTGGTGCAGCGCGTCGGGCATGTTTGTGGACGCTCACGTTGACGGCTTCTATGCCGTGCTCCGCTAGCGGTGCGCCGCCGCGGCGCTTGGCAGGTTGCGCGCCAGCACCAACAGCATTCTGGCTGTTATTGCGGACAGGCTGGATACGCGTTACGTCCAGCACTGGGTTTATACCCACATTAGGAAATAAGCACCGTATAATTTTAACGTCCTTTAATTATTTTGTTTTCAGTTTATGTTATCTATTTTACTTTTTTTTTAATTTTTCTACTAATCCTGGTTTTCGTAAGTTTTACGATACTAACACACTATGATGATTGATTTTTATTTATTTATTTAAGATTTCCATTGGCGATAGATTTGAGCTACGAGGCGGCTAGTGGCTTATATTGTTGTAATAAAATAAGAATGCAGTATAGTGTATCAGCGAACTGTGGTTTTATTTTAAAGACAAATGAAACATTTTTCACATCATGACAATATTGCAAAACTTAATTAAAAGTAAATTGTGTTTCCAGCTTAAACTAAATGAGGTGGAATTACATTGTCATATTCTAACACCCCCACTCAATGTAATTGCACCAAAAAATAAGCTGACAAAAATTAAATCTTTTCTACATTACCAACCCTGCATATTCCTAAGAAACGATTCATTAATTCTCTATTTAAGGTCTTAGTAAGCATATCAGCAGGTTGATCACTCGTTTTGACATAATTTAAACATATCCTTTTATTCTTAATTAATTCTTTTATAAAATGATAACGAATGTCAACATGCTTTAATCGCTTGACAGTGTCAGAACTAGCAGCTGATATGGCCGACTGATTATCACAGTAAATACATACTGGACAAACATTATTTATGTTAAAATCTTTCAACAGATTAACAAGCCAGCAGGCTTCGCTAGCTGCCATACTAATTGCAACATATTCAGATTCTGTAGAGGATAAACTTACAGACACCTGTTTCTTTGAGTTCCACGAAATTAAACAATCAGAGAATTTGAACAAGTAGCCTGTAGTTGATCTCCTATCATTGTGGTCACCTCCCCAATCTGCATCGCAATATCCCTTCAAGAGATCATCTGAACATTTATAAACTAACTTATAGTCTAAAGTGTGTTTAACATAGCGCAATACTCTTTTCAAAGCAGTTACTAACATATTGCTTGCACACTTTAACACCTACTTAATACAGAAACAGTAAAGCATAAATCAGGTCCTGTGCTAGATACAGCATACATCAGACATCCTACCATTTGTCGACAAAACTTTTCAATGTTTTTGTCCACTACTTTGATTTTGTAAAAGCTTTAAATTAATATTTTGATCTATTGGTGTGGACATTAGCTTACAATTTTCCATTCCAAATCTTTTAAGCACATTTTCCAAATACCTCCTTTGGTTCAGTTCAGTGACTCCTGTGCTTAAATATTGTGTTATAGTTATGCCTAAGTAATCAGATACAAACCCTAAATCGTTCATCTTAAATTCCTGATTTAATACATTTTTACTTGCTTTACTTAATTACCAATTATTCCAATGGTCAAAACAGCATGGATATATAATAATAAAGAACTTTGGTCCTCATCAGTGCACTTTGTATAGAGACATCACAACTTGATCTAACAAAACCTTCTATAAGCATAATAGCATTAAATACAACTTGATCTAACAAAACCTTCTTTAGGCATAGTAGCATTAAATTTCATGTTCCAATATTTTGGCGAATTTTTAAGCCATAAAGTGATTTATTCAGTTTTATAACGTTATTATTATTAGAGTAGGCTCTAGCTTCTAGGCTTCTAGCAACCTAATATAAACATTTTCGTTAATACTTCCATACTATAAAATATATCCCAATTACAATCATTTGCATTATTCGCAAGTTAAGTTTAGTAGCAATAATTACAAAAATTCTAAGAGTTGATAACTTTGCAACAGGTGCATATTTGTTCGAACCCTCTCGCCACCAATCCAGCTTTATACTGCGGGAAACCCTGGTCACCTCTTTTTATTTTAAATAACTATTTACTACTTACAACTTTTTCGTTTTCTGGTATATCACATATGTCCTATCTTCTAGTGTTTGCATTTCTCTATTAATTGCCTCCTTCCATTTACTCTTGTCACTCCTTGACATAGCCTCTCTATAAGTGGTTGGTTCACTTTGTTCTGTATACACATTTTGGCACTGATAGTAAACAGGTGGTTTCCTTACCCTCTTTCCGGGTTCTCTTCGACATACATCAATGATTGACTCTAATGAGCTGTCACTTTCTTCACTTGGTTTATATTCGATTCCAGACTCTTCTGGCATACTAACTGTCACCATAGTTATATCACTGAGATCCACCGATGCAGTTTCTAAATTAACTCTGCCATCATTTTCTTCTCTGTTGTTTAATTTTAGTTCGAGTTCACCATAGTTTTGCTCCCTTTCTAGGAAAACTATATCTCGTTTTAATTTTACATCATTCCGATGTAAGAAATATTTTCTATATCCTTTAACAGTTTCTCCATATCCTGCCATTACTCCTTTTTCTCCTTTGCTATCCCACTTGATTCTGTTCTCTTTGGGAATATTTGCACACACTGGAGTCCCAAAGGATTTCAATTGATGGATATCAAAGTCTTTTCGGAACCACACCTCATCTGGTGATTTTTCTCTATCTTTACTTTCTCCCGTAGATTTTACCTTCGTAGCCACATTAGCTAACTTATTTTTATAGCGTACGTCCAAGTAATATGAACTCCCAACTCGTTTTGCAATTGCGCCAACTTTATTATTTTTATAAAATTTACACGAGTTGTCATTTATCAACATGACGTTATCTGACGCACAAGTGACAGAGAATAGGTTTGTTTTTAATTCAGGAACGAATAGAACCCTGTCTATTATTGTTTGAACCCAGTCATTCCCGTCATATACCTCTACCGCCATCTTTCCATAGCCTAAGACACTAATCGCCGCACCATTACCAATAATAACAGATTCTTGTTTAGCCTTGGTAAATGAAGTGAAGAGAGCACGATCACGGCACATATGTTCGGTAGCGCCTGAGTCCACTAGCCACTGAGATTGACTATACTCTTCTAATGAGTTTGACACTACAAATGCATTACTTTTCTCATGCACTCTTTCTTTATTCTTCTTAAACCAACATTGTGATTTGTTATGTCCTCTCTTGCCACAATAGTAACACTTATTATTCTGCCCTTCGCTTTTATAGTTGTTGTTGCTTTTACACTCGCTAATAAAGTGTCCCAACTTGTTGCATTTAAAACACTTTACATTATTTTTATCCTCGAATCAGAAGTTGAAGGTTGTTGACTATTTTCTTTCACCCTTTCTTCTTCTACTAGTAATCTTGCAACTAAATTGTCCATTGTTTGTTTACTCTCTGGAGCTGACTCCCATGCCGACACAAAGTGTTTATACTGATCGGGTAACGACATCAACACTTTGGTAATCACAAATTTGTCTGAAACTTCTTCTCCCAATTGTTTTAGTTGGTTTTGTAATTCCTGTATTTTTGATAGGAATATAGACATTTCAGTGCCTGTTTCAAACTTATACTGGAAAAAGCGCTGCTGAATTATATGGATATTTGTTTCTGTTTTTTGCTCATAAACACTTTGAAGCTTTCTCCACATATCAGCTGAAGTTGAACATGAAATAATGTGCAACATTACCTTTTCAGTCATCCTTGTGACTAATAGTGTTTGCGCCTTTGCATCTTTACTTTCCCATGCGGTTTGTTCAGTTGGATCTTCGGGTTTTAAAGCTTTACCTTCGACAACATCCAACCAGCCTTGACCTCGTAGCAAAACTGTAGTTTGGAACTACCAGATGTTCCAGTTGTTAGGTCCTTCCAGCTTCAAGCCGTTATTGGTATTTAGGTTTACTTCCATTTCGCTGTCCTGCCTTGTGACACACGTTCAACAAGTATTCTGTGACTATCTCCTCCACGTCGCACGTGAATATTATTGTCACACCGTAACTTCCTGTATTACTTATCCTATTACTTTGCGTATATGGTGTCTGGGCCCATAACCTGTTGTAATAAAATAGGAATGCAGTATAGTGTATCAGCGAACTGTGGTTTTATTTTAAAGACAAAAGAAACATTTTTCACATCATGACAATATTGCAAAACTTAATTAAAAGTAAATTGTGTTTCCTGCTTAAACTAAATGAGGTGGAATTACATTGTCATATTCTAACATATATTATGGTCAGAATTGGTTGTTGGTTGTATTTGGTCAATAAAATGATTATTAAATAGTTCTACTATGTCAGTCGGATTTGTAACGTGTTTATTGTTAATAAGGAGTTTATAAGGAGTGTTCCTCGGAAAGTTATTTTTTGATGGATTTATAACCCTCCAGGTTGCTTTAATTTTATTTTCAGCGTTATTGATAAAGTAGCTATTTTGCGATTTTTGGGTTAATTTGATAATTCTTTTTAAACGTTTGGAATAAGAATTATATCTATTTTTATTGACTACATTTGGATGCCGCCTTAAGGTCCATAACGTCTCACGAAATGAAATGAAATGAAATCGTTTATTAAGCAAGTAGGATCACTGATCACTTTTACACGTCATGTTTATTTTTTATTTTATTTTTTTAACTAGATGAAGCCGGCATTTCCTAACTGACTACCTCTGAGAAGAAATGGCCGAAACAAACTCAGGGATCATCGTCTTTTTTCAAGACCAGACATTAAAAATGAAAATGTTTACAATAATTTACCTTATAATTACGCATATTGCTTAATAAAAATTAACAATGCTTAACAGAGCGAGCAGCTCAATCCCAAGCTTTTTGTCTTCTAAATAATCTGTGATTTTATAATACCCCCTTTTGCAAAGTTTGGCCTTTATATGGTTCTTAAATCGTTTAATGGGTAAGTTTCGAACGTCCATGGGAAGCTTGTTGTAAAAGTGTATACATTGACCCATGAACTAGTTGCCTACTCTGTGGAGACGAGTGTGATGTAAAGCAAGATTGTGTTTGTTCCTGGTATTTACATTATGAATATCGCTTATCTTCTTAAAATTCGAGATATTTTTATGAACAGACATAAGATTTTCAAATATATATTGTGAAGCTACAGTCAGAATGTTCACCTCTTTGAACTTTTCTCTAAGAGATTCTCTAGGACCAAGGTTATAAATGGCTCGAACAGCCCTCTTCTGTAAAACAAAGATGGTATTGATGTCCGCACAAGTTCCCCAGAGAAGAATCCTATAAGTCATAAGACTATGAAAATAACTAAAATAAACAATTCTGGCTGTATCCACATCAGTTATCTGTCTAATTTTCTTAACAGCAAAGGCGGAAGAACTGAGTCTACCCGACAGCTTCTCAATGTGAGGACCCCATTGTAACTTGGCGTCAATAGTTAATCCAAGAAAAACTGTCGGCTCGACAGGGATCAACTCTATTCCATTCAGTTGAACATTGGTACTTAGCTGCCTGACATTTGGCGTAGAAAATTTAATGACTTTAGTTTTTATTTCATTTAAAAGGAGGTTATTTACATTAAACCAATAAACTCTTGCTAGCTATATTCGGGCCCCACAAAGGCATTCCTGAAGTATCCGCCAACAGCCTACAAAGATATGCAATATTTCTAGCAGCGTATAACTATACCATTGAGTACATAAGCAGCAAGCTTTTTTTTTCCTGGGTGGAAATCCTCGTAGGATGCCCGCCGCCCTGGGGTGGGCGACGGGGTCTGTCAGACTTTTACTGACTAAAACCACCCCGGTGTCTGTTCTATCACGAGCGCGCGTAGGACCGTGGGAGTCTAAATTCTTCCATGGCCCCACACTCTCGTGCTGGCCCGGTCTGTCCGGGCCTCGTCTCCTGCACGGGGTAGTGGGGTGTTAAACTACCCCGTGCATCGCCTCAGAGGCGCGCGCCGACACTCGCGCGCGCCTCCGCCTCGGGGTCCATCGAATAGGGGGCGGGGACTTCCCCATGTCCCTCGCCCCTGGACCCATTCATGGGGGGCGGAAGAGGGCATTATCCGCCCTTCTTCGGCGCCCGGTGCGTCTTCTGCGGCCCGGGAAGGGAGTTGAGATCTCCCTCTCCCGTTCCGCAGCTTTCTTCTGCGACATCACGTCCTCGCAGAAGGACACCACCGCGTCCCACGATTCTGCGCTACCGACCATCCTCCGCACTACTGCCGGCAGCGTCAGGTCGCCTCCTACTACATTTGTGAGGACACGGCGCTGCTCTTCCCAAGCTACACACTCGGAGAGCGTGTGAGCGGACGCGGGGCATGGACGCGTCGCAGATCTGCGTCATCGCCCTGCGAAACCGCAGCGCCTCCGCTTCGACGTCGACGGGGCCGTCCGTCGCCGACTCCCAAATCCAGGACTGGACTATGGCAGCTTCCTCGAGAAGTTCCCTGTCGAGGCGCTTAAGCGCCCAGCGCGGGCCGTCGCTAATCGGGGCTCTTGGATGGCGGCCGCTCGCGGTCTGGGGGGAGACGTCGAACCGGATATACCGATGGTCCGACAGCGTCTCCACCTCCACGGCGACACGCCAGTCATGGACACGGCTGGCGACAGAGGGGCTAGCGAAAGTGACGTCTACTATTGACCCGCCCCGCTGCCGCACGCACGTGTATACCGAGCCCCGATTCAGGACGACCAGGCCGGTCGTCACTACCCACTCCGCTAACACCTCGCCCCGAGGGTCAGTGACCGGAGATCCCCACGCCGATGACTTGGCGTTGAGATCCTCGAGCACCAGAACGGGAAGAGGATGATAGTGGCCTACGACGGCGCCCAACTCGACAAGGAACCCCTCAAAGTCGGCGAGACTCTTGTTGGGGGAGAAATACGCCCCCACGATGACGATGCCGTCCGAGACCGCAGCAACCCAACCGCGGCCCCGAGACGGGTCGATCAGAGTCCCGCCAATAATGACCACCGAACCGTCAATGCATCCCAGCCAGTCGTCACGGGCGGGGATGAAATACGGCTCAGCGGCCACAGCTACTTGAATCGACCACTGCGCCATGCTCTGGAATAAAAGATCCAGAGCTCTGGCGCAGTGATTGATGTTGGCCTGGAGGAAACGGAGTTGTGCCATTATTGACACTCCATTCCCTCGGCAACGGTCCTAGGCCAGGAGTCGGCCGCGGAGCTGTTAGCCTGTGGGGGAGACGAGATTTCCCCGGCAGGCTTAGAGCTCCTCTTCTTTTTTTTTTTGTTT
Source organism: Sesamia nonagrioides (assembly GCA_017933935.1). Lineage (NCBI taxonomy): Eukaryota > Metazoa > Arthropoda > Insecta > Lepidoptera > Noctuidae > Sesamia > Sesamia nonagrioides. The sequence continues at coordinate 681,681 of JADWQK010001239.1, read as the reverse complement.
CCTTCTTGCTGGCAGGCATGCCACAGGCCCCTCCGCCCACTCTGTGTCCCGCCGGCTTCCCTGCAGCCGAACACAAGCTGCAGTTGAGCGCAGCGGAACACTGGGCCGCCTTGTGGCCGGGCTGACCGCAGCGATAGCAAAGATCGCTACGGTCAACCTCAGCGGTGCACTTGGCCCGGACGTTCCTCTTCTCCAGGCACCGGAAGCACCGCAAAGCCACGGGCTGCAAGAGTTTAACCCTCGCTGCAACCCAGCCCACCAGCAATCTGCCACTTGCGGCGATTTTATTCGCCGACGCCACAGGACACCGAACCCAGACAGTGCCGAGTCCGGTGACGTCGGTGCGAATATCGCCAGCCTGCACCTTGTCCGGCGGACACTCTCCACTTCGGGCAACGGCCGCCACTACCTCCTCAGGAGTCACGGACTCTTCCAGACTAGCAACCCGCACCTCTGCGGTTTCAACGGGTCTGGAGATCCGGACGTCCTCAGGGTTGAGGACCTCCCTCAGCTTGGCGGCCAGAGTGTCCGCCTTCTCGGCATTGCCGCTGGCAGCACCAGCTACCTCAAACAGCGTCGCACCCGTGACAGCATGTCTGATGGTGACGGACTGAAGGCCAAGATCCGACAACTTGATCTTGGCCTTGGCCTCGGCAAGGACCGAGCCGTACGTCACGCCGCGATCCGCAGCGCCACCCTGAAGCGTTAGCGTTACGGCCTCGGAACGCGGCGCACGCACAGCTGGTCTCTTGCGACCGCCATTGCGACCGCCTTTGCCAGTCCGCCGCGCAGCCTCCGGAGCCACCTTGGCGATTTCACCGGAGACGCGCGCTGGTGCTGCTGAGGCCGCCTTGGCGGCCTTAGCGGCTTTGCGGGCCTTCTTGCGACCCACGACTGTCGCCCAGGTCTCACCCTTAGACCCGGCAGTCGTGGACTGTTCGCTCTCTGGAGCTCGCTGAGGCGCCGTTTTCGGCATCTCCCCAGCCTTCCGCCGTTTGTCGGCTGCTAGGGGCGGGCGGAGGTTTTCCTCAGGAAGGCGCCGGGAATGCGCCTCCAGTTGGGCTTTGACCATGCTCCCGCACTGGAGCATGCACATACGGACGATGCGCTCAAGGCACGATGCGCTCAGCTCATCCCCCGTACGTGCCGGTCCTGGTGCGGGAGCCGGGGCCACTTCGGAAGCGGCATCGGTGGGCGTGTGTCGCTGCTGCTGCTCGCTCAGCGCAGCGACTTGTCGCTGGAGGTCCTCTAGGTGATTCCGGAGGCGGTTGTTCTCCTCCTGCAACTTCACGACCTCGTCTGAGGCCGTCGTGTTGAGGAGGGTGCCAACCGCCTCCTTGATGTCCGCGGCAGCCTCCTTGAGACCGCGAATGAAGGTGCTCTTCAGGTTGCCAGATTTTGTGGCAACCTTAAGCACCAGGTCCACCCCGTCCAAGGCCAGCCGACTAAGGGCCACCGCCGACGGTTGCCCCCCTTCTGCCGATAGAGCAGCGCGTCGCTCTCGAGCGCGTCGGGCCATTTCCGACACTTCGTCGGCCGCGACGGCTTTGCGCTGCTCCCTCCTGGCGGCGTTGAGCTCCGCCTTTGAGCTCCCTAGTGAGGCGCCTCAGACAGTGCCTCCAATGCCGGATATACCGCCCGCTGTTCGGTATCTAAAACTAAGTAACTAACTAAAGATACTTTTTGTTTTTTGAAATTTTATGTATTTTTTCATTTGGTTTTTTATTTTTTGTTTATTTTCTCTTTGATTTTCTATTTTGTATTTTTTTTCTTTTTTTTTCCCCTTAACTACCTACACTATTGGATTCCGGTTCTTTTAATTGATACGTCCGATTAAGTAAGATTTCTTTATTGCTTTCTTAGTAACAAAAATATATTGACATTGACAACAGAACGAAAAAGCAACGACAACGCCTCAAGCGGAAGTAAAACAAAACATTTTTATTTTCAAACTTGTCATCTGTGGCAAAGGAGACAAGACATAAATCCTATTATAAAATTTATAATCTAACACTCCCACTTAAATTTTATAATGGACTCTAATACATATTAAATTACTTTTACACACTTTATAAAAAGAAATAAAAACAAAGTTTTACATAACTTATTATGCTAATAAACAATACTTAACTATTATTATATTTTCATTTTACTTAAGTACTCAAGTTCAATATTTGATCTCTATTATTGATGAACTTACCAGGAGGTAAAGCTTTTGTAAGAAAGTCTGCTAGTTGACACATGCTCTGTACATATTTTATATTATTTTGAACATTTTCTCTTATAAACTTATATCTAATGTCAATGTGTTTAGTTCTTTTTTAACACCCTTGCTCGTAAAGCTGATGTAATCCCACCGGTTTTAAATATGTAAAGCGGGCCATAACAAACGCGTGTGTTATCAAAGCAAATAGTTAAGTTATAGTCCATACAAATTCCATAACAGCATTATTTGTCATTTCAAATAATTATGGAACTGATCGCCGCCGCGTGGCTCTAGCCAGCGAGCAGCGCGCTGTTCCATATTTGAAATCCATCATCATCATCATCATCCCAGTGTTAATCCCAGTCGCATCCGAAGCCTTTTCAGCTTTGGAGTCTGGGGTTCGCTTTACCAGTCCAACTGCTGATATGGCTAAATTTCGACATTTTCCATGAAGCGACTGCCGTCTGACCTCCACAACCCGAAGGCGACATCGAAGCATTGCAGTTAGAGCAATTGTAGGACTTTTGAGGGCTCCAACAACCCGTAACGACTGCCACTAGATGTTCGTATGGCAACCGGGACCAACGGCTTAACGTGCTTTCCGAGGCACGACCAGACCAGCACAAATATTCATATTCATGCATACAAATACTTGCACTGTGCGGGGATCGAACCCGCGCCACCTGGCGCAGCGGCTGCGTCCGCTACCGCTACGCCACGGAGGCTGTCAATGTTCCATATTTGAAATGGCAAATAATAATACTAATGGCGGGAAAGCAACAGTGAGCATTCACAGATTGAATTTATTTAAAATAACTGATGTCCTATTTGAAATAAACAAATTTGTATTTGTTTGTATTTAAATGAGTATTTGTAAAAAAAAAACAGTTTATTCGGTAATTTAAAAACTTGACTGCATGCTCTAGCATCTTTGCCAACATTTTCACGCAGCTACGGCAGAAAATAAACTCAAATTTTCTTTTCTTTGTACTTGTATTCTGAATATCTATTTTTCTGTTTCCTTGCAAGTGTGTTAAAAAATGTCGTACGATATACGTGCGTATTGGTTATAACATGCTCGGCTCAATTACACCCTCGCCTTCGGCTCGGGCTGAAATTCCGCCTCGCATGTTATAACCATCATTACGCACTAATATCGTAATGTACTATTGTGGTACACAGGATTATGAATTAACTTAATGGCGCTTTGGTTATCTATACACAAAGTGATACATAATTGTGGTTCATCAATATCAATTAATAGCTGTCTAAGCCATAAAATTTCTTTGGCGGCTTCACTTGCGGCCACATATTCTGATTCCGTAGTTGATAATGCCACAGTAGTTTGCTTTCTACTTGCCCAGGTTACAGGCCCTCCATTCAACATAAAAACGTATCCAGAATTCGATTTCCTAGAATCAATATCTGAGGCAGAATCAGAATAACCTATTAACTTACTTTTACAATTATAAGCAATACAAATATCTATTGTCTTTATTAAATATCTAAATATTCTTTTAACAGCGTTGACATGATTCTTATTAGGGTTGTTTAAATATCTACCAACTATATTTAATGAATAAGCTATATCAGGTACAATTGACAAGAACATTAGGGCTCCCACTCCTTCCCTTTATGGAAAGTTTGTTACATTTTTACTGTCGTTTTTCATCAAAATAACATTATTATCAGCAGGGGTACTACACGGAGTGGCTTCTGACATATTGAACTTATTAATCAAGTGTTTTATATATTGTTTTTGACTTATAACAATTGAATTATTACTTTTAGTTATCTCCATACCAATAAAAGTATTGACATTCAAAACCTTTATCGTAAAATTATTTTTAAGTTCATTAATAATATGTATTAATGTTTCCCTATTTTCTGATAACAACAAGGCGTCATCAACATATAATAATAAAATAACTTTGAAATTATTGAAACATCCAACAAAAACACAGTTGTCTGAAGGACATACTTTAAAACCATAGTTAAAGATGAAGAAAATTTTCTATTCCAACAACGAGAGGATTGTTTTAAACCATATAAAGATTTAACTAACTTACATATTTTTCCTTGCTCAGCCTGGACACCTTCAGGCACCTCCATGTAGACATCTATCTTCCAGCAATTCACCATAAAGAAATGCTGTTTGTACATCGAACTGCTGAATTTCATAATTCTTTTGAGCTGCAAGAGATAATATAACTCTGATAGAGTCATACCTGGTTGTTGGTGAAAACGTCTCCTTGAAATCAACATCTCTTACTTGTGTAAATCCACGAGCACAAAGGCGAGCTTTGTATCTACTAATATTACCTTCTGGATCTCTCTTTACACAGAATACCAATTTTGAAGTTACAGTTTTTTATTGTTTCTATCGACTAGTTTCCAGGTTTCATTTTCTTCAAGTGAATGTAATTCTTCTCTTATAGCTTCTTTCCATTTATTACTATCTTTACATTTCATACCTTCTTCATATGTATCAGGAACCTCATATTCACAAAAGTTTGCTTCTTCATATCTTACTCTTCTAGGTCGTAGTGTAATGTTTCTTTCATCATCACTGGAAATTATTTGAGAAGGTCGATATGTTGGATCATTTTGGCTATTTGTGCTTTCATAACTAGTATCTGATAAATTTTCTCATCCATAGAAGTCCCTGGTAAGTCTATACTTTCGATTCTGTATGGGTAAAGACTGTTGAGATGGTAAAATATCATTTACCCCATTCTCTTCTATGCCATTAGTTATGTCAATTGAAGCAGAATTTTTCTTCAGCACTAGTGGGTTGCTTTCGTCGAAGTGTACATTTCTACTTATTGTTATTTTTCCAGTGTTAATATTGAGCATTATGTAATTTTCATCCTCATATCCCACTAGCATTAGTTCAATACTCTTCTTATCCAACTTCTTTCTCTTTTCATCAGGTATATGAACATATCCTTTTGAACCAAAAACTCTTATGTGTGCAAGATAGGGCTTCTTTCCATTCCATAGCTCATATGGAGATACATCCTTTGTTTGTGAGGATGAACTTCTGTTCAATAAATATACAGAACAGTTTACTGCTTCAGCCCACAACTTTAATGGTAAGCCTCGAGCATATAACATAGATCTTGCACTTTCCATAATTGTACGCATTTCTCGTTCGGCTCTTTCATTTTGCTCAGGGGTGTATGGTGCTGTACGTTCATGAATTATCCCTTCACGATCTAAATAGTTTCTAAAATCATTATTAATATACGCACGTCCATTGTCTGTGCGCAGTATTTGAGTACCATGACCAAACTTATTCTTCAAAATTGCATTATACTTTTTAAAAGAATCTAGGGAGTCGCTTTTATGCTTGATCACATATAAATGCCTGAAACTGGTAGCACCATCTTTAAATAAAATGAAATATCTTGCACCCGATATGGATTCATGTTCTAAAGGCCCACATACATCACTGTAAGTCAATTCTCCAGGTTCACATTGCCCTCTGTGAGACTTATGAAATGGTATGCGACTCTGCTTACCATACTGACATGCTTCACAAGTAAAGTTGTTGTCATCTGTGAAGGTCACTGGAATAGCACCATTTTTACTCATATTTAGCACTTCTTTGACATTTAGATGTCCTAAACGCTCATGCCAGACTTTCAGACTTGATTCTACTACATTACATTTTTCTTGCACAATACTTTTGATATTTATTTCATAAAGATTGTTTTCTTTTAATGTTGCAGTCATAACAACACAGTTGTTCTTCATTATTAAGGCATCTCTGTTTCTTTTGACAATGACATAACCTTTTCTTGTAATCGTGCCTTCTGAAAAAAAAATTCTACGCAAATCAGGCACATAAAGTACATTCTCCAAAATACCTTGCTCCCACTGGCCGTTCACATACCTTTTTATCATTATGTTAAAATGTGAATATGATTATACAAGAAAAAAACATGAATATGATTATACAAGAAAAAAATGTTGATTGTTCACAGTTTCAGCATTATCTCTTTCATTAGAGACATTGTTTATATTTATAGTAGAATTGGACAGAAAATTATTAGAAATCATGTCAATATTATATTTTAAATTGCAGAAAATATTGTTCATACCAGTATTATTAATCACACCATTCAAATCAAAATCAATCCATTCAAAGTTTTGTTGTGTTTTTGTTATTAATCATTCCATTCATCATAAGGTAGATCGAAATTAGAGTCATACAGAAATGCATAATTGTGAAGTTGAATATCATTGTATAACAGGTTATTGAACAATTCCACTCTTAAGTTGTACATATTGGAGTAATAGCTGAATTTATACGTAGGTAAACATTTTATAATATTTGTGTTTTTCACAGCTACAAGTGTTTCACGTAATTGAAGAACTAAATCATGATAGTTGTTTGTTGTGCTAAAATCTTCTTCGCCGATGAGGATTATGCAGTGATCATCAGTCGTAAAATTAGTTAGTTTTTTATTAATACCGTCGACGAGATTCTTTATTCCACAATATGGTTTAATGTAGTGGCATATATTATAATTTCGGAATGTTCTTTGAATTGTAATTTGTAAGTTTTAATGTAATAGAAATAAAATAAACTTAATATGTATATTTTTTTTATTTGAGAAAATCACAAATTATACTCCCTATTTTTTATTTCTTCAGGTTGGCGAGTATTTATTGGTAGAAATTAAATTCTTACTAATAAATTATCTGTGGTTTTCGTTTGGTTCGTTAGGTTGGTATTGAGCCAGTCCATGTGTTTCATATATTCGCATAAGTTTTTTTTTTTTATTTACTAGTGAGTCCCGTCTCTTAAAACGTAGCAAAGAGATTAAAATTAATCTTAAATCTCTCTAAAACATAGTGATTACTTGCTCTGAGCCAGTATTATACCAGCGTTCCCGGAGTACTGTTGTTTCATTTCTTACGCACATATGTACATATCAGGTACATTTAAATCTTTGCACACCACGTGTAATGGTTGGATGTATTACTTTGTACACCTACATTCTAGCAAATATATTAGTATCATTACTTTATTTTTAGATATTTACTTATAAATTGTTCTTAAAAAATAGATCTAAATAGTATTATTATTATTTTCGGATCGATTCCTCGGATCAGGGGGGAGGATTGAGGTGTTTAAACTTCCTCAGAGACTTCTAAGAGAGGCGCGCGAGGAACCCTTCGCGCTGCCACTTCGAGTCTTGAAGTTTGGGGGGCGGTATATGTCCCCGAGTATAGACTACTAGAGGCACGATAGCGTCCCTGGACCCACTTAGGGGGGCGGGAAGAGGGCGTTATAAGCCCTCTGCCGCGCCTGGTGGGCCTGCTGTTCTAATTCAACCCCTTGATACAGCACCGCAACGAGAGCCTCCTCAGGTATTGGTCAAGGCTGTTGACTATTAATCCATTGGCTGTCACGATTATCGGCACAATGATCGCTGATTCCACATCTTATTACAGATTATATTCTTATGCTTATAGGATTTAACGTTAAGCTGAACCAAAAGGGATTCACACTGTCCCACTGGAATAATACCAAGCTCGATCATAGTCGGCTCGCTATTCCTCTGGATATTTCGACATCCTGGATAGCGAAGGACAAATATAAGACTCGAACGGACTAATAATGATATTTTATTCTTTAGTTTTGCTATGCTGGTATTTTGGCGTGGCTAGTTGGCATATGGTAAATAATTTCATCGTTGTTGTGTTTTCTTGTGTTCATTACTGTACCTACATAGTATTGTATGAAGTCACGTGTTGTTTTAAATGAACAAAGAGCTGTTCTGCTGGGGAGTTTGTTCCGCCATTTCTACTTCCCAGCGAAAGCACTAGGAAGTGTGGATGGATTATTTATTCTAAAAATTACATACAAAACAATCAGAACCTTACACTCGACCATCCTGATAATGTGTATGTCCCCATACACAACAGGTGGAACCTTACACTTGGCAATTAAAGAAAAATAGTAAAAAAAATAACTAATTATTACTTAAAAAAAAATTAATAAATTAGTCAACTTTAAGCAAACAACGAAAAAAATATATATATACATTAATACCTACATAAAATTTATGGTTTTTACAAGTCAACAACAGATATTCTTAAGTCTAGGATAATAAACCATGACGACTTATTAAAAGGGGGAAATATTAATCAAGAATTTCATTAGTTTACTTCACTATTCATAAACATCTTTAATAAGAACATTATATACATACGTCACAATAATTAATTTAATACATATGGAATAAAACTTTGAAGAATTGAAAGTAATTATCTACACATCAGTGTAGATAATTACTTTCAAAAAACTACACTACTACTACTACTTTTAAAACTAACAACTAAACTAACTAACTAACTATTACAACTAACTATTATTAACTAACTAACTATTACTAAGTAACTATTACTTTTAAATATTAATTAAAACGAACTTGTTCAATTATTATGTCCTCATTGTATCTATTTAGGTTAACAAAACCATCTAATTAACTTAGCCATTACTTGTTTAATTTAATCCAACCAATTTAACTATCCTTAGCGTGAATATCCAACCAAATATATCCCTTTTTTCATATATCTTAACCACCCAAATCTATTTGCCAACCATCCTTCCCACAAATAGATTAGCTAAATAGATCAACCGATGGCGATAACCGTTTTGTAACAGGCCAATTCACGTGGATATCCGTTTGATTTCCCGTGCCCGACCATATTAACCAACCAAATCTATTTGCCAACCATCCCCCTCAGAGATAGATTAGCCAAATAGATCAACCAATAACCGTTTTTGTAACAGGTCAAGTCAAAATAATTCGAATTTATTATTCAATGTAACTATAAACCAAATCATTATAATATAATGTGCCAAACGATACCGATATCCACGGAGTGCCCTGGCAATATCAGTATCACTTGATAGACCATATACCTAAATCTCCGGAAAAATTCCGTAACGATAAATACGGTTTATTTTAATCCACTTTTCCAACTACCTACCGTACGGTATGTATGTTTTGTACTATCCATAGAATTTATCATTAAATATATTTATAAACCAATTGATTATAAAATGTACCAAACGATACTGATATCCACGGAGTGCCCTGGCAATATCAGCATCATTCGACAAACCATATAAATCTCCGGAAAAATTCCGTAACGATAAATACGGTATATTTTAAATCACTTTTTTTTTGCTACTCACCATACGGTGTGTTTTGTACTATCAGCTTTTATGAAACTCTGTTACAGTTAACTAGCTTCATACCAATACTACATGGGTTTTAAATAATGTAATGTCTAATAATTCCCATCTCCAGGGAGTGCCCTGGCACGATAAGAATCATCCGACTAACCACATAGACATCACTTTAAAAATATATACCTAAAAGGAATAAGAAAATAAAACTTACGTTTTGTAGGCGAGGTGAGAATCTTACAGATTCTTGTTGTTCCCAATTCTGAAATATAAGACTCGGAAGGGACTCGGTTCGAAGGAAACTTCAGCAATACCCAATACTCCGCTCTATTTTATTATTACCACAATTAATCAACTTATAATATAATTATGACTATCCAATTATATTACATAGATTATTTGACAATGTAGGACAACTGACCCGTTCGCCCATCGCCGACCAAGTGTCCAGCTTTTTCTGTCTCCTCCCTTATTCTACCCCCCAGATGACTATTACCGCCGTGATGTCAGTTATGACTCCCGCCATTCTAGGCTGAACCAATCAGATACAAGCATTCGTTTTGCTGTCAAAAACCGGCCAATGACTGACTTCAGAGCGGAAACAGCCAACTAATACATTATTTATTCTAAAAATTACATACAAAACAATCAGAACCTTACAAATGTATTTAAACAAAGTAAAAAAAAAAAAATCTCGTGGAAAAAGCCTATTTTCTTTTAAATAATTATAAACTAGTGCTTGACTGCAATCCCGCCTGATGGTAAGCAGTGATGCAATCGTTGATGGTAAAGCGCACTAGTTTATTAAGCCTATTCACTTAAAAAACTAACGAATTGGAAGGATGACGGCAGTTGAGCGAGGTGATGCAATGTTAAACCCAAGATCAACATGATCAAACGATGCTGCGCTAGAGGGATGTTGATCTGGAGACTCTCCACGACCAAATTCCCGACACAAGAACATTTGGCGCATTGTACCCGCTACACATCGCAATACAACTGCTCAGTCAGGCCCGTCCTCCGTGGCCTATTACAGTGTAAACGAATTTATAAATGACATGCAATCCAATAATGGAAGATGACATTATTGTATTTGGTAAGTTTACTTACTTATTGACTTGACTTGTTTTTAACCGACTTGTCTGATATTTTTTATAAATTCTCAATTCCATTCCATTCTCAGGATTCCATTGATAAGTGCAGATTTGTGTTGTAGAGTCGATAAATCAAACTTTAATAAATAAGTAAATACATACACATGCGTAACTACCAGCAGTTAGTACTACAAGAGTTAACTTTTATATATAGTATATAGGGTAGTTACAACACAAACACACTGAGTGAGTGTTTCAGTCTAAATGGTCGATAGCTGTATTCATTATTTACATAGTCTTGCGTTAATCCCCAGGGTTGTCTATTATTTAGCTTTATGTCCCATTTAGCTAAAAGTAAAAGTGGTGGTAACCTTAAGCGTTAGTCGGTCACATCTTACCATAGTTTTAATAAGTTAATATTATAATTAAGACGCCATATTTGTATCAAACAATACATAAGACAATAGAAAAAAAAAATTGTAATTTGCAGTAGTAGGTAATTATTGTGAAATTGCCCTTATTACACTATACGCGACAAATACATTTACCTAAACGATATATTTTCATACTGAATCCTCTGTTTTATAGGAAAACTAGGCTTCTTAAAATAAAGTTTAGCTCTAAACATAGTATTCAGATCATAGTATTCAGGTTTTTGCTAGAGTTCTCTTAAACCGCGATTCGTCACGACGAATCGCGGTCATCATGCCGGAACACGTTCCGGCATGATGTCTGGTGATACCGTACGGAGGACGGGTCTGAGCAATTGTGTTGCGATGTGTGGCGGGTACAATGCGTCAAATGTTGTTGTGTCGGGAGTTTGGTCGTGGAGGGTCTCCACATCAATCTCCCTCTGGCGCAGCATTGTTGGTCGTGTTGTTGGGTTTAACATTGCACTAAGTCTTTTTTATGTGAATGGGATTAATAAACTGGCACGCTTTACCATCAACGATTGCATCACTGCTTACCATCGGGCGGGAAAGCAGTCAAGCGCTAGTTTATAATTATTTAAAAAAAACCGCCTAAAAGTATTGTCTGAAAAGATCCTGCCTGAAACCCAGTTCGGCTTCCGACCGGACCGAGGCACCTGTTAAGCGATATTTTCCGTGCGTCAACTGCAAGAAAAGAGTAGAGAACAGGTTCGTAAGCTGTACCTCTGCTTTGTTGACTTGGAGATGGCTTTCGACAGTGTGCCTCGTGAAGCCTTATGGTTAGTGTTAGGTAAGCTGGGATGCACTGAAAAGTTTATGAGACTTCTTAGACTCCTACATGACGGCTTGCAATGCTGCGTTGCTATAGACGGTGCACAGACAGACTTCTTCCCCGTTACCTGTGCGGTGAAGCAAGGATGCGTCTTAGCACCAACTCTGTTCGCCTTATACTTTGCAGTGGTAGTGGCAGAGGTCTTACAAATTGTTCCGCAAGGAGTTCGCATCCGCTTCCGCACCGACGGCGGTCTTTTCAATCTGGCTATACTTAAGGCTCGCACCAAAGTCTCACATGCACTGATTACTGAGATCATGTATGCTGATGATTTGTGCTTCTTAGCAGAATCCCCAGACGGCCTACAACAGCTGATGTCCGCTTTTCATGAAGCCTGCCGTAAGTACGGCTTAAAAATCAGCGTCAACAAGACGGAGGTGATGTCCCTAGACATTCACGGTCACAAGACACTGAATATAAAGCTTGGTGAGGGTGGGTTGAAGCAAGTAGACGAGTTTCGTTATCTGGGGAACACTATAAGTTCTAAGTGTGACCTTGATGCTGAGATCAACAGCAGAGTCGGAGCTGCAGCTGCAGCGTTTGGCAAGTTGTGTTCCAAGGTCTTCTGCTCACATGACCTTAAGCAAGCTGCAAAAATATCCGTATATATGGCAATTGTGCTGCCAAACCTTCTATATTCCGCTGAGACGTGGTATGTGTACCGCCACCACATACGTAATCTAGATCGTTTTCACCTTAAATGTCTCCGATCCATTATGAAGATCAAATAGTCTGACAGGGTGCGAAATACCGAAGTCCTTCGACGAGCCAATGTTGGTGGCATTGAGGCTTATATAATGCGTCGACAGCTTCGGTGGTGCGGCCACGTATCACGTATGGCGGACGAAAGAGTAGCGAAGCGCATCTTCTTCTCCGAGCTGGAGGAGGGCAAGCGAAAGCATGGCGGACAACTCCTCCGGTTCAAGGATGTCTTAAAACGCCACATGAAGAGATGCAATATAGAACCCTCTGAATGGGAGCGTTTGGCAGAAAAACGGTCAGAATGGCGCAGAATGGTGTACGGATAAGTACGCGAGTTTGAGGAACAGCGCAAAGCTGACCTCGATGCCAAACGCGACCAATTAAAGGCTCGCCCACCTGCGCGTGCCCTCAGTGTGCACGAAGTTTCGCCGCCAAGATAGGCTACATAAGCCATCTTCGGGCGCATGAGCGCCAAAACATCGGCTAGGAGTCGAAGTGGTCGCCCTGGCTGAAATCGGTCGGGAACATCATTATCATTCAGGAAGTAAATTTGGGAATAAATTTATATGGAAAAATGCGACTCGGGTACGCTCTTAATAAAGCAAATAAACTGTGAAATAAGGAATACAAATATTTTCTAATAAGATTTAAGTATAAGTACTTATATTTCTGGTTCAGTAGGAATTATGAAGAATGATAAGTCCGGGTTTGCGAAATCGTTATTGAGGCACCCGAAAACACTAAAATATTTTTTCCCCTTTTTGTAGTCTTATATTATGGTAAGTGATTACCATATATTATGGTAAGTGGCCGGCGAGAGTTACGAACGCGAGAGGTCATGTAACTAACGCGCGTGCTCACAATCACGCGGCACAGCCCGTACTGCCCCCTCCTTAATTTCCAGTTACATTATGCCAGCGTGTGCGTGAAATCGCGTGCCGGCACGGCGCGCGGCGCGCACGCATACATTCAAACCGAGAGCGGCACGATTGTATGAAGATGTTTTACTGTTCTGTTTACTGTGGTCAAGTGGACGGGTGACATAGTATTGTTGAACGGGAGGTCGACGAGTCGGCGCGGCGTGCACTTGTGTATGTTGTGTCACAGTCAGCGCGGCGCGCGCATGTGTGTGTTGTGTCACAGTACAGCGCGTGCAGCGCACAGAGAGGTCTAAGTGCCACTCAAATAACCTGTGACTCACTCGCGCAGATTGAACCAGTGCCTATATATTAGTCACGACCAAACGAACTAACGATGTCACTCGCTCGGCCTCGCCACCACCGACATTAACTAAACAGGGTACCGGCTACGATAAGTCTTACCTTATTAGTGAGGCGGTGGTCACGGCCACGGTGACCTTGCACCGAGAGGGGCCCACCGGCCGCGCGCCAGTACAATGCACGATACAGCCGGTCGATACCACGCGGCCTCGCACTCGTCCCGCCCTGCGCCGGAACTGACAATCTGAACGAACACGTCTGACCTCGCGCGCTCCCGACACGACAACAGTCCCTCATGCGCCACTCACCATCACCGCACTCGCTGACCAGCTGCCTGCACTTAACACCATGTCCACTGTGCTAATCTTGTTACAAACATCTCAGTTAGGTACCGTATCTTTCAAGATTCTGTATGCAGTGACATACTTACCTCTACACAATACAATCAAATACACTTAATTAATTAATACTAGAAAGACGGCAAAATACTCTTACCAATAAAGACGGCTAGGGGTCAAATGACCCCCCGTCATAATATCAATGTATTTAATATATGCGATGAATATTTGATTGCAAATATGTTTCTGATCTTTAGTAATGGTGGGATTATCATTCAAACAATAATTTGTTGCGTTATAATATAGTTTTTAATAACCCGAACTTTTATTATAATTTATTTACAATTTTGACATAGACATGTTTTTGATTGATTGCATTGTCCACATAATGCATTTTTGCAAATATCACACATTTTATTGGATTTATTCTTACAATTAGAAGTAGAACAGTGGTGTCTTTTTCTAGTAGCTACGGCTGACTGCCTCGGTATTTCTGGTTGTAATGAACCAATGGTAGAAGAGTCCTTCGACATATTGCTGAGTTCTAAAGCTAGCTGCAGTATAAAATCTCTTCTAAGCACTTTGTTGTTTGTCACTTCTTGATCCATGCATTTATAACAGTAAGATCTAATAAAAATGTGTTATAAAAAAAACTTGTACTGGCCATCCCACGCACTTTTCTCCTTCGTCCTCATCCCCTAACTAAATGATCGTTGACGTTGTAATGTTGCTGAAAAGACAACGAAAAATATATAAATGTAATTGTATAATATAACAAATCATATACGTTGATAATTCTAGTAATCGATAGATGCAAATATTCTTATCGAATAAATAAAGAAAAAAGATAGGTACTAATTACCTAGTGGCATGTTGTCATTTGATTCGTCACTGCTTGATGAACTCGTTTCGGATGGAATTACCTCTTCTTCTGAATCGCATTTAGTTTCCACATCTTCACCCTCACCGTTTGACTAATCTTCAGGCAATGATTGTAACGATAATAATATTTGATGGTCGCTCAGCCTAGACATTGTAAAATAACTAAATAACTTTCTTAGCTCCACGAAAGTAACAGTTGGTATGATTCAATACAATTAGTTTCACATGTAACATCCACAGCTATAAAAGAATAATATAAATACACACATCAAAAGTGTCTAGGGATCAACATATATTTTTGCAATAACTTTTCTCCTGATTGATATTAATTAAAATTTTCTTTAAGGATTCATCAAATAAAGTGTTTTCGTTTGTCACAGTAACGATAAAACAAGTCACCTTTGCATTAATAAAGAAATTTGCCATTTTCCTAATAAAGGGATATTTGACATTTGAACCACTAACACAAAAGTTCGAAAAAAAGACTGAAATAACAGTTTTCTCTAAAATTTTATTGGGTAACTTAAACAATTAATAATCCGTGTTTCTACCGCGAACACTAACAACACAAGAACATCGGTTTGGCATACTCAAAATGAGTTCATCCAAATCACGCTGTGAAATGGCCGCCCATGTTTTATTTTTATTTTATTTTTATTTTTATTTATTTGGGAAAACAAACAGTGACACATTATATATAATAGAGAGTAATACAAAAATATATGAGCAAATGTGTAACCAACCACATTTTCCACAGAATACACAAAAAAAAATATATAATATTTACAAATCATGCTATTAAAATTTAAACCTACAAGTAAGTAATATAAAGTCAAATCCTAGTAACAGAGCAAAAACTTAAATGCATAAACGACGCAATAAAAATTATTGTTATTGACTAAGCACCTTTAGAACAGTATTTTTGAAACTACAAGCAGAAAGAGCAAACATATCGATATGATGAAATTTATCATTGTAATTATTAGCAAGTCGCCGCAAAGGCGCACGCATACCGGCGTTACTTCGACAAGAGGTAACTGCAAACAGTGGCCGAGACCGCACCGCTCGACCCACTGTCGTTCTAGGAACTATATAACTTATTCTATTATGAATATCAATACAGTCATATGCATTACTACATAAATCAAATAAAAATATCGTCTCTAGCAGAGTGCGCCTTGATTTAAGGTCCAGCAATTTATACTTCTTAAGCAAATAATCATAAGATGGATTTGTGTGAAAACAACGGAAATGCATGGCTTTTAAAAATTTTCTTTGAACTTTTTCAATACATTCTGAATACTTATTGTAAAAGGGATTCCACACTAGCACAGCGTATTCAAGCTGTGATCTGATCAAAGACTTGTACAGATACAAATAGGTGGAGGGTCGCACAAACTCCTTCGCAGATCTCATCACAAAACCATACATTCTATAGGCATTATTTACAACCTTATTAATGTGGGTATCAAGGTGAAGTTTATCGTCAAGAAGAATACCAAGATCACGAATAAGAGGCACTCTTGACAGCGAAGTATTATCTAAAGAATATGGGTACTTGAAAACATTTTTATTTTTCGTGAAACTGATACAACAACATTTAGATAGACTCAATTGCAATTTATTGTGTTTGCAATATTCACTAAAGCGATCTAGATCTTCCTGCAATAATGCGCAATCTTGTAAATTTTTGATAGGCCTATAAATTTTGAGATCATCAGCATAGAGCAAGATTTTGGAATTTCTAAAACAAATGTCAATGTCGTTGATAAATAAAATAAATAAAAGGGGTCCCAAAATTGAATCCTGAGGTACCCCGGAAGTTACATTAAGAGTTGTCGAAGACCTGAAACCGTTAACTACGACCCTTTGAGTTCAATTTTTGACATATGAAGAGAACCATCGGAGTAAATCACCACGTATACCGTTAAAGGAAATTTTATCGAGTAGAAGCTCATGATCGACTTTGTCGAATGCCTTTCGAAAGTCAGTGTAAATGGCATCCACCTGCACACGAGAATCCATATTGTTGAATAAATAGTCCACAAATGCCACCAAGTTTGTGGTAGTTGATCTTTTCTTTTACAAATCCGTGTTGTTGACAGATTATACTGTGATGAACAACAGGATACACTTTGTTGTGGACTAACCGCTCAAAAAGCTTCGGCAGTGCTGACATAATGGATATCGGACGATAGTTCTCAACATCATGCTTAGAGCCCGATTTGTATATTGGTGTTATGTTCGCACTTTTCCATGCCTCGGGGAAAATTCCTTGTGTCAGTGATTTATTAAAGATAATGTATAAAGGAGTGCAAATATGTTTAGCTGTAGCTTTGAGAAACATGACCGGAAGACCATCTGGTCCTGAACCCTTAGTTGAGTCTAGAGAGTTAAGTGCCTTCAGTATCTCATTTGTGCTTAGCTCGATCTTACTGATGAGGGAATCGCGATCAGAATCTCCACTCGAAGTAACACCCCCCATGGAGGACTGCTCATAAACTGAACTAAAGAAATTCGAAAACAAGTTACAAATTTCGTCGGGGTCATTGGTACTTTGGTCTTTGTACTTCATGCCAGAAGGTATACCAGAAGAAGACTTTCGATTAGCAATATACGTCCAGAAGTATTTAACGTTACAGCGAATGCCCTCCTCAACAGATTCTATGTAATTTTTGAGGCATGAATTGCATTCAATATGGAATCTAGATCTGTATAGTGAGAACTGTTCGTAATCAGAGATATTGTGATACACCTTCCATTTAACCCAGGCTTTCAACTTGTTTTTGTAAATATGTATCAAAGATGGTGAAAACCAAAACGGAAATTTCGAGGTTTTAGAATTAACGAGTGGAACATGTTCGTTGCAACAACAAAAAAAGGTCTTCTTGCGACTGGATACCCTCCATATTCGGCAGAGCTCTTCTCTGTAGCATATCCCATGCATGCTCAATCGGGTTCAAGTCTGGCGACTGAGCAGGCCAGGGCAGGACATTGATGTTAGCTGCGGCGAGAGTCTGTCCTACAACTCTTGCGGTGTGCGGTCGTGCATTATCATGCATTAACTGAAATAAGGGACCGATTTGCACTTGTAGAGGAACGATGACGTCTGATACAATCGTTTCAGCATAAATTTGAGCGTTGAGGTTGCCTCTGATCCAAATCAACTCAGTTCTTCCGCCGATCCAAATACCTGCCCATACCATGATGGTTCCACCACTATAAGGATGGACTTCCTGGCAGGATTTTAATCGCTGTTGGCGTCCAGGGGTTCTCCAGTGTCGTATACGTTTTGTATCCGGTCTCATACCAAAACGAGACTCATCAGAAAAGCACACGAAACGCCATTGTTCTTCTGCCCAATTTCTGTGTTCAAGAGCCCATTGATATCGAATCCCACGATTGTGCATTGCTATAGGTGGTACCCGTAGCGGTCTTCGGGAATGAAGGTTCACTTCATGCAAGCGGTTTCTGACTGTTTGGTCGCTAATTAAGTTCCCTGAAGAGTGATGAAGCCCCACGGCTAACATCATGGCGGTTATTGTTGGAGCTCTTCGAGTTAAGATTTGAATGTATCGGTCTTGTCTCCGTGTGGTGCAGCGATACCGTCCTCCATGGCGCTCAGCCACGGTACCAGTGCTTCGGTAACGTGTCCAAAGTCGACTGATAACACTCTGACTTGTATTCAGAGCCAAAGCCACAGTACGTTGCCGGGAACCAGCTTCTATCATTCCCACGGCTCTGAGCATTTCTTCCCTGCTTAAATGACGTCGCCGCTCCATAATAACGTTGGTTTTAATCAGTAGTAGGGAAACAGTAGCACTAATAATGTCTTCAATGCGTTGTATGTTTTTATAGGGAAAATATTGACAGCTGATTTTCATCTTTTACTCGAATTTGATTCACAGTTCCTGATTCAAATTATGAAATGCACCACAAAGGATCCATATAAATTTATAAAATCATAAATTTATTACAAAGCCACATCTCAATCTCAAGAAATCCGCATAAAAATGCTTGATCCCTAGACACTTTTGATGTGTGTATTATGAGCTACCTTCAAATGGATGCTATAACATTATCATCAACAGTACCTACTTTGAAATACAAACTATTTCATTTAAAGTCACGGGAGGACGTAGCACGAAAACTAATAGTTTGGAAATTATCGAACGATAAACTTCAAAATGGGTCAAAAGACCCCTGCCCGTCTTTCTAGTGTTAATAACACAACAAAAAACCCGATTGCAAAAAGTAAAACATAAGCACCTACCTACTATATACATAGGCACCTACCTACTATATATATAGGCTCCTACCTACTATATACACAGGCACCTAGCTACTATATACATAGGCACCTAGCTACTATATACATAGGCACCTACCTACTATATGTATACATAGGCACCTACCTACTATATACATAGGCACCTACCTACTATATGTATACATAGGCACCTACCTACTATATACATAGGCACCTACCTACTATATTCATAAGCACCTACCTACTATATACATTGGCACCTCCCTACTATATATATAGGCACCTACCTACTATATACCTAGGCACCTACCTACTATATACATAGACACCTACCGACTATATGTATACATAGGCACCTACCTACTATATACATAGGCACCTACCTACTATATTCATAGGCACCTACCTACTATATACATTGGCACCTCCCTACTATATATATAGGCACCTACCTACTATATACCTAGGCACCTACCTACTATATACATAGACACCTACCTACTATATGTATACATAGGCACCTACCTACTATATACATAGGCACCTACCTACTATATGTATACATAGGCACCTACATACTATATACATAGGCACCTACCTACTATATACATAGGCACCTACCTACTATATACATAGGCACCTACCTACTATACAACGTGTAACATAAAGGGTATATACATAACAAAGGCATGGCTTTAAGCATGGCATTTAAGTGACAGCCTCCGTGGCGTAGCGGTAGCGGACATGCGGCAAGGTGGCGCGGGTTCGATCCCCGCACAGTGCAAGTATTTGTATGCATGAATATGAATATTTGTACTGGTCTAGTCGTGCCTCGGAAAGCACGTTAAGCCGTTGGTCCCGGTTGCCCTACGAACATATCTAGTGGCAGTCGTTACGGGTTGTTGGAGCCCTCAAAAGTCCTACAATTTGTCTAACTGCAATGCTTCGATGTCGCCTTCGGGTTGTGGAGGTCAGATGGCAGTCGCTTCATAGAAAATGTCGAAGTTTAGCCATATCAGCAGTTGGACTGGTAAGACGAACCCCAGACTCCAAAGCTGAAAAGGCTTCGGATGCGACTGGGATTAACGCTGGGATGATGATGACATAACAAAGGCATGGCATCTTTACATGAAATCAAACGATATTGGAAGGGTTTTTTAATCCTATCTCTTTATGTTAGGAAGTTATGGGGAAAAACACCGCCTGTGATGGACTACTATCATACTAGTCGCACAGAGATATTGAAGACATTTATCGGATTTTGTCAAGTAACGTGACATGTAACGAGTAGTTATTAACGTATGTAGTGTGCTGCCACGTTTGTTATGATTTGATTTTAAGAAACACACGAAACCGAAAATTTGGTACCAATTTTTTGAGTATTTTTTTTTTGAGTTGAAACCCTTCCGATATCGTTTGATATCATCTAAAGATACCATGCCCTTGGTATGTATATACCCTTTTTGTTACACGTTGTATATATAGGCACCTACCTACTATATACATAGGCACCTACCTACTATATACATAGGCACCTACCTACTATATACATAGGCACCTACCTACTATATACATAGGCACCTACCTACTATATACATAGGCACCTACCTACTATATACATAGGCACCTACCTACTATATACATAGGCACCTACCTACTATATGTATACATAGGCACCTACCTACTATATACATAGGCACCTAGCTACTATATACATAGGCACCTACCTACTATATACATAGGCACCTACCTACTATATACATATACATAGTATACATAGCCACCTACCTACTATATACATAGGCACCTACCTACTATATACATAGGCACCTACCTACTATATACATAGGCACCTACCTACTACATGTATACATAGCCACCTACCTACTATATACATAGGCACCTACCTACTATATACATAGACACCTACCTACTATACAGTATGTTAAATAACAGAGGGCGTTCCCTTAAACTCGTTAATATATATCATTAATAGATTAAAATAAAAATATCAACATAGAAAAATAAGCATAAAAAAATCCGAAAAAAAAAAATCTAATTGGAAATAAATTTGAAACCTCCTGTTTTAAATCAAAATAGTAGTCGTCATGTGTAAATAAATTGCGACGTTGCCGTCTTTCATGTTCGCGTGTACAGTGTGTTTCTTTTACATGTCAATTTAAAATTTTTATTGAATATTTTCTTATTGGAAAATTTTTTAAAACATTTTGTTTTCGAATGGAAATATTTTTTTTAGCATGTATGTATGCTATACTACTTCGGGTTAACGGGAACGCCCTCTGTTAGTTAACATACTGTATACATAGGCACCTACCTACTATATACATAGGCACATACCTACTATATACATAGGCACCTACCTACTATATACATAGGCACCTACCTACTATATACATAGGCACCTAATACAACATTATTTTTTGTTTATGCGAAACCTAAACAAAAAATAATTTTGTATAGGTATCACTACATATTATAAAACAAAGTCACTTTCCCTTTCCCTATGTCCATTTGTATGATTAAATCTTTAAAACTCCGCAACGGATTTTGATGCGTTTTTTATTAATAGACTAGCGGCCCGATACGTGCTTCGCTACGTATAAAATGAAATAATAAAATCTTAAATTTATTGGATCATCAAAATTGTTTATTCAAACATAAAATATTTTTTTAATTGCTAGCAATTTTAAAACTTAATCCACAACATATAAATAAACAATATTCTTTGTTTTTCCATTTCTAGCATGTATAAACAAATATATACAAACGACTGGTGGGGTTACCGACTCTCAAACAGGCAACATAAAGTTGGGCTTTGTTGATGGACATAGCAAATGATAAACGCACAAGATATTGTAATCGTTTGAACTCAAATGGCATATCAATTGGGATCATAGGAATACACCGTAACAAACAAACTTCTCCTTTTGATATACCAGTTAAAATCGTAGATTCAATTAAATTTCGCAATAAGTTTTTCACTGCCAATATGGTACCATTACACAATTTTGGTGGATTACAAAATTACAAAGAAAGTGGCATTGATTTTTATATATACAATATGTTAAGAAAACCCTGTCCGACCCGTAAGGATAGTAAAGGTTAGGTAAACACATGACCAAATATAATATAAAATTTTACATATTTATTTATTTATTTATTTATTTATTTATTTAGGTAACCAACAGCGATACATAATAAATTTTACAAGTATGAATATTACATTATGATATTATGGCCAATAATAGGTTTCCCTGTGTAACTGTAAAGTATAATTCCAACGCATGCGAACAGACCAATAACAAATACACACATACACAGTTATAAATAATAAAACAATACAGAAGAATAAACAATACATAACACAGTCAACAACTATGAAATTGAATTTAAAACAAATAAATTACGACATTGACAGCAGAAGACAGAAGAAAGAGATGAAGAAAATTAGTTGGTTGTCACTTATCTGCATCTATAGTTTCGACTATTAGCTTCTTGAACGTACGTTTATTATGGCAAAATAAATCCACTTTAGAGAATTCTGAGTTATACGCCCGAGCAATGCGAGTCAGTACACAGTTGCTGGCATAGTTGGTGGAGTGCCTAGGAACGTGCAACATTGGCGTGTGACGAGTGCGCCGTAAGGGAGTGTTAAACTTTATCTGTGCGATCAACTCCGGGCAATCAAGGCGTCCATTGATTATATCATAGAGCAAACACATGTCCATCACTTTACGCCTTTCTTCGAGCGTTAGCAGATCATATGATCGACAGCTATCTTTGTAAGCCATCGGAGGTTTACGAAGGCGATAATTAAGATGGTTAATGATTTTTTTTTTGGATTCTCTCTATTTGTTTTTTATAAATTATATATTGGGGGGACCAAATTTGACACGCATACTCTAAAATGCTGCGCACATATGCAAAATATACAGATTTAATAGCTTCAATGTTTGTAAATACCTTACATGACCGAAGAACAAATCCTAAGTTCTTATAGGCTTTTGTGCTAATGTGGTCTATATGATCTGAGAACACCAATTTACTGTCAAACAGAACTCCCAAATCCCTAACCACTTGGACTTTATTTATGACAGTTCCATCAAAATTATATGAGTAAACAATCGGGTTCCTCTTACGTGTGTAACTGATACATTGACATTTTGCAACATTAACAGTGATCTTGTTATTGGAGTAATAATTGTTTAAGCGATTAAGATCCTCTTGAAGTGCCTTACAAACATCGGGTGATCTTATTTTACTAAAAACTTTTTTGTCATCAGCGTACATTAAGTGAACAGAGTCTTCAAAACAATCAGTGATGTCAAATAGATACGCGTTATAAAAAAGAGGTCCCAAATGTGATCCCTGGGGAACACCACTAGGAATTTCAATAAAGTTGGAACGGTAACCTCCAAGAACGACCGCTTGAGAACGTTTAGATAAATATGACTGTACCCATCGTAAAAGATCACCACGTATACCCAGTCTGTACAGTTTACCGAGCAGGATGATGTGATCTATACGATCAAAAGCTTTTTCGAAATCTGTGTATATCACGTCAACCTGCCCCCCGCCGTCTGTATTCTCAAGAACAAAGTTTGAGAAATAAGCTAAATTCGAGACGGTCGAGCGTTTCTTTAAAAAACCATGTTGATTGCAGGAGATTCCTCTGACAATATATTGATAGATAGCGTTGTATACCAGTTTTTCAAATACTTTACCAATAGTATTTAATATAGAGATACCCCTATAATTTCCTATTATTGTCCGTGAACCCTTTTTGTGAATTGGAACTATGAGAGCTTTTTTCCATTGATTTGGGAAGGTGCCTTCTTTTAAGGATATATTAAAAATAGTACTAATTGGTGGCGCCAATGATTTTGCACAGTTCTTCCAAAATACTGGCGGTACGCCGTCATATCCAGGGCCCTTATCCACGCCTAAGGCACTCAATGACCTCTCCACGGTTGACGAAGTGAATTGGAGGTTGGAAACTATGTCAGGGCAGGGATCCTTTTCTAAGTCAGTCAATGAGTTAACGAGGCTGTAGTCAGAGGATTCACCAAATACACCCCGAAAGAAGTCACTAAAAGCCTCACATATATCCTGACCCTCAGAATAACTGATGTTATTGTGAGATAACATTTTTGGATAATTGGAGCCTCCACGCATGTTTTTTATGTAGGTCCAAAACTTTTTAGGGTCATTTTTTAAATTGCGTTCCATTTTCTGCAAGTATTTATTATAACAAATCTCGTGAACTTGTCGCTGTCTATCTCGTAATAAAGCGAATTCGTCATAGTCCAAAAAGTTACCATACCGTTTCCATCGCGAGTGTGCTTTGCTTTTATCTTTAATAATTTTAATTAAAGAGTTGCTATACCAGACAGGATATTTACGCGATCCTGACTTTCGATTAATAGGTACAAATTTATTAACTCCGGTTTTAATTATTTCGTAGAATGCGTCCACAGCATCATTGGTTGATATTTTATTTATAACTGAGTTCCAATCAAGATCAGAAAAATAACTATTCAACCGTGCAAAGTCAGCTTTGCGGTAATTATGTCTGGGTGTGGATAACTCACGGAGAGGAGAAATGGCAAGGTCAGATATTTCGATTGTAATTACTGGATGAGGTAGGTCAGACTTTACTAGGGGTGATAGGCACTCAGTTATTTCAAGCGGCAAGTTGGAGAAGGCTAGATCAAGAGTATGCCCCTTGTGGTTGGTTAGTGTATTGTACTGTGTTACTCCTAAAAACGACATTTCATTAACTAAGCGCGCGGCCGCGTTTTGTACTTCGACGGCACCTTGCTTCAGAAAACTCGGTCCACCCAAATCCCATTTTATACATGGAAGATTGAAATCGCCCACAATTAAACTGTTACGAGTATTAGTGCTGTGAGTAACTGCGTTCGTGACACTTCGCAAGATATAGTCAATATCGGAGGGTATTCGATGATTATCCGGCGGTACGTAGGCAACGCTTATGCAAAGATCAGCTGTCGCCGACAGCGCGCGAGCCGGTATCACTATGGTCAACAATTCCGTTGCAATCGTATTTTGCTCGTGTTCAACGCACCAGGCGCCCAGCTCGTGCCTCGAAAGTATCATGACACCGCCACCTGAGGATTTACCAGTCGCGTCTAAATCACGGTCTTTACGAAACACATCATATCTATCATCACACAATTCCCTATCGTAAATGCCGCTATGTAACCATGTTTCCGTTATAACTATTAAATCATAATAATTACACATAATGTTTTGATGGAACTGTGTAATTTTAGTCCTTAAACCACGGCAGTTCTGATAGTAAACATTTAAAGATCGAGGCTTCATTGTAAAAAGTTTCTTCTACTGACGGTATAAACAATAAAAATAACTAACAACAACAATGGGCGATTTGCCAAAAAATAGGCAAACGTAGCGAGCCACCCGTGGATAGAATAATAACAATAATTAGGAGTAATTAGGTCTTGCAACAGCATGCCTCCCGGGGGGAAGTGACCCAAGTGCAACGCATGACAAATTACAGTTAAAATAATTCGCTTAATCTTCAAATAGTAACCACCGATGCTTGGAATAAGTAATAAACAAATCACAATCACAACATAATGCGGGTAAGCTACTAAAAAGTTATAAAAGCATATTATTGCATAATGACCAACATGTAAAGCACATACGTTACGCGTAGGTGCGTCCTGCGACAGTGCGACTATAGGCGCAGTAAATGTTATATTATATTTTAGGTAAGTCGACTTAAGATATCCATATAGATCCACATAATTGGAACGAAGGAAATAACTTGTAAGCAAAACTTGTAAACAAACATTTACAAAAAATAACGTTATCTTAGTTAGTCTAGGTAGGAGAATATAATAACATATTTCAAACAAACTTCCTAACATCGTATTTTCATACCCGTAACAATAAAACTCACGAGCAACCATATTATGTAAGTATGTTACGTACCTCAATAGTTGCACCCTCACTAAGCGCGTTTCCTTTATACGACTCATAACTACCGCACATCGCTCGAATAAAACACAGAACACAGCAAACAAAGACTCGGCAAGAATTAATGACAAACAACCAACCTTACCCTGATCAATATTAGGTAAACAATCACACGAAAAGATACAGACAAATGCATAACGACAAGAAAAAATATTAAAAGTGAGCAGAAAACCAGTCCGAGAAGTTAAATAATTTTTCTCAGATCCTCTTCGTCCATGATAACTATAGCAGGGATAGTAATTGCTTTCCTCACGTGGATTTTGCAGTTTTTTGTCCATACGAACTGGTATTCCTTCACCTTAGCGAAGTCTTTAGTTTTCTTTAGGAGACCTTTATTGAATACTGTTAAGTGCTCATTCACGTAGACCGGAACAGGTTTGCCCTGAATTTCCAGATCCTTGGTTGACAAGCGACGTTTTCGTGCTTGAGAAATGATATTGTCTTTCAGCTGTCGGGTGCGTAATTTTGCTACTATATTTCTTGGCCTACCCTCAATCTTAGACTTCGCCGTCACTCTGTTAACATGAAGAATATCTTCTTTTGTTACCTCTATGTCGGTCTGCCTACCCATCCTTAAAATAATTTCATTTAGGTTTTCATCTTTATGTTCAGGTATGCCGACAATTTCAACATTCAATAGCCTTTCACGTTGCTCGTATGCGTTTAAATCAGATCTCAATTTCCTATTATGGTCCTTGATTTCTGCTAATTCAGATTTAAGAGTATTTAAGTTCTTCAATTCTTTAGTATGAAGTTCCAGTTTCTTCTTTACGTCTTCATGTTCGTTGCTGTGAAATTGCATCGACTTTTGAAGTGAATCAAATCCCTCTGCTATTTTGGTTTGTCTGGTTTCCAAACTATGAACGATAATTTTCATTTTTTTGTAATCTTCTCTGACACCGGCTATTTCTGATTTTAACTCCTGAGTGCTTTGGTTAAGGTTCTTCATCGTAATATTGATGTCTGACATGTCACGTAAAAAATCGATTTTCCAATCGTTTAGTAATTTTGATATTTTATCGGTGTACTCCTCAAAACGCAGCTCGCATTCAGCATCATGCCCGCGCTTGAGCGTGCGGCGCTGTGTAACATGTTCCTGTGGTCTTTCAGATGATTGGTCCATGGAGAGATCCGGGAGTGAATGCGCAAATGTTTTTGGTGAATCAGGCATCTTGACAGCCTGATTGTCTATTTGCTCGCAGATCTGTGGGTAGGGCGATAAGACAGGAATGCGACGCTGCCTACAACTTTGAACTTTCGTAAACCGACAATAATGTCCAATTTTGAGTGAAGATAATTATTAAAACTAATATTTTGTGAGAAAAATATTGAACGCGTCTGTTCGCAGCGACTCGAGCGCGCGTAATGAATATCATAATCATCATAGTAACAATACTAATGAATTTTGAAATAATCCTTTTTTCCGGGGAATTAAATCCAATTTCCCCGAACTTTGGTATTTTTTAAAAAAGTGACAACACCGGTATTATTATAAGCGAATAGCGACGCGACCACGTCACAGGTGCCGCGTGCCCTGCCCCCCTCCGCCCGCGGAATGGGCTTGCGTACCGCACATCTGTTAAGTTACCTCTTTTTGCGAAATAATATTTATTTTTTTAGGGGGATTTTTTTTTAAGTTTTGCGTATCTTTGTGGCCATTATTAGAATCAGTTATCGATACCTAACAACACCTTCACGGATCGGACAGGGTTTTCTTTACATATTGTATAAAATATGAGACGATGATCAATCGTTCATTGAATTCATTTATGGCAAAAAACATGATAAATGAAGAACCGCTCCGCGGATTTTGTTCAAACTTCGTATAAACCATCTACTAATTAGTCACAATATAGCCTAAAAATTTGGTTTGGATAGGTGAGTCCGTTCTTGAGTTATAAAATTACAAAGAAAGTGGCATTGATTTTTATATACATACTAGCGGCCCGATATGTGCTTCGCTACGAATAATATAAAGTGAAATATTAAAAACAAATTTATTGGATCATCAAAATTATTTATTCAAACATAAAATATTTTTTTTAATTACTAGCAAATTTAAAACTCAATGCAAAACATTTGGATAAACAATATTCTTTGTGTTTCCATTTCTAGCATGTATAAACAAACGACTGGGGGTACCGACTCTCGAACAGGCAACATAAAGTTGGCCATGTGAAAAACATGATTCCTCCAAATTCACACCACAAAATAATGTGAAATGTTTGCCCTTGGGCTTTGTTGATGGACATAGCAAATGATAATCGCACAGGATATTGTAATCGTTTGAACTCAAATGGCATATCAGTTGGGACCATAGGGATACGCGGTATTAAACAAACGCGGTAACAACCAACCCGCATTGTGCAAGCGTGGTGATTACGCTCAATCCTTCTATGTATGAGAGGAGACCTGTGCCCAGCAGTAGGACGATAAAAAGGTTGATGATGATGATGAACACAAAATTGTGCTTAGAAATGCTAATGAGATACCATTATACTCACCACCTAAGAAGGTGAAACTTTGTACAATAAATTACCAAATAAAATAAAAAACGCAAAGTCCAATTCAAGTTTTAAAAAGCATTTAAAATTGCATATGTTCAGTCAAGCGAGCGCACCTTACATGCCACATCTAGTTGTGCGTGCTCCATGTTTGTGTTAGCAATGGACCAATATTTTTATTTATATTTTTATATAGTGTCTCTTTTCTAAGTTGTTACCGTGCGTCTTAAATAATGTTTAATTTAGTTTTTAAAAATTTTTCATGAAAGTAAATTATTTCTTAGGGGAAATAAAGATATCTCAAACCCAAAATAATTCATTTTTAAATTGACGTACTTCCATCTTTCACTATAAAACACCCGTAGGCACACAATATGTTTTTATAATAAAGAAATACATATAAATACATGCAATTCACTTCAACAGTTCAAAACTTATCGTTTGTGTAAATGCATTTGACAATTTAATTCAAATAAAGCCTGTAAACGAAAATGCAGTAATTATCGCTGACGATTTGTTTTAATCGAATCACGTCCAAAAAAAATGATCGCATGAATGACAACATGTTGGTACCTGTCAACACTGAAAAAGTTTCAATTTGACAGTACAATCCCTATCTCAAAAAAGTTTCTATTTAATAATAATAATAATTTATTTTCAAAAATATACATTTCAAGGTACACAAATAATATTTTAACTAAAAAATCAAAAAGTACAAAAAATAATGTGTCGTTGGTGCCTGTACTAATGAATTAAGTCACTGTATCACAGCCACCAGCGCCTTCCAAATTAGGTTAAACAATGAAATAGGACTATTGGAGCGTACCAAAAAGTAAATCAAATACCTAAGTGTAATAAAGCAAAATAAAATAATTAATTTAGAATTTAAAGAAAAGTAACAATTAATACTAGATATACTAAAATTAACAAAAAAAGAATTAAAAATAATTGATTTGAACTAAGCCACTTGTTTACATGGAATAATGTATGTGTATGTGCATGCAAGAGTGATTCTGCATGTAGGTAGAGGTGGTATGTGTAAGTGTATGTGAGGGTGTGTGAGTGTAATTTGTGAAGGTGTGAGAGTGAGTATATGTAGGTAAGCGTCTATTTTAGAGGTACATCTATCGGATAGGTTTAAGCAGATCTTCAGTCTCCTGATAATTTAACTTTAATAAAAGAACTTGTAATTCCTTTTTGCATTTGTTTTTGGTTAAATTATGGATGTATGATATTTTATTAATTCGGTTGTAGAGACGAGAACTATTTACATAAAAATGTCTACTGGCGAGGGCGGTTTTATGTGGCTGAATTTCGCATACTATGTCCTTTCTGCGCTTGTTATTGGGTTTATATGGGATTGTAGCATGCTTACGCAGGATGGTTTGAAGAACATAGAGTTGTCTTACTGGGAGTACAGAGCATTGCTGGTACAAAGCAGCAGTCGGATGTCTAATAGGCTTCTTTAAAAGCACTTTTAGAACCGCTCTTTGTGCTTTCTCCACTCGCAGCATACTGTTAGCAAACGTGCCTCCCCACGCCGGTATGCAGTACATTAATATCGACTGCGCCAAGGAAAGTAAACCAACTTCAATGTCTGTGAGTCAGCAGATGATCTTAATTTTTTGAAGACATACAAAAGTTTTCTTGTTCGGGAAACTAAAATTCCTATATGCTTGTCCCAGCTTAAACGGGAATCGATTTGAACTCCTAAATATATCATGTCGTTTGTGAGAGGTAGGCAGTCACAATTGAGACTAGAGTGAAGACAGGTATGAGCAATAATTTTTAGAGAGTCCGGAGGTTTAGACGCGGATGAACCAGAAAATGCTATGAATTTGGTTTTGTTTGTGTTTAAGGTTCCTTCCTTCCTTCCTCAGCCTATAGACGTCCACTGCTGGACAAAGGCCTCCCCCAAGGCTTTCCACGATGACCGGTCTTGTGCTGCCCGCATCCATCGGCTTCCCGCGACGTTCACCAGGTCATCGGTCCACCTTGTTGGGGGTCTCCCTACGCTACGTCTTCCAGCACGTGGCCGCCACTCCAGAACCTTACTGCCCCATCGGCCATCGGTTCTACGAGCAATGTGCCCTGCCCACTGCCACTTAAGTTTAGCGACTCGCAGAGCTATGTCGGTGACTTTGGTTCTTCTGCGGATCTCCTCATTTCTGATTCGATCACGCAGAGAAACTCCTAGCATAGCTCTTTCCATTGCCTGTTTAAGGTTAACAGGTTGTTATTTAGCCAAGATGTTATGATTGACAGGGCTTTTTCAGTTTCTTTGTAGGCTAGCTGCCAGTCCCTTGCTTGCACAATCAGCGCCGTGTCATCCGCATATGTTATAATTCTGCAGTTATTAATTATCAGTTGACACAGATCGTTGATATACACCAAAAATAAGGTGGGACCAAGCACACTGCCTTGAGGGACTCCATATGTGAGAAATTCTTCATTGCTGGTGTAATTTCCAACCCTTACAAGCTGACTACGTTCAGTGAGGTAACTATGAAATATTTTCAGGACCATGCCCCTTACTCCAGCTGCTTCTAGTTTACTTAAAAGGGTGGGAATCCAAACCGTGTCGAAAGCCTTCGACAGGTCCAAAAATACTGCTATGGTTTTTAGTTTGTTATCTAAAGACTGAATTACAGTAGTTGTTAAATCTATTACAGCGTCTTCAGTAGACCTACCCTTAGTAAACCCGTATTGGTTTTGAGAAATTATATTATGAATAAATAATTAATAAGTTTTTCAAAAACTTTAGAAATAGTAGTGAGTACTGAAATTGGTCTATAATTTCCGACACATTGTCGATCACCACTCTTAAAAATGGGGTGTACAATGGCCTTCTTAAATACTTTAGGAAAAGTCCCAGTAGTTATTGCAAGGTTAAAAATGTGTTTTAACCCTGGTATCAGGAGGTGACGGGCTGATTTTAAGACGGATGCAGATATACCATCCCAACCACGCACAGTTACTTTTCAGGCCCAGTATAGCAATCTCCAGCTCCTGCTCAGACACCTCAAAAACACCCATAGAGCAGCACGGGACGTTCACGCTTTGTGACGTGGGAGATACGGAATTCGGGATTTGATCTGCTAATAATTTCCCTATGCTTGCGAAGTACTTATCTATACTAATATATAAAGCTGAAGAGTTTGTTTGTATGTTTGTTTGTTTGTTTATTTGTTCGAGCTAATCTCGGGAACTACTGGTCCGATTTGAAAAAATCTTTTTGCGTTGGATAGCCTATTAATCCAGGAAGGCTTTAGGCTATATAACATCACGCTGCGACCATTAGGAGCGGAGCATAACTAAACCACGCGAATGAAGTCGCTAGCGGCCGCTAGTTAACTATATCGACTGAGTCTATAGGATTTTCACTCAAACTCAATAAGTCCTTTGGTGAGGTATTTTGTTGCTTTGTATCCGTAATAGTTTTGATGGCATCCCAGGTTGCCCTGGAATCACCCCTGGCCTCTTCAAGTAGGTTTCGATCATATTTTTAACTTTTTGAATAAGTTGTTGAGAAAATTACGATAGCTTTTGTAGGTAATACTGAGTATTAAGTTATCAGGATCTTTTTGAGCTTTACGATGAAATGTGTCTTTATTTTTTATACACTTCAGAAGCGTAACTTCACACATCCACCGCAGCATATTCATCTCCGTGACACGCAGCTCCTGCATGTGTCGCTCAAGCACAGACCACGCCTCACTGCCATACAGGAGAACAGCTCTAATGATGATTTTATAGACCTGCCCCTTAAGCTTAACCGGCATTTTGGGGTCACAAATGACACCTGTCACCTCACGCCATTTCGCCCAAGCTGCAGAAATACGTGCCTTGACGTCGCAATCAATGTCGCCGGACGCGTGAAGCCCCAAGTATTTAAACTGGTCCGTGCACTCGACCATGGCTCTGCCTATGCGCACAGATATGGGGTCTGTCGTGTTGCTGCCCAAGTACACGGTCTTCGCCACGTTGAGTTTCAGACCTCCGTTCTCAATCGAGTCCTTCCACGCATTCACACGCCGCACCAACCGTTCCCTGTCCGCGTCCGCCAGCGCGATATCGTCAGCACACATGAGTAGCCAGGGAGGCTGCTCATGTGAGTCCTTGATGCTGTCCGACAAGACGTCTAATATCACGCTGAACAGAAACGGACTAAGGACGGATCCCTGATGGACTCCGACGGTGACGGGGAAGGGTTTAGTGTCGCCAACAGCGGTCCTAACAACGGAATCGGAATTGAAGTACATGTCTCGAATTATGTCAACATAGGCTTCAGGTACCCCTTTGGACCTCAGTGCCCACCAGATCACCCCGCGAGGGACACAGTCGAAGGCCTTCTGCATATCTAGAAAGAGCATATGCAGATGCGTGTTCCTCGATCTGTATCTCTCCATGGTGATCCTTAGTGCGAAGATAGGGTCCATGGTTCCGTACCCTGGCCGTACCCATATTGACACTCCGAGACAGCACACTCCTGCCGGATTCGGGAGTCTATGATCCTCTCAAAGATCTTCATGGTGTGGGACATGACCTTGATACCGCGATAGTTGCCACACTCCTGAACCAAGCCCTTGCCTTTAAAGACTGCAGTAATGATACTCAGCCTCCATTGACTCGGGATTTTGCCGGTCAGGAGCACGCGGTTGAAAAAGTTAGTTAACATGCCCACACCGCGAGGACCCATCGCCTGCCAGGCCTCAATGGGGACTCCGTCAGCTCCGACAGCTTTCCGATTCCCCATACGACGGAGAGCCGTTTGGACTTCCTCAGGCGTTATCAGAGGCACTAGTCCAAGGTTCGGAGGGAGTTCCGGTGTCTGCACCTCTTGATGCTACTTGTTCAGCAGCTCGTGAAAGTACGAGCTCCATCTCTCCTTCATCGCGAGGTCCTCGCATAGCAGGTTGCCATTAGGGTCTTTTACACAACGGCACTTGGATATATCCTGTGCCTCTTTCTCTGTGGTCTCGTCTGGCTCTGGCTACAGCTCTTTTAGTGGCACGTTTGGCAACCTTGTATGCGTCGCGATCTTCAGGAGATGCGGTCGCTTGCCACGTTTTGAAGAGGGCTTTCTTCACCTTAGTCTCCCTCTGGACTGTGTCGTCCCACCACCAGGTTTCCTTGTCACGTTTGCGGCCGCCCTTAGAGACGCCGAGTACCACCCGCGCCACTACTACCCGCGCCGTTACTAAGTCGTCAAACTTTTTTAATTCTGGATGGTCCGGTGAACATAAGTCACACATAAGCGCATATGTAGCTTCACCCACTACCGTTATTAATAAAGATACGTGAAGTTCACTTTTAATATCGTTAAGTAGCATATACTGTTTCACTCTGCGTATATACGGTTGCCACTGTTTTGCACTTAAATCGAATGATTCTAATTTACCGATAGGCATCGTGATCGTACAACAACCCAAAAAAAAAAAAAATACGTAAAGCGTAATTAGTTATCACTTTTGTTCGCTAATTCACAACTCGTCGCGAGTGTAACGTCAATAAAACAAGGCGGCTAATGGCTGACTGTTTATTACCCGACTACGGCAAAGCAAAAGGAGGGTTATGATTTTGACAGACTATGTATGTATGTATGTATGTATGTATGTATGTATGTACATATGTATGTATGTATGTTCATCTGTTCCCTCGTAACTTCTAAACTACTTATCAAAATTCGACAAATGACATATCATTAGAAGCGTCTTAATTGTCCGCTGGTTATAGGCTATATGGGGTTTCACAAAATTTAATATGGCGCCCTCTAGCGGACAAAACATACAGAGTAAAAAAATAAAGTTAAGATAAATATGGCGTGTTTGGTATCATTTGAAAGCTCTTTATTTGTACATTTTGAATATATATATATATATTGCTAGCATTTACTCGTGACTTTGCCTGTATTCATGGGCTGGTTGCATATAATTCACATCTTTTCGTTCATAGCTTTTTTACTACTTATAATAAGACCACTGCAGTACCTTTAGAAAGGCCTTGATATTCTGTTAGTTATAAGCTATAAAGCTTGTCACCAAATTTAGTATTGCGCCCTCTAGCGGACAAAACAATTCTATGTGAATAAAAAATTAAAATAAATATACCGTGTTTGGACGTGAAAGAGCTTCACGAGTACTTTATGCTTTCCCTCTACATCTATGAGGCCTGTATTTTTATTAAAAATAATAAGGATCTCTATAGACCTGTCGAAAGCCAACGTCGCTCGAATAAGTTACATTTGCTTTTCACAAATACTAAATTTCTACATAAAAGCATATATGCAATGGCTCCAAAGATATACAATAAATTACCAAATGAAATTGTATCAGCTAAAAATGTGAATATTTTTAAGCGTCAGCTTTTTGAACTACTTATTGAGAAGACATATTACTCTGTCAATGAATATCTTAATGACAAACTTTGATAATTAACATAAATTTGTATGATATTATCTAAATTTGACGACTCTTGACTCTGTTGACTATATTTTATTTTTTGTTTAATATTTAAAAAATTGTAATTTGCTGACATTTTATTTAATTGTTTCTGAGGCTGTATCGTGTGATGCTGCCTATTGAGTTAATGTGCCGGCTTAATTTGTTGACATATTTATTTTGCATGAAACTGTGACATCTACATTCGCTTCTTATGATATTTTGTATGCCTTTTGGCGGGACATAGCATGGACAAAAATTCTTTGTACACAACATCTGCATAACTGTACCCTGTGTTCACAAGATTAATAAATGAATTTGAATTTGAATGCTTGTACATAATTACAAGAATGCTTTAATGGTGTTAAATATGAGCGTTATGAGAAAAGCGCGGATCACTAGAACTGTGAATGGTAGAGCAGTGTGAACATTAATAGAATATGTAATGCACCAATGAAAACGACATAAGCTGGGAGTAACTCCAGGCGGTGAAGGTGGAAACAGTTTAATAACTGGCTAAAACTCCTATAAAAATGTCCTCTGCACTATATGCTTTCGGGCTTATGTTGTTATATGTGC
The DNA here is from genome assembly GCA_017933935.1 of Sesamia nonagrioides. Classification (NCBI taxonomy): domain Eukaryota; kingdom Metazoa; phylum Arthropoda; class Insecta; order Lepidoptera; family Noctuidae; genus Sesamia; species Sesamia nonagrioides. Next base: position 645,923 of record JADWQK010001239.1, on the reverse strand, counting down.
GTGTAGATGTAATATGTCAAGTACCTAGTTTTTAGTTCATCAATTTAACTTTTGTTAATATTATGCGCTACAAATACAATTTAACACCAAAATAGTACAAATAATAAAAAGTAAAAACTAAAACCCAACTACGACAAAAAGCGACGCTGAAAAAGTATAAAACAAGATTTTCAGAATACTGAACCGAACAAAGTTGCTAATGTAGTTGCAAGTAAATGGACACAGTAGACTCTACCAAGATGCCTTCGTTGTAAATTGACAATAATGTCATACAATACTATTCTGAAGTATGCAATATTTACTATGTAGAAATAAATTTTCATGTTTGGAAAGGCGTAGTCACACGTTGTCAAGGTGCTACGGTAGGTAGGTATATGTAACTCCTTCCGCTGGTTCGGCCTGATGGAACACTGGCTCATACGGCGAGAGAGAAAGCAGGTCTCTTTGCATCTCTCTTTGCCCATAATTCGCGTCTTGATACTGGAAGTGCTACTCCACCTAATTTACCTCATTGCGGAACTTCAATACCTGAGGTCGAACTCGCCCATCTTGGCATACCTGGAAGGTAAGGATCTCCTCATTGACCGACAGTACGGGTTTCGCCGCAATCGGTCAACTGGGGACCTACTAGTGCATGCCACTCACTTGTGGGGCGAAGCCTTGAGAGAAATGGGGAAGCTATTGCTGTCTCCCTTGATATCTCGAAGGCCTTCGATCGGGTATGGCACGCTGACCTTTTGAGTAAGCTTCCAGCGTACGGCATTTTCCCTAGCCTGACTGGCTGGGTAAAAGACTTCTTGACTGAACGGTCCCTCCTAGTTGTTGCCGACGATTGCTCATCTAAGCCAATGTCGACTAATTCCGGTGTTTCTTCAGGGGTCTGTTCTCCCTGCAACTTTGTTCTTGCTGCATATTAACGATCTGCTGATGTCCGGTATCTATGGGTATGCAGATGATAGCACAGTTACGGAGAGATACCTGCCGAATGCTCGTGCTAGTAGGGAATCAATCCGGAAGGAAGGCAGGGCCGCAGAGTCTCCCTCTGGATACCGTCCCATATGCTTGCTTGACGAGTCCTCCAAGCTTTTTGAGAGAGTGATTGCTAAGAGGCTCATCGAGCACCTGTCGCGAGTTGGTCCCAACCTTTCTGACAGCCAGTATGGCTTCCGGCAGCAGCGTTCTACCGTAGATGCCATTCTTCGCGTCCGTGCGTTGTCGGACTAGGTGGTGTCCCGGGGTGGGGTGATGTTGGCAATAAGTTTGGATATCGTCAATGCCTTCAACTCTTTACCCTGGGGTGCAATTAGGGAGGCACTGGTACATCATGAAGTGCCTCCCTACCTGCAAGGCATAATAGGGGCATACCTACGCGACCGGTACATCCGCTATATGGGCCGTGATGGTAGCATTCAACGGAGGGAGATTACATGTGGGGTTCCGCAGGGGTCAGTTCTCGGCCCTATCCTGTGGAATCTGGCGTACGATGCGGTCCTGCGTGTCGATCTCCCCGTCGGTGTTAATATTGTTTGCTACGCAGATGATACTCTGGTATTGGCCGGCGGGAGCACCTTCGAGGAGACCATCCAGCTTTCCGAACTCGGGGTGGCTAAAGTCGTGGCGTCAATCCGCGAGCTGGGTCTGGAGACAGCGCCTCATAAAACTGAGGCGTTATGGTTTTATAAACTGCCGAGGAGCAGAGAGGCACCCAGCTCGTTAGTTCATGTCGGAGATGTGCAAGTCCAGGTGGGGCGATACATAAAGTACCTTGGCCTTACCCTGGATGGTCGGTGGGGCTTCGAAGAACACTTCGAGCGCCTGATTCCCCGGATCGAAAAGACAGTGGGTGCATTGCATAGACTGCTGCCCAATCTCGGAGGACCTCGGGAGGAAGTGCCTCTACGCGGGTGCCGTGCGATCGATGGTTCTTTACGGGGCGCCTGTTTGGTCAAGTAGACTGTCAAGCCTTCGACCGTCTAGGACTAAGGTCAACAGACTGCAACGGAAAATGGCCATTCGTATCGCACGAAGATACCGAACGATATCATTTGAGGCGGCAACTCTCTTGGCACGCTTTCTGCCGCTGAACATCTTGGGGGATATGGACGCGAAGGTCTACAACCAGATCTGTAACATCCGCCAAAGCGGGAATAGTGTACCAGGAACTGCACTCGTAGGACTGAGGCGACGGGAACGGCAACTCGCGCTCTACCGTTGGCGCAAGCGGTTACAGCTGCCGCAATATTCGCGCATGCGCGTTGTTGAAGCCATCCTTCCGTACTTCGAAGCCTGGCTGAAAAGAGGGGAGCGTATCTCCTTCAGGCTCACACAGGTACTCATTGGACACGGTTGCTTCAGTGACTACCTGAACAGAATTGGGCGGGAAAATACGGCAAATTGCCACCATTGCGGAGGCAGCCTGGATTCAGCACAATACACGCTCGAGCGGCAGGTCCTGGTTGCTAGAATCGGGCGAGACCTGTCTCTGGCGGCAGTAGTAAGGGCTATGCTGGCAAAGATAGAGAATTGGACAGAAGTAGCTTCCTTCTGTGAGACTGTGATGGCCAAGAAGGAAGCCGCCGAACGGGATCGAGAGAGGGCTGATCCTGCTCGGAGAAGGAGGCGTCGGGGAGGCAACCGCCTTGGCGTTTAATACGCCGAAATCCGCCTACTTATTGAGGTAGGTGGACCTTTGGGGTCGCGGGCACACATAACGGGGACTCTGCCTGCCCACTAAGTAACTTCAGGGAAGACGGTGGCATAGTGGTCACGTGCTGCCGTGCATAGGAAGTTTAGGAGGGGCCCTCTTAGACTCTCACCTGGGATGTGCCTTACAGGCGTTGCGCAGGGCGGGTTCCGGAATTGGTCTTTTAAAAGGAACCGGGACCACCCCCAGGCGCAGGTTCTGATCACCGGGGTGGTTTTAGTGAGGTAAAAATCCCACACTACCTGACCTCATTCCTCGGGGGTCGGGTGCCTTTTGAAGGCTACCCCCCGAAAACAAAAAAAAAAAAGGGAATCAATCCGGTCCGAAAGAGAGGCTATGGTAGAGCGAACGAATGTTGCATTACAGTCTCCGAATGGGGCAAGGCCAATCTTGAAGCATTCAATGCTGCCAAGACACAGGCGTGTCTTTTCACCGCCAAAAGGAGCCCGTTCACCTTGGCTCCTACTTTTCGAAATGTATCGTTGGAGTGTACCGATCGCCTTCAGCTATTGGGAGTTGAGATTTCCTCGAACCTAAACTATGGGCGGTTCATTGAGTCCAAGGCCAAGGTGGCTGCCAGGATACTTGGCGTTATCGCAAAGGTCCGGCGGTGCTTCTCACCAGGGCAGCTTCTAATGATGTACAAAGCACAGGTCCGTTCGTGTGTAGAGTACTGCAGCCACATTTGGGCTGGTGTTGCTAAGTGTCACCTAGCCACTTTGGATTCAATGGAGAGGCGTGCGAAGAGACTGATTGGTGACCCTGATTTAACTCGAGATGGTCTCCAAAGCCCAAAAAACACACAAAAACTAAACGAAAGCACAGGCGTAGAATAGCCAGCCTTTAATGTTCTATATGATGCATTTTGAGGAGTGCGCGGAGGAATTGCATGATTTTATTCCCCCATCTCCGTTCCACCATCGGACGACCCGTCGTACGGCGAGTACCCATACGTTGTTAACACCACTACGATCCGGAAAAAGCGTTTCGCTTCCTCTTTTATACCGCGTACATCGAGGGACTGGAACAATTTGCCAGCGGCGGTGTTTCCTTCACACTACAATTTGAGTGTCTTCAAGGCTAGAGTGAATAGGTTCTTAATAAACTAGCGCGCCTTACCATCAACGATTGCATCAATGTTTACCATCAGGCCGGTCTGCGGTCAAGCGCTAATTTATAATTTAAAAAAAAAAATGACTTGAATAAAAAGTTACGCTCCTGACGCCCTCTACACGATGCAATATATCTTTTTCGAAAATTAAAAAAAAATCCTCTAAAATTTACTAAAAAATCTCAAAAAAAATCGCATAAAGCGTCCAAGCGCAGCAATAAATACTAAGGGCACAGAATCATACACTGATCAGAATCATATCATACTAATATTGTAAATCGGAAAGTAAGTTTGTTTGTTTGTTTGTTTATTTGTTTGTTTGTTCCGGTTTCACGCCGTAGCCACTGAACTGATTGCTTTGAAATTTTGTAGACGTAAAGTTAGAAATCCGGATTAAACGATAGGGTACTTTTTATCCCAGAAAAAAATGATGTTCCCGAAGGAAATCTAAAAAGCGCGATATCACCGAATCAAACTAATATTATAAATGGGAAAGTGAGTTTGTTTCTTTGTTTGTTCTGCTTTCACGCTGTAACTACTGCACCGATTGCTTGGAAATTTTGTAGACGTAAAGTTAGAAATCCGGATTAAATGATAGGGTACTTTTTATCGCGGAAAAATTTGATACTTTCGAAGGAAATCTAAAAGGCGCGACATAACCGAACTCCACGCGGGCGAAGCCGCGGGCAGAAAGCTAGTATCAAAATAAAACATCATATAAAATCACGTAAAGCGTCCAAGCGCAGCAATAAATGCAAAAATCCAATAATTATTCACAAAATCACTAAAAATACTTCGTTGCACTCGAAGTACTTATTATCCAAGGGTGCGCGGAGCAAGAAGTGACAGCCTCCTTTCACGAGCGCTGGCGTGCGACTGCCGGCCACCCCGCCCGCGTCCCGCATAGAGCCCCTCTGAACCTTGTAAGACGGAAACTCGTACGGACACTCATTTTTAGGGTTCCGTACCTCAAAAGGAAAAAACGGAACCCTTATAGGATCACTTCTGTCTGTCTGTCTGTCTGTCAAGAACCTTTATCTCAAGAACGCGTGGACGTATCAAGATGAAATTCACATGAAATACTCAGGTCTATTGTCCCTTTAAGCTGTGAAAATATCAAACTTCTAAGCAATCAAAAGATACAGCCGATTATGTCGATATTTGGAAACAAATTTTCGACACTCGCAAAGGAATCAAAACCTACAGGATACTTCCCGTAAACTCAGAATTTTGAAATTTGGCATGAAGCATTGTCAATGCAAATGCAAATATAATAATTTCGCAAAATTGCGAAAATCACATTTTTTTAGTTGTATAATATAATAAAAATATTTTAATAAAATGAAACTTACTGCCTTATTTCTCACGAACGAATAAAGTTATCAAATTGAAATTTGTACCAAATACCTAGGTCTATTGTCCCTTTAAGCAGTGAAAAAATCAAACTTCTTGGTTAACGCGATCAAAAGATCAGCAGTTTATACCGACACCTTAGACGAATTTTCGTCACACGCTAGGGAATCAAAACCTACAAGGTACTTCCCGTGAACTCAGAATCTTGAAATTCGGCACGAAGCAACTAGTCCGGTCAATTTAGACATTCGAAGTTACATAAAGTCCCAACAAGCTGAATTTCTGTGAAGTTGTTCAAAACATAATTACAAATAATGTCTAGAAGTTCCCCATCATTCCCCTGTAAGGAAAAAAATTAATTCAAGGTCAAAGGTAAAAAAAATGAGTTTTTCGCGATTTTCAGCAAAACGGTAAATTTTATCATAAAAGTACCTCAGACAAAAATTGTAGATCATAAAATTATCTATAAAAATGTATCAATACTTTTTTTCTTACGAGCCACCGTTTCTGAGATATAACGATTCAAAAAGTTATAAAAGTTGTTATCGTCATAATATGCACACGTTTCCACGCCACCTATGAGGTAGTGTACTTAGCGCGGTTTTGTTAACGTGGTTTCCCCAGTAGGCCTACTCCACGGGTCAGTTGTGATCCTGTTTAATGTAAAACTATTGCAAAATAACGGAAATTGACTGATTCGACGCCGAAAATCTGAGCATTTTCTTTTTTCACTTTCTTCATTTAATTTCTCGCCACAAAATAAGCATAGTTCTTTGAAACAAAAAGCTGATTCACTGATACGTGATCTAGTACAAGGAGGACTTGCTGTTGATGTACTGGCTTCTTGTTCTTCACGTTGTCTTTTATTAGCTGCAGCAATAGAAGACTTTCGAGTATAATTTTATGGCAATTTTCATGTATTGTCACAGATTTCTGATTTTTGAGATATTCCGAAAAATCATCAGCTCTTTCGATACTGCATTAATTAATGTCTTCAGACCACGTTCAACAGTAACAACTTCACTTTCAGTTAAAAGTTTAGCACAAATAAAACAATATTCAGACATTTTCAATATAAAACTCAAAACAGCACAATATAGGTTAGAATAAACACGTGTTTTCACTACAGAGTGACGCTCAAGACTAACGGTATTTCATTTATTATAGCAGGTATAAGACCCTAGCCACGCACACAATGAAACAAGAGACAGATGTCTCGAAGTTACACTGGCTTAAAGATTAAGGGACTGGGTTTCTTTTTACCTGATATTCTTGTAGTTAAAACTTATGTATATTTTATATTGTAAGTATAAGTTACAATGACCGATAGAAAAATATTTAAACATTAAATATATATATATATATATTATAAAATTTTACATCTCTAGATGTATGTACGTGGCGTACTCATGCATATTATGACGATAACAACTTTTATAACTTTTAAAATCGTTATATCTCAGAAACGGTGGCTCGTAAGAAAAAAAGTATTGATACATTTTTTATAGATAATTTTATGATCTACAATTTTTGTCTGAGGTACTTTTATGATAAAACTTGCCGTTTTTTTGAAAATCGTGAAAAACTCATTTTTTTGACTTTTGACCTTGAATTATTTTTTTCCTTACAGGGGAATGATGGGGAACTTCCAGACATTGTTTATAATTATGTTTTGAACAACTTTACAAAAATTCAGCTTGTTGGGACTTTATGTAACTTCACTCTCATTTTTTGGTCTAAATTGACCGGACTAAACATTATAACAGACAGATAAAGGAAAAATTGCGAAAATGATAAATTTGAAATTACATAAAATATTAAAATATTATTTTTGCTTACATGACATAAAATATTTTTTTAGTAATTATAAACTTACTACCTACCCTTTTTCACATGAACGCGTAGAGATATTAAAGTTGAAATTCATATCACTTCTTAAATCTAATTACCTATAAATGTGAAAAATTCTAAATCAACGCAAAAATTCAAAATGCTGAGGTACCTACCTTTAGTCATACCGCATATTTTGAAATTCGCCACTACTCCCAACGGAATCAAAACATAGACTACTTCCCACTGACATTGAATATTGAATTTTTGTATGAAACAATAGCTTAAGGTAACCTAACAGAAAAACCCGAAACCTTTTAAAATTTTTAGGCACAGTAACTAGTTAAACCAAAACAAAGACCAACACAATCGTCATTCAATCTAAATATTTTGGTGAATGTAGTTCTGTATATAACCTAAATGCGTCCTAACTGCTGTGTTATACTTAGCACTTATAAATATATTCAAAGACATTAAATGTAATTTCCTATTGTTGTCAATGATTATCAGACAGCTTGCTTCCTACTGGCGAAGCGGGACGGGGGGGAGTAAGTAGTAACGAACGAACGCGCAAGAACTAGCCGCCCGCTGGCGCGAAGGCAGGCGGTTGGTCAAGGGAAGGGGTATCGCGGCACAGCGAGCGGCAGCCGTGCGTGTAATTTCCTATTGTTGTCTAAATCAACGCAAAAATTCAAAATGCTGAGGTACCTACCTTTAGTCATACCGCATATTTTGAAATTCGCCACTACTCCCAACGGAATCAAAACATAGACTACTTCCCACTGACATTGAATATTGAATTTTTGTATGAAACAATAGCTTAAGGTAACCTAACAGAAAAACCCGAAACCTTTTAAAATTTTTAGGCACAGTAACTAGTTAAACCAAAACAAAGACCAACACAATCGTCATTCAATCTAAATATTTTGGTGAATGTAGTTCTGTATATAACCTAAATGCGTCCTAACTGCTGTGTTATACTTAGCACTTATAAATATATTCAAAGACATTAAATGTAATTTCCTATTGTTGTCAATGATTATCAGACAGCTTGCTTCCTACTGGCGAAGCGGGACGGGGGGGAGTAAGTAGTAACGAACGAACGCGCAAGAACTAGCCGGCTGGCGCGAAGGCAGGCGGTGGTCAGGGAAGGGGTATCGCGGCACAGCGAGCGGCAGCCGCGTAAGTACGCAATATCGTTATAAAAAACATCGATATCAGAACATCGATGTTTTAGGTGCGAAACATCGATGTTAGAAATATCGACGTTTATGAACGATATATCGATATTTTGATCGATGGTTTTTTTAGCAGAAATGAGACTACTTAATTTGTTTTAACGTTTATTTTTAAAGAATTATAATTTTTAATCTTAGTGAAAACAAGTAGGTATTTATTTTTTAACAAATAATTTAAAATAATAATTTTAACAACCTGTTGCCTTGTAAGCGATTTCTCTGCTGGGCTATTATAGCTCCAGCTTCAGAAAGTAACTGCTCACTAGGTGCCGAAGTTGTGTGTGAGCGAGTTGAAGCAACTGCTGTATTGGGTAGAGCGAACAATCCAGACACTAATAGAAATAACATACGTGCCTCCGACCTTTCAAGAGGTATATATGTTTGTATGTGTAGCTGACATCGTTCATAAAATATCGTTCGTGAAGAACGATGTTACATCGATGTTGTAAGGTTTTGATATCGATGTTAAACATCGATGTTTATGAACGATATATCGATGTTTGGTAAACACGATGCATCGTTTGTATCCCCAGCCGCGCCATACGCACGAATACGATTGCCAAATGCACCCTAAAATGCATAAATAACTAAAATACTTCAAAATTAGCAATAAAGCTCTCTACGTCACAAAAGTGCTTAATCAGCACTTTCGTCACGAGTACATCATTCAGTCAGTCTGCGTTCAATCTTCATCGCGAGCACATCTCTTAGACGTACCAGTTCATCCTGTCTGTATTCAAGTGCTAAATATAGTGTTTTAATTAAAAACGTTTTTTTTAAAACCTCTCCGACGTTTTCCCGTCTAACAATTGGTGGCAGCGCAAAAGGATTTTAAAAATCATTCTATATCCACATCTTATCTACCTATTCTAAATCCCATAAAATCTAACTCTTACCCGCGTGTGTACTTTCTGTGAAATCCGCGAGTTCAGCCTATTCGAAATCCTCTGTATCCGCCGTACCCAAGGAGTCAGCCTATTCTAAATCCTCTGTATCAGCTGTACCTAAAGAGTCAGCCTATTCGAAATCCTCTAAATCTTCTGTATCTGAAGTACCAAATTCTTCTAAATTTACTGAGTCTACTCTGAATTCAATTGCGGGTTGTTCAACTCCTGAAACACAAAAAAGTATTATTTACGAAATTACTTCTAATTCTACGAAAAGATACGTACCTCATGTTACCCTTAAAACTCAGTTAAGTAACCGTAGTTTAAATTTCTTAGTCGACACCGGATCCGCTGTGAGCTTGATAAAAAGAAACTCAATCAAATCAATGCCCGTGCTTCAAAACAAAATCATTCAACTGAAAGGTATTCACAACACTAACGAAACCATACCCACCTTAGGTCATTTCCAATTGGAATTATTTCCAAATTCTGATATTGCATATCGTTTCCACGTAGTCGAAAATATCGATTTAAATTATGACGGCATAATTGGAACTGACCTCCTGAATGATTTAGACGGTATTATTGACTATAATACCGACACATTACAAATTAGTAATATCATAACAAAATTAGAATACTGCCAACCCGTATATAAAATCGCACCCCGTACTGAAACTATTATAGAATGTACTGTTAATAATCCTGAGCATCGACAAGGACTTATCCTCGATCAACATATCTCCGAATCCTTGTTGATAGCTAACTGCATCGTTACAGTTAAGGATAACAACCGAATAAATATATCGGTTGTCAACACCTCTGAAAAACAAGTCACAATCAACTCTGATCTAAAATTAGAAATACAACCCTTCGAGGTGAACTCTTTCCAAATCCAACCAAACTCTGATTCTTCTAAATCTTCCACAATCAGAAAAGAAGAAGTCCTAAACATGTTACGGGCTAATCATCTCAATGACGAAGAAAAGTCGTGCTTATTCGATATCTGTTCTCAAAACTCTGATATTTTGCATTTACCCGACGATAAATTGTCGACCACCGATCTCTTAAAACACGAAATAAATACGTCCCCTTCGGAGCCTATCAATGTCAAATCATACAGGTTTCCCGAGGTTCACAAAAAAGAAGTTGAAACGCAAATCTCTAAAATGTTGTCCCAGGACATCATTCAACCCTCTGTTTCTCCTTGGTCATTTCCAGTTTGGGTCATCCCTAAGAAAACAGATTCCTCTGGCCAGAAAAAATGGCACATTGTCATTGACTATAGGAAACTGAATGACATCACAATCGGCGAAAGTTATCCTATCCCTCAAATCAATGAAATACTAGAGTTAGACCAATTAGGGCAAAGTAAATACTTTTTCACCCTCGATTTATGCTCAGGTTTTCACCAAATATGCGTTAATAGCAACGACATTCCTAAAACCACGTTCACTGTTCCTCAAGGGCATTTTGAATTTAAACGCATGCTGTTTGGACTAAAAAATGCACCCGCTACGTTTCAACGGCTTATGAATACCGCTCTCCCCGGACTTCAAGGCATTCATTGTTACGTCTATCTTGACGATGTAGTAATATATTCACACGATCTCTCATCACATTGCGATAAATTGCTAAAAGTTTTCGATAGACTACGCAAATATAACCTTAAACTACAACCCGACAAGTGCGAATTCTTGCGCAAAGAAGTCGGTTACCTTGGTCACATCATTAGTGACAAAGGAGTAAGCCCAAATCCTGAAAAGGTCAAGGCCGTGTCTCAATTTCCAATTCCTAAATGTCCCAAGGACGTTAAATCATTCCTAGGTCTAGTATCCTATTACCGCCGTTACATCTCTGATTTTTCTAAAACCGCTAAACCTCTCACTACATTACTAAAAAAGGATGTTCCTTTCTCCCGGTTGAATGAACAACAGATAGCTTTCGAAGAACTAAAAGGAAAACTAATTTCCGCTCCTATACTTATATACCCTGATTTTTCTGAGCCCTTTGTGCTTACCTGCGACGCATTAAATTATGCAATATCAGCCATTCTATCCCAAGGTGAAATTGGAAAGGATCGCCCAATCGCTTACTCATCAAGAACGTTGAATAAAGCGGAGACCAATTACTCCACCACAGAAAAAGAATGTCTAGCCATAGTATTTGGTACCAAAATGTTTAGGCCATATCTATATGGACATAAATTCACTATAGTAACAGATCATAGACCATTAAAATGGTTATTCAACTGCAAAGATCCTGGATCCCGACTAGTTAGATGGCGTTTAAAACTAGAAGAATTCGACTACAAAATCGAGTACAAAAAAGGTAAAATCAATAGCAACGCTGATGCGTTGCCTCGATTCCCCGTAAACCCTGTTCAAAATAAAGATGATAATTCTATTCCTTCTACGTCTAGGCGGAATGACAAAAATCAATCGCCTAAAAAATCTCGATATACAATTTTCTTCTATACCTCTGGATTCTGACGAAGTTCCGTCGGTAGAGTTGTTAGACAATGACGACTCCTTCACAGATATTCTTGGTCCTAAAAATAGAGATGACTTACCTGAAAATCCAAACCTTCCAAATCCTACGGTTGATAATAATGCTGAGGAGCATCTATCACTAACTTCTAGTTCTGTTGAAAACTATTCCAAATTCCTGAAAACAATGTCTGAAAAACAGTTTAATAGTAATACCAAATTTATAGAACATAATGAAAATATTTTCAAAAGTATTTGTAAACATATAGTTCTACCTACTTCAATTGACCTTGATACGGCTAACCCTTATATAGAGGAAATTTTAGGTGAAATTGAAAATTCCTCAGATCTCCTGGGTAAAGAAAGGACGTTGTTTACTTGCCTACCTTTTGAACACAAATCTAAAACCTTCAATTTCCTATTTACAAAAGTCTACCATTTCGATAGTTGCTCTTATGAAAACATCTATAAAAGTCTAATTAACCTAAAACATCAAATACTCTCGACATCAAGGGAGGAAATCATACATTTAGCCATTACTAATTTCCGTAATCCTTTCGATAAACATGACTGGCGAAAAATATATAATATGTTCTCCTATATCTTTAATAACTCGAATGTATCTATTGACATCTATCATAATTCACTAATATTTCCAACTCCATCTGAAATAAAGAAAATCCTTAAGGAAAATTACGATATCCCTATCGCAGGTCATTTAGGTACGGCTCGTATGCTAAATAGAATAAAAGAAAGATATCATTGGAAAAACATGCGATCAGACATCGAATTATTATAATAAAACACGAGTTGACTACTGACTTACAACTGACGTTTATTCATTTCACAGTAACAATGTCACAGAAGTTTTACATCTTTCCTACTAGATGGCGCCACATATCCCATTTTGATATCATATTATAACACCCCCACTATATCAAAATAGGAAATATTAGTCATTATTAGCAAAAGTTTACCTATGAACAATTCCAAGCATATTCATAAATTTATAATGCTTTATTTCTGGCAGTCCCTTAGTCAATAAATCAGCAGGCATACTGGTACTGGGCAAATGCTTTGTTAAAACTTGGTTGTTACAAATTACATCCTTAATAAAATTGTATCTAACATCAATGTGTTTTGAACGTTTGTGAGACTGTTGATTGTTTGCCAGTTTCAAAGCACTCTGGTTATCATTGTACAACACTATCTTATTACAATTGCCTGTGATTTCTAACTCTAAGTTCTGTAAGTAAATGGCTTCCCTACAAGCTTCTGATAAAGCCATATACTCAGCCTCACAACTGCTTAGTGCTACTGTTTTCTGCTTCTTACTTTCCCAAGAAATGGCAGATCCATTTTTTACAAAACAAAACCCGGTATACGACCTCCTGTCTATAGTATCACTGGCCCAATCAGCATCTACAAAACCTTGAAGTTCTGCCGTTTCTTTGGAGTATCTTAAACAATAATCCTTGGTTTTTAACAGATATTTTAATATTCTCTTAGCATAATTCCAATGAATATGAGAATAACAATTATTAAACTGGCTTAAATAACTTACTGAATATGAGATATCTGGTCGTGTCATTACAGCCAAATACATTAGGCTGCCAATCAATCTTTGGTAGGGCAAATGAGATTCTAAATTATTACATTTTTTTACATTCAATTTACATTCAATTGGAGTGGCACATGTGTTACAATCAGACATATTAAACCTTTTAAGAAGTTGTTTAATGTAATTCTCCTGATCTACTGTAATCACATTTGCATTTTTATCTATATTAATTCTCATCCCTAAGTATTGCTTTACTTGACCTAGATTTTTTATTTTAAAACATTTGCTTAAAGTTTTTATTAAATTGTCACTTTCAGACTTATTATTTGAAAAAATTAAAAAATCATCTACATAAACTCCAACAATAGTTTTGCTATTATTACTCTGACCTTTTATGAAAACAGATGGTTCATGCTTACTTTTGACATATCCTAAATTACATAAAGTTTCTTCTACTCTTTTATACCATGCCAACGATGACTGCTTCAGGCCATAAACAGCCTTTTTTAATTTAAGTACTTTATCAGAGCCCTCTTTAATTGGGAACCCTTCAGGTAAACACATATATATATTTTCCTTTAGAAAACCATTAAGAAATGCTGTGTTCACATCTAAATGTGTAATATCCATATCTAATTCTACACTTAATGCTAATAAGAGTCTCAAAGTAGAATGCCTAATTACTGGCGAAAATGTCTCTTTATAGTCTATACCTGCTTTCTGTGTAAAGCCTTTAGCAACTAGTCTGGCACGAAATCTCACTTTATTGTCACAATCGAACTTTTTCTTTAAGACCCACTTGCACTGTACTACACTTCCACTATCTGGAGCATTGACAATCGACCACACTTGATTGTCTTCGAATGACTGCAGTTCCTCAGCTATCGCCTGCAACCACTGTTTTTTCTCAGGACCTCTGACAGCCTCTGCATATGTCAATTCATCTTCTCCTATGGACTCAGTACAAATATTTGCATAGCCATATCTTTCAGGTACTTTTCTTTGCCTTTTCGGTCTTGTGTTAGTTTGTGGATTCATTTCAATTTTTCTTTGACTCGTATCAGAAGTCTCGGTATCATGTGATACATATTCAGTCTTCAAGTCTTTGGTCTCAGACGGTATATTTTTCAAATCATTAGTGTCTCTAGTCTCGCCTTCCATATATTCTGACTCACTTGATATCACAGATTCCAATACCGATTCCCCCACTGAAACTGTGTTCTCTACATAGACAGATACAGCATCTTCTTGTTTCACTTTTTCTTGAATCACAACATCTCTACTTGTTGTAACTGTGTTCTTCTCTGGATCATAGATCCTGTAACCTTTGACATTTTCTGAGAAACCAACAAGAATATACTCTTTTGACTTTTTGTCCCATTTATTTCTTTTTTCTTTGGGCACATGCACCATCACTGGACTGCCAAATATGCGGATGTGTTGTAAATTTGGCCTTTTTTTATTCCAAACTTCATATGGAGTCTTCTCAATGCCCGAAGCTATTGATCTGTTTTTTAAATATACAGCAGTATTTGCAGCTTCCGCCCAAAACCTTTTTTCTAGACCGGCTTCGAAAAGCAAGCATCTCGCTCTCTCCACAATAGTACGATTTGTCCTTTCACTAAGTCCGTTCTGTTCTGGTGTGTACGGATTAGTTTTTTGATGTATCACACCTTCTCGCTTCAAATAATTTTCAAATTCGTTGCTGCAGTATTCAGAACCATTATCTGTTCTGAGTATTTTTATTTTTTTATTTTGTGAATTCTCCACCATTGCTTTATATTCTTTGAAGTTTTTAAAAACCTCACTCTTGTTCTTCAGGAAGTAAATATGAGTCATTCTGCTATAGTCATCGATGAATAACAGAAAATATTTTGCTCCACCTATTGACTTACTTTCCATGGGGCCACATATATCTGAATGAATAATTTCAAGTACATCTGATGATCGTGAACCTGCAGAAAATGGTAGTCTTGACTGTTTTCCCTCACAACATACCTTGCAACTTGATTTGCTCGTTGTAAATTTCTCTGTATAATAATCCATTCCGTCAACCATTCCATCACGCTTCATCTTATTCATGTCGCAGCTATTTATATGTCCAAGCCGCTTGTGCCATATTTCCCCATTTACTGTACTGGATGTCAATAAACATTTTTTAATTTCTAGGTTAACCTTGTAAACACCATTAACAAGATTTGCGTCAGCGACCAAATCACCTTCTTTGTTCCTTATTAAGCATCTCTCTGGTTCGAAAACAACACTATTACCATTCTTTATCAATTCACTTACTGATAGCAGATTAGTGGTTAGACTCGGAATACATAATGCATTCTTTATTGTTACATTATAATTGTAACTTGTTGTTATATCTATTTCTCCAGAGCATAAAACGGGAACTTTTGTTTTATTTGCAATCATTATTTCAGGTAAGCTTGATGAATAATCTGGGTTTTTTAACCAACATTCATTAGCTGTCATGTGGGCACTTGCACCTGAATCTATATAAAAATCACTTTTGCTGAACTCTCCACTAAGAAATACAACATTAAAAGCGTTGCTTTGCTTCTTGTTATTCGTTTTCTCATTCAAAAGTGGACACTGATTTCTATAATGGCCTGTTTCCTTGCACTTATAACAAGTAATTACCTTCTTTGCTGTTGATTGATTCATGTTACTCGATTTTGAAGTTTTGTTATTACAGGGTTTCTTTTTCTGCCAGCTCTTTGCTGCTAGCGCTGAATGACGTTCCGTCTCCCCCACATCAGTCGATTCCATATCAATCAATTTTGTTTTTATTGAGTCTGCTGTAATTGGAATTCCGGAATGTTCGATGGCCATTATCATCGGCATATATCTTTCGGGTAATCCAGCCAATAATAATGAACCTACCCACTCATCGTTAATCTTGAATCCTGTTCCATTTAAACGCTGAGATGTTTCGGTTATTTGGGATACATAACTCGTCATGTTTTCGCAGTTTTCTAATCTAAGATATTAAATGTCGTAACAAAGTAATTTTTCTCGAAAATCCTGAATCATCGAACAATGACCGTAGTTTTGTCCACAATTCTTTCGTGGTCTTTGTTTCTTTTATGTGCACAAATAAAGCCGAATCTATGGTCAAAATCAACTTGGCCCGTGCTTTTGCGTCTGCTGCTGTCGAAACTGCTTCGGTGCCTTCTTGTTTCAAATAAATATCCTACCTTCTTATACCTTCCAGAACCAGTAAGTTCTCGACCGCGAACGCCCAATCGTCGAAGTTTTCTCGACCTTTTAATTTTGGCACATTTGCAATATAATGCGAACTCATTTTTAGTCCTAATTTAACACGAAAACAACACAAACAATAACTATTTACTTGTTAAAAAACGTAATTTCTGGGCCCATAACCTATAATAAAACACGAGTTGACTACTGACTTACAACTGACGTTTATTCATTTCACAGTAACAATGTCACAGAAGTTTTACATCTTTCCTACTAGATGGCGCCACATATCCCATTTTGATATCATATTATAACAATTATATATTAAAAATTGTTCGCAATGCCAATCGAATAAAGCCCTAAGGCAAACTAACCGCTCACCCATGCAGATAACTACTACTTCCACGAAACCCTTTGAGCGTCTTAGCATGGATCTCGTAGGTCCTCTTCCGGAGGCGGGCCTAACAAGACTTAAGTTCATCTTAACTATGCAAGATGACCTTACTAAATTTTCCTTTGCATATCCCATTGCAAATGCTACTTCAGAGGACACGTGCGAGTGCCTCGTCCATTTCATTTCTTTATTTGGAATTCCAAAAATGATCCTTACAGATCAAGGAACCAATTTTACTGCAGATATGTTCAAGAAAACCTGCGAATTCTTAAAGATTAAGCAAATCTGGTCATCCCCTTATCATCCCCAAACTCAAGGTGCGCTTGAGCGCAGCCATTCTACACTCAAAGAATACCTTAAGTCTTATGTCAATGAAAACCATACAGACTGGCATAGATACGTATATACCGCAATGCTTGCCTATAACACGTCAGTCCATACTTCTACAAATTTTAGTCCATACGAACTACTCTTCGGCCAGAAAGCCTTCATCCCTGATTCTGTTTACGAATTATAGTCCCAAACGACTTATCCCGAATACATTAAATTCCTACACCATCGATTAAAACTCTCAAGGGAGAAAGCCCTTCAAAATATTCAAAAATCAAAAGAAAAGTCGAAGGAATATTATGATAACCACTCTCGTCCCATACAATACAAAGTAGGAGATAACGTATACCTAAAGAATCACATAAGATTGCGAAAAGCTTTATCACCCGTATGGAAAGGTCCATATAAAGTGGTTAAAATTAACGGCCGCAACACTTTAACTCTATTAATTAATAGACGACATGTCACCCATCACTATGATGAGGTAAAACTAGCGCCTAGGTCTTATACATAAATCTTTATTTTAGATAGTAGTATATAAGCATAGTAATTAATAATAT
This sequence comes from Sesamia nonagrioides, assembly GCA_017933935.1. Lineage (NCBI taxonomy): Eukaryota > Metazoa > Arthropoda > Insecta > Lepidoptera > Noctuidae > Sesamia > Sesamia nonagrioides. Next base: position 628,256 of record JADWQK010001239.1, on the reverse strand, counting down.
TACAATAATACTAGTTCTATTTCCTTGCAGTAATCCCTAAACGGGTCAAGAATTCGTCAAACCCCTGATGAATAGTTCTGGGATTTACTTCGATCCCATAGGATCCCTGAGTTTATTCGATAGTTATCTTAGCGTAGTAATTCCTTTAGAAATCTCATTTATTGACCCACATATTATTAATTTACAATAATATTACACTAATACTAGTTCTATTTCTATTTCCTTGCAGTAATCCCTCAACGGGTCAAGAATTCGTCAAACCCCTGACGAATAGTTCTGGGATTTAATTCAATCCCATAGGATCCCTGAGTTTAGTCGATAGTTATCTTAGCGTAGTAATTCCTTTGGAAATGTCATTTATTGACCCACATATTATTAATTTACATCATATACTTGATAATTCAAAATCACTATGCGAAAAAAGCAAAGCTCTTGATTATGTAGAATGCAATAATCTTTTTCTACCTCTAGTAACTCGTTTCCAAGATATTAAACGCGATAACAAGGCAATCTCTTATCTCATGTCTCATCAAGTAAAGAGATCCGCACTTCTGCGTGTTATTGGAACCTTGTCCAAAAAACTATTTGGAACTATGGATGAAGAAGAGTTTAAATTTTAAATTTTAGGAGTCATTACGATGAAATTATTAATAAAGCATCTAAATTGTCCGGTTTCATCGTCAGGGAAATGAAAATTTTTAGAGAACCTACCCTGACTATTTCCATTTATAATAGCGTTATTCGCAGTATTCTCGAATATTGCAGTACGGTATGGAACCCGTTTTATCGGGTACATTCAGATAGAATCGAACGAGTCCAGAAAAGGTTTCTGTTTCATTTATGTTACTCTGATAACAGATGTCGTAGTCTGAGCTCGTACGACTCCAGATTGAGACATTATAAAATAACATCTTTAAACGCACGTAGGAAATATTTAGATTTTATGTTTTTGTTTAAATTGCTCAATGGTTTAGTAGATTCTGCCAAAATATTAGAAGAAGTGAAAATCAGCGTCCCTCGTAGTGGTAGCCGCTTAATTAACAGAAGAACATTCGCCCTGCCTCACAGTCGAACTAATATAGGCAACTCTTCTCCCATAAGCCGCATGCTTTCTTTTGCCAACTCTATTAGTGGTGATGTGGATGTCTTTGCTGGTTCTATAGCCTCAATGAAAGCTAAACTCAAAAATTTAATGTTATGATTGGTTTTAGTTTTGTTTTTGAGATTTTGTTTTGTTTTTATTCTCAAATTTTTATTAATATGTAAGTTTTTATTAATAGCACCTAAGTGGTTTATTTTACCTGTGTATGTTAGATTCACATCTAGTAGGTGTCAATCAGATGTAATATGTTATGATTATTTTTTTGTATGCATGATTGTACACCAGTTTTGTGAATTACAAATAAAAAAAAAATAAAAAAAAAAGAAGATGCCATCCGCTATAATAACGCCATTCAGGAAATTCAAGCTGATACCAGCAAAATAGCATCAATGCTTAAAGAAAATGTTCTCGTTACTACTTCCACCCTTAAATCTTATAACAACACATTAAAAACCATAAAATCCAATGAACATGAATTAAACGTCGCCATTGACGCTTTGTACGAAGACAATAAAAACCTAACTTATATTTCTAAAGAATTAGGAATTCGATCCCGTATTTTAGAATTAACGTCTATGATAGAAAATCGCCTTCTAGCTTTATCATTCAAGGTCGAGGATATAGTGAACTCAGTTATGTTTGGTAGATCAAATATTCTATATCCATCTATTCTTTCACCAGTAGAACTTTATACTGAATTAGTGAATAACTACAGATTCATCTCGAACTCTAGACAGTTACCTGTTCTCCTAAGTCTAGAAAATGTACATACTATTCTAAATATATCTACTATATCTAATTACTATAGCAAGGACCAAATAGTGTTTGTCCTTGAAATACCTTTGACTAAACCTCAACAGTTCTCATTGTATCATAACTTACCTTGTCCAGTGCCGTACGAGGTTGACAACCCTGTATCTTATTCAACTATTATTCCATCCTCTAAATACATTGGAATAACTAAAGATAAATCAACATATTGTAAACTTGACGAATTAAGAAATTGTAAAATCGTAAACAGTGATCACTATCTCTGTGACACGAGTATATCCTATTCTGTCACCGCAACTCCTTGCTGTGAAACAGAAATAATTAGTAAAGTACTAACCTCGATTCCAGAAATATGTTAAACTAATTTTTTTCATGGTCAAGTTAGTATCTGGCAGCCTCTTCTAAATAAAAAATGGTTATATGTAATGTCGGAAAAATCTAAATTAAGTATTGAATGTAATAATGTAAATCAGTTAACTGAATTAGATATAAGTGGTAGTGGTGATATATTATACCTACCCAAGGGTTGTATGGCATACTGTAAAGATACACAATTAGTTTCTCGAGACAATGTTAATGTCCTATTAAAACCTGTTAAAACAAATTTAAACATAATTAACGATTCATGCTGTAATAGATTAAGTTTTGATAATATTGTACCTAGTTTACCTTCTATTTCCTTGAAAAATGTAAACCTAGATTCTGTCGCTTATAATCCTGAAATGTTAAAAAACTTAGATAAAATCATTGAAAAACCAGAAAAGCCTCATATTGTCCAATATGGCGATTATTATTCCGCTATAACTATTGTAACTTTAATTTTAATAACTCTATATCTTCTGTACAAAATTTGTAAAACTGGTGCGTTTAGGAAACTATATCGCTTTAATAGAAACAATAGCGATTCCAAACCAAATGACGAAGAAATTAATATTCCCCAAATTATACCAGCTCCCGCCCTTCGAATTGGGTAATCCTAATATATTTTCATCTTCCCGTAAACTTCACCTTAAAACGTGTAGTTCACTCTAAATCGGGGGGCTGTTACGATTGCCAAATGCACCCTAAAATGCATAAATAACCAAAATACTTCAAAATTAGCAATAAAGCTCTCTATGTCACAAAAGTGCTTAATCAGCACTTTCGTCACGAGTACATCATTCAGTTAGTCTGCGTTCAATCTTCATAGCGAGCACATCTCTTAGACGTACCAGTTCATCCTGTCTGTATTCAAGTGCTAAATATAGTGTTTTAATTAAAAACGTTTTTTTTAAAACCTCTCCGACGTTTTCCCGTCTAACAGAACCCTTAGATGCTGTTCGCACGTGTACCGAAATTAGTAAAATTTGCGACAATTCCTCGTTGATTTTGTTTATTTCTACTTTGTTTATCAATAAACCGCTTTTTTTATAAATTATAAACTAGCGCTTGACCGCAATCCCGCCTGATGGTAAGCAGTGATGCGATCATTGATGGTAAAGCGCGCTAGTTTATTAAGAGCCTTTTCACTCTAGCCTTGAAGACACTCAAATTGTAATGTGACGGAAACACCATCGCTGGCAAATTGTTCCAGTCCCTCGATGTACGCGATATAAAAGAGAAAGCGAAACACTTCGTTCGGATCGCAGTGGTGTCAACAACGTAAGGGTGGAAACTCACCGTACGACGGGTCGTCCGATGGTGGAACGGAGATGGGGGAATTAAATCATGCAATTCCCTTGCACACTCACCAGAATGTATCCTATAGAAGACCGAAAGGCTGGCTACTCTACGCCTGTGCTCCAGGCTTTGGAGACCGCTACGTTTGTACGGCGGAACCCTCGGTGTGCGAGTCCGACACGCACTTGGCCGGTTTTTCTTATTAAATATTTCATCAATTTTAAAATAAAACTATGATTCTATAGTTCTTACAGGTACACGTTACTACGAGTAAGAATATTTTTAAAAGTCTAAGCGCTTTAAGACAAATATCGATTAAGTTAAAAAACGTCGTGTAGAAATATTTTTTTGACGTAAATATAGGTCGTATAGAAAATAATAAACAATAAATATGTCGTGTTTGAATCTATGATCATAATATATTTTTTTCAACATTTTGATCAAGGCATTCTGGAGGAATAAACTTTGAAAGAAGAGCGTTTTTGGGCGCTCGCGGGTACCTATCACCTTAAGGAGGCACAGAGGAATGAATGTAGACGCGTTACTTGGTTTTGCAGGTGGCGCAGAGCGCAACGTGTCGCCAGCACTGCGCGACGCACTCTACACTATCCGCGAGGCGTGGGCTGAACCGCGTTCGCTACTTAGTCGCTGGTCAGTACAATTACAGAGCGCAACGTGTCGCCAGCACTGCGCGACGCGCTCTACACTATCCGCGAGGCGTGAGCTGAACTGCGTTCGCTACTTAGTCGCTGGTCAGTACAATTACAGAGCGCAACGTGTCGCCAGCACTGCGCGACGCGCTCTACACTATCCGCGAGGCGTGGGCTGAACTGCGTTCGCTACTTAGTCGCTGGTCAGTAAAATTACAGTGCGCAATGTGTCGCCAGCACTGCGCGACGCTCTACACTATCCGCGAGGCGTGGACTGAACTGCGTTCGTACTTAGTCGCTGGTCAGTACAATTACAGAGCGCAACGTGTCGCCAGCACTGCGCGACGCGCTCTACACTATCCGCGAGGCGTGGGCTAAACCGCGTTCGCTACTTAGTCGCTGGTCAGTACAATTACAGAGCGCAACGTGTCGCCAGCACTGCGCGACGCGCTCTACACTATCCGCGAGGCGTGGGCTGAACCGCGTTCACTACTTAGTCGCTGGTCAGTACAATTACAGAGCGCAACGTGTCGCCAGCGCTGTGCGACGCGCTCAACACTATCCGCGAGGCGTGGGCTGAACCGCGTTGGCTATACATAAAATTAAAAGTCATTTATTCAAATTAGGCCGAGAATCAGCACTTTTGAACGTCATTATTAAATAAGACAGTCGCCCCAAAACGCCCGCCCTTATCCATTTTCTAGTGCTTCCGCTGGGAAGAAAAAGTAGCGAACAAACTCTCCAGCAGTAGCAGAAAATTGTTTAGGACAATTTAAAAATAATTTAATTGAAAAGCTACCGGACTTGCCTTATCACACCAATCCAGATCATGCGTATAGTACACTATTTCACAATTAATGAAGAAATTCACAATTAATGAGGTTAAATAGTACACTATTTAACCTCATTAAGGTCGTACCCTCACCAAATGACCTTGAGCATTTGCTCCCTCTTCACCGCGCCCCATCTCTACAATACTTCGCAAAATATTACTAGCGCCGTCTGGCGGACGAAGTACTTACAAATACAAGTTAAATTCATAGACCACAGAAGTAACAGACATGGCACTTTTATTTTTGTTTATTGGTGCGCCCAAATACTTTTGGTTATTATATACTGAAACAAATGTTGACGATACTTCATAATAAAAATTTTGCGTATTTTATTTTTTAACCGACTTCCCAAAAGTGTGGTTCTCAATTCGATTTATGTGTGCTCGCTGATAACTTTATCGTTAACTAGCTTTCGCCCGCGGCTCCGCCCGCGTGGACTAATATTTTTCGTATCCCATGGGAACTGCATATTTTTCCGGGATAAAAAGTAGCCTATGTGTTATCCCAGACTATTATCTACCCCTGTGCCAAATTTCAACCAAATCCATTCAGTAGTTTTTACGTGAAAGAGTAACAAACATCCATACATCCATACTTACAAACTTTCGCCTTTATAATATTAGTAGGATGAACCAATTTTGAATTTTTGACCATTCCTTTTTATATGAAAGGGTATGCTGCCTATGTAATCTCATTGTTACCACGTCAGTGTCGATAATGAAAATTCTAAGAAATTTAGGCCAATTATCGAAAATTGTAGGCGAGCTTCGGGTGAAAACTTGATACTCGTATTTATATCGGATGATACTATAAAACCGTGAAGATTTTGGCCTGACCTGATGATGGAGATGACAGAGAATCAAGGGAATCCACATCGGAAGCAACTGTCATGTGTTTGGGCTTACTTAATTTGTATTGATTAGACCTTTACAACTAAATATGTTATGACTGTAACTTCAGGGTTGGAAGTTAGTTTTGTAGATTGAAAGTTAGCTAAGTCAGATGGTCAAAGGGATAGAAAAATAATATAATAAAGGTTAATTTATCATTATTTATTATTTTAAGGGAAAACGTAATCAGGGTCAAATAAATTTCTGCAGACAGGAAACCTACATAAAAAAAAGATTTGATGTTTTTTTTTTGGGCTCAGGCAAGACTGAAATTATATTATTATTCTGGTTTAATAAAACAAATACGTAAATTGTAAAAAATAAAACTATCGCATAAAAAAAACATGTATTTTATTATATTATTATTTATTATTTTATTTTATATTGTATATTTTGACATTTTAATTAACATTTTATTTTACGATTTGACAATTTCAATATTTTAGATAAATCAAAATTGGGACACTTATCGGGGCCATCAATTGCGCTATTGAAATAATTTTAAAATGTGGGGTTTAACAAGAAATGTTTTGGAATGTCAGTTTGTGAACCACTGCTGCTTTTGTTTTGTTTGTAAATGTATTACTAACATAGTTTGTAGGTACATTGTAGCTAACACTATGAGCCTGGTTGCTCGAAATAAATAGATAATAATTTTTATAATATACTATAATATTATTTACACAAAGCTTCCTTTTGCAGAAAAATAATAAACATCTGACTAATACAATATCCGGTCAGACTGGACGCTGACGGCAACATATTTGGAAAAGGCCTGCAAGCAAACGATGTATTTCGTTTGCTTTGATTCCTATAAGACCACAATGAAAGTATGAGCATTTCTAGAAATAACGCAATGAAATAATACAACTTAAATTCAGTATCTTGATTTTAATTGATTTTTGCATAAGCATGACGAGTAGGTAGTGTTTGTACTATGTTAAAGTACAGTGTTGTAAATTGTTGATGAATTCCCTCGACTGTCTATGGTCTTCATCATCAGATCTATTGCAGACCTTCATTTAAACCTATATGGGTGTAAAGTTTTCATCAATATAAATGAATTAAGTCCAAACACAAGGTAACTATTGTAAACCTTTGAGGAGTTCCTTTAACTGGCCTTTGTCTTCATCATCAGAGCTTTAATGACAATCACAACTCATTTAGGTGTAAAGTTCTTATCAATATAAATTTATTAAGCACAAACACGAGGCAGCTGATGTGAATCGTTAAGGAGATCCCTCGGCTGTCTCCCAGCTCCATCATTAACTCCGAACTTTACTAAATTGTAGTGCGTTAAAACACTTAATGAAAAAAACATAGAAATGCCTTAGGCGCCCCTATGATTTTTTAAATTTCTCCTAGGTTTCCTTAGTCTTCCATCATCAGACCCTAATTTCCTTAACATGAGACTACCTTGAAGATATAATCTTTCTAATTAAAAAAAAAAAACATGTAGCACTCGGGAACTGCCGCGGTAAAGCTATTGCATAGCATTTTTTATCAACTTATGCAATAGGGTATTTGACTAAAAAAACCTAATTAGTCCGTCAGTCAGATTTCCAAAAAATACTCATCATCATCATTTCAGCCGAAAGACGTCCACTGCTGGATATAGGCCTGCCCCAAGGTTCTTCACGACGACCGTTCCTGCGCCTCCCGCATCCAGCGGTTTCCCGCGACCTTCACCAGGTCGTCGGTCCACCTTGTCGGGGGCCTACCCAAAAAATACTAGACACATATTTTTTTCTTTTTTCATATAAACAAAAAATGAAGACGACACAGTGCTTTGAAAACTCGTGTGACGTCACTGCACGCTACACTTTTTAGCGGCCAGTGACATCACTCCTGATCTTTGATGCCTATTATATTTGTCAATTTTTATTGATTTGATAAAACAAAATATACGAAATGTAAAACGTATATAATAAACCTATCCAATATTTTTCTATAATCTGGATGACCGACTAATTAGTTTTTTTTAGTCAAATACCCTATTATTTATATTATAGTAAAGTTATCCACAAACAAACATAAAAAAACATATAACCTCCTCCCTTTTGAAATCGGTTCAAAAAACGAACACCAAAATGAACATCAATAACAGAGACACTTTATGATAGTATTATACTCTATGCGACATGCGGTGCGTGAGCGAGCAAGCAGATGCTTTCTCGCTCACGCGCCGCCCTCTATGCTAGCGGACCGCGCAATGACGAACGACACGGGTTCCCCCTTCAAGAGCTTGTGGCATACTGAATCTCAATAGCTCGGGCAAGAGAAATGATGGGGAATACGCTCAGATTGTTGAATAAAATTTTTGTTTTGGTCGTTTTAAAAAAATATTTCTACAATAATGTTCGTCATGAAATTTCCTATCCATTAGTGTAAGAACGAAATCTAAATAATGCTTACTTTTCGAGGAGATGCACGTTTTTGATAATTATTTCTCTTGTCAGAGGTTTCGTTGTGAAGGAATTATTTAAACACTAGCTTACCGCCCGCGGCTTCGCCCGCGTGGAGTTCGGTTATATCGCGCTTTTTAGATTTCCCTCGGGAATATCAAATTTTTCCGGGATAAAAGGTAGCCTATGTTCTTTCTCAGGGTCTAAAGATTGTCTGTGCCAAATTTCATTGAGAGGTTTAGGCGGGAAAGCGTAACAGACAGACAGACAGACAGATAGACAGGCATACAGAGTTACTTTCGCATTTATAATATTAGTATGGATGAAAAAATAGCTTAAAAGCTTCAAAATAGCTTCAAACACTTTTAAAAGAGCCTGTTCCTCGGCAAAAGCCATACACATTAAAAATAAAATAAAATCTTCCGGCAATAAAATCAGAACAACTTGGGGAATTATAAATTCTGAAACTGGAAGAACCAAAGTACAAAATCGCGATTTCCATCTTAAAATTAACGATGAAGATATAAAGGCGGACTTGGAGGTAGCAACTGAGTTTGAGAATATTTTTACTAATATTCCAATAATGACAACAAAAACTTTGTCTTCTTCCTCCACTTCTGCTTATGCCATACTAAAAGAATGTGTTCCAGAATGTGACAATCACTTTGAATTTACATTTGTGACTGCTAAAGACATTAAAGAATATTTTAAAGACTAGCTGACCCGTGCGAAAAATGCGCACTACACTAACAGAACCGCTTGAGGGGAAAGAAAGTATGGGAAATGAAGGGGAAATCGTACAAAGTACAAAATAGTATTCCATGGTACCAGGGACGAATATCTGTCGATTGGTGGGTCGGATAATAATAATCGACCCACAAACCAATGAACGTATTACCAATAAAGCAGAAAAAATAGCAGCTTGGCAACGTAAATATCCCCATGGAAGACACCGCTTCGACTTGCAGCAACCTCATGTCGATATCAAAGCATCGAACGCGTGGCTGCGGCGAGGCGAACTCTTCCCTGAAACGGAGGGATTTATGATTGCCATCCAAGATCAGGTCATTGATACAGCGAACTACCAGAAATTCATCATTCACAGACCCAACTACAATGACTCCTGCAGACGATGCCATGGTGCGTCCGAGACCATCCAACACATCACAGGTGCATGTAGAGCCATAGCGCAAACCGACTATAAACACCGTCACGACCAAGTTGCTGCAATAATCCACCAATCACTAGCAATCCAAACAAAACTAATTACAGATAAAGTTCCCTACTACAAATACAAACCACAGGCAGTGTTAGAAAACAATAATTTCAAGTTATACTGGGATAGGACCATAATCACAGATAAAACCATATACAACAACAGACCAGACATAACTATGGTAGATAAAGAAAATAAATTAGCGTACATAATAGACATAGCTGTATGCAACACCCATAATCTTACTAGCACACACACTGAAAAAATTTCAAAATACACAGATTTATCCATAGAGCTTAAAACGCAGTGGAACATCACCCATACCAAAACTATCCCCATTATAATATCCAGCACAGGAGTCATCCCAAAAACCCTACACAATAGCCTTAACACATTAAACATTAGCCCGTCTACGTATCTTCTACTACAAAAAGCAGTTATTCTTAACACATGCAGATTAACCCGAAAATTTTTAAATACTTAATTATACAATCTTTTTTTTTTACTTAAAAGCACTTGGCTTCGGCCCGTGCCAAATTGGATCCACACACAGATGTGAGATATTTTTATAGAAATAACGAGGAATAATAATAATAATAATATGGCAACACCGAAAACGTCAACATCAAATTTTTATCAGTATCAAATATATTATTTTAAATGAGTTTTTCTATTCCATATGGTGAAATATTTAACAGAAAACTCAAGCCCAAAACTATAATAATTTAAAATTTACGTAAAAAAGTCTCTACACACAATGGAGTTGTTTTATAATCGAACAAAACCGAACCGTTACAGCTGACATCTGTCATGTCACCGTGGACAATACAAAACCAAGAAAAGAAAAATATTTAATATGAATTTGCAATGTTGACAAGATCTGCCGCTCGACGTGCACGCCCACCATCTCCGGACTCGTTGCTCGGCTCCGCCTCGTCGCCGCCGGTCTGCAGCGCCACTGCAAGCGCTGTGACAACCCCGGCCGCGGCGGTTGCGTCGAGCTCGAGCGACGAGTACTTCTCTCCGCCGACGACGTCACCACCTGCTCGCCGACGGGGAGGACGCCGGCCGCCGGATCGCTTAGGACCTCGAGGCCCATCGGCTTCTGACAGGGTCCCAGCTCCCGGCGGAAGTGTGCAGCGCATGAGATGGACACAATCCATCAATGAAAACGTCATGCGCTCATACTATGGGGCTACAGAGGGAGGAAACAACCTGACCGCGTACCGTGTTCGAATGCTCTCTCTGTTTCAGGTGCTTGAGCCAGCTGTCAACGTGTCGGCGCAACGACTGTCGGATCAGGTACGGGTTATCCAGCGTAATCATATGTTGGATGATACTGTGCTTGATCGCCTGCGAAACGAAATGCAGAGTAGTCGTATCATTGCTCACCAGTCGCAGACTGCGGAGATACCACCGCAGCCCACGAACTATGCTGACGAGGGGAGTAATGATAGGGCTACAAATGTAAGTACCCAGTGCAATGAGGAGTTAATAAATGCTTTGGAGGCTGCGATTCGGGAATATCGTTTCACCCCGGCAGAACTGAGACCACGCCTGCCACGTTTACCCATGCATAACAGAAATAGGGCACTGATGGCTGCTCTGGATGCGCAGTTATCAGATTATTTTGATACCTGCGAGGACCTCACTGATACTCATTCAATCCTGTACTGCGCAGCTGTAGCAGCTTGTCGTGTAGCTCATGTCAAATTTTCCAGTGACTCTAGAGCTACACGACCGAAACCAGTAGTACCAGCTTGGCAGCACAGGATTGAACGTCGTATTGGTGGGGCCAGAGCACTCATCGGTAAACTAATCTGCTTCAGGGGGGGTAATACTCGTCCCAGAGTGATGCGCTTTGTGAGGCGGGCATTTGCAGGTACAAATATCAGCCCACAAAATTATATGGCCCGTGTCACGGAGCGCATCGACTTCCTGAAGCAGAAAGTGTATGCATGGGCGAACCGTATCAGAAGATATAAACGACGAGTGGAACGGTACACCCAGAATCGCACCTTCCAAAGCAATGAAAGGTGAGTTTATAGGGACTGGGAACGACCAGAACAAGGTGTGACTGACACGTGCCTACCGGATGATGATGCCATGTGTTCATTTTGGCGCAGTATCTGGTCGGTACCTGTCAGTCACACTGAAGGTGACTGGGCCCAGGATGTCGAGAGAGCCTGCGATCCAATACCTGAAATGGGGGCTATTACCATCTGCCCCCAAGATGTAGCTCATGCAGTCCGTCCGTTGCCTAATTGGAAGTCTCCAGGGCCGGATGGGCTGCACAACTTTTGGATCAAATGGTTTTCCAGGTCGCACGCTCGCTTGGCATCTCAATTCCAGACTGCTTTAGAGTCTGGTTCGCTACCCCAGTTTCTAACAACTGGAGTAACCCACCTGCTCCATAAATCAGGTAGCACCGCGGAACCCAACAATTATAGGCCGATCACGTGTTTACCGACGGTCTATAAAGTTCTTACATCCATTTTGAAATCTAAAATTAACACGCATATTGGCAGCAACTCCATCATGTCTGCCTCTCAAAATGGATGTAGGAGCGGGGCCCGCGGTACTAAGGAGCTACTCCTCATTGATATGGCCATTAGCCAACAGGTTCGTCGTTCCCGAAAGGATCTGTCGACATGTTGGATAGATTATAAGAAGGCCTATGACTCAGTGCCACATACATGGCTCATGCAGGTGCTGGAGTTGTATAAAGTGGATGCAACTCTACGCACCTTCCTGATGACGTGTATGAGGACATGGAGGACAGTCCTTCGCTATCCAGGATGTCGAAATATTCAGAGAAATAGCGAACCGATAAGGATCGAGCGAGGTATATTTCAGGACGATAGTTTGAGTCCACTTTGGTTTTGCTTAGCACTGAATCCTCTAAGCACACTATTAGAGGATTCAGGTCTAGGCTATCGGTTGAGGAGAAGTGGTCAGGTTATATCGCACCTCCTCTACATGGATGACCTGAAACTTTTTGCTCACACCGATTCACAACTGAAGGAGCTACTGAAAATTACTGAAACTACTTTCAGTAGCTCCATCAGGATGGAATTTGGTGTGGACAAATGTGCAGTCATGCATGTAAAGCGAGAAGAGATTATGGAATCCGTGGGAACCCAACTCACTGATTCCGTAAACCTTAGAGCCCTCTCCGCATCCGAAACCTATAAGTATTTGGGTTTGTCGGAAGCGTTGGGTATCAATGTTACTGACATTAAGCAATCGTTGAAGGAACGCTTCTTTGGCCGCCTGAAAAAAGTACTTAATAGTCTTCTATCAGGCGGAAACAAGGTGCGCGCTTTCAACGGTTGGGTCATGCCGGTATTGATGTACTCTTTCGGCATACTCAAATGGACTCAAACCGAACTCGACGCCCTGGATAGGAGAGTCCGTACACTGCTGACTGCAAATCGATTGCATCACCCACGGTCATCGGTTATGAGGCTGTATATCCCGCGAAAATGTGGAGGTCGAGGCTTTTTAAACGCTATGACACTCCACAATCGTGAGATATGCAGTCTCAGAGAATATTTCCTAACAACCGACGTGGGAATGCATCGAGATGTGGTCGCAGTTGACAAGGGCCTCACTCCGCTCTCCTTGGCGAAAGAGAACTGGCGCAAACCAGTAGTGCTTGACACCAATGATCGCATGGAGGTATGGAAGAACAAGGAGCTTCACGGACGCTTTTTCAAAGCCCTACACGGGCCTGATGTAGACTTACAAGCGTCCGTGGCCTGGCTACGACTCGGTGACCTTTTTGGGGAAACCGAAGGTTTTGTATGTGCAATTACGGACGAAGTTATGATGACGAACAATTACCGGAGATTTATTGTGAAAGACGGCACAGTTGACATCTGTCGGGCATGTCACCGGCCTGGGGAATCAATAAGGCATATTATCTCCGGGTGTTCTCGTCTAGCTAACGGAGAGTACTTGCATAGACACAACCTTGTAGCCAGGATCATTCATCAACAACTTGCTCTTAAATACAACCTTGTGGAATCGGAGGTGCCGTACTACAGGTATACGCCCGACTCAGTTCTCGAAAATGACCATATCACATTGTACTGGGATCGATCCATCATCACTGACAGGACTATTGTTGCCAATAAGCCTGATATAGTGCTGGTGGATCGATCAGAGCGGCGTGCAATGATTGTTGACATAACCATCCCACATGATGAGAACCTCGTGAAAGCTGAGAAGGATAAACAAATCAAGTATCTTGACTTGGCTCACGAGGTTGTCGACATGTGGGAAGTGGATTCAGCAATCATTGTACCGATAGTCGTGACAGCTAATGTCTTAATAGCCAAGAGCCTCGACCAACACCTCAGGAGGCTCTCGTTAGGCAGCTGGATCAAGGGCTTGATTCAGAAAGCGGTACTGCTGGACACGGCTCGCATCGTCAGGAAGTTCCTCTCTCTGGAGCCCTGACGGCCGGTAGCTTGGACCCTGTTCCCGATACCGGTGGGCTACTATTTTTTATATTTTTAAATGTTTTTTATACATATTTTTGTTATGTAGAAATATTTGAAAATATAATTTATAAGTGTATTTATTGAAATAAAGGAGATAATAATATATTTATTTTGCTTAAAACATGGTATAAAAGGTCTTATATACAAAAATGAGATCACTCATGTTTAGCTTAAAAATAAAGCATGCAAAAATGTTTAGCACAAGCAAGTGCAAGCGTTGCGTGTGCATGTTGTCAACGTTAGTGTTCTAAAGAGTCCTTAATACTATAGAAATTACATTCATTCAACCACTTAAGCAATTTAAATTTAAATATTCTAGAATTTAATTCTTTCATTGTCTTTGGTAACTTATTATACACACGTACACACATAGCTACACAGTTTTTATTATATTTAGTACACCTAGGCAGTTCGTCAAGTACAAGCGTATATTGGTCACGCCGACTTCGCGAACATACCTCTTCTGCTGTTTTAAATAATTCTTGGTGTTTCTTTACAAACATACACAACTCTCAAAAATATATAATGACGGCAACGGTAGCAAACCAAGCCTCTTAAATATTGGTTTACATGATTCATCGGATGGGATCCCGTATAAGGCGTGTATACACTTTTTTTGTGCGATAAATGCCCTGTTGTGTTCCGTACTATTTCCCCATGTTATAAGTCCATACCTCAAAGAGGACTCAACGTAAGCTCGATGAGACATTACGGCTATTTTTATATTAGTTACACGTTTAATTTTTCTAAGGGCATATACAAATTTATTTATTTTATTGCACACGTACTGAACCTGCGCCTTCCAGTCTAAATATTCATCTAATACTATACCTAAAAATTTGGTTTGTTCTACGTGTGTTATTTTACGTATATCCATTTTAAAATTAAATTTATTATTATAATATTTGTTAAATTGTATGTATACGGATTTGTCAAGATTTATTGATAAATTATTATTATTCAGCCAATTAATTAGAATGTCAATAGTATTAATTATGTCAATTTCATGGTCATTAATTGAATTATATTTTTTGTCAGCAGTTACAATTATAGAAATGTCATCGGCGAAAAGAAAACATTTGTGTTTAGTTATGTCAACTATATCATTTATATAGAGAAGAAATAAGATGGGACCCAATATGCTACCTTGGGGCACACCGCGTTTTACACATTGATATTCAGACGTATGCATTATCATGTCTCTATTTTCGTTCAGTCTAGTAACAGCGACACTCTGTTGTCTGTCAGTTAGGTACGACGAAATCCATTGGTGTGGCAATCCTCTAATCCCAAGAGCTTCTAATTTTTGTAATAAGTTGGCATGTGTAACAAGATCGAATGCCTTCGATAAGTCAAAGAAAAGCCCCGTGACAAACTGATTTTTGTTTAAACTGCTCAGTATTGTTTTTAAGAGTGAGAATGTGGCTAGTGATGTGGATTTACCTTTTTGAAATCCATATTGTTGTTTTCTTATAATGTTAAACTTACTGCAGTAATTTATTAATCTGTGATACATACATTTCTCGTATATTTTTGAGATGATGGGTATTAATGTAATAGGGCGATAATTGTTCACGTCACGTTTATCACCCTTTTTGAACAATGGTTTAACGATGGATAATTTTAGTGCTTTTGGAAATACTCCTTGTGAAAATGATAAGTTGATCAAACATGTCAATACTGTACTTATTTCATTAATACATATCTTAATGATTCTGGTATTAAGTTCGTCATAGCCTTCAGACTTGGTGTTGTTCAACGATATTATCTGTTGCCTCACCTCCCTTTCAGACAGGAGAGAGGAACATCGAGTTAACAATTACGTTTTCATTGAGACAACTATTTATTTGACCCTGTGTCTCTAGTTATTTCCGCTGATTTTGTTAGAACAGTATTGTCAACCTGTAAAGATTCAATATTCTAGATTTCCGTATTTTGGATTTCGTTTTTTATGACTGACCAAGTGGCTTTACATTTGTTTTTATGGTTGTGCATAAATTTGATGTTAGCATTCCGTTTAGCATTATATATGCAATTTTGAAGTAATTTAAAATACGTGATGTATTTGTTCTTGTTGATTCTATTTTTATTTTTGTAATATTGATATCGTAAGGAGCGTTTAGTTCTAGAACATAGTTTAAGACCCTTAGTTATCCAAGTTTGTTTGATTTTATTATTTGTATTCACTTTAATTCTTACTTTTGGGAAGCAGAGATTGTAGAACAGGCATATTAAGTCATGGAAGCTATTGAATGCTGTATTTGCATCATTATCCATGTATACATCCGCCCAAAATAAGTTTTGCAAACATTCCTTAAATTTAAGTGTGTTATTGATACAGTAATCTAGAGTTGTAGATGTAATATATGGTTTCTCTTGATTGAATTCGCAGGAAAATTTGCGCGTGGCTTCGTTAATATGAATTTTCAAATTGTGTGTGTGTGCTAGATCTTGAAATTCTTGGGTTATTTTGCCTTTTTTCAGTGTATTTATATTAAAGTCTCCAGTTAAAACTATCCGCGTTTTCGATTTGTATTTTTTGTATAATTGTTGTAGCATGCTGTCTAATTTAGTTAAAAATAGGTAAGGGTCTGACTGAGGTGTTCTGTATAAACAAATAATTACTAAATGCTCAAATGGTAACTCTATTCCGCAAGCCTCAAAGGTATTTACTGATGCATAATTTTTTACAAATGCTAATTCTCTAAAATTGATACCCTTCTTAATGAGTATGCAAGTATCACCACGATTTTTTTCCCTGCAAAAATATGTTGCCATGTCATAATCTGATCATTTGAGATAGCTCTCATATCCTTTTTTGATAAATGTTTCGGAGAAACAAATTATGTGCAGGTCATTCTGTAAATCTCTTATCTCCTGAAGTGCTAATTCTATAAGTTCCTGCTTTGACAGTACGCTTGCAATATTTTGGTGGAGTATCCTAAAATTGTGTGAAGCAGGAATCGAAATTTTAGGCACGAAAAAAGGTGTCGTCTTTAATAACCGGACGGAAATAATAAGGTATGGTTCCTTTTTTAAGTTTATCAGAAGGAATATTGGTAAGATTGTTTACTGTAAATTCCTTACTGTTGCTACTAGGGAAGTAAAACGGAATGGTCCCTTTTCTGGGCTCATTTACCGTTGTTTTTGGTAAAAAACTTAGTTTGCTACCGGTTAGGTGTTTCCTGATTTCGACTGGATCTAGAAATTTTTTTTCATAATCTTCACAGTCTATTACGTAATTTATCGCTTTACAAATATCAGGCAAGTTATATTTGCTATTTTATGTGAATTTACAATTTTTATAATATTTGCACATATTTTTTATACTATTGTTTAATTTATTTACATTTAGGTTGTCATTTTTCAATACATTTAAAATAATAATACTATTTTTATCAAATGTCATAAGTACACTTTTCAGTTGAGCTAATACATGTCTTATATAAAGGTCATTTTCGCCTAAACATATTACAATTTTGTCTTCTGGTCGGAGGTTAAGCTTAATACAGCACTTTACAATATTATCACTACGTGCATATGGCATCGTTTCGGCGAAGACTCCATATTTTTCATATTGTTTAGAGTTTCTTGAACGAAGTAGAGCAGCAGCCAGGCCTACGCATTGTTGCGCGCCAAAGACAGCTATATTTTTTCCAATTAAGCACTGTTGCACGTTTGAGGTAAAGTCTATGGTTGAATGGGTCTCAACAGTTAATGTCGGTTTTGGCGCAGTCCTGAGAGACTGCTCTAGTCTCTGTATTTGTGTAGTTAAAACTTTAATCTCTTCTCCAGCGCTTTGAAGTTCTTTTTGAAGTTTAATGATTTTCTGTTGTAGATGTGAATGAATAGGGTCGATGTTGGTATTTGCTGGTAATCTCGGCGAGGAAGGTGTAGATGACACGTGTTGACTGAAGCGAGAATACATTTTCTTTTTTCCAGTGTTTAGAGGTGTACTTTCTATAATTGTTGAAGACTGGCATAGCGATTTTAATATTTTAATTTCCGCAGTCAATTTGTTTAATTGTTTATTTAAGTCATTGTTTTCTAATATTCTATTTTCTAGCTCGTTTTCGGTACTTTCCAACTTTGCAGTCAGCTGTGCTATTGTATCCTGCATTTCCGATACTGATGACATGTTGGTCGTAGTACCGTCTACACTTTTTGAAAGTTTATTTGGTGATGTGTCCGTATCGTATGAAGTATCGCAGTCGGTAAGAACGTGAGAATCTTGTGTAGGAGGTGATTGGTTTTGCATCTTTATGCAGGTTTCCGGGGGCGACTTTTCGGTAGTACATGCCATTTTTTTCTCCGTATTGTTATGTTACATATATCTTTAGAACTAATGGTCATTTTTCTAATACATGTCTTGCAACGCCATCTGTTTTTGGAGTCTTGATCCATCAGTCGATATATTTGCTCCGGATAACCATCGCAATCCGGTTCATATCTATTTTTGCAAATACAGCACATCGCGGTTTTAGTTACGTTCACATTCTTCTTGCATTTAAAACATACTACAAGTTCTGGCATCTTGCGGCCACTATTGGTAGTAAAGCGCGTAGGTTGAGGTGCCATATCTAATAGCAATGCTGTCCAGTATGCCAAGAGGCTAATTAGTTCTAGGAAGTAAAACTAAGTATCGATTGATTAAAATGGTAAATCATAGAAATGTAGGTATCGTTCGATGTAATAGCGTTACTGAGCGATAGATGGCGCTGTTAACAATTCCATAATCAAATCAAATCAAAGCATTTATTTCAAAATAAACCAGTTACAGAGCACTTTTGGCAGATTGTCAGAAGGTCGGTCAATCAATAAGATGAAGCTAGTCGCCCATTCCAAAGAGTAGGTACCTATGGAGAAGAACGGGCAAGAAACTCCATGGACACTCTTTTAAATTTTCAAACTATTGTTACAAATATTTGATTACATCATTCATGTTGAAATCAACCGTGTGAGAACGATGCAGAAAGAAATTGTACGCCGAGAGCGTCCATTATGAAAACACAACAAAAATCAATTCAGAAATTAAAATACGCCGTGGCAGCTAAGAGATGACCAGTCCCTCCGACGGCGTCCGTTCACGAACATGACGAATGGATCAGCATCATTCAGCTCAACCATATTCAAGGGAACCTAATGACCCAACACACACGCCACCATCAGCGAGACATTTGAGTGAGCATGACATACTCTCAACAGCCAGAGCACTACACTTCACATTTGGGTTGTGCCTTGTACACTTCATCATTTGGGTTTCTGACGCCAAATGTAGCTTGGTCCGATCCTTTATTTATGTATTTACAAATGTATTTGATGGCTTGAACTGAGTGGCAGTACTCTACATTTATGTGAGCATTAAACGTCCTGCACAAAATGGAGAATATGGGACAATCCAACTATTATCTATAGTGAAATTTCTGCCTCTGATATTTAGCGAAGCGCTCAGTCCTCCATTTGCGGCATCACGACGACGATAAACTGGATATCCGTCCACTCCAGTCTGAGTTTCGTTGACTAAACGTCGTGGGTATTTTTTTGTGCTGATAAGTTATGTTCTCCGCATGGTCCGTGCACCATATTTTTTGTTACGATATCGTACAATATCGGATCGTTTTGTTGGTTGGGCAGTTCCGCAACTATGACGCTATCAATTTCGTCTGGTTGGATTTTTGTTTATAGCCAAAACAGCAAATGACAGTGTGGTAAACCTCGCTTCTGCCATTCTACACTTGCCATGTAACATTTCACTTTGCCGAATATTTCATTTTTAACGAATAAATTTAAGAATTTCTTCATTTTCAAATGAAACACCCTTGAAATGATGTCATGACGATCGAAAGATCGCTGATCAGGTAGTAGTTCCGCTTTGATTTCAGGCCATTCGGGGTTGCACGTAAATGTGACAAATAAGTCTGGTCTCCCGTAATTTCGGACATAAGTCATCGCGTCTTGGGTTTTTTCATGCAGGTAACGCGGAGAACCTGTAAATGAAGATGGCAAGATTACGCGTTGACCGATATTTGATGGGTCAACATTTCCGTCTTGATTTAAAGCATCTCTGAGATGAATGTATTCTTCAGCCCTTAGTCTCTGTTGGTTACGACATATGTAATTCAATCGTTCCGATATCATTTTTGCCATCATATCGACAATATATTGACTAAATAAGTCCCTGTAATAATGTAATGCATTAAAACAGTTAGCTCTAACCATCAACCTAAATGCATAAAATTGCATGCACGTCACAGTTTTGTTACGCGCTGTACCTTCCTGCGGAATGGTTAAATAATAACCGTCTTCTCCTTTCACGAACATTAAGGGATACTGTAGTGGATCATACGATCGATGTAACTCAGAGACCCTTTTAAGTTGGCCGTCTCTTCCGTGGAGCACTATATCTCTGGGGCCTTTTTCTTCGTCAACCAAGAGAACGGCTACCTCGTTTACAGCTGGAGCATTGTATCTACCCGGGTGTGCTGTCTGTGGTGGGCGGTCGGAATGAATAATTAATTTTAAATTATCCGAAGAATTGCGTTCTATGTTTTGTTTAAAGCTTCGTATATATACATTGTGGCTATTCAGTGCGGTCTGTAGTCCGTTAATTTGACGATTCTGACGACCTCCGTGGCGCAGCGGTCAACACGCCTGCCTGCGACGTGGAGGCCCCGGGTTCGATCCCCGGTCAGGTCATGATGGAAAACGATATTTTCCTGATTGGCCTGGGTCTTGGATGTTTATCTATATATGTATCTATTATAAAATATAGTATCGTTGAGTTAGTATCCCATAACACAAGTCTCGAACTTACTTTGGGGCTAGCTCAATCTGTGTGATTTGTCTGTATATATATATAAATTAAATCTATTTTCAGCATTGGAGCTATGTTTGACCTCAATGATAGCTGATCTGCGTCTGAAATGAAATATACCTGCAAGTATTGTGGATTTTGGCCTGGTGGTGGTAAAAGGCTACCAATAAGATGATATACCTGTCCCTCTATTTTAAAAGTTGGCATAAAATTACCCTCTCTTATTTCTTTGGCACCAAACGAAGTCATTTGAAATAGGCTATTGTACTTACGGATGTTGGTTATGAAATGTCTAGATAGCGAATGATTATTTGTCAAAAGATTTTTATTGGCTGTGGTGGTTCCTGAATACTGGGGAGACTAACTTTTCCAGAAGCACAGCACATGCCATTAGTTTCATCGACCCATTTTTTGGCTGAACACTTAGGGCAGATCTTATTCATGTCGCCGATTTGGACGGAAGACTGTTGAGCATAATCAATCTGTGGATCGTATCTAAAAGCCGATCTTTTACTGTGGGCTAAAACTTGATTGCGACTTCTCGCTCTTGACGTCTATTGTCGTTCTCTCTGATCTTGAAGGCGTTGGAAACGCTCAGAGCTTGATTCCCTAGTGCGAGATTGAATATTTCTGATATTTTGCTCTTCAAGCCGCTGCAAACGCTGAGTACTTGACTCTCGCGCATGCACATGAGAGGTTCTTAGATTTTGTTCAGTAAGGCGCTGCGAATGCTCAAGACTGGACTCTCGCGCGCGTACCTGAGAGGTTCTCAAATTTTGTTGAGCTAGACGCTGTAAACGCTCAAGACTCGATTCTCGCGCGCGTGCTTGAGAGGTTCTCAAATTTTGATCAGCTAGTCGCTCTGAACGCTCAAGACTGGACTCTCGCGCGCGGACTCGAGAAGTCCTCACATTTTGTTCAGCGAGCCGTTGAGAACGCTGCAAACTGGATTCTCGCGCGCGTATTTGAGCGGTTCTCATATTTTGTTCAGCGAGCCGTTGCGAACGCTCGGTACTCGACTCTCTAGCACGCGATTGTGCCACATATTGTCTATGAATTGAAAGACGATTTTCAGTTTCTGATGAAGATTCTTCATTTCGACGTATTTTTGATGCCCTGGCCTGGGAACTATTTCTAGAAAGTTGAGATCTTGATCTTTTAGGCATTTCAAAATGACAAAAGAAAAAATGCCTTTGAACTAAATTAGCATAACTGTAAGCTATATATGCTACTATATTACAACGTACACAACTACCTACTATTTATTAAAATTAAATTGAAAATCATGAAAAATATTCAAGTAATTTATTAGGTTAATAACTAAGTGAACAATATTTTATATAAATGGGTTTAGTTCTGAAAAGAACTTTTTAAATCGGTTTAGTTACTTACTAAACGAATTATTATCAAGCGTAAGTTCCGCACACGTCCATCACGTAGGGAGCCGACCGACCGCGCGAGTGAGCCGCGCGGCAAGTTTATTTCGTGATCTTAACCCCCCTCCCGTACCCCTGCCCGAGTGACGCCTACAACGCATAGCTAGCCGAATACAGTTTATTTTTTTAATTTTTTTTTAACTCGTGATATCTTTTGAATGGATTGTCAGAATCGAATAATTCAAAAAGTAATATAAAGATATTGAAGCAGTCTTAAATAATACATCATTTATTTTGATAAGGGTTAATACCAAGGTACAAATAAAGAGCTTTTTGTAGCGGTGGTATTTTAATTTCTTTTTTTCAATAAAAAAACGCTTATTGTAACATGACTGTAATAGTTAGAGATATGCTGCCGCTGATTTTTTGTAGATAATAGTGTGTTCTAAAAAAATGTAGTATATTATTTTGTTCTATCATCAATAGTTTTCGCAGCGCACGCGATGTAAGGTAGTTTTTTGATATATTTTTCACACCTTGGATTACGTTATCGTAATTTTAGTAAGGATGCCTATTTTTTTTGAAAATGAAATATAGCCTATGTCACTCAGGAATGATGTAGCTTTCCAACAGTGAAAGAATTTTTCAAATCTGCCAAGTAGTTTCGGAGCCTATTCAATTCATACAAACAAACAAACAAAAAATCAAACCTTTCCTCTTTATAATATTTGTATAGATACATATATAGATAAACATCCAAGACCCAGGACAATTAGGAAAAGATCGTTTCCCATCATGACCTGGCCGGGGATCGAACCCGGGGCTTCCACGTCGCAGGCAGGCGTGTTGACCGCTGCGCCACGGAGACCGACAAGATGACAGAGAATCAAGGGAATCCACATCGGAAGCAACTGTAATGTGTTTGGGCTTACTTAATTTGTATTGATTAGAGCTTTACAACTAAATATGTTATGACTGTAACTTCAGGGTTGGAAGTTAGTTTTGTAGATTGAAAGTTAGCTAAGTCAGATGGTCAAAGGGATAGAAAAATAATATAATAAAGGTTAATTTGTCATTATTTATTATTTTAAGGGAAAACGTAATCAGGGTCAAATAAATTTCTGCAGACAGGAAACCTACATAAAAAAAAGTTTTGATGTTTTTTTTTGGGCTTAGGCAAGACTGATATTATATTATTATTCTCGTTTAATAAAACTAATACGTAAATTGTAAAAAACAAAACTATCGTACTATAAAAAAAAACAAATACATATACTATAATATTATTTACACAAAGCTTCCTTTTGCAGAAAAATAATAAACATCTGACTAATACAATATCCGGTCAGACTGGACGCTGACGGCAGCATATTTGGAAAAGGCCTGCAACCAAACGACGTATTTCATTTGCTTTAATTCCTATAAGACCACAATGAAAGTATGAGCATTTCTAGAAATAACGCAATGAAATAACACAACTTAAATTCAGTCTCTTGATTTTAATTGATTTTTGCATAAGCATGACGAGTAGGTAGTGTTTGTACTATGTTAAAGTACAGTGTTGTAAATTGTTGAGGAATTCCCTCGACTGTCTATGGGCTTCATCATCAGATTTATTGCAGACCTTCATTTAAACCTATATGTGTGTAAAGTTTTCATCAATATAAATGAATTAAGTCCAAACACAATGTAACTATTGTAAACCTTTGAGGAGTTCCCTTAACTGGCCTTTGTCTTCATCATCAGAGCTTTAATGACAATCACAACTCATTTAGGTGTAAAGTTCTTATCTATATAAATTTATTAAGCACAAACACGAGGCAGCTGATGTGAATCGTTAAGGAGATCCCTCGGCTGTCTCCCGGCTCCATCATCAAGTCCGAACTTTACTAAATTGTAGTGCGTTAAAACCCTTAATGAAAAAACATAGAAATGCCCTAGGCGCCCCTATGATTTTTAAAATTTCTCCTAGGTTTCCTTAGTCTACCATCATCAGACCCTAATTTCCCTAACATGAGACTACCTTGAAGATATAATCTTTCTAATTAAAAAAAAAAAAAAAATATGTGTCACTCGGGAACTGCCGCGGTAAAGCTATTGCATAGCATTTTTTATCAACTTATGCAATAGGGTATTTGACTAAAAAAACCTAATTAGTCCGTCAGTCAGATTTCCAAAAAATACTCATCATCATCATTTCAGCCGAAAGACGTCCACTGCTGGATATAGGCCTCCCCCAAGGTTCTCCACGACGACCGGTCCTGCGCCTCCCGCATCCAGCGGTTTCCCGCGACCTTCACCAGGTCGTCGGTCCACCTTGTCGGGGGCCTACCCAAAAAATACTAGACACATTTTTTTCTTTTTTCATATAAACAAAAAATGAAGACGACACAGTGCTTTGAAAACTCGTGTGACGTCACTGCACGCTACACTTTTTAGCGGCCAGTGACGTCACCAGCCATCACTCCTGATCTTTGATGCCTATTATATTTGTCAATTTTTATTGATTTGATAAAACAAAATATACGAAATGTAAAACGTATATAATAAACCTATCCAATATTTTTCTATAATCTGAATGACGGACTAATTAGTTTTTTTTAGTCAAATACCCTATTATTTATATTATAGTAAAGTTATCCGCAAACAAACATAAAAAACATATAAGCTCCTCCCTTTTGAAATCGGTTAAAAAAACGAACACCAAAATGAACATCAATAACAGAGCCACTTTATAATAGTATTATACTCTATGCGACATGCGGTGCGTGAGCGAGCAAGCAGATGCTTTCTCGCTCACACGCCGACCGCTATGCTAGCGGACCGCGCGATGACGAACGACACGGGTTCCCCCTTCGAGAGCTTGTGGCATACTGAATCTCAATAGCTCGGGCAAGAGAAATGATGGGAAATGCGCTCAGATTGTTGAATAAAATTTTTGTTTTGGTCGTTTTAAAAAAATATTTCTACAATAATGTTCGTCATGAAATTGCCTATCCATTAGTGTAAGAACGAAATCTGAATAATGCTTACTTTTCGAGGAGATGCACGTTTTTGATAATTATTTCTCTTGTCAGAGGTTTCTTTGTGAAGGAATTATTTAAACATTAAACTTAGTAAAAAAAAAAATCTACAATTTTGGAGCCAAGATTATGGAGAAAATTTATGTATTTTTAATAAGTTGATATTTCTTTTGGATAAAGAGTAGATAGCTCCGAAAAACTACATAAAAACGGCCTGCGGTGTGTTTTTCCTCTGGAGCCGCCTTAATATGATTTATTATTTTCACAAGCAAATGCCATGACAACTAGTGATTGAAACCTCCTTTAAAGCTTCTTCTCCATCTTCTTCTCCTTCTCTTACAATATTAGACATTCACGACGATTTTACGTATTAATTTACCTACCAATATAATAAGAACATAGTTGTGTAATTTAAAAAAAATAGTAAGTTGTATACGCCTAAATGGTGTAAGGTTTTCGGCTCTTCAGGAGGAGAAAGTAAACGAGTGAAGTGAAATGAAGAAGAAGTGTTCTAGACCATGTATAAGCATAATAAGGCTATAACGTTCCCTCTGCTAAGACGTGACTAAATAAGGCGTCTCTCTGTGTTTAGCAGGCCACAATCCACTGAGCGAGTGTTGGATGTCACATGTCATAAAAATGTCTATTTTCTCATGTATTTCTAAAACACCCGCACTCACTCTGTTTTCTTTCACTGTTTCGAGAGCTGTAATGAAACACACACACACACACACACACTTAGGTACCCAGCCATACAAATGATTGCATTTTTTTTAATTATTATAAACTAGCGCTTGACTGCAATCCCTCGTGATGGTAAGCAGCCATGCAATCTTTGATGGTAAAGCGCGCTAGTTTACTAAAACCAATCACTTACAAAAAACTTAGTGAATAGGAAGGAAGACGGCAGTTGAGCGAGGTGGTGTAACGTTAAACCCAACAACACGACCAACGATGCTGCGCCAGAGGGAGATAGATGTGGAGACCCACCACGACCAAACTCCCGACACAACAACATTTGGCGCGTCGTACCCGGCACACAATGTTATGCAACTGCTCAGACCCGTCCTCCGTACGGCTTCACCAGACATCATGCCGGAACACGACGAATCGCTTGAATTTTGTTTTGTTTTCTTTCATTTCTCTGTTCGTATATAGTATTTATGATGGGTCAGGGTTGCGGGTTGGTTAAAAAAACGTGGCTCTGGCCTACAGGCATGTGAAGGAACACGGGTGGGGTTTAGTAAGTAAAAGTCTGACACGCCCTTCCGCTCCGCCCAGAGCAGGAGAGGCTATTTGATGATTTCCCATTCCAAAAAAAAGGTAAGCGCGGACTACAGGCATTTTAATGCCTAAACGAAGACTCCTTGACATGCAATGCAAGCCAAAATGACATGAAATAAATCTTCAATCAGCTAATTGATGAAAATAAAACAAAGAAATGATGGATTAATTTATTTAACCACAAAAACTTTCAACCACAGTTTAACCCGAATTCAATTGAATTATCCAATTAATTCGTTCAAGCGAGTAGGTACAAATTATTTCACTATTATTAAACAATTATAAAAGCATTACTGAACTGAATATTAGTGGGTTACAAATTAATTGCGGTACAATTTTGTCGTCATCACTGGCGTACTATTAATGGTTTGTATAGTTGTTTTTGCATCAAAATACTGCTCTGAAATTGTTGTTATATTTGTCGACGTATTGAATTGCTTGGAATTGATTTCTAGAGGAAAATATTGTGTTTCTTCTTAAGCCTATTTTGCGGATTCGAAGAGCTATGTCAGTGACTTTGGTTCTTCTGCAGATCTCCTCATTTCTTAATCGATCGCATAGTGGATCTCCGAGCATAGCTCTTACCGTCGCCCTTTGTGTTTTTTTTTTAATTCTCCCTCTCTGGGCGGACCGGAAGGGCGTTTCAGACTTTTACTGACTAAAACCCACCCGTGTTTTTTCACTTGCCTGTACGACGGCCAAGGCCACGGTTTCCTGTTTAACCAACTCGCAACCCTGACCCAGGAGGCATCGGTCTTCGTGGACCCCGTCACAATGTGCTGACGTCTCTTTGAGGCGCGCGTAAAACGCGACGCGCCGTCGTCGACTCGGGCCTGGTCCTTACCGGGCGGCGAGCTGTCCACTGCTCACCGCCCGCAGACACGCGCCTACGGTGACTGGGAGTTCGGTGTCGTCTCCCGACCAGGGCTTCTCCTGCGGCGGCTAGTGGCGTGAGGGCGCTGAGATTCCCGCTGCCTCACGCGCTTCGCCTCCTCCTTTGCCAGCATCACTGCTTCGCAGAAGGAGGTGACGGCCTGCCATGTACTCTCGCTCCGAACCATGGGCTGGACCAGGTGATCACGTTTCAGTTCTGTTACAAACACATTACACATTGGTCAAAGACTTTAGTCTTGAGACACTGGTATTTTGAACGACGAGAAGATGAACCCGATCGCTGCTCAGCCGAGTTAGATTCGACGAGACACCTTTTTCTCCCAGTTGGACATTCGTAGTTGGACTTTTTGTCCCAAGTATGCGTCAATCGTCAATTCATTCGTTTAGGGACTCGTCAACAATTTTTAGTGCAGAGCAACCAACGAGAACTGGTGTGGGTGCGGCATTGGAGTTCGACAAGATCTTCGTCTTGTCTATGTTCATCTTTAGACCCACTTGTTGGGAAGCTGCTGAGGTTATTTCATTGAGCATTTTGCCCAAGTCTTCGAATGCAACCTGCAAATCGGCGGTTAGTGATGTACTCGCCGTTGATGTTGATGCCAAGTCCTTTCCAGTCCAGGAGCTTGAAGACATCTTTCAACGCAGCAGTGAACAATTTGGGAGATATGACATCTCCTTGTCGCTTTAGTTGCATCGGTTTCGAGTCCTGATCCTGGTGGCGTCTGGTGGATCACTTCGGCCTCCGTAACGTAGCGATAGCGAACGCGACCGCTGCGCAAGGAGGCGCGGGTTCAATCCCCGCGCTGTGCAAATATTTGTATGCATGAATATGAATATTTGCACTGGTCTGGTCAGGCATCGGAAAGCACATACTAGTCATTAACTATAGTAAGTAGAGGGCAAGTTTCAATTTTGAAAAAGCCCTTTGTGATGTACAAAGGGCCGCCGTTCTAATAAAACAATGGCGTCGAACCCCTTGTTCACAAATTAAATTACATTTAAATTCAGTGCAGTTCTTTCTATATCATTAACAAAAAATATAAATAATATAAAGCCAGATTATAAATTTAATATTAATTTAGTCCTGTCAAATTGACGTACTTTTAGTAACCAGCTATCTTTTTAATCACGTTAAGTTTTGGCGGGAAAGTTAAGCTAAGTGTCACGCTCATTTTTCATTCGACTTTTAAAATTATTTATAGTGTTGTTTACTAAATAAAAATGCGTGATTTATGTAGTAAAAAGTGCATTCAGTAAATAATTCATAAAGAACATTGAGATATCGCAGCATAGTGGCCTTATCATGACTTTGCCTCAAACCTCCCTTGACATGACATGAATAATTCATTACGTGACATTGGCTAAATGCACAAACCGTGCGAAGCCAAAAAAGAAAGAAAGAAAAAAAAATCACGTCAAATTTGTTTATGGATTACCTCAATTTGTCTATGGATTATCTCGATTTGTCTATGGATTACCTCAATTTGACAGGATAAACTAATATTTTATCTTGTAATTTTTTTTAATAAAACAGAAAAAAAGACGTACTGAGCTTAATTAAGTTTAACTTTTGAACAAGGAAAGCTCGGTTGTTAAATTAACATTGGAGCTGATTTCCGTGTTCAAAAGCTAACGCGGAAAACCTAGCGAACCAAACTACAATTAGTCCAATGAATCTAGATTATTACATTAGTTATGGGCTGTCCTGTGGCAGATCACGAAGCTAATAGGCTATAGTTAATAAACGGTGCCAGCTTAGATTTTTGTTCTGATATTTTTGTCGTATTACATGTCTGATTGGTAAGTTGTGGGACTGCCCGGTAGCGTGACTATTCAGATGGTAGAATTGATCGGCGAGATTTATTTGATGTCCAGAATCTGCAGAACATTGCACAGATATCGTCGGATATAGTTGAAATTTAGAAAGAATCCGATGGAATTTTTCAAATTTGATTTATTGTTTTAAGCTGACTATTTATTTTATATTAAATAAATGAAATTTTATTCATTAACATCGATCGCTTCCTTACAAAACTCCAACTATATTCAAGGACCATGGAATTGCATTTTGGGGGGCTGTCTTATGTAATATTGCCGTTCAAAAAGTACCGATTCTCAGTTTAATTTGAATAAATGATTTTTGATTTTGATATTTTATGTAAAACGAGTCCAAAAAGAATGAAGTATCTATACTAATATATAAAGCCGAAGAGTTTTGTTTTGTTTGCCCGCGCTAATCTCAGAAAGTACTTACTGGTCCGATTTGAAAATTCTTTTTGCGTTAGATAGCCCATTAATCCAGGAAGGCTTCACGCTGCGACCAATAGTAGCGGGGTATATAAAAAAACGAGAGTGAAACCGCGAGGCGCAACTAGTATTCTTTCTATTTAACATTTGATAATAGTTTATCTCTGCACGCAGGGGTCTCATTGTCAAAATCCTAAGCGAAGACTCCTGCAAGGTTTCACTTCATTTGTTGTTTTGGTTGTATTTACTGTTGACTTACTTATTTTCCTATGAGGTCAAAGTGATAGGTACACTTTCAATATCAACCAGCTTTATTTTTAAAATCACCTCATATTATATCCTCTACTGATCCATTAATATATATATTACTAGATTTCCGACCGCGGCTTCGCCCGCGCGGAATTCGGTTACATCGCGTTTTTTCGATTTCCCTCGGGAATAAAACTAATTAAATGACGATTGAACAGTTTTCGACCGCAGATGAAAAATGATGAGAATTAAAAAATAAGGGTTGATCGTAGAAGGGTCAAAATTTAGGATTGTATGTATTTTTGTATGTTGTATCATAACAAATAGAAACTAAAAATATTGTCTAAAAAATAAAAAAAATATATGGTGGACTACCCCTAACATTTAGGGGGATGAAAAATAAATATGGCCGATTCTCAGACTCTCGATACTCAATACGCTCACAAAATTTCATGAGAATCGGTCAAGCCGTTTCGGAGGAGTATGGGAACGAAAACTGTGACACGAGAATTTTATATAAATAAGATTATGATTTAAATTAAAACTTCAGAGACTTTTACCTACGACCTTTGTTATAACTGCCTGGACTGACAATACGGTTACCTACCCGCACAAATCTGGCTACCGAAAGTTTATGTTTCTTTTTCTTCTCCCAAAAAATACATTGAAAGATATCAATATGCAACTACAAAAGATCTCTGACACCTAAAAGCACATTAGCAACTACAAAAGTACCTTCACATCCCATATTCGGCATCCACGTCTGCAGCTCTTAATCACAGACGACAACTGCCGCCGGCACGCTCTAACTCAACCTAATGCGCCTGCGCATAAATCTCGCGCACTGATTAAAACCCAGTTAACAATGACGGCTATAACGTCGCCGTACTTCTGAAGGCTAATTGTATGATAATTCATGCAAAATGGACGATTCAATGGATATTCTGTGGTTGGCTTTGTAGCCCGGAGGACTGAAAGCTGGATGATGTATGGAGTTTCGTAACCCTAGCTGGTTGTTGGATTAATGAATTGATGTCGAGATGTGAATTAATTGTTTGTGAAACTGCCTTTCTGTATCTCGGTTTTAGTCTGACAAAAAGAATAAGAAGAATGTAAGCCGGACATGAAACTCTGTCCACGAATACCGCAATGATAGAAATATACCTAAAGACATAAACTTCAATAGACAAAGTGAGTGTGGTCCAAGGCCAAGGTAGCTGCCAGGAAACTTGGCGTTATCGCAAAGGTCCGGCACTTCACACCAGGGCAGCTTCTAATAATGCACAAAGCACAGGTTCGTTCGTGTTTGTTCGTGTAGTGTTCCGGCATGATGTCTGGTGAAGCCGTACGGAGGACGGGTCTGAGCAGTTGTGTTGCGATGTACGTGCCGGGTACGATGCGCGAAATGTTGTTGTGTCGGGAGTTTGGTTGTGGAGGGCCTCCAGATCAATATGCCTCTGGCGCAGCATCGTTGGTCGTGTTGTTGGGTTTATCATTGCATCACCGCGCTCAACTGCCGTCTTCCTTCCTATTTACTCAGTTCTTTTGAGTGAGTAGGCTTAACAAACTAGCGCGCTTTACCATCAACGATTGCATCACTGCTTGCCATTAGGCGGGGTTGCAGTCAAGCGCTAGTTTGTAATTTATAAAAAAAAAAAAATACATACACACACTCGCATACTAACATAAAAATATAGGTTATTTTTCGTAGTTCTTTCATTAATTAATCGGAAAAAATCAAATGATAGGGGCACGTATAATCATGGTGTAAAATTCTAGAAAAAAGACAATTGCTCTAAAAGCATTGTCGACGAAGAAAACAGCGGAATACATTTGTATAGAAAATGTACCACTAGAGTTCCCTCTTAAGACTAATTTTTTTTTTAGTTTATATTTACTTAAAAAAAATGAGTCCGTTAAAAGATCGCGGCCATGACTCGCTAGCTTACGAGTTCGACAAGAAGTAAAGCGCAGTGGTGTGCGCTTTACCATCAACGATTGTATCACTGCACGATCGCGAGCACTAGTTTATAATATTAAAAAAGACGTTGCTGATATTAAAATGTAGGTACATGTGCGTGCGAGGACAAGTACGGTCCCTCGGCCAGTGGACCTCCATAGGCTGACGAAGAAGAAGAGTTTTCTTAACCATGTTCAGGTCCTTAATGCTTTAACGATAAAGTTGAAATTTCACAGATTGTAGCAGCTTGATGTGCTGTAGTCTGTACCTACTTAAAACTACGAAAATATCCCCTCTGAATCCATGTTGCGCATCGAAGTCCCGGCCAACCTTTGCTATACGTCCTTTTTGAACATCATAATTACCATGTAGGGTTGTAAAGGAGCTTCGCCTCCGCTTCCGTTACTGCGGAAGTTCCGCAAGAAATCGTATCTTCGCTTCCGCCTCCGCACAATTTTTGCGGAGTTATAACGGAGGTTTATTTACGTACAAAATTTGTTTTAGTTAACCATAAATTTCATTTTCTTATATATGTACTTCACCTCCGCCTCCGCCTCTGTTAACCTCCGCCTCCGCCTCCGTTAACCTCCGCATCCGCGGAGGTGAGATTCGTCGCCTCTGCATCCGCCTCCGCCTCCGTTAACAAGCCTCCGTTACAACCCTATAATTACGTAAGCAGTGATGCAATCGTTGGTGGTAAAGCGCGCTTCTTTATTAAGAGTCTATTCACTCTAGCCTTGAAGACACTTAAATAAATTCTAGTCAGACGGAAACACTACCGCTGGCAAATTATTCCAGTCCTTCGATATACGCGCTATAATGAATACACTTAAATTGTAGTCAGACGGAAACACCGCCGCTGGCGAATAGTTCCAGTCCCCCGATGTACGCGGTACAAAGGACGACGCGAAACGCTTCGTCCGGATTGTAATGGTAAATCTCAACTCCCAAAAGCTGAAGGCGGAGTGGAGTAGAGAAAACAACGTATTACCTACCTATGTATGATTAGTCAGTATTTGGTCTTGCACCCCTGCTCTCCCATCACAACATGAAGACATTTAACATTACAAATTCAGACAACACTTTCTCAAACACTTTTTCCTCACAATATTTAGCGCTGAGCAACGCGGACGAACGTGCGGTATTGAATGTAAATCAACCTCCCACGCGGTGACCTTGCGGTACGGACTCGATGCATTCTCGTTCCCATCGACATTTGCTATCGATACCATCTATATTTTAGGCTTTAAGTTGTGGTAGGAGAGAATACAGAGAGAAATTGTATTTTCTAAAGAGACAATTTGAGTGTCTTCAAGGCTAGAGTGAATAGGCTCTTAATAAACTAGTGCGCTTTACCATCAACGATTGCGTCACTGCTTACCATCAGGCAGGATTACGGTCAAGCGGTAAATTATAATATGGAAAAAAAAAGATATTATGTTCAACATTTTTTATTCTATTATGCCAGTTCATAATAGTAGGATTACTGTATATATTTAGTGCAATATTTTAGCCTTAATTCAAAATGGATTTAATTATTTTCTTTTTGTTTTTTATTTTCCTTTATGGTAACACTGCTGGAGAAATCTAAATAAAATAAAATCTAATAAAAAAAAAAAGCATTTTGGCAGCCAGTCGCGTATGCAAACTGCTTATAACACATTTTGTAATTCAACAATTATGTATGATAGCACCCTTTGGTATTGTAATGACCTTAGGGTCACTTACCACCTGCCTGACTCAGCGGTGCTTTTTTTATGTGACTTTGGTATGTGCATGAGGTCTTGATTGGAATAAAACAAATGTGATTCAGTGTTCTCAAGAATTTTATTGAATACTAGGCCCACACGCGTCTGACACTATAATTCAGCAGTTCATAAGATAATTTAGGTCAACACTTACAATGAGTATGTTACATTACCCTAGAGTAGATCAATCCATGGACTCGCCGTCGCAGACAGCGTCTCCAACATGTAGAGGCCACTATGCTGCGATATCCCAATGTTCATTATGAATTATTTATTGAATGCACTTTTTACTACATAAATCACGCACTTTTATTTAGTAAACAACACTATAAATAATTTTAAAAGTCCAATGAAAAATGAGCGTGACACTCAGCTTAACTTTCCCGTCAAAACTCAAACTCCGTCTCTCTCCGCGCCACGTTACTTTAAAATTTAATCCATTCTAAAGTATTCTAACAAAACAAACACATATGGTGCCAAAGCGTGGATACTAACGGAGCTGATCCATATGTTTAATAGCTATAACGCTCAGAGTCCCTTTGAAGAACAAAATCTAAATTGAAAATATCCTTAAGAGAACCTGAGTTACCAACATATCTTGCAGTAGAGAACTGCAGAAGTAGCTGTGTATTTTTTATTATATAATAACATTGCCAGATTCCAGATTATAGTAGGAAACATAAGAAAATTTGAGCTTCTTTTTTTTTAATAATAATAAACTATTGCTTCTTTGCAGTCCCGCTTGATGGTAAGCCGTGCTGCAGTCATTGATGGTAAAGCGCGCTAGTTTATTAAGAGCCTATTCACTCAAAAAAACTGAGTGAATAGGAAGGAAGACGGCAGTTGAGCGAGGTGATGCAATGTAAAACCAAATAAAACGACCAATTATGCTGCACCAGAGGCAGAATGATCTGGAGACCCTCTGCGAACAAACTCCCGACACAACAACGTTTGGTGCATCGTAACCGTCACACATCGCAACATAACCGCTCAAACCCGTTCATCGTACGGCTTCACCAGACATCATACCGGAACACGACGAATCACTTGGCGGTAAGACTTTGTCTGGTGGTTGGTAACTTCTGCCTTCGGCTGATGTTGTGGCCTACCACCAAGTTATCTTTCTATATAGTTTTTTTTTAACCGATGCCGATGCTCCGATGATGATCCGATGCTTTCTAGTGTGTCATGTGGTAACACACAAATAAAGTCACGTAAACAAATAGTTGTGTATTTTGAACAACCTTGGGCCGGAGAAACAGACAAGTCCTAGAGTGGAAACCGCGTATTAGCAAGCGGAGTGTAACATTCGGCATGAGCGGCAGACTGGATGCGCAGGGTTTTTTTTTTAATACGTTGTCCCACACAAAAAATTATTACTGTATCTTGAGTGCATTTACAAACATTTAAACTCACATACACAAACAGCCAAACCCAGAACAAATACCTGTAGGCCATTACAATATTTGATCCGTGTGGGAATCGAACCAACGACATGCAAGCAACAGTCGGTCACTCAGGCAATGCACCAACTATGTCCTCTGTAAAGTTGTCCATGGAAAGGTTCTACCCATCTGTGAAGTGCAATACGATAAGTTGATGAAAAAATGTACTCCATTTTGATCAGAAGATCCATACTTCATCCACTCCAGATCCTGTAGCGGAGGTGGTCTAACCCTAAATGAAGGTCTTAGCTGTTATAACTCGAGGTAATGCGCCGATTCCAAGTTAAATTGAAATGTATTACAAGTGGAGTGGAATGCATTGTCGTTGTAGCATGTAGGGATAACAGAAAAAGTGAAACAAAATTATTTAAAGAAATTATATTGTTAACATGAAATTGCTTGAGCAATAAATAATTATTACAAAAATAAGTAATACCAATTTTAAAAAAAATTGCCAAGTGCGATTCGGACTCGCGCACGAAGGGTTCCGTACAAATTATCTTCAAAAAAGGCAAAAAAAAAAAAAAAACACGTTTGTTGTATGGGAGCCCACATTAAATATTTTATTTTTTATTTTTAGTATTTGTTGTTATAGCGGCAACAGAAATACATAATCTCTGAAAATTTCAACTGTCTAGCTATTACGGTTCATGAGATACAGCCTGGTGACGGACAGACGGACAGTGAAGTCTTATGGATAGGGTTCAGTTTTACCTTTTCGGTACGGAATCCTAAAAAGAGATCACAAAGACTAAAAAACTAAAATAATACTAAAACTCAAAGAAACTAATATACAAACTCCTTGAAAAAACACTAGCAACGTACGTGCTAACAAGCAAAACAACTGAAGAAGACGCAATTTATAACCTCAACAATTTATACGTTGCTGTAAATAATGAAACTATATAAATTCAGTATTTAAATTTCGCTCCCAGAGGCGTCATCCCACCTTCCTTATTAAGGTACATCACTTTATTCAGCCCGATATGAAAACCAATAAAAATGATAAAAAAGTCTCTCATCCCTGTATATATTATTAGGAACTAACTTCGCCCGTGGCTGTACTCGAGAATTCAGCCACATAAATAGTCTTGTTAGCGTCACTTTAGTAAGAACTAATTTTGACTTTCGAATTTTGAAATTCATTTTTGAATCTAAGGGATAGAAATGTCAATAAATGCGTGTTTATTCTAATCGGCAGCTCACTAAACTAAACTAAGTCAAATCATTAAAGCCACAGATTCGAGCCCGAAAAAAATAGCATAATTCAGCAGTAGCAATGGGTTTCATTTTGACAATTGAACTTAAAAAAAAAACAGTATTCATTTTTTAAATATATAAAATAATGGATGATCAATATGCTTCATAATTATTCAAATAGAGAATAATAATGTGTTACGCAATCAGCGTGCCGCTGATACATAATAGGTCATTGATATAATATTAAACAGATATGATATGCTCTAACAAATTAACCAAAATAAATGTGCCGATCGGAGCAACAGCAGTCAGCACACACATGCAATTTTTTTATTCTGCGTACATTTCACACGTTGGTACAGTGTGAATGAGATGCGGCGCCATCTATAGCATAGAGAAGAAAAAGATGGCGAGTTTTTGTCGTTTGCGCTGTTGGTGTTTGTCGTTTGTTTTTACTAGTGTATCGAGAGTGACTAAAGCGAGATACTGGACTTATCTCCTTTTGTACGCTTCATTTTCAGTGCGCTAGTGACTTATCTACTTTAGTTTAATATTTTATCAATGATTCATATGATGATCATATGATTTGAATTTAGAACGTTAACCAAAAAGTCCTATGAAAACTTTTCCTTCGTGAATAATCTACTATTACAAACTTTTTATGAACACATTTGAAACATTTTTTTAAGATTTATAGTAATTTTCACGTACTAACCCAAATGTCTGCATAGTTGTATTGTATTACTAATAGTTAAAATTTTTGCAAGTGTAAATTATCTTGACTTTTTCTTTATTAAAAAACAGTCCCGTCACGCATTACCTTTGATACTCTACAATTAACAGCATTACTTCCCACATAAGCAAGTTTGCATAGCAAAACTGTTAATGATGCTAATAAAAACACTTTATTTATAATTTTCTAAACAAACACTTACTGCAACCGCAATATCTTAGTATATTTATTAGAAACAGAGAGAAAATGTACGCATTATTTAACTTTTTAATTCAATTACAACCGATATACATATTTAGTGTCGTCTGATAGAGCCTCCTACATATAAATGGGTTTATCAACGTGGGTTCAGGAGTCTAGTAGTCCAGTTTAGCTTGTGTAAAAAACTCTTTGATTATGCATTCGTCGTGAGCGTCTCTAGGTAAATAGGCATATCTATGAATTTATCTATTATGTTTTTTTTGGCTATGGTCGTTGTTTATTTCTTTTGAATGACAATAATTTAAAGAAGAACAGTGTTTATGGTTAAATTGTGGTTTTGTACCGCATTAGGAGTAATACATTAGTAATGACTGAGGTCTTTCCGTCTCACTACAATGTAAGTGTCTTCAAAGCTAGAGTGAAAAGGCTTCTAATTAACACTTGTTAACACACACACACACACTTGTGCACACTTTTGCATAGCCAGCCTATCAGTGTTCTATATTATGCATTTTGGAGAGTGTAAAAACCAAAATTTTAAAAGCTATCGCTTGACCCACTCAGCATTATCTCCTTAAACTTCTCCAAATATGTTAGAAATCAGCACCCAAATCGCGTAAGCCTATTACTATAAGTTGGAATCATTTCGAAGCATATTGCTAATCCATTTCTCCATATGTTCCAAAATGTGTCAGCTCAACAACGTAAATAACGCAATGAATGATGTTGAACTGTCAAAATGAAACCCATTGCTACTGATAGTGTGTCAAGCAATTACCCTACTGCTTTCAGTTTAACCAAATTCAGTTGTATACCAGCATTTTAAGTGGAGCGACAGCATATATAAATTTGCAAAAAAAAAAAACAAAAAAAAAATAGGCAAGGTATCACTTTGTACTGATAAAATAAATTATTTCTTGTTAATACTGATTTTGCTGACGCTACATTATCACTGCTTGTTTAAATCACGGCAGTTGGACTTGACGCGTCCATCGTCCACAAGTCACGACTGACTTATAGCACACTTAAATGTCTGCTGTGTCCATCTGAACCAAGACCTACCCTACTTGCGGCGGGTTGTTCGAAAGAGGTACAGACCAGGTCCGAGTCGATGGCGCGTTGATGTCAGCACATCATGACAGGCCGGGTCCACGAAGACCGATGCCTCCTGGGTCAGGGTTGCGGGTTGGTTAAAATAGGAACCGTGGCCCTGGCGCACAGGCAAGTAAAGGGACACGGGTGGGTTTTAGTCAGTAAAAGTCTGACACACCCTTCCGCTCCGCTCAGAGCTGGAGAGGTCATTTGATGATTTCCCATAAAAAAAGACCTACCCTAAAAATAAAATCTTAAAAAATATTGGCTTTTTTATTTCATTATTATTATTATTATTATTCTCTTTATTTTTCTATATGTACATATTTTTTTACATTTTTAAATATTTATACATAAATAAATAAAAAAACATTTAAAAATATAAAAAATAGTAGCCCACCGGTATCGGGAACAGGGTCCAAGCTACCGGCGGTCAGGGCTCCAGAGAGAGGAACTTCCTGACTATGCGAGCCGTGTCCAGCAGTACCGCTTTCTGAATCAAGCCCTTGATCCAGCTGCCTAACGAGAGCCTCCTGAGGTGTTGGTCGAGGCTCTTGGCTATTAAGCCATTGGCTGTCACGACTATCGGTACAATGATTGCTGAATCCACTTATTATTATTATTATTATTATTATTATTTACCTCAGTTATTTATTTATTTATAAAAACTCTTACCTCCAACTACCCTTACAGATCTGCGATCCAATACTATAGCGGGGCCTTACATACTAATCCTTAATCTAAATCTTATATAAAATTGTACACTTTAACTAAAAACTTAACCTACATTGAAGTTACATATGTTAAGTAGTGTAACCTTTGCGAATTCGCTCAAGTTCATACACGTACATCAAAACTCTCATAAACTTCGATCACTACCCGCATGGCTCTAATAAAAGGACATTTTGAAATAATATTGACCGAACGTCCTGATGTTCCAGGAACCGGTGGCATTACAAGTAAAAATAAAACATTGATTGTCACCAAATCGTCACTAAATCTTTATTCTGTAACAGTTTCTGTAGGGTCCTCAGTTATAGAAATCCAAGTTTTCAGAAAGTTCTGATATCAGGTTGTTCGGTCATAAATAAATGCTTCTAACTTACGAACTGTTGGACATAGGCCTTCCCCAAAGATTTCCAAAGGACCGGCTAGACACGGCTGGCATCCAGCGCTTCCCTGCAATTTTGGTCGGTGGATGTCCGGCGCTGCACTTGCCGGTACGTGGTCGCCATTCAAGAGCCTTTCTGTCCCTTCGGCCATCGGCTCTACGTGCTATGTGCCCCACTCACTACCACTTCAAAGAGCTCCGCTGCGAATCCGCTGGGCTATGGCGGCAATTTTCGTTCTTCTACGAATCTCCTCATTCCTGATTCGATCGCCTGGAGAAACACCAAACACAGCCCACGTTTCTGATCCATATGTCATCACCGATAATACACATTGGTCAAAGACATTTTTTTATGTAAATTAATAATCAGTGGTTGACCGCAATCGTTGATGGTAAAGCGCACTAGTTTATTAAGAGCCTATTCACTCTAACCTTGAAGACACTCAAATTGTAGTCCGACGGAAATACCGCCGCCGGCAAGGTGTTCCAGTCCCTTGATGTACGCGGTATAAAGGAGGAGGCGAAACGCTTCGTTCGGATCGTAGTGGTGTTAACAACGTAAGGGTGAAAACTCGCCGTACGACGGGTCGTCCGGTGGTGGAACGGAGATGGGGGAATTAAATCATGCAATTCCCTCACACACTCGCTAAAATGCATCCTATAGAACACCGAAAGGACTGGCAGGACTGGCATTTTATGCGTCGTATAATCATCACTAAAAACTGGAGTAGCAGCCAGCTCCCTATCTCGACAAGCCAAACGTTCTAATATACATATTGTATCTACCAATCGCAGTCCAGACGCAGTCAATCCACGTGGTAGATTATAGCCCACTCCCTCATTCCAAAGGACGCCTATCTCAAAAGCAAGAACATCACACCGTGATAATATTGGATTTAGTCTCCGTATGTATTTGTTATTTGCTTTTTGGAGGTTATGTCCCCGTGTAACGCTTTTACAAGTTTTCTGGTGTTTCGGATTTTCCTTCACAGCATTTTGATCAGTTTATTTGCTGACCCTACGAAAGCGTTGTTCGTTTAACTTTCGCACGTAGCACTTAACTCGAGTCTGTTACTCTCAATGACATGTAGTGGGGTAGACTTGTACACTTGGAGAAAAGCACGCGACGAAAATGTAAGCTAAACGCAAAGATTTAGGAAAGTTCCGCCTCTGTCTAAAATATTATTAAAACTGTCTATTTAGGTTTATTTTATTCTATTTTTGTTTATGGCAAATGAAGCCGATGAGCCAAGCGATATTGAAAACTTATTACATACAACTGTCGAAAAATGTCTATAATGTGCCAATCGCAGTCCCACGAAGCGCAACATTACCCTGTCCTCCTGTCCGTCCATATATCTGGCTGGGGTGGATCCTATACTACGCATACAGATACGGGATCTCTACTCCATTACAATATGTAATAGTAATAAGGAAGTGTATGGACCTAAAATCTTGAAATATTAAAGTATAAACTATACTTGTATTAATAATCTATACTAATATA
The DNA here is from genome assembly GCA_017933935.1 of Sesamia nonagrioides. Lineage (NCBI taxonomy): Eukaryota > Metazoa > Arthropoda > Insecta > Lepidoptera > Noctuidae > Sesamia > Sesamia nonagrioides. The sequence goes on along the minus strand of JADWQK010001239.1, from coordinate 587,338 downwards.
TAAAGCTGAACAGTTTGTTTGAATGCGCGAATCTCAAGAACTACTGGTCCAATTTGGAAATTTCTTTTTGCATTGGATAGCCCATTAATCCAGTAAGGCTTTAGGCTATATAAAATCACGCTACGACCAATAGGAGTGGAGCATAACAAAACCATGCCATGCCACACACCTTTTTAAAATTGATTGTGGGTATGTGTTTATACAATATGTAAAGAAAACCCTAAATTACCAAATTCGGGGAAGTTGGAATTAATACGCGGGAAAAAAAGACTATTCCAAAATTCATTAGTATTGTTACTATGATGATTAGGTAAAATTTTATACTATATTTGCTCATGTGTTTATGTAACCTTTATTATCCTTATGGGTGGACAGGGTTATTTTTACACATTGTATATCTTTCTGTTGAGATATCTGGCAAAAGATTTTCGATAACACAATGTGCCTCGTCTTTAATTGAATCTGCAACCTAATTGCGTAATACACTACTATTACATATTGCCGGTCCATTGCTTCATATGTCGAAAAAATTGTTTGCTCAACAGCGTAATCAACGCAATGAATGATGTTGAACTGTCAAAATGAAACCCATTGCTACTGATAGTGTGTTACGCTGGTGTCAACATTTTAGAATCATTTGAACTCATTTTTAATATTCAAGTGCCAAAGATTTATGTCGACTTTATAAATCTATACTACTAATATATAAAGCTGAAGAGTTTGTTTGAACGCGCTAATCTCAGGAACTACGGGTTCGATGTGAAAAATTCTTATTGCGTTGGACAGCCCATTAATCCAGGAAGGCTTTAGGCTATATAACATCTCGCAGCATAATAACTAACTACACGCAAACGAAGTCGTTGGCAGCCGCTAGTTGTAAATATGGAACTCACGGCGTAATTGTTGCGGCTATTCCGCTCAAAAAAGTTTGTGCTAAGTTCACACTGGCTGTTTAGAAACTGCCATGACCGCAGCATTTTTTAAACAGGTTTTTTTTTCATGTGACTCTTCACACAGCAATTCTATTTTTAAAGTTTATTCCGGTCATTAGGTGGGAAGTACTTTGTATGAATGTTTCCCCCTCTACGGAGGGAAGCAGCACTTTTCGCCCAATAATCAGGCAAAAACAACACTACATTCCGAGTATGAGAAATGAAAAAGCATTTCTAGAATCAACTTTACAAAAAGTCGCACCCAATGTCTACAGTATCGAACTTAAACTTTTTCCAATGAAACCACTTTCCTTTCATCAGATCGTCGACCCTCACTAAAAAGCTGAGCAACAGCAATCAATCAACACCCAGCTAACAAACGAGCACATCTATGGTAGGAACACCCGGCGATACCTTTCATAATACAAACTCAATACAAAATCCTAACAATCATCAGAAACAAGGTTCCCAATGACAATCCATCACCTTTTTTCAACGAAACATTACTCGTAAGGAAATTGTTAAAATGCCAGCAGTGGTATAAGAAGGAAAAACTGTCGGAGGACTGGCATTAATTGCAATGTGAATAATTATATGAGGGTCTCTATGCTCTAGACGTGTTTTTGTATCACATCTAAGGCAGAGAATCCAATAATTGTGGCTCGTTGAGTATTCATGGATTAATTACTTGTGAGGAAGGCTTGTTTGGTATCTGTACGTGTGTGGAGATCTGACACCTCGTTCGTACACGACCGTTACTCTGCTTGGAACCGTATAAGGGGCGAAATTAGCAAGTTGAAATGGCCATTGGAGACAGCTTTTTGATTTGTCTTATGAAAATAATGAGATTTTTTAATAACTAGGTATTTTAAAACAATGGCGACGATTCTCTTGTTCAGAAACTAAACGAACTTTAAGTCTTTTCTATTTTATTAAGAAAAGGATAGAAGATAATATTTTATTTTAATCCTGTCAAATTAAGATACCTTATAGACAGTTTAGACGCGATTATAAACTTGGCGACCAAAACTACGTCTATTTACGTCAAGAGCGGATTAATTTGACAGTTCTAAACTAGCATTTTATTTACTGCCTTTTCTTAATCTATATTAATATATAAAGCTGAAAGTCTTGTTTGTTTGTTTGAACGCGCTAATCTCAGGAACTACGGGTCCGATTTGAAAAATTCTTTTTGCGTTGGATAGCACATTTATCCAGGAAGGCTTTAAGCTAACATACAGTATGTTAACTAACAGAGGGCGTTCCCGTTAACCCTAAATAGTATAGCATACATACATGCTAAAAAAAATATTTCCATTCGAAAACAAAATGTTTTAAAAATTTTTCCAATAGGAAAATATTCAATAAAAATTTTAAATTGACATGTAAAAGAAACACACTGTACACGCGAACATGAAAGACGGCAACGTCGCAATTTATTTATACATGACGACTACTATTTTGATTTAAAACAGGAGGTTTCAAATTTATTTCCAATTAGAATTTTTTTTTATTCGGATTTTTTTATGCTTATTTTTCTATGCTGATATTTTTATTTTAATCTATTAATGATATATATTAACGAGTTTAAGGGAACGCCCTCTGTTATTTAACATACTGTATAACATCACGCTGCGACCAACAGGAGCGGAGCATAACTAACTCCATGCAAACGAAGTCGCTGGCGGCCGCTAGTGAAATATAAAGAAAAAGTTGCGCTGAACATAAATTTAATTTAGTTTGTGAACACTAAACTTAAGTTTAGCACAACTTATTATTTTAATTCAATTTAAAAAAAAAAAAAGTACATAAAATAAATATAAAAGTAGTCCTGTCAAATTAATCGGCACGTGATGTTAAATGTAGAGTTTTCGCCAAGTTGCAGATCGTAGGTTCGAACCCCATCAGGCGCTTTACTTTGTGTAAATTATTACATCACCTGGCTCTCAGAACAGTGAAGGAAAACATTGTGAGGAAACCGGCATGTCCTAGAACCAAAAACTTCGAAGGCATGTGGCTTCTACCAACCCGCACTGAGCGTGGTAGATTATGGCCCACTCCCTCTAATCGAGAGCAGGCCTGTGTCCCAGGAGTGGGAACTTTAAAGGCCTATTATGTAACAGCACAACCCAAAGTCACCCAGTCGTCACCTGTTTCGCGGTTTAATTTTTAAATATTCATTGGCTCTATGGCATCATCATCATCATCGCAGCGTTAATAATCCCTGTCGCATCCGAAACTTTTTTTAGCTTTGAAGTCTGGGGTCCGCTTTACCAGTCTAACTTCGATATTTTCCACTACGCATACAGATACGATATTGCTCTATGGCATTCATGATTACATGAAATTGTGATCACAAACTTTTGTTTGCCACAGTTGATAATGCCGCTGTCACATATTCTAAAGTCACTATCAACGTCGGAATTAAACGTCGTAACAATTAAAACGTCGGAAACCAGCGTTTGAAATTAAGATACAACTTGTTGACCGCCATATTTCTTCGACACTCTATTTAGAAGTGCTCTTAGCAGACCATCACTATCATTGGCACCAGGTACTAAAAGCTCCATAATTTCATTTAAGATAAACGTGGAAATAAAACAGTCCAGTGAATACCAATTAGGTGTGATTAGTAAATGTAGTCTAACGTCGTAATTCGATGAGTAAGAAACTAAAATGGCTAGTTGTAACACCGGTTGAGTTCACTCGAGTAACGTTAGAACAACAGTCAGCACATTGTAAGCAAAATAAATAGGAAGTATGATTTATTTTATTGTGATCAATTCAAAAAGTTTTAAGAGCATTTTGACGCTCCTTGTTTGCTCCTTCACTCTATATTTGGTAGGGTTGTTCTAAACCTGTCCGCTCTCTGATTCATTTATTTATTATCTTTCCGCCCGTGGCTTCGCCCGCGTGGAATTCGGTTATATCGCGCTATTTAGATTTACCTCGGAAATATCATTCTTTTCAATAAAAGGTAGCTATGTCCTTTCTCATGGTCTAAAGATTGTCTGTACCAAATCGGTTTATCAAAATCGGTTGAGAAGTTTAAGTGGGAAAGCGTAACAGACAGATAAACAGACAGAGTTACTTTCCCATTTATAATATTAGTATGGATTTATAGTTAGTTAAAACGGTACAAAACCAATTACATTAACTAACATAGAAACAAACAATTACATTAATTAACTAAATTAAAAACAACTATTAAAACTAACATGGAATAGTGGACTCTCTCGCATACTATCTTTCATAGAACACCAAACATACACGCATAAGCTTGTTCCATTCATCTGCAAACACGTCACATTCAGGGTTGGCAGAAAAGACCATGGAGCTCTGGGCAGTCTATACGTCCCCGCAATGTCTCAGAAGCTAAGGTGAGCTGGTCAAAGCCTCTTCTCTTCTTCTGATGATGTTGCAGCAATATGCGATGAATGGAAAAACTATAGAGTCAAGCAACATATACTGTACCTACTTAGGATGTATGTGCTACGGTGCACCTGTTTGGGCCGATAGGGCCAGCATAGGGGCGGCGCGACGTAAACTGCTTCAAAGCCAACGTTTGGCATTGATATTTTTTGCAAGGCGTATAGAACAGTCAGTACTGAAGCCTTACCCGTTCTGGCAGGTGTACTTCCAGTCGATCTTGAAGTACAGCGACGTGCTTCAATGTACTACTCCGCGAGGGGGGAGGCCATGGACACTAACTTTGTTACACAATGCGACCTCAATAGAATTTCTAGATTATTTAAACCTCAGACTGACGTCTGGGAGGACCTCTTATCCGAATGGCAAAGTAGGTGGGATAATTCCATCAAGGGCCGGCACCTCCATCTGTTCTTTCCATCCGTTGGCGATCGGCTGGCTAAGACATGGCTGGAGGTTGACCACTGCGTTGCCCAATTTCTCACAGGTCATGGCAACTTTAAAAGTAAACTTTATTCTTTTAAACTTGTTCCTTCGCCTTTGTGTCAGTGTTCTACATCGAACTGTGAATTTGAACAGTCCGCACATCACATCTTGTGGGAGTGTATTCTTTGGCAGAATGAACGCAATATTATGTTGGATAGTGTACAATTACATCCGGAGTTGTTTATTATACGGACCTTGTAGAAACTAGAACTAATTTCCGTGCGTTCAGGCGCTTTTGCCATACCTATTATTGGAATCAATTGTAACAGCAAATACCTACTTAGGACCCATTAACTTAACCAAATGTTATTCCGTGGTGCTTGGCAATCTGGGCTTCTCCCAGTTGCAATAATGTCCCTTTGTGCCGATTGGCCTAGTTCTGTTCTGTCTCCTGCTTATTATGGAGGGAAGTGGAAAAAATATCTTTTTTCTTACTCCTCCGCTATTCTTTTCTGATTAATTTCGTTGCGGGACCCAAGACAGTTGAAACGTTTCTCCGGGACTCGTCGAGCTTCATTGCTCGGCGTTTTTCTGGCGGTCTCCACTGTTGATTCTGGCTTTCAGGAGTTGCAGTGGGTTGGGAACAGTGTGGCGGGTTTTGTCCCAAAAAAAAAAATACTGTACTATGTTGCTTGACATGAAAATTAAATGCTTGTTGTGTATGTCATATAATAATAATAAAATTTATTTCGGAATTACTTCCATAATTTGTTAGTAACAATGTTCTTAGCCTATGTTAGTAATAGCAAAAACATTAAACAATGAAAATATTTTAGTCACTGGGTTTAGCGTGTAGGCCTATACAATGCGCTATTAGTTGTGAGTCCCATCGGCCTGCGCACGCGGCCAGGATGGCGTTGGGGCTACCGCGCACCCGCGCTATTAAAGACGCACATCGCTTACGTATGACGGCGTGAAAGCCATCCACGCGTGCCCGTGCGAACATACCAGTGGCGCTACAGTACCGCGTCAGCTCCATCAGCACCCTGAACGCATTGTTGTATTGCACACGCAGAGCGTTGTATGTCCTCTGCGTGTATTTGGTCCACAAACTGCACGAGTAGAAGGTCTGACAGAAAGCTCTAAACAGTGTGTTAATATTGTGCTTGCTCAGTACACATCAGATTGCATCTTGCCATCAGGTGGGATTGCAGTCAAGCACTACTTTATAATTATAAAAAAAAAAACATATCCAACATTGGACTAGCAGTAACATGATTCAAATTGAGAGTAGTAAGAGTAATAGTATGTAAAACAATTAGGGTGCTATTAAAATACAAATGAAAGAAAAATTCACGATCAAAACGTTAACAATTTGTAGTTACTAGACAAATTGTATCTCATCCCACCTGTGCAAACAAATTCATTGGCGTCCATTTCACTCCGCCTTATTTAAAATAGCATCGAAAGTAAATCAGTCATTTTTAAAATATGTAACTTTATTCATCCCCAGCCTGCAATGTTGGTTCAGTCCTCCTTTCTGCTCAATCTTCTTCAATTTCCTCCACAATTATCGTCCATCACACCACGCACCGTCGCCAAAGGCAGCAAAAGAAACCTAAGGTGTACTTACAAAATAGTGAGAAATTCTTATTACGGACATAGAATTCGCTTCGTAATATCAATTAATTTTACATAAAGCGTCCGGAGCGGTTTATAGCGAGTCGCCGGCGGGTGAGAAACGTACGAGTTTGAAGCGAGCAAGCTGTGAGATTAACGGGAATACGGGTATTAGAGGTGTGAAGGATGTTTTGCTTTGCTGGGATTTTGGCGTGGCTAGCCAGCATATGAGAAATAATTTCATTTAATGGTTTATTTTTATATAAATTATAAACTTTCGCTTGACCGCAATCCCGCTTGATGGTAAGCAGTGACGCAATCGTTGATGGTAAAGCGCACTACTTTATTAAGAGTCTATTCACTCTAGCCTTGAAGACACTCAAATTGAAGTCCAACGAAAACACCGCCCCTGGGAAATTGTTCCAGTCCCTCGATGTACGTGGTATAAAAGAGGCGAAACGCTTCGTCCGGATCGTTGTGGTGTTAGCAACGTAAGGGTGGAAACTCGCCGTACGACGGGTCGTCCGATGTTCTGTGTTTTCTTGTGTTAATTACTAGACATAGTAATGTATAAAGTCATGTGTTCTTTTTCTAAATAAACATACAGCTGTGCTACTGGGGAGTTTGTTTCGCCACTTCTTCTTCCCAGTGAAAGCACAAGGAAGTGGCGAAGGACGGGCATTTTGGGGAACTGTCTTATGTAATATTGACGTTCAAAAAGGGCTTATTCACAACCTAGTTTGAATAAATGACTTGATTTTGATTTAATTTTGTTAATAGTTTTGTGAGTTATTGTTTGTGAAATGGTGTAAAACATTACGGTTGTAATTGTTGAGCGAGTTAAGCAGAGGTTATTCTATCATATACCCATATTTCGCTAGTTATGATTCAACCCATTTAGTACATTTGTATTAAGAGTCACTGAACATGCAATTGAGGACTTGGGAAAAGGAGTTGGTAGCCTACATTCATGGTGGAACCAAACATTTAAAAACAATTAACCATATTGCCCACTTCTCGTCATAGAGAGGAAATCTGTTTTAGCAGTGAGAACTGATTATGTACGAGTCTGTATAAATGACAGCACATTAAACTGCTACAATCTGACAGATTTCTTTATTAGAATTTCGTTATTAGCCATAACATCGGCTGCCGGCCGAAGTTACCACCCACCAGACAAAGTCTTGCCACCAAGCAATTCGTCGTGTTCCGGCATGATGCCTGGTGAAGCCGTACGGAGGACGGGTCTGAGCACTTGTGTTGCGATGTGTGCCGGGTGCGACGCGTCAAATGTTGTTGTGTCGGGAGTTTGATCGTGGAGGGTCTCCACATCAATCTCCCTCTGGCGCAGCATCGTTGGTCGTTTTGTTGGGTTTATCATTGCACCACCTCGCTCAACTGCCGTCTTCCTTCCTATTCACTAAGTTTTTTTTTTAAGTGAATGGGCTTAATAAACTAGCGCGTTTTACCATCAACGATTGCATCACTGCTTACCATCAGGCGGGATTGCAGTCAAGCGCTTGTTTATAATAATGTAAAAAAAAACTTTTTTAGTGTTTCAGGTCGCTTCACATACTGTCGATTACAACCAAAGTTACCAACATTCTCCTGTCTCATAACCCAATTTATTTGGAGTCGATGTTACATGTACTTTTGTCTCATACTAGTCGCTATTTCGGTAGCCATTTTGTAACCAATTTCCACCAATTTCACCTTAAATATTGTATTGAAAAAACACCTCATTTCACCGTAACTTAAAACCTTACAATGGCGCCGATTCTGTTGTTCACAAACTAAACTAATTTTAAGTTATGCGCATCTTTTTCTTTCCATTTCGTTAAGAAAAGGATAGAAGATAACATTTTAATGTAATCCTGTCAAATTAAGATACTTCATAGACAGTTTAGACACGATTATAAACATGGCGACTAAAAATACGCCAGTTTACGTCAAGGGCGCACTAATTTGACAGGTCTAAACTGACATTTTATCTTCTGTCCTTTTCTTATAGAAATGGAAAGAAAAAGATGCACATAACTTACAATTAGTTTAGGCTATGAGCAACAGAATCGGCGTTATTGATCATCAATCTACTAATTGCCAGGGGGCGTTCCCACCGAGTATGCCCCCTGCATCTGGCTTGTTTCCATGTGCTATCCAACCTACACTCTAAAGTCCGCAAATCTTCCTCTTGGGAATAAAACAGCAATAAAATGAAAAGATTCCAGCATTTAACGCCGTTTTCCTTATATCTCTATTTAGGAGCACAGGTCGTACAATAAATATACTGCAAATAACAGTGGTTTATGAGGAAATTAACGCACCTTTTACATTTTATTAACTGATCAAATGGTGCTCTTGCCGTTAATATTGTGTGTGGAGCCGCGAGATGAGCGGAAATAGTTTTGAATGGTAGAATGAGTGAAGTCTTTGTTTTAAAATGCAGAGTGCATTTTGCTTTCTTTGTCCTTAAATATAATAAATAAATATTATCTTAGAATTCTAACATATTCTAAAAATAAACACAGGTTTCTATTTGTCTATTTAGCTCGTAATATCGATAATATATGGAAAATGGAAGGGAAGCCGTGCAGTGGCGCGGCTTCCCTTCCATTTTCCATTGCCTTTTCATCCATTCCGTGTGAGTGAAGTTCGTTCCTCTATATACATCCTGGTTACAGACAAACAATTATATAAAGTATACAGATAGGTACACTACTACTGTGCTTATTGATAAGTAATGTTGGAGGGTTGAGCGTGTGCTAGTTTATGTACTTTTTTACTGTTTGTAAATTTCCTGTGCGAGAACTAAATTAAATATTTGATTTTCTTTCCTTTTTTCTTGTTTTCCGTAATATTGCTCCTTTCATCATTGAAAATTCGCTACCGCTTCTCGCTACGCTCACGAACTCGCTAGTTTTATGCCCCCTCACCAAGCCTCAGGCATGTGACGGAACAAGTGTAGGCAAATTTATATAATTCCGCTGTCGATACATAAATACAGCTTATCAACTGCTTTTATGCGGAAATCTTATGTTTACTGGATGCTGCGAAGTGGGATAAGTTATGTGAGGATAATATTAATGAGCTTTAGATGAAATGATTTTTTCTTCTGTCCTTTTCTTGGCGAAAAAGAATGAAACAGATGCACTGAAACTAAAACCGAGGTTGCTGATGAGGCTGAGGGTGATGACCAGGTATGCGCAGTCACTGCATACTCGTGGTCAGGTTACCTCTTAAAGCCCTGGGCGCCATTGATATAATCCATACTATATCCATACTAATATTATAAATGCGAAAGTAACTCTGTCTGTCTGTCTGTCTGTCTGTCTGTTACGCTTTCCCGCCTAAACCTCTCAACCGATTTTGATGAAATTTGGCACAGACAATCTTTGCACCCTGAGAAAAAACATAGGCTACCTGTTATCCCGGAAAAATTTGATATTCCCGAGGGAAATCTAAAAAGCGCGATATAACCGAACTCCACGCGAGCGAAGCCGCGGGCGGAAAGCTAGTATTAAACTAAGGTAGATATGTCACTAGCGCACTGAAAATGAAGCGTACAAGAGAAGGTAAGTCCAGTATCTCGCTTTAGTCACTCTCGATACACTCGAAAAAACAAACGATAAACACTAACAGCGCAAATGACAAACACTAGCCATCTTTTTCTTCTCTATGCTTTAAATTGCGCCCCATCTCACTCACACTCTATCAACGTGTGAAATGTACGCAGAATAAAAAATTTGCATGTGTATGCTGCTGCTCCGAACGGCACATTTATTTTGGTTAGTTTGTTAGAACATATCATATCTGTTAATATTATATCATTGCTGGGCGCCGATAAAGCTTGCGGGTGTGATGATGATGACTTCACGCTGAAGTCGTTGCACGAAGGCTGCGCTGACATCCATGTTCGGATCACCAATGTGGAGGTATGAGGAACAGGGAGTAAATGAAAAGGGAGAATCCTCCGACCAGTCAAGTGTTATGTCTGGCGGCCCAATGCTTGAAATTGGCAAGTTGTATGTATGTAAATTCTACGGTAAACTCTGATTGTGAGATGTAGAATTCGTGTGACGTCAGTATGACGCGATGCTCATTTTGTGGCGTTTGTAGGTACTGCTACACCAGCAAAGCCGATCCATTCTACTTTAGCGACCGTCATGAAATCTGTAATTTTTAGAAGAATATTTGTGTTTTTTTTTTTTTTTGGTATATATTATTGTGTGACCGTTCACGACCTTCTCAGATAACCAAAGGATTACACAAAGATACCTCATCACGGATGTTAAAATGTAAAAATTAGAACTCCATGTCATGTAACGGATACGTGCCTACTTACTTAAAAACAAAACAGTGTCTATGATAGAGCGTATTTCATTAACCATAGAGATAAGGAGTTTTGTCTCTTTGACATTGACAAATGTTTTAGTGATTACAATATGATTATTTCCTGGCTATATTTATATTGCAATCATTTAATTTAAGACTAGAATTAGCTGATCTAAATGGAACTAGATTTACTATGCTTTGTTGAGTCTATTAAAATATCAGAAAAAAAAATATAACAAAACTAACTGCGCCACACGGTTTCACCCGCGTAAGTAATAGTAATATAAAAGATTGAAAAAAAAAATATTCTCATGCCTAACCAATGTATATACGAAATTTCATTAAAATCAGTTCAGTAGTTTTGGAGAAGTTCGAGGACAAGAGAATTTTATGTAATAGATTTAAAATACAGGGATTTATACCCGAAATATTAAATAGAGTGGAGATTAAATGGTCACATCAAATACGATTGTTACAAGCAAGTTGTAAAATACAGATTTCTTTGACCAAAAAATCGCTTAAATTTATTTTAAACTAGCTGAGCCCCGCGGTTTCACCCGGGTTAGCTTCGAACCGAAAGAGCTCAGTTGATATAAAATAAGCGCCTGTTAAAACAATGGGAGCAATACGTACATCCGCGTTTGCTCCTGTTTTCGCAACATTTTTTGTTCCAGCTCTGCTCCTATTGGTCATACCGGGATGTTTTATAGCCTATGTCCTTTCTCAGGCTCTAGACTATCTGTGTACCAAATTCATTACAATCGGTTCAGTAGTTTTTGGCGTGAAAGCCGGACAGACAGACAGACAGAGATACTTTTGCATTTATAATATTAGTATGGATTGATTAAGTCTCTAAAATTAAGTGGCAGTGGGCGGGATACATTTGCTCGTAGAAGCGATGGCCAATGGGGCAGTAAGTTTCTGGAGTGGCAGCCACGTACTGAAAGACGCAGTGGGCGGGGTACATTTGCTCGTAGAACCGATGGTCAATAGGGCAGTAAGGTTCTGGAGTGGCAGCCACATACCGAAAGACGCAGTGGGCGGGGTACATTTGCTCGTATAACCGATAGTCAATGGGGCAGTAAGGTTCTGGAGTGGCAGCCACGTACCGAAAGACGCAGTGGGCGGGGTACATTTGCTCGTAGAACCGATGGTCAATGGGACAGTAAGGTTCTGGAGTGGCAGCCACGTACCGAAAGACGCAGTGGGCGGGGTACATTTGCTCGTAGAACCGATGGTCAATGGAGCAGTAAGGTTCTGGAGTGGCAGCCACGTACCGAAAGACGCAGGGTAGGGTGGCCCCCAACAAGGTGGAACGATGACCTGCTGAAAGTCGCGGGAAGCTGATGGATGCGGGCAGCACAAGACCGATCATCGTGGAAAGCCTTGGGGGAGGCCTTTGTCCAGCAGTGGACCTCTATAGGCTAAAGAAGAAGAAGAGAAAATTAAGTTAAAAAAAAAACAAAATACACACAGATCCTGCATCTCGCAACTGCTTGCGAGAGAGAGAGAGAGCAGAGTTGTACGGTAAACTCTGCAGTTTACCGTGCAACTAGCATATAACCCAAACCACAATATCAACCGTTGGGCAAGTGCCCGCCAGACATAACCGCCGTCTGGTCGGAGGATCCTCCCTTTTCTAAAGACGATGAGTGAACTTTACACCCTGCTCCCGACACTAATGTTAATATTTTAGGAAGAAAAGTAATAAAATATATAAATCTTTGAGATTAACAATGAGATAAGTTAATAATGAATTACCTTATTAATTTAATACCCCTATGAAGTCAAAAAGATTTAATCCGCCTTTGCGTATGCATCATCATCCTCAACAAATTATCGTCAGAGTGCGTGCAAGCAGAAATTTAAACAAGTTGTGTAAGAAGCATGATATAGATCCATTTTTGAGTAGTGTGTCCTTGATTAGGAGGTGCTTAAGCCGAAACTTTTTCATTTAATTAATTACATAATTAGCTTTGTGATTAACTTGCCATGTGAGCAAAATACTTATAGTTTCTGTTGTGTATTGGTTGAAATTAGTTTTTCGTTATACGCGTACCCACTTACCTAGTGTCCATAGGATGTTTTTTATTTTAATAATCTGTAATGTGTAAGTAAGGACTTGTTATTGACTACTTAGGTACTGTTTCATAACTGATTTGTTTAGCTGTAAGTCCTCCATACTTAGTAAATAAATAAAAATAAATAAGAATTCAGACCTTCTCACCAATACGGGAATGACGAGAAACGTTTAGAGTTCTTTGTGAGTCCAAAGAGAGCGTTCAATTTAAAATGCCATGAGATTCTAGTAGAACAATTTCAAATTTCTATAAAAACTTCATAGAAATTGTTCGCGTCGCACTGTTGCGCTGCATCGCGCGTATTTCTCTGAACTGAGTCGCGACAAAGCAACAAACTTAGAGTAAGTAGCAAAAGATGCTTGATCATTAATACTCAACGATCAAGTCTCCAATCTAATAACATAAAATATTTTAACAGCTATGGAACATATCTGTAATAGAAATCAAGAAACGACACTATAAAACAGCCAATAATGTGTGTATTTCAAATTTTATTGCACACATAAAATACTATGTTGTACCAATCTTGTAGAAATAAATGAAAGAGGTTTCGTTCATAGAAAACCATTTAACACCCACGAAACAACTTACTATCACATAAATATTTTGTGCTGGCAATGCTACCATTGCTATAAAAAAAGAAAATTATGCAAATATTGTGCATTCGCTTTGTTTTCGGTCTTCGTAAGTATGACCATGTTTCTCACCTTCGCAAGGAACTCAAGTGGCTCCCAATCCGCCTTCACAGGAATACTAGGATTTTATGTCTCCTCTTCAACATCTTACACCACCCGTCTTATCCTTCCTACCTGCGTGAGCGTTTTTCTTACGCGCGCTCTGGTGGGGCACTCTGTAGATCACACCTAAGATCCATCCTTAAATCTCATCCTCATAAAACGATTTACTATTCCTATTCCTTCTCTGTACATGCTGTAAGATTGTGGAATTCGCTCCCAACTAACATTCGTGATTTAAACACTATTTCTATATTTAAACGTCGATTAAAAGAGCATTACCTTTCCTCTATATTGTGAGAATTTGTTTATTATTTGTATCTATTTTAAATATATTTTAGTATTATGTATTTATTTAAGTATAGTTATTTTGTTCGTGTTTTCTTGTTTTGTAATATTGTTGTGTTTTGGTTTTATGTTTAATATTATTACTTTAGGTATATTTAATGTTTTTACTTTAAACTTATCATAGTCATATTCTATTTCCTTCTTGTTCTTACACACTATTGTCTACATTACTGTTTTACTTCTCCTTTCGCAGGTCTGCTGGAAGAAATTTCTTAAGAAATAAGCAGCACCTTGGTACTCAGATCTTAATTTTGTCGTATTTTTATGTATTGTATTGTGTGTACATAAATAATAAAATAAATAAATAAATAAATATTCTATAAACAACTTTCAACCTTATTCCAATTTTAAAAGGTTGTTTCATAGAGTATTAGTAAATTCATAGAAGTGATTAATACATTTGCTTTTTTATTTTGAATGGGCGCAGACAACAATAAGTGCTCGATCACGAACTGTCAAACGGAATGTAATGTGATGTGCCACGCGCCGAAATATCTTAAGGTTTGTTACACATTGGTGCGAGCCACTAATTAAACGGTACAAAACTCAACAAGCCCTTTTTCCTTGCATTCAGTTTTACTACCATTTAAAGTGGGTTTATTGTTCAAGTATTACAAGGTAAGTGTAAGTAAGTAGTACTTACCAAGTGTAAGTAATATAGGACCAATTTCATCATTGAATTAAGTATCGTAGACGACTATTCTATAATATTATATCTAGTCTTTTCCCAGAATAGGTGTGATCTGACGCGTATGTTAAGGGCGCCTGACTGCTAAGGACGGCTATTTTAGAACCGGAAGAAGCTAAGTAAGTACCATTATTTCACATTTAGCGACTTTCTAATAAAAACTAAATATTGTCTAAATAGGACACTTAAACAATAAAGTCGTGCATTTTCAATATTTTAGAATGATTAGAGAATAATTTCCCATCGCAGTGCGGTAAAAAGAGAGGGGGATATTCCTTATTCTCCTACGCCGCGCCTACCGGAGTTCTAACCCCGTCTTACGAATTTTCAATCAAGTCACGTGTCCTAACGCGAATTTAACGTTTCTTACTCATCCCAAAAAGGTTACAATCAAGGGTCAAATTGCATTACCACTTTTGAACTTTATTGCAATAATAATAAGGGTCAAAAGTGGTTTTTTTTTGTAAAAAAGTTTTTTGTCAATAAATAAGTACACGAAAACAGTTGAAATATCATAAATAATAAATACTAAGAGAATATGCATGCATGTTTGTGCCCATAGTGGCCCACAACCATTACACGGGAACATATCCGATCACTCGTCTGATTGAAATCTAGAAAGCTATCATTGTTCCGGCATTATCCTCTATATTGTTTATGATATGTTTAAACTACCATACTCCGTTATCGATGGAATGACTTTCAGGTAGTAGGTGGCGCCCTCAAGCTAAGATTTGTTATAATATGGATTTGTTTTTTGGTATGTAAATAAATAAAAATAAAGAAAACTTTTATTTGCAGTTCTAATTTACAATGTTTCTAAAAAAATAAGTTGACAATAAGTTTGTTCAAAAATATTTCAGTTAAAAAGTTTATACCTACTAATAATAATGTTATTGTGAAACCATTCAAAGTGAAGGCGGCTACCAAAAATTGTCATTTTACGCAGTATTTGGTCGGTGATTATTTAACGTGCTTGTCGCAGCTTCTTTCAAAGTAACTTTTTAATTGTTTCGCGACTGAAATCCCCATGGTTTTCCTCCATCTTGGGGGTGACAGAATGGTATCCAGACTCTTATCTGCTAAAACCACTACGGTGTTTCACCTTTACCTGAGGCCGTGTGCGGGTTTCGCATAAGCATTCCCTGCAGCCCCGAACGACTTCGACTCGCAGCGTAATTGCGTATTACACTACCTGTAGCGATGGGTTTCATTTTGACAGTTCAACAACATTCATTGCGATATTAACGTTGTTGAGCAGACACATTTTTTAACATATGTAGCAATGGATTAGTAATATGCTTAAAAACAAAGACATTAAAATTATATTTACAATAGACAGGACATCAAGAGCAAAATCGTAATCCAATACTTCTGGCAAACTGGTTAAATGTCACTTAGTCTAGTGTGGTACCCCTGCGCATCAAGACGTAATTTGTGTCCACTAAGAATAAACATTTCCTAAGGAAATATGCCCGGTTGCGCTTTGCGTTACTGTACATCTCGTTATGGTAAAACGACTGGACCTAACTTCGGATTATTTTCGTATGAATTGTTTATATTTTCTCTGTAATTAAAATTTAAAAAAATTCGTAGATAGATCTAGAAAGTTTTCTATTATTGTAATAAGCGCCCTCTATTGTTGAATAGTTTTACTATTTACTTGTAGAGATGTAGTAATGTTGTTTATCGATGTAGTTATCGATAATATTTATTAAGTTGAAAACTTATTGCTATATTTTATTGACATTTAAAATAAAGCTAAATAAACTTAAATATTTCTATATTTCAAGTTTATTTGTTTTTAACTCTATTTGAACATAATCATGTCATATTGATGAACAAAATTTAATGAAGAAGTACTATTCATTTACCTAGGTTTTTGTTATTTTTGGACTAGTACCATTTTTGTCCTGATTTGGACAATTATCTACGTGGCAAGAAATTTTCTTCCCAGGAGGCAGTTCAGTTTGTGCAGTCTAGAACCTCAAAGTTCTATCGCAAAGGCATAAATGACCTTCATATTAGAAGGCAGCAATGTATAATACATAATAATGGTAACTATTTTGATAAAATAAATTAGTTGAAAATTAAAAAATAAACAATTCAGATTTTTAGTACAAATCGGCAACTTTAAACTTTAGCGCCTATTATATTAAAAGAATTATATATATAAAAAACTGTAAACAAAAAATATGAAATTACCTATAAACTTTCTGCTTCCTAATTTTTTTTGTTTCAAACTATCAAAATTCGAAAACTTCTTTAAATATTATCGATAACTTTATATCGAAATGATACAAACCCTACTAAAGTTTTTAGTATTGCCATTTAAAAACATTTGCAAACAAACATGTAAAAAGAATAATTTTGTTAAAAACAAAAAGCAAACAAAAATTGCAAAACAAAATGCGCTTTATGGCCTAAAAGGTTTATTATACTCAAAAATTGCAATAAAATGAGTATTATAATAATTCGTAAGCAAAACATATCTAAAATACCAATAGACGGTGTCACGGAAAATGAATAGTAGCGAACAAAATACTAAAACAGTTTTTGATGTTTGTACAAGACAAGTTTCACATAATTTGTTTACTTTTCAATATTTATTTACCCGATTTGAATTATACTAGGGTATTAAATCGGATCTGGCAACATAGACCACACTGGCCACCTACCGGGCAATAGCTGAATATATTTTGTCTCCAAATTTCGATCTAATTTAGCTATATTGTACTAGATGGCGGAACTGAGACATGGGATCACAGTTTCTCTACGCCATTATGACACATGCCCCCTCTATTCGTCTTAAATCTCTTTGCTTAAAAATGATTCCAATTGATAGTAATACTTGCCGCTTTTTCTCAGGGGTCCATCTCCCAGTGCTACCATTTGGATAATGGTCGCACCCACTCAGAGAGGCGCGCATGAAACACCGGTACATGCTAGAATTTAGTAAATTAAATGGATAATACCTTTTTATTTGATTTCAGGTTTCCTGCGTGTCTTGAATGGCAACATCAAACAAGACTTCAAATCGGTGAGTAGACAAGTGACATTTACAATAACGAAAGGGAAAAAGCGGGGAGGGGAAACTCCACCCTGATATGCGAAAATATTCATCATTCACTCTTTTTAAAGAACGAAATATGTTGTGATTGGAAATGAATAAATCTATACAAAAACAGAAAGGCTCTTGAATGGCGACCACGTACCGGCAAGCGCAGCGTCGGATACCCACCGAATAGGTGGTTGGATGACCTTACTAAAATCGGAGGGAAGCGCTGGATACAGGCCGCGTCCAACCGTTCTTTTTGTAAATCCTTGGGTGAGGCCTATGTCCAGCAGTGGACTTCATGTGGCTGAGATGATGATGGTGATGATTCAAAAACAGAAGAAGGCGATGCAGCTTGACTTATAGTGGGCGATTGTGGTCTCGTCAGTGTTGCCGTTTTAGCGCTTTCCCCGCTAGAACTGGCGGATTTTGTGATCTTCTGCTACCAACAGAATGTTTCAGCGGAAAACTAATATTCAGCGGTTTCCGGCGGATTTTTCTACTTAACTGTGATTATTTTGGTTTCAAGCCAAAAAGTACATAATTATAATTATCAAACGGAAAAATAAATTAATAATTATAGTTCAATTTAATATAATTAGTTTTCAGTCGTTAATTACTTACAGAAGTATCTATCATATTAAAGAAAACATTGTTTTCGTCGGCTTTTAAAATTTACCTGATTTAAAATAGCATATCGACGCTTGAAAGGCAATCATATCTAAGCGACATAAATTCGTAAATTGAGTTTTAAACACAAAACAAACTAGTTCAAAAAAGTAAAACTGGTCGTGTTACACATGTAAATAAGTTAACGCTTTCTAACTAATATTTTTTTATTTAGCGCTTTTTTAATATATAGGATGGCAACACTGGCCATTGTTGATTACATCTTAACTGCACTCAAAATAATGACTTGGCTTAAAAGTCTAGTAACCGAGCATAAAAAATTACGTCTTTGCCAAATTTTAAATCAACTAAGCAACTTTTTTTCTTCTTAATTGATAATGATGAAAGTACGGAAGTCAAAATTTTTAATTCGAATGTAACTAAATACTATAAGTATTCCAAACATTAGCCAAAACATAGGAACAATTCTTCCCCTACAAATCCCTATTAAACTCATTATAAAACAAATATGTAAGTACAAAGAGAAAACACGACCAGTCTTCGTCAAAGATCAGATACGCCGTTTTGGCCGCAGAAGTGGCAACGCGGCTCTTTTGATTTACCTCTGTACCGAAGCCGTGAATAATGGCTAGGAGCTTAACACTCCTACCTTTAGTACTTTAGGAATTGACAACCTTGTACGGGTGTGGTTAGATTAGGCTGGCAACACCATCAGCGTAAGTCGGACCTAACTGCTACTTAACATTGACGTTTGGCGATTTTTTTGTCGGCTTTCCTTGGTAACAAGTGTCTTCTTCTGTTTTTTCTCTTGTAGTATAGACTTTATGTCTTCAAACTTGCGGCTTAGATGGATGGACTTTCAAACTCAACTTGTTAACTAGTGCCTTCTTTGATTATTTTTCTTGGTTGGATTTTGGTCTTTATGTCTTACAATTTATGGCTGTGATTGATAGATACTCTAACTCAACTTGATATCTAGTGTCTGGTGATTTTTCGCGGATAGTACTTTAGTCTTTATGACTTAGAACTTAAGGTTTTGATTGATGGGGATTGTTAAGGAAATATAACGTTGCGTATTGCGTAATGATGACATAGTAATGGTATCCAACAAAGGCGGTGTTGACTATAATATTCAATTAAAATGGTTTATGGTTTTGCGATTTTTTGGTCGCTCCTCACTTAGCGTTTTATATAAAAGGAGCTAAAATACACACACAGATAGCACACGGACGGCATCCGTAGCGTAGAGGTAGTGAACGCGGCCGCTACGCAAGGAGGCGCGTGTTCGATCCCCGCGCAGTGCAAATATTTGTATGCTTGAATATGAATATTTGCACTGGCCTGATCGTGCCTCGGAAAGCGCGTTAAGCGGTTGGTCCCAGTTGCCATACGAACATCAAGTGGCAGTTGTTACGGGTTGTTGGAGCCCTCAAAAGTCCAACAATTGGTCTAACTGCTATGCTTCGATATCCCCTTCGGCTTGTGGAGGTCAGACGGCAGTCGCTTCACGGAAAATATCGAAGTTTAGCTAAACGAGCAGTTAGACTGGTAAAGCGGACCCCAGACTCCAAAGCTGAAAAAGCTTCGGATGCAACTGGGATTAACGCTGAGAAGATGATGATGATTAAAGGAGCTAACATGATTTCAATTGAATCTTGTTATGTCTATTTTTCTTAAAAGTTTGTGAAAATAATAATACTTTATTTGCAAGAATTTAGTTGTATAGACGACAACACATCAAACTACAACAATCTGTCAATTTTTTTATTAAAATTTCATTTTCTTACTATAAAGAAATATTTGCGAATATTGAGTATCTTGACTTGTTGTCGTTCGTAGAATGTAGTATGATGTTCATAAATAAAAATGGCCAATTAAAAAAAGTGGAGTTTACGGACGTATTGGTCGGGTACAGTCGATTTTTTATCTGAATCCAGTAGCTTAGCACCCTTAGAAAGTAAACACCATTTTTTTCTATCCAAGCTACATTAAAGTCAATTGGAAGTGATTCCCAGTACAAACACGCATCGAATATATCGGAATTATTCGTCTGTAGCAACCTTTTGCTACTTTAATGTTGGTTAAAAAGACCGTCCATAAATTTAAGAGAGGACTCTAGTGCCGAGGAATTTGGAACATAGGTATTTGAAGAAATTATTGCTGTCGCGCTGCTTCCAATCTCTCCCGGTAAAGTGCGAAAAGGACAGCTCAAGGAAAGCTCAGGCTGATTTTACCTACAAAAAAGTTGACCAAAAAACGTTTTGTATTCCGCTGTTTTCTCTTTCAAAACACGACAGATCTCAATTATTTTATATCAAAATTTAGAAGAAAAGTATACCTATGCTTCTATTATTTTCTTTTTTGTCAAAAACTTATCACGTTTGTTTAATAGTCATGTGAACGTCACGGTAAAAATGGGTTACTTTTAGTGATTTTGAAGTATCGTATTTCTTTTATTAATTAAGTTTTGGAAAAAATCAAATGATAGGGGGACGTGTAATCACGGTGTGAAATTGTAGAAAAAAAAATAGCTCTAAAATCATTATCCACGAAGAAAACAGCGGAATACGTTTGTATAGAGATAGCACCACTAGAGTTCCCTCTTAAGTGACAGTGATTAATCTTCCGAAATCAACAACCACTTTTTATTTAATCGATTCCATAATAATGTAAGTAATTAAGTCTATAAAAGATAATTAATTAAGTCTATAATAATTTAATTAATTAAGTCAAAAATAAAATGTATACCACCAGAATATCAAAATATACCTTCTTTAACAATATTATTCCGTCCATGTTTCACAAACCCACACAAATTAAGTTACAAACCTAATCGCAAAATCGCGAGTGTGCGTCCCGCCTTCAAATCCGCAATGAGAGACAAATGCCAGAGATAACAGAACGATACCGCCGCGAGCGATTTAAGGCACAATGAGGTCTCAGAAATTTACGTGTCCCTTACAACGTCGACGGAAATGTAGACATAACTGCGGAATTTGTTGGAAAATGTCGTATGACTGAACAAAATATTAGTTTAGAACTAAGGTGAAATTGCTAGTCTAGTCCTAGACTGTGGCGAGAATTTCTGCTTCTTTATTTCTTTACATGGATAAGATTGGCTACAAATACTGGTATTAATACTAGGTAAGACTTTGAAGCCAACCCAATATTTTTTTTTTGTTAATTAATTTTTAAGTGCTGTAAAAGATTCTGTCCAGAAAGTGAATATTGATTTTTTCAGCAACAAAAGTCGATTAACACTAATTAGTTTTCGAAATCATAATTATTGAATAAAAATTTTATTAAAATCGAAATAGTATTCACTTTTTACGACAAATACCGGCTAATTTTTGAAGCGATTTCAACCAATACAGCGATAATCTTTATCTAATTTAACCTTAAATACATTGTTGATTTAATATAAATCTATATCGAATTTACAGTATATGATTTGTCTCCCACTCCTGGGACACAGGGCTCCTCTCGGTGAGAGGGAGTGGGCCGTAATCTACCACTCGGGCCCAGTGCGGGTAGGTAGATGGCGCATGTCTTCGAAGTTTGTGGCTCTAGGTTTCCTCACGGTGTTTTCCTTCACCGTTTTGAGAGCAGTGGTGATGAAATAGTTTACACAAAGTAAAACGGTTTGTGGTTTTGCAGAATTTCCCGGAAAATTACCTTTAAAGGAGACTACTTTAAATACAAGCGATTTTTTGTCGAGGTGACCTAATGGTTAAAACACCAGCCTCTCAAGTATGAGTGCGCGGTTTCGATTCCAGGTCAGGCTAGTACCAATGTAACTTTTTTAAAGTTATATGTATTTTCTAAGTATATCTTGGACACCATTGACTGAAGGTGAAGGAAAACATCTTGAGGAAACCTGAACTTTTAAGTCTGAAATCGCCAACCCGCATTGAGCAAGCGTGGTGATTACGCTCAATCCTTTTCTATATGAGGGGAGACCTGTGGCCAGAAGTGGGACTGATAATGATGATGATGTTCCCGACCGATTTCGGCCACGGCGACCACTTCGACTCCTAGCCGATGATTTGGCGCGCTTGCGCCCGAAGATAGCTTATGTAGCCTACCTTGGCCGAGAAACTTCGACTCTAAAAATTTGACTTGTCCCAAGGCCAGAAGATGGGTACGCCCATGCTTGATGGGGTTCGAACATTTTTTTTTTTTTCATCATATGACTTCTCCCGCTTTGGGCGGAGCGGAAGGGCGTGTTAGACTTTTGCTGACTAAAACCATGACCTACTACTAAGTCGCGGCCAATGCCAATAGACCACAGCTGCTCTGAGCAATTATGTAAGACGAAAAAACAATTAAATATCACAAAGGAGATGTTTCAGAAATGTATGCTATGCCTAGCATACATTTCTGAAACATCTCCTTTTACGTTACGCTATAGTTAACTGTTTTTAATGTTAATTTTTTATATTTTGGCTTACTTTTTATACAGATTCAATTTAAGCGTTTAAGGAGTGCAACACAACTACTAATAAATATGGTGGTCAACAATAAGCTAAATAAGATTTTGACAGTGACATTTGATTGATGTGTCATGTATCTAAGGCTGTCGTATCTATATTATCGACCATATGACTGCGTAAAAAAAACAAAACATGAATTTCGAATATACGGCCCATTAGATAAACACAATCAACTCAAATCAACACTCGACACGAACACAACGGGAAAATAGATCTGTCAAAGTCGCCAATCAAACGTCATAGCCAGTGTCATGGCTGCCTTAATAAAGGGTTATCTCACTAAAAAACCGTTTTAAATAATTAATTATTTATACTTGTATTTTTATTCAAATTAATTTAGTAGTATTTTTATGAAAATCTATTATTTTTTCCTTTTTATCTATATAGCGTACATAGTGATGGCCTAAAATGAAACATCTCCTTTATACCACACATCTGCTACCTACCGCCAGCAAAGCTAATTAAAACTTGTCAAAGATACGGAAACTTGTTACAGAACCTCCTTTTTAACCCCCGACGCAAAAACGACGGGGTGTTATAATTTTTTACTAGCTCTTGTGCTTATTACCCGCAATCAATGGATTGCCAATCAATATAGATCCGCGGGTGGTAAATTAGTACCGACAATAAAAACGTAACCGTAGGTGTTTAGTTGCATTATTAGACGTATTAGGTTCCAGTTACTGGGGACGTCCCATCGTGAAGCATTACAAGCACAAGAGAATTTTTTTCATTTTCACTAGGCAACTATTGACGCGCAATATTTTGAAAGTCAGCGCGGAACTTTTGTTGAACAACGTTGTCTGTATATGCATTTACCATTTGAACTTGGCGGGTTTTCATGCTGCACATAACACTTGATTATTGTATAATTAAATTATTATTGATATAATTAAATTAACCCGCCAAGTTCAAATTTAGAAGTATTATAAGTTTATTTCATCTAAACTTGGCATCGGATTAGATTTCAACCCTTTTTACATGCTTTTTATTAGCTTCACTTGTATGTTTGCTTGCTTGTTTGTTTGTCCGTCTCTAACTCTTGGGACTACGTGTGAGCGGCTCATTACTGTAAAATGTCCCACCGTTTTCAATACTTTAGTTTTTTTTTTCTTTTAAGAATATTGAACTAAAAAGCTGAAAATAAACATAGTTTAAAAAACTGAAAAAAACATGTTTTTAAAGAAATACAAACTAAAAAGTTAAAAATAATTAAAAAAAAAAGCGTGAGGCGCTTAATATACAAAAATTATGGCACAAAGCGCCTCACGCTTTTTTTTTAATTATATTTAGCTTTTTAGTTTGATATTCTTTAAAAGGGTGTTTTTTTAGTTTTTAAAACTATGTTTATTTTTTTACATCTATAATAATAATTTTTTTTTTTTTTATTTCTTGGGGTAATCTCTGGTGCGGTGAATACTTTTGCGAATCCTGCACTCTGGCCATTGGTAGAGGTGAAACACCACGGTGGTATTAGCCGGTAAGAGCCTATCTCTACCCTTCTGTCATCCCCACGATGGAGAAAGTCCATAAAGATTTCCACCAAGAAAAGTAAAAAAAGGAGTAATCGGTAATTTGGATCTACTAAACTGATTTCTTCTCTATATGAGAGGAGACCTGTGCCCAGCATCATCATCATCATCATCATCATCACAGCGTTAATCCCAGTCGCATCCGAAGCCTTTTTCAGCTTTGGAGTCTAGGGGTCCGCTTTAACAGTCCAACTGCTGATATGGCTAAACTTCGACATTTTCCGTGAAGCGACTGCCGTCTGACCTCCACAACCCGAAGGCGACATCGAAGCATTGCTGTTAGACTAATTGTTGGACTTTTGAGGGCTCCAACAACCCGTAACGGCTGCCACTAGATGTTCGTATGGCAACCGGGACCAACGGCTTAACGTGCTTTCCGAGGCACGACCAGACCAGTGCAAATATTCATATTCATGCATACAAATACTTGCACTGTGCCGGGATTGAACCCGCGCCACCTTGCGCAGCGGCCGCGTCCGCTACCGCTACGCCACGGAGCAGTGGGATGATAAAAGGTTGATGATGATAATGAACTGATTCTGAAAATTATTTTACCCATTTCCATTGAGGATGACTAGGGTCATGAAAAAACTTGACCATTCCCTCCCCCTGCCCGCCGTCCTCCTCTTGGCCACCTGTCTAAACCGCCCATTGTCATCTGTATATAATATTTATGATATCAAAAGTCATTTATATAAATTAGGCTGAGAATCAGCACCTTTTGAACGTCAATATTACATAAGACAGCCAATAAACATAATAGATTCTAGTCTTGCACCAATAGTCTTCATCAAGTTACCAAGTTACAGTGATTAATCTATTTCATTTTGCTTCAACCCCAACTTCAAGCAAAGAGGCCAAAGTAAGAAGCATTTGCTTTGCTGTGATAAATCTCCGCACTAGATCATACATCACAGCAGTGATTACTGTGAACGTCGCCACCTAATCGGCAACTTAGTACGACTGCACCATGAAAACACGTCAAATAATACAAAATAACACAATTTACTGCCCCATCTGCATCACAAAATCACAGAAAGACACAAATACTAACTTACGTTCTCTTATAGTCGCATAACTATTCAAATGTAAACTAAGTTTGAATTACACGTACAGGGGTTTAATTTAATGCAATAAGTCAACTCCTCGACTATCCCTGGTTCAATTGAACCCATTCAAGCCTGGTTTTGGTGTGAAAACAAATGATGAAATATGGATGTGCTACGTTTTTTTTGTGTTTTTTCTATAGCTCGTAAAACAAGCAAAAAATGTCACTAAAATATTGTCTGTAACAAGACGCAGTGCATAATCAACTTATAATGACCCCACGGCTGGAGCACGGCACGTTTATAGTACATACTAATTCCATGGTTTGATTAATAGAGAAAACCAAAAGGTAGTTAGTCCGCGCCTGCCACCCACAAACTGAAAACAACAAAACAAGTAACTATAAACATTTAATTTAAAAACAATAGTCTATGCCCATAAAAGTCTTTGGCAAGCAACATAAAGTTTTTAATAAAGGATATAAACATCACTAATGCTTCCTATTCGAATTAAAGTCTATATTATTGTCTATTACTTGCGAATAATATTTGAAGTGGCCTGTTTTCTTATTTATAAATTCTTTTAGCTCGGATTAAATTGCTTATTATAGTAACTGAACTAGTATTTTATTCTGTTCTATAGTTCTTTACCGGTTTTTCTCGTCGGCATCATTCTTTTAACTTGTTTAGTACTTTGAGTTCATTGGATGAATTGACCTTTCAATAGCCATTTTTTTTTCTTTATGGGCTATTGATGATTTTTCAAATGACAGATATTTTTTTATATTCTATTTTTATTTATGACAAGTAAATCCAATGTTAACAATAAAGTGGAAAAGCAAGAGTGCTAGTTTAAAAAAAATCGATGCTACATTTGAAAATATAATTTTAATTCTTGAAATAGGTATAATCTTCTAAGTCTTTAATTTTTTTGAAAGTTCTAGTTCTGTCAAAAATTTAAAATTATACTCCTACTATAAAATTTCTGGGGTTGGAAAAACAGCACTAAGGTCCGTATTCCAGAAGGAAACTCAAGCATTGATCTCTGTTTAAACATTACTTAAAACTAGTTTCAACCAATCAAATGGCTTGAATCTAGACTTAAGTAGAGCTTGAGTTTTGAGTGACGTTCTGTAATACGGACCTAAATGCATACACATATGCATCTGGTAATCATAAGTTACTATACCAATTAAAATTGCTTTCCATATCCCTCTAGAAGACCGCATTTTTCTTTTTGAAAAGAACGCACGCACTACACAAAATCAGTTGTGTATTTGAATACACAACTGGTTTTGTGTAGTGCGTTTTCACCATAATTAAGAGAATTTATTCCAAATGGGTGTATTATATACATTAATTTTAATTTGGATTTCCGATCATTTTGACGCCAAATAAGTGGCTGAATGCTGGACTGTTTCCATTTAGATTGCTAACAACACTCTAAGAAGAAGATCCTCGGTGTTTTATCAAGACATCAAAACCGAGTGAAGCAAGAGCAGTTCGTGCGACGTGGTAACGCCATTATACCGTATTGTGGTGGAAAAGGGATAATGCTATTCATCCTGTATAATTCCATCTTTGTCTGACACTGGAATAACGATGAGTTTGACATGTCATAGTAATCCAGCTCGTGTAATTTTGCTGGGAAAGCCAAGCTGAGTGTCACGCTCAATTTTCATTGGACTTTTAAAATGATTTATAGTGTTATTTAATAAATAAGAGTGCGTGATTTATGTAGTAAAAGGTGCGTCATCGTCATCAACCTTTTACAGTCCCACTGCTGGGCACAGGTCTCCTCTCATACAGAGAAGGATTGAGCGTAATCACCACGCTTGCTCAATGCGGGTTGGAGATTTCAGACTTATAAAGTCCAGGTTTCCTCAAGATGTTTTCCTTCACCTTCAGTCATTGGTTGTCCAAGATATACTTAGAAAGTACATATAACTTTAAAAAAGTTACATTGGTACTTGCCTGACCTGGAATCGAACCCGCACACTCATACTTGAGAGGCTGGTGTTTTAA
Source organism: Sesamia nonagrioides (assembly GCA_017933935.1). Classification (NCBI taxonomy): domain Eukaryota; kingdom Metazoa; phylum Arthropoda; class Insecta; order Lepidoptera; family Noctuidae; genus Sesamia; species Sesamia nonagrioides. The sequence goes on along the minus strand of JADWQK010001239.1, from coordinate 559,967 downwards.
CCACTAGGCCACCACGACTTCGTAAAAAGTACATTCAGTAAATAATCCATAAAGAACAGTGAAATGTCGCAGCATAGTGGCCACATCATGACTTTGTCTCAAACCTCCCTCGTAAGACGGTTCACGCAGCCATCTTTTCCGACATGAATAATTCATTACACGACATTGGCTAAATGCCTATGCCGTGCGAAGCTAAAAAAGAAAGAAAGAAGAACTTTAGAAGATTTTTATTTTACTTGAAATTGGCACAAAGCCATAACTAGTGCCACACTACAAAATAAAAACCAGCTCATCAAGCTACCCGAAATTGTAACTATTCCAATTAACCTTGAACCTTAACAGTGCAAAAATGTCCACCCTGCACCACATCCTAGTACAATGTTAACTTAGATGCTTAAACTAATTATTTTGAAAGAAACACTATTTTAAAGGCCCAAGCCCGATTGAGAAGGCTAATAAAAGTAATTTTAAAACCCGTTAACAAACTGTAGATATTTATTTTCATAAATATAGTTTAAAAAACTAAAAAAACATGCTTTTAAAAAATATCAAACCAAAAAGTTAAAAATAATTTTTAAAAAAGCGTGAGGCGCTTTGTGCTATAATTTTTGTATATTAAGCGCCTCACGCTTTTTTTTTATTTTTTTTTAACTTTTTAGTTCGATATTCTTTTTTTAAAAAAACGAACGAACGAATGTATTGAAAACGGTGGGACATTTTACAGTAATGAGCCGCTCACTCGTAGTCCAAAGAGTTAGAGACGGGCAAACAAACATCAAGCAAGCAAGCAAACAAACAAGCAAGCAAACATACAAGTGAAGCTAATAAAAAACATGTAAAAATCCAAAATCAAAATATTTTTATTTCTCAAAAACCAACATGGATGGGCACTTGATGAAACATCAGAAGCTAGGTGCACTGTTCAAATTGTTCGTTTCCCATAGAGCAGATCCGGCAAAAAAACTACATAGATTAAAAAACACCCTTTCTTTTTTTTGCAGATCCTGTCCTAGAACTAGATATTTTATTGACGCATAACAACCACAATATTACATTGTCAAGTTGAGAGTTAATTCCATTAAAATTTCTACCATAACTACCCTACGTTATCTGTGCCTATATGGAAGAAAATGTGGAGATACACAGATTAAAAAAACAAGTACTATCAATTCAATCGACTTGGTCGGGTCGGTGTCAGGTATGACAACTTGAAATATAAACAAGAACGGTAATGATAAAGATATCATTTTCTTAGAAGTATTTGGATCAGTAAAAGATGTTAAGGATTATTTCTGGGGTATCAAGGGTTCAGCAGATGGAACAGAACATCGTACATCTTATCTGGCATCTTGAACATAGTTCAAAACGTCAAAAATTTCAACTTATGTTCGCTCTTTTATTTTAAACTTTTATGATTTTCAAACAAAAAATTCCAATCATAGAGTATCGTTTGTTATCATAGCACAGACAAATGTTTATTCAAGCCTAAATCTAGAACTTATTCATAAATATTTTATCATTTATTTTTTCGGTAAATAAGTTTACAGAATCTACCAAACCGCACTGGGCGTGCTTGGTAGATTTCGGCCTCCCTTTCACTGAGAGGAGGCTGGTGTCCCAAGATTCTTAACATTATAGGCTGACTAGTTTTACGCCCGCAGCTTCGCCCGCGTAGTGTTCGGTTATATCGCGTTTCCAAGAGAACTCTTCAAAAGTCCGGAATCAAAACTATCCACTATATTATCAATAAAATCAGTTCAGTGGTTTAGACGTGAAAGCGTAACAGACAGACAGACAGACAAACAGAGTTACTTTCACATTTATAATATTATTAGCTTTCCGCCCGCGGCTTCGGCCGCGTGGAATTCGGTTATATCGCGCTTTTTAGATTTCCCTCGGGAATACCAAATTTTTCAATAAAAGGTAGCCTATGTCCTTTCTCAGGGTCTAAAGATTGTCTGTGCCAAATTTTACCAAAATCGGTTAAGAGGTTTAAGCAGGAAAGTGTAACAGACAGACAGACAGAGTTACTTTCGTATTTATAATATTAGTATGGATAAGTAGAGATTATGATAAGTAAGTTTACAGATTTCTTTGAATACCAATCATTTTTAAAGTGTAGGTATAAATTCCGCAAAAGAAAACTCTGAAGAATAAATAAACTCTGTCAAGAGCGAGTAGCTCCAAGTGTTTCTTATACTCTCTGAATATGGGACCCTAAAAGCAATAACTAAATAAGCAAGTTGTAAGCACTGGCTGTAATAGGCAAGCATAGTCATTGACATAATATAGTTCCTATTGCCTTCAGTGCCAGTAAGAACAAGAAGTGATCTTAGTGATCTACTATTTAGATAAGCCGATAAGAACAGATCGGGAATCTATTTATAATATTCTATAGTAAAAGCAAGCAGGACCGTATACCCCCACCCTATATCAAGTTAAACAAATATCAGCTTTATTTCAAGAACCATTAAGTTGATTTCAGAATACTCAATACTCAATAATTTATGGCATTCCATAATGTGTGCATAATAAGTTGGTGATTGGAGCCTTCTGTTTAACAAATTAATAATGCCTGTGTTAGGAGACTCCGCTCTTCCACAGCAGTATATTTTTTTTACAATACCTTAAATACAATGCGAGTGCGTGTGAGTGTGCGTGTGTGTGTGTGAGTGACTATCACTGTCGAAAAAGTTTAAAGTAAACTGAAATTTATTGCGTAGTGAATAAAGTTATTTTTCATTAATCTTTGATAGAATTTTTACAATACTTATTGATAGTCATAAATAATGTTAATCACTGGACTCACTGATTTGTAGTTTTAAATCTCGAATGCCCCGATGCACGGGCGTATTACCAGTCTATAGGGTTGTCGAAACGTTTTCGAGCTTGGCTGAACTTGTTAGGTACCTACAATTTTTTTTTGCATGACTGTCAGTGTTCCTGGCATTGTTTTTATTTTGAACCTATGATCGAATTAGACTTTTTCTTTTTCATTTTATAAACTAATGCTTGAACACAATCCCGCCTGATGGTAAGCATTGATGCAATCGTTGATGGTAAGCCGCGCCAGTTTATTAAGAGCCTATTTACTCTAGCCTTGAAGATTTTTTTATATATCTGGTTATAAACTGAGGCTTGACCGGAATCCCGCCTGATGGTAAGCAGTGATACAATCGTTGATGGTAAAGCGTGTTAGTTTATTAAGAGCCCAATCACTCTAAAAATCCGGGTTTACGGCTTCACCGGACATCATGCCGGAAACAACGAATTGCTTGGCGGCAAGCCTTTTTCTGGTGGGTGGTAACTTCTGCCGGCAGCCGATGTTGCCAACCTTTTTTTTTGTTGTCGCTGGGGAAAATGACAATTACGCATCCCCACCCGTCGGGGGACGAGAGGGGTATGTGGGACTCCCCGGGAGATAACCTCCCAGTATACCCACTAAAAACCCCAGCGGCACTCCGGCATCGCCATAGTGGCGGGGGACTGGGAAAAGGCGGAGCCTTGGCTACCAGCTCCCTACCGGCGAAACCCGCCTAGTATGGCGGGCCCTCATTTGCCCCTCCTAGGAAGGGGCCGTGTCACCCACGTGGTGAGCGGTGTAAGGCGGACGCGAGCACCCCCGTGCCTCACGCCCGCCGCTGCCGCCGCCGCCGCCGCGCGCGAAATCCCGCCTTCTCCTGCCCCTACGCCGCCAGTGGAGCGCCGGAGCGGAGAGGATCCTCCTCTCGCTCGCGCTCCGCGGCCTCCTTCTGCGACATCACGTCCTCGCAGAAGGAGGCCATCGCCGCCCAGGCCTCCTCGCTCCCCACCATCGCTCTGACGATGGCGGCCAGCGAGAGGTCCCCGCCTACCGCCGCGACAACATCGCGGCGTGGCACTGCCCACGACGGGCACACCGCGAACGTATGTTCCGCCGTGTCCTCCGCCGCGCCGCAACCATGGCACGACGGTGTCTCCTCTCGTCCTATCCGGTGCAGATACCTGCCGAAGCAGCCTTGACCGGAGAGTACCTGCACCAGACGGAAGCAGAGGAACCCGAACGGCGGCCGAACACCGCGGAGGCGAGGTCCCGCGTCCAATGCTGGACGATGGCGTCCCTCGCCTCCCGGCGGACGGCCTCCCTCACCTCTTGGGCCGAACGCTCGCCCAGCGCCCTGCGCCCCGCCGTCCACTCGTACACTCTGGCGAGCACACACGCCTGGAGCTCCCAAGGCGGGGTGCCCGCCAGAGGGCATGCCGAAGCCAAGCCTACCGTGCGGTATGCCCACGCTGCCCGCTGGGCGATGGCCCTTTGGGGCGCCCGAAGGGCGGTGAGGTTCTCCATACACAGACCGGCAGTACAGACGCGTACGCACCGCGTGCTCGGCCCTCCCATGTTCGGCATGAGCCATGAGAGGGCGTCCGCGGCTTTCAGCAGGCGCGTCGACAGCCCGCTGAAATGCGGGCCGAAGCGCCACCTGCTGTCCAGCATGAGGCCCAGATACTTCATCTGGGCCTCGACCCTGATCCTGACGCCCTCCACAAAAATGTGGGCGTCAGGTGGGGGCCGCTGCCGGGAGCCGTGAAAGAACAAGGCCTCCGTTTTGTGCAGCGCCACCCTTAAGCACCCCCCTGGTTACGCCCATGGACCTACATAATGAATGGAAAATAATCTAAGCTTAACAGCTCAGATCATAAACTCAAGATTCCACAAATCCGTACAAGCCTAATCACGAAATCCAGTTACCAACACACGCGTACCAACATCCACAAGTACCTAAGTCCGACCATTCATTACTATAAGCATCCCTAGTAACGCATATCTGTCTAATCTAACACGTACCGGTGCATAGTATATGCAAATATAGCTGATTGTAGAGCCGATACGCCCATTTGGACCCTGTCTCGAGATTACCATCGATTCTGTGTGCAGATTACTATTTTGCCCACTAATTATTACTCTATTAATGTTTTAGTTTTGTTGGGAATTGATGCTGGACTCTTTGATTACATTTATGGTAGATTTGATAAGATTTAAACTAAGTTATTTGTGCCCAAACATTTAATTAAATAGGTTTACAACGGGATAATTGAGTAACAATCATTGCGTTAATTACTTAGTTGAGCAGACAATAGCCCCGATTGCCTTGTTTGCATACTAACCACCAACCCATCTGCAACGCGCGATTGCTATTGACCAGACAAAAGTGGTGTGTGGAATGCCTTGAGTATCTGAGCCAAGAGATCCTCCGCTTATATTGGTGGTGTCGATTCCATCATGAAAGAAAAATTAGAACGAATTGTAGAGTTTCTCGGTGGTAGGCCATAATATCGGCTGCCGACAGAAGTTACCACCCCCCAGACAAAGTCTTGCCGCCAAGCAATTCGTCGTGTTCCGGCATGATGTCTGGTGAAGCCATACGGAGTATGGGTCTGAGCAATTGTGTTGCAATGTATGCGGGGTACGATGCGCCAAATGTTGTGTCGGGAGTATGATTGTGGATACTCTCCAGATCAATCTCCCTTTGGCTCAGCATCTTTGGTCGTGTTGTTGGGTTAAACATTGCATTACCTACTACCATCTACCTACTCACTCTGTTTTTTTTTTTAGTGGATAGGCTGTTCATAAACTAGCGCGCTTTATCAACAACGATTGCATCACTGCTTACCAACATGTGGGATTACAGTCAAGCACTAGTTTATAATTATTTAAAAAAAAACTAAAAAACATGTTTTTAAAGAATATCAACCTAAAAAGTTAAAAATAATTTTTAAAAAAGCGTGAGGCGCTTTTTGCCATAATTTTTGTATAGATATTTTTTTAGTTTTTTAACTATATTTATTTTCCACTTTTTAGTTCCATATTCTTTAAAAAAAACGAATGAACGAACGTATTGAAAACGGGACATTTTACAGTAATAAGCCGCTCACTCGTATTCCAAAGAGTTAGAGACGGACAAACAAACAAGCAAGCAAGCAAACATACAAGTGAAGCTAATAAAAAGCATGTCAAAAAAAGTTAAGCTAAGCCTGTGTCTTCCTGCATCTGAGATTTGTGTGAATCGAAATCGATTTGTGTCCACGATAAATGAGGAACTTTAACTCAAGCACCGTTTTTCTAAAAAAAAAGCCGTACCTACTGCTTACCCTTTAAAGGCAATAAACCGTTTAGATAAATAAATTCCGCCATTATCTAAGAAACTGGTTAGTACACATTACGCGAGGCTCATACAAAGTTATCTGATGATGTCCAGGTGGACAACAAAGGGTGCTCATATTTCATGTTATGTCCTGGTCGCTATCCAATCAGAATCGTGAGTACTGGCTCTCAAGTTTGTGGAAATATTCATAAAGACCTGTTAGTGGACCTTGAGTAGGCTTTCTGTAGTGACCACAATAGGCAGTATTAATAGTGTTTTTGAAATTGAATTGCTTGATTTGATTCCCCCATCTCCGTTCCACCATCGGACGACCCGTCATACGGCTAGTTTCCACCCTTACGTTGTTAACACCACTACGATCTGGACGAAGCGTTTCGCCTCCTCCTTTATACCGCGTACATCGCGGGACTGGAACAATTTGCCAGCGGCGGTGTTTCCGTCGGACTACAATTTGAGTGTCTTCAAGGCTAGAGTGAATAGGCTCTTAATAAACTAGTGCGAATTACCATCAACGATAGTTTATAATTAACAAAAAAAAAAAATCCGGATAGTGGCGTCAGAACCGTGTCTATGTGGTCGCTTTTAATTCAGTACTGTTTACTCTCTCTCTATATGAGAGGAAATGGGTTATTATCCTAGTGGATAATAACCCATTTCCAAACACAATAGAACAAAACAAAATAGAACGTTGTTTAGTAACAACGTTCTATTTTGTTTATGCGAAATTTTTTAAGTAAAGAATCTATGTATAAAATTTCAAAAAGGTATCATGAAAAACCACAAAGTTATGAGCTGGTTATCTTACTGGGTGGTCCCAACAAGTATATGGTCAACGCACCCGTCGTAACACATCCACTCCACGTCTTTCGGCTGAAATGATGATGATGATAATGATAACATGGCCAGGCTAGGTTCGAACCCACGACCTCGGAGTCAATCACTAGACCAATAAATCACCACTGTTGGTGTCAAATTATTGGTATAAGTGTTCTATTAACTTAGCAGTAATATAAAAGAATATGGAAATAAAAAAAAATACTTTAGGTTTATTTCTCATAGAAACACGTGTATTCAATAAAAATAATTATAAAAATGGATAAAGCCGAACCAGTCATTTACGTTTAATAGATTGCTTAATTGTTGTCTGTTTCAATTAGACGAAGGCGAAATATGTCACTTAAACTAGATATTACAAATACGGATAATGTTTAAAAAATGCACCAATTATCCAATTTAGCCACACACATGACAAGTACAATATCATAATTTAAATTCAGCAAATGTTACACCAATCACGTCATATTATTTCACGGCCATTTTTGTCAAATGTCAAAACTCTAGACGGACCAAACTTGTCAAAATTCCACGTCGCTCCCACGCTAGGTAAGCATCAATTATAATTAGCGGTCAATTTATACAGAAACAAATGTTCTACGTCAGGATCTTTATGTTAAACCAGTTCAACCATGCATGCACATGCTCAAATATTCATCGTACAGGGTGGTCACAAAAAATATTCACTTTTATCCTTTACTAGCGGCCGCCAGCGACTTCGTTCGCGGGGAGTTAGTTATTCTTCGATCCTAGTGGTCGCAGCGTGATGTTATATAGCTTAGAGCCTTCCTAGATTAATGGGCTATCCAACGCAAAAAGAATCGGAGCAGTCGTTCCTGAGATTAGCGCGTTCAACAAACAAACAAACTCTTCAGCTTTATATATTAGGTTAGATTTTTTATACTTTGTCGCTCGTATCGGGAGAAAATCCCATGCTTTCGAAAACAAATAATCTACGAAGCCTTACTATTCGTGTAAGCTAGCTATAATGCAAACACAAATGCTAAACTCCAGCCCAGTAATCGGCGAACACATTTTTGTCAAACGATTGCGACTAGTTGGGATCGTTTGGACCGCTCATTGGTCCTTTCGGCCCAAACGATCCCAACTATTGGCAATCATTTGACAAAAATGTATTCGCCGATTAGGGGGTTGATCAGGAATTTGATTCAATATAGCATTTTATTTACCAATATTTTTTTAGTGGTGAGATAGATTGTTTCATCAAGAATTCCTTAAGCCTTAGGCCTTAGCACACACCTAAATGGCATTACATTCTAATTCATATAACAGTAATCGCAAGAATGATCCATAAACAATGTATTGTCACTCTATCGAAGACCATAAACTGGACAATTAAATTTTTACTCCTCCCTCAACGTGGGTGTTGTTTAAAGCGAGTAAAAGATAGCATCTTGACGGCAGCATGACGTTCTCAAAATATATCAGATATTAAAGCTGGGTTTTGACACTCGTACACTGAAAATATCACGCTGCGAGGGCTGTGACTACCCATCCGCCTGCGAGACATGTTAGTTCCTTGTGTTCTGACAAGCCAAGAACTTGGTCCTCCCACATATACTTTAACAAAGCTGATATATGTTCAGGAAGTGGACATTTAAGTTACGTCCACGCAGTAATATCCTATTGACGAAAATAAGACTCCTATTTTAAGTTTTACGATATTTAGAACTTTCTTTTGCGAAAAAACTAAAAAACAGACAGGTAGAAAATTTGTTATGTACGAATACATATAACAAGTATCTGTACTCCCGGACCCTTATCTTCATTGCTAACAATCTGTCGTCCCATACCCCAGCATCCATCTATACTCGTTTAATATCCAAATACCCTCTAAATCATTACTAGACACTATCACTCTACACCCCGTTATCTCTCTCTCCCATAAATCCTGAAGATTGGAAGGTGGACCGCATTACCCTATCTCAGAGTGTGTAGAGAATGATGCGCCCGCGCACGCTGTAGCTGCGCCGTGTGACCGATACATATCAAGGTAATGATTGATTCTGCCGCCCATTTGCCAAACTAGTTCCTGAGAGACTGTGTAGCTAGGAAACGAGCGGAATAAGTTTTAAAAGTCCAAATGTGGTCGATGTAACTGTAAAATTCTGAGTTCGGCAATTCTCTAGCTCCAAGAGTTCCATCTTTCATAGAACAAATCCCCAATGAGGAATGTATCATGATCTCTTGTCTTTGCCCATCAGAAGACTGATTCTTTCCTGGTTCAATCTTACATACAGCATTGTACACCAAGATCAGGGAATATAGCAGTATGTGTGTGTATCTGTGCTTGACCACGACCTGAAATAATATTCGAACGACACAAGAGATAGCAGAAGTAATTTATAAAAGAAGTTATCTTTTGCGGAGCGTCCTTTTTGGTTTTAGAGCTATAGCTAAAACTGTATAAAGTTCACGCATCCTCCGTAGAAAAAGGAGGATCCTCCGACCAGGCGGGTGTTGCGTCGTGTGGTCACTTACACACCGGTTGATGTCGTGAATAGGGTATTTGACTAAAAAAAACTAATTAGTCCGTCAGACAGATTTCCAAAAAATACTAGACACGTATTTTTTCTTTTTTCATTTAAACAAAAAATTTACAAATATAAAAGGCATCACTGGAGTGGTGGCTGGTGACGTCACTGGTCGCTAAAAAGTGTACCATCTAGTGACGTCACACGAGTTTTCAACGCGCTATGTCGTCTTCATTTTTTGTTTATATGAAAAAAGGAAAAATACGTGTCTAGTATTTTTTGGAAATCTGTCTGACGGACTAATTAGGTATTATTTAGTTAAATACTCCATTGCTTACTTGATGCAGGAATTGCGTGACATCAGCATGACGTGTTGTTCACATGTCGCGTTATAGGTCATACCACCACACGATCAACTGCCAAGATAGCATAACTTCGCTCAAACATCCTCCCAAGTTCTCACTTCATGGCCTGATAATACAAGTCAGTGATGTGCACTGCCTACTGGCCGCATCCAGCTCAAATCGTGATTAATGTGACAATCCACGATCTTAACTCCTCCCGGAACACGGCACAGATGTGTCTGTACCACGATTATTTATTTTCGGCTGAAGTCGCCTAATGAACGAGATTGCGGACGCTTTGCTTAAATCATTACGCGAAATACGGTACGTTTGAATACCGGGACAGGAGCGGTATATAGATACTTGGTATACCTTCCGTAGGCTGTATATTTTATGTTAACTGTAGTGTATTTATGAACTGTTTTCGTTTAATGCATATTACAAATTTGTGTAATTAAGTCACAGGCGAAAAACAGATGTGGTAAGCACTGCAAATGTTTTTTACCTGGTAATGCTTCAAATTAAAATAGTTTAATATTAGCCTGCATCACCTCGAAGCTGGGCAAAGGTCTCGCTCTGTGACTTTCAGCCCTATCAATCCCGGGCTAAAGTTGAGAACTGGTCGCTTGTTTTCTTCAGCTGATCCCGTCATGTATTAACGATGGTTTAAATACTAAGCTATATGATTTATCGTAATCCAAAATAATTCAAAACAAGATTACTTTTTGAGTAGTTCGTGGCAGTTCATTACTTTAGTTCAAACTCTGACTTAATGCCTTACCACAGTCTCAAAATCATACAGTCGTCCGACGAAGACGTCTAGACAGAGTAATCGTGCGGGGTGTGAGGGACGAGACGCGGGGAAGCGGCACCCGAGCTGCGAACAAAACGATGTTCGTAGCTCGGTATCTATCATTAAGGTTTGTTTTTTTATTTGTTTGTTTTATAATTTGATATGAGTGTCAATTTTGAGTATAATTGGGGCGCTTGTAACGAAGAAGCTATCCTTTTTGACACCCAAAATGGCGGACGTCATTTTTTTATAATTTAATATGGGTGTCAATTAAGTAAATATAATTGTGGTGCTTGTTACGAAAAAGCTATCCTTTCTGAAATCCAAGATGGCGGACGCCAATTTAAATGTATATTAATATGATATGGGTGTTAATTCCGAGGTCGATTGGGGTGCTGGTTACGAAAATGCCATATAAATAATTTAAATCTGTCTCCAGTTGTTCCCTTAGTAAAAATAGCAAATTAATTAAATATAATACAGCTATCGATGTTGATCTGCAATAAATAAATAATTTCATAAATATTGTTTATTTTTGACAACCCTGGCCGATGCGTTACCGTCTAGACGATGTCGGCATTTTACACGATATCAAAGGCGTCGACCTACTGTATGATTTTTATACTGTGGCCTTACTGTGTTTATACCTACGTATATTTCTTAGTTGAAAAAAACTGTTTGTTAACTAATTGAAATACCCTTGCATATACATAGAAACAAACTTAAAGAGCAAAAATTAATCAACAAGACAGTTTCTTACTGACATTGGCCCCGACTCCCTTGTTCACTAACTAAATTAAATTTCAAGTTCGGTGCATTTTTTTTCTTTCAATTCAATTCAATTCTTGATTAATGGCCTTTGTGGGAGAGACGCCACAATTTTGCCAAGAACACGTGCGAACGTTTAATAAACCATCAAACGCTGGAGAGTATTTAGCGCGAATTAAAATAATAATAATATATTTATTTTTTTCTTTCCATTTGATAAAATGTTAGTTTAGACCTGTCAAATTAGTCCGCTTCTGACGTAAAATGACGTATTTCGGTCGCCATATTTATAATCGCGTCTAAACTGTCTATGGAGGAGGTTTTGGCGGGTATTTCAAGATGAGTGTCACGCTCATTTTTTATTGGACTTTTAAAATTATTTATAGTGTCGTTTACTAAATAAAAACGCGTGATTTATGTAGTAAAAAGTGCATTCATCACTGAATGCACTTTTTATAATTCAAAAAGAACAGTGAAATATTGTAGCATAGTGGCCGCATCATGTCTTTACGCTAAACCGCTCCTTATCGTCCAAACGCGGGAAACGAAAGGAGTTAGATTAGTTAGGATAAGTTTAGGATAAGCTAGGATAAGTTAGGATTAATTAGGATAAGTTAGGATAGAAGTTTACTCAAGAATATATTTACTGAAAACTAGGCTGTATGGCGTACTATGCCTTTGCCTTTTCCGTTCAAAAGAACGGAAAGAATTGAACCAAAAAAAAAATGTCTATGGAGTATCTTAATTTGACAGAATTAAATTAAAATGTTATCTTCTATCCTATTCTTAATAAAATAGAAAGAAAAAGATGCACTTGACATTAGTTTAGTTTGTGAACAAGCGAATCGTCGCCACTATCTCATAAAAAAATAAACAACCGAGTACAGATTCAACAATCAATAACATACATTTCGCCGAACATCGCGTAAATATCGCCAACACCTAAACTGAACGCGAGGATAATAAATATTCAACGTATTTTAAAAGGTGCAGCTCAATACCTTGTACATTAGGTCTTCACGGCTTTGCTCTGGGCGACCACGCTGACAGCTCAATCGAAGCATTCACCACGTCAACAATAAGGTATCGATCCTCGGAACAGATAACTTCGACACACCCAGCTAACATAAAGATGTGTTCCTAGATATTGTTAAAGAAACTTGTAGAAAAGAGTTTTTGATAAAAGAGGTTGTTTGATAACGTCGTGTTGTTAGCTGAGTGAGCGATCGTTGTAGTTACCTACTTATATAATGGTGCTCCTACTTCGTCTCTGTCAAATACTTGGACGTGTTATTAGTTGTAAGTGCATGTCTAATTGCGTTTCGTTCCACTATCAAGAATGTTAACATAACAATACTGATTACTTAGTTTGATAAGAATTACAGGTGCATTTGTAAAGAAATGAGTTTATTATTCACTATTTTCTTTATTATCTCTGCCTTAGCAACACAATCTAATTAATAAATATAAAATTACAGTTGTATTTTTATGTCAACTTCGTCAATAAGAACAACCCTTCACCATAGACCAGTTTACTTTTTAAACTTATCTCTCGAACACAAAGCAAGCAAAGATATACATTACAAGTACAGCCTTACACTCATTTCTTACAGCCAGTGAATGAATAACATTATCAGGCCGATGCTTTCTTGTGCTTGGTGTAAATATTTATTCTTACTGGCAATACCAGCCGACATTCCTCGAGTATTGACTACCTACATAAAAATCTCTTACTTGTGTTATGGTTTAATCCAGTGTTTAAGGTGAGGATAAAATAAGTTTTTAGTTGTATTGTAAATTATATTTTACCTGCTTTAAAGTCTGAGTTTAAAATTTAAGTACAGATTTATTTTAGATTACCATCGCCCCACGGTTTCACCCGTTTGTTCGACATTCACATTCACACATCAAAAGTATACCACGTGTTAATTCTAGTTATAAACTATCGGTGTTTCAAATTTCATCCAAATCCGTCCAATAGTTCATGCTAGGAAGATTAACACACCTATACATTGTCACAAACGTTCACGTTCATACTTCTAACACATAGATATTATAAATGCGAAAGTTTACGACGATGTATGGATGGTTATCCGAGAAGATAGATCGCTTAGATGCCCTCGAACTGCTTCAAAACGGCTGAACAAATTTTAATAAATTTCGTATATATATTAATTTGGCATGAGAATAGGTTTTTACATTGATAAAATATTAAACTAAGGTAGATATGTCACTAGCGCACCAAAAAATGAAGCGTACAAAAGGAAGTTAGTACTGTATCTCGCTTTAGTCACTCTCGATACACTCGTAAAAACAAACGACAAACACTAACAGCGCAAACGACAAACAATAGCCATCTTTTTCTTCTCTATGCTTTAGATTGCGCCCCATCTCACTCACACTGTACCAATGTATGCCGAATAAAAATATGCATGTGTGCTGCTGCTGTGTTCGGCACATTTTTTTTTTTTGGTCAGTTTGTTAGATTAGAATATATCGTATCTGTTTAATATTTTATCAATGGGTTTTTATCTATTTTTTATATTACTACTACATACGCGGGTGAAACCGCGGGGCGCAGCTTATGATATTATATATACATGATATATAAAAAGACCTCTGAGTTTGTTTCGGTGTTACTTCTCAGATTAGTAGAGTCAGAAAGGAAACAGCGATCTCATATAGTTTTTAAAATATAATTGACGTGTAAACAAGTTTAAACAAACCTACTTACAAAATAAAATCATTTAACATTTAAACCAAAAAAGAAGCTCGATCACATCTGCACATATCCTGCAATTTATGTCTTTTAACAGAAATGTGGACCAATGTCACTTTGTTTCCTTAGCTGTCACGTATTTATTCACAAAACAAGATCGATCATACACTATCTTAACACGCTTATCAAGAAAATAATATCTACAGCCCACAAATAAAAAGGTCCAATGATCGCAGACAATGATAAAAACAATTAATAATGCTTTAAAAGAAACAGAACATGAAATCTTATACCATCAAACGTTTAAAAATAAGTCATTCTAAAAGGTTACTTGTCACTTGTAATTTCTCCACATATTTTTGCCCGCGAAAAATTTGTGTTGCCAGTTACAATAAATACCGTGTATTTAGTCGTTCTGCGTTTTTGGCGTCACGCTGTGCATCGGACACTGAGTAACGCCACACATTTACGTCCCATCGTATATGTATTATGAACTCGAGTTAATAGTAGCATTCTAGTTTATTTATAACAAAATACAATGGATTAGGGCGAAAATATAATGGATTGTCGAATAAAAATGTTAATTGTGGCAGGTTTAAAAATAACGAGGATACTTATTTTTATAAGGTAATAAATAATTATTATAATGCATGCTTGTGTTTTTTTTTTATAAACTAGTGCTTGGCCGCAATCCCGCCTGATGGTAAGCAGTGATGCAATCGTTGATGGTAAAGCGCGTTAGCCTTGAAGACACTTCAATTGTAGTCAGATGGAAACACCGCCAGATGGGGGAATTAGGTCATGCAATTCCCTCGCACACTCTCCAAGGCAAAATTCATTATAGAACACCGACAGGCTAGCTACTTCGCCTGTTTGCGGTCAGTTAGGTTTAGGTTACTTTGAAGTAATTCATGTCTGCTCTCCTTCTTTCTTCCTAGAGTTCAGCCAGGATAGCGCAAGGACATGTAATAATATTATTGGTTACACGACATCCTACAGGGGCAAGGAAATTCTTAACAGTTTACTACTATATCACACTAATATTATAGAGACGAAATTTCGAATGTTTCTTGCTTTTCACGCCGAAACTACTGAACGAATTTGGATAAAATTTGACACACAGATAATTTATAATCAGGATCAACACACATATTCCCAAGGGATCGAAAATTACGCAGGTGAAACAATGAGTGCTACTAGTTCAAAATAAAGTGACAGAAATCTATGTATGACATTTATGTTGTAAGGAAGACAGCAAGTCAACAACCCGAAACTGTCAAATATTCTCACCCAACTTTGAGCCTTAAGGCTATAACTATAAAGTTTAAAATCTAAGAAAATTGACAGATTATAGTAGATTGATGTGCTGTTTTCTTTAGTATATTCCTATCTTACTAATTTATGTTTGAACTCCGTATAAATCTGAAAGATTATTTTTTCACTAAAGCTAAAGAAATGTTGAACATTTTATATCAACTGGCTAAAAAAGAAGCTGTTTCATTTTTCTTACCAAGTTAATTCTTCAATCCAACCACGTCTAGAAACATACGCACGAATTCAATCCTAAAAGGCATGTATTTATTGTTTCAACTTTAATATTTATGTAAGTTGTCATAAACCAGACAGAATTATGTGTGATCATTAATTTTATTGTAACCAATTGACTTGAATGGCGTATGACGATAGACGCCATATTATTATTACTTTTTTATTTGTGATGTGTTGACGCGTGCAGGTGCGCGGATGTTGCCAGTTGCGAAGAAGTAAATTCATCATAAATGATAAATGGTGCGTCCGCTTACACCGATCTGCACGGTATGAGTACATTTTTTTAATTCGCCTATGGCAACACTTGGTGAATTGAGCGGGAAAATAGATATGTCAGGAAAAAGTACACTGACTTTATGATACTAGATAAGTATAAAACGATTATTATTATCTATTAAATTATGTTACTTTCACGACTTTTAATCGAGGAATGAATAAAAAATTGTGAGTATCTACTTATCTTCCTTTGCGGCTTGTAAACATATAGGTAAGTTAATGGCGTACTTTTCTATGTTCAAAAGTGGCAGGTCGGAACGATTGATCATTTAATTTACTACAGCAACCTTTAATTCGATCTTTTCTAGTACCATTATATAAATGCTTTATTTTATTCTTGTAGGCTTAAAAGCCACAAAAAGTTTTGAGTTTATACAGACTAAATAGCCTAAAACTGGGATAAATGTCTACAAGATTTGATCTGAATCTTTAATAGTCCCGTCACCACAATTATATCCATTGACGAACTAATCAAGAAGTTTCAATTCGGATTCCCATCAATCCCATAGCTGCCCGTCAAAGCATACCAGCCTTAAAACTACATCTTACTTACATCCCCACTTCATCCCAAACCCTCCAATATCTCACTTAAAACATTGTAAAACAATCTTCGCCATAAACCTGTCGAAACATTGTATCTTCGGCCATCAAGAAAGAGACGGAAGAGCTAAGTTCGTTCCCGATTGCGGCACGCTATGCAAAACGTCGCTTTCCCGGACATCGCCGGGTCATTCCCGCAGGAATTGATGAGGTATTCTGGTTACCTCCGCTGTGGATCGTGTATATTTCTGCTAACTTTCGTTTCCTTTCGAATATATTATGCTGGGTCGGAATTATAAGTTTATTGGTAAGGATATACTGTTGGTGTAGTTTATTTGTTTTAGGGGCCAAACTAAAACAAATGGACTACTTAAAGGACTGCATTCTAAATAAAAGAAATACTGGTAACTAATTACTTATATTATGTTTTTTATTATATCGAATATAAAAAAGATTTAATCAATTATTAACTCTCCCTAATTCAAGGCTAACGTGGACCACGATTTCTCGTTTGTTATTTCAAGCTGATGGCTGCCGAGTCTCTTTCTTAGTGATTATTTTAGGCCAGACCTAGAAGACACCGGAATAGACTTTTGCCCAGCTGTTGGACAATGGTAGGTAACTGGAACACTAATCAATTAATCTTAAAATTATTATCATAATGTCTGCATTTAAAATAGACGATCTTTTATTTTGTTACTAGCTTTCCGCCCGCGGCTTGCCCGAGTGAAGTTCGGTTATATCGCGGTTTTTAGTTTTCCCCTATCAAATTTCTCCGGGATAAAAGTACCCTATTATTTAATCCAGACTTTTAACTTTACATCGGCAAAATTTCAAAGCAATCGGTTCAATAGTTACGACGTGATAGCGGAACAAACAAACAAACTCAGTTTCCCATTTCTAATATTAGTAAGGATGTAGTTTGCTTCTATATATTTTTGTTTTATAATTATAAACTAGTGCTTGAACGTAATTCCGCCTGATGGTAAACAGTGAGGCAATCGTTGATGGCAAAGCGCGCTAGTTTATTAAGTTAATTCACTCTAGCCTTGAAGACACTTAGATTGCAGTCAGACGGAAATTATATCGATTTCGCATCCGATTGCGAAAGAAAGGAGGATAATGTTACCAAACGTATTTTAACTACATTTTCAGTAAAAGAAAAACCTACTGGAATTTGATACATAATGCTTACAGTGCAAAAGTGACTGATCTTTAAGTGAAATGAGAAAAGACATGATTTTAATCATTGGTTAGAAAAGTATAATTAGCCGAATAGAATAATATGAATAGAATAAACTGCCCGCGTACTAGAAGCTGACAGGAATATCCAGTCTTAAAAAAAAACAACTTCTGTATTTAGAATACAGTATACGGAATACAGAGATAATTCTCGAATCTAATCGCAATCAATGTCATAAATGTAAAGAAATGAGAGCTCACCGCACTTGACATTCTTGACAATTAGCATTACCTAGCAACAGCAAAGAGGTTTGAATGAGATTCTTAAAGACACCACCCACTGGTCCATCATATTACTGGAATGAAATGCGTACTAAAATCTATAAGTCCCTTAGCTTGGCGCTGCAGGCTTATACCAGCAGGGTAATGGCGTAACACACTATCAGTAGCAATGGGTTTTATTTTGACAGTTCAACAACATTCATTGCGTTTTTTACGTTGTTGAGCAGACACCTTTTCGTATACATGGAGCAATGGATTAGCAATATGCTTCGAAATGAGTCCAACTGTGGTGCAGACAGTTAAAGTTCTTATAATTACAAGAAATGCTCCTATCTGCCAATATCATCATCATCATCTCAGCGTTAATCCCAGTCGCATCCGAAGCTTTTCAGCTTTGGGGTCTGGGGTCCACTTTATCAGTTTAACAGCTGATTTTGACTAAACTTCAATATTTTCCGTGGAGCGACTGCCGTCCAACCTCCACAACCCGAAGGCGATATCGAAGCATTGCAGGTAGACCAATGGTTGGAGTTTTGAGGACTCCGACAACCAGTAACGACTGCCATTAGATGTCCGTATGGCAAGCAGGACCAACGGCTTAACGTGTTTTCCGAGGCACGACCAGACTAGTGCAAATATTCATATTAATGCATACAAATATTTACACTGCGCGGGGATCGAACCCGCACCTCCTTGCGTAGCGGCCGCGTTCGTTACCGCTACGCCACGGAGGCTGTATCTGCCAACAATGCCTTTATTTAATTTACACTTTTGACATTTCTTAGTAACAGATATGGAACTATGTTTAGATTTGAATGTTTTAAATGATGGTAATGGACCTTCTGATCTTACTCAATTATAAATCAGCATCCTTAAGTTTCATAACGGTTAACTGGAATATTAATTAGAACCAAGTTGGTTTGTAACACACAGGCAGACAATTACATAGCGACATTCGACCCTAGCATTAAAATTAACATAATTATAACTTTATTGTCATTAATTATAATTTAAAGACAGTTTACATACTCTATAAGAAATCCTGTTGTCACTAATATAACATCAGTAGAAAATAAACCATTAATTATAATGGCAACACAAACCATCAACTTTTGGTAGAAAATCGCGCCTCAGCTCTCAGACGTCAGCACGGCCATTCTGACATCTGTCAATCAAGTCCGAGAGCTGGCAACATCGGATATTAATATAGATGCTCGTTAGTGAATTCTTATCATCTTGTTAATGGCAACACTTTGGTCATTTACATACCACGTTTGCATACAGCCTAGTTTTGAAAGTTGAATTGGAATTGCATGTATTCTTGATATGTCTACTTGAAAGAGAAAATAGGCTTTTAAGATACAAATATATCTTTATTAATGTAATGTTAAACTTTAGTTTGGATGGTGAACGTAATATGTTTATCGACTATGAAATGATGGGGGTTAAGAGAGTTAGTTTAGTTAGCAAGACGTACTTATAGTATTACAATATTTATTCATATTGGATTTATTGTAGGTAAATCATAATTCTTGTCATTTGTTGTATTAAGTAAATGAGGATGACATCTCAATAATTGTACTAAATTATATTGTAGTAGAATGTACAGAACAAAAAAAAATTAACACCGTACTATGTATGTATGGACGACTGCAGGTCAAGTTACCCGAAACTGTCACATATTCCGTAGGTATCAAGCTTAAACCTTAATGCATTAGAGATAAAGTTAAAAGTCGAATAAAGAAATCTGACAGATTGTAGTAGCTTGATATGCTGTCATCTATACAAGGACATTCTTAAAAATAAATAAATTCTAATTCTAGTCCGATAGTACAACAATCCGGCAATCCCAATGAAAAAACCAATTACACTGCCCGAGCCGCAATCTAACTCTCGGGTGCGTATTACAGAACGTCACTCAAAACTCAAGCTCTACTTATGTCTCGTTTCAAGCCATTTGATTGGTTGAAACTAGTTTTAAGTAATGCTTAAGCAGAGATCAATGCTTGAGTTTCCTTCTGGAATACGGACCTAAATGTCTCAGAGGTCGCGCTTGTTAGCACAGGAGCAACAGGGAACAGTTAAGAAACGAAATAAGAATAACACATTTATTTGGCACAGAATAAAAGACTCAATGTACTAGATAAATACATCAGAGAGCTATAAATAAAAATCAAATATTAAGTATCAAGACCGAAGTCAAAAAATTGCGGAGAGTATGGCTCTCGGTTATACCAAAAAGTCGCAAGAAAGAAGGAAATGATTCTGATATAAAAACCAAACAAAGAACTGGTAAATTTAGATTCGGTGGAGAGGTGTGCGAAGAGGCTAATCGAAGACCCAGACTTGGATAAAAAATGGGCTCAAAAACCTGAAGCACAGGCAAAGTTACCACCCACCAGACACAGTCTTGCCGCCAAGCGATTCGTCGTGTTCCGGCATGATATCTGTTGAAGCCGTACGTAGGACGCGTCTGAGCAGTTGTGTTGCGATGTATGCCGGGTAAGATCCGCCTAATGTTGTTGTCTCGGGAGTTTAGTCGTGGAGGGTCTCCAGATTAATCTCCCTCTGGCGCAGCATCGATGATCGTGTTGTTAGGTTTAACATTGCATCACATCGTTTTTAAGTCATCATCATCATCCCAGCGTTAATCCCAGTCGCATCCGAAGCCTTTTCAGCTTTGGAGTCTGGGGTCCGCTTTACCAGTCCAACTGCTGATATGGCTAAACTTCGACATTTTCCGTGTAGCGACTACCGTTTGACGTCCACAACCCGAAGGCGACATCGAAGTATTGCAGTTAGACCAATTGTTGGACTTTTGAGGGCTCCAACAACCCGTAACGACTGCCACTAGATGTTCGTAGGGCAACCGGGACCAACGGCTTAGCGTGCTTTCCGAGGCACGACCAGACCAGTGCAAATATTCATATTCATGCATACAAATACTTGCACTGTGCGGGGATCGAACCCGCGCCACCTTGCGCAGCGGCCGCGTCCGCTACCGCTACGCCACGGAGGCTGTCGCAACGTTTTTAAGTAAATAGGCTTAATAAACTAGCACGCTTTACTATCAACGATAGCATCACTGCTTATCATCAGGCGGGATTGCGGTCAAGCACTAGTCTATAATTATTTTTAAAAAAATACTATAAGATGCATTTTGGTGAGTGTGCGCGGCAATTGCATGACTTAATTCCATTATCGGACGGACCGTCGTACGGTGAGTATCCACCCTTACTTTATTGACACCACTAAGATCTGAACGAAGCGTTTCGCCTCGCCTTTTATACCGCGCACATCGCAGGTACAATTAACCTACGGCGGTCTTTTCGTCTGACTAAAATTTAAGTGTCTTCAAGGCTAAAGTGAATAGGCTCTTAATAAGCTAGCGCGCTTAAGTGCATCACTGCTTACTATCAAGCGGTATTGTGCTCAAGCACTTCTTCTTCTTCAACCTATAGACGTCCACTGCTGGACAAAGGCCCTCCCCCAAGGCATTCCACGATGACCGGTCTTGTTCTGCCCGCATCCATCGACTTCCCGCGACCTTCACCAGGTCGTCGGTACACTTTGTTGGGGGCCTCCCTACGCGTCGTCTTCCGGTACGTGGCCGCCATTCCAGAAGCTCACTGCCCCATCGGCCATTGGTTCTACGGGCAATGTGCCCCGCCCTCTGCCACTTAATTTTAGCGACTCGAAAAGCTATGTCGGTGACTTTGGTTCTTCTGCGGATCTTCTCATTTCTGATTCGATGGCGCAGAGAAACTCCGAGCATAGCTCTTTCCATCGGCCTTTGTGTGACTTTGACCCTTCGTATGAGGCCTATTGTGAGCGACCACGCACCAGTTCATATATAAAAAAAAGAAAGATCAAGGATCCTATCACATACCTATCTACCGGATATTTTTTACTCTAAATTATTCCATAAGCTGGGCTTAATAGTCATTATGCGGCTTAGCGAAACAAAAACCGTATGAACCTGTTTTCCAACGATTGACATCTTAAGATCGCGAGATGTAAGGGCGCTAACAGACGTGCGACACATGTCATCGGCTGCTGATGACAGCTGACGATCGCCTGTAGCAGGAATCGCGTCTGTTCACACCTTAACTTGTCAGTGGACGATGTAGAGCTGGTGATATTATATTAAAATCCATTACATCCATCTAAGAATAGGGACCCTATTCTGTCTGTTCTGTAAAAACCCCCCTTTAAATAAATATTAAAAGGGAACTGTGTCATCTTGCATTAGCGCTAGACACGTTAACTTGTCTGAGTAAGTACTTGTTACCGCTTGTTGCTAGGCGAGCCTCCTATATCCACCTACGTAGTAATCTTAACGATATTTGTTGCGAGACATAGCTTAACCTACGCTTGCCGCGGTGGGTTTTTGAATGGGAGCTAGCTGTCACCAGAGTCAATCGTCAGCATTTGGTGAAATGACTCCACAAAACACTTCAAAAGTTTTTTTTAGTAGATCGTGCTTAAGTATAGACAACGTTATTTATTGTTTATGCGCAACCTGAATATAGTTTTGTTCAGAATAAGCAACTTTTTTTTTAATAATTATAAACTAGTGCTTGACTGCAATCCCGCATGATGGTAAGCAGTGATGCAATCGTTGATGGTAAAGCGTACTAGTTTATTAAACCTATTCATTTAAAAAACTAAGGAATAGAATCGATTCCAAACATTTTTACACCATGTTATATTTTTTTTCCAAATACGTTTAGAAATTGTTGCAGTGTGGTTACTGAGCGCGCCACGCAGCTTACTATAGATCATAATACTGCGCACGCCCGCGCAATGATGATGCCACAGGTCAACGAACCGCTCGCCCGTCCGAGCGGAGCGTTGGCCATATTTTTGTTGGGACAGCCAAGTAGGATAACAATCTCATAAGTGTGTGTGGTTTCATGATATCTTTTTGAAATCTTGTGCATATATTCTTTACTTAAAAATACTGTTCCGGGTTTCGCATAAATAAAAATTTATGTTGTATACTCATCACGTCTGCTGTTTCGCTAATGAATTTAATTTGAACCTGTTTAACACGGAAGTGTGATTATGCAGCGAATCCAAAAGGCTTCCAGCAGTTTTACATTGAAGGTTATAGTGTTATAGAGTGAGGAACAAGGTGTATAGTTCAATCATCCTCCATGGAAAAGGAAGGATCCGACCAGGCGAGTATTGTGCCTGGCGGGCACTAGCCCGACGATTAATGGCGGGAAGTTTTTGCTAGTTGTGCGGTAAACTTTGCTTGCGAGATGTAGGTTCTCCTTAGCGTCATTATGATGTGTTGTTCATTATGATAACATTATGATATCTTGTGGCGTTGTAGATGCCGCTACATTGTCCTTACCATTAGTTACAATGACAGCGGACTCCACACTCACTTCACCAAGGTTTTTACAGTGAAATGGTAACAGAATCTCTTCTTCTTTTTTCAAGGTGAGATTCAACCTCAACCCTTGATCAATGGCCTCTGTGGAATAGATACCACAATTTTGCCAATAGCACGTGTAGCAAATTATAGAAATTCTTCGAAAATTTTATTTCACAACTAGCTTTCCGCCCGCGGCTTCGCCCGCGTGGAGTTCGGTTATATTGCGCTTTTTAGATTTCCTTCGGGAATAACAAATTTTTCCGGAATAAAAAGTACCCTATTATTTAATCCGGACTTCTAACTTTACGTCTACAAAATATCAAAGCAATCAGTTGCGTAGTTACGGCGTGAAAGCGGAACAAACAAACAAACAACCTCACTTTCCCATTTATGTATATTATTAGTATGACACTTTCCCATTTATAATATTAGTATGATTCGGTTAAATCGCGCTTTTTAGATTTCCTTCGGGAATATAAAATTTTTCCGGGATAAAAAGTACCGTATTATTTAATCCGGACTTCTTTACGTCTACAAAATTTCAAAGCAATCGGTTCAGTAGTTACGGCGTGAAAGCGGCACTAACAAACAAACTCACTTTCCCATTTATAATATTAGTATGATAATGGCGGATATCGCCAATGACAGTTGAAAAAGACGGCCGCATAAACCGTCTATGAGGGAGGTTTGAGGCAAAGTCATGATATGGGCACTATGTTGCGATATTTCAATGTTCTTTATGAATTATTTACTGAATGCAATTTTTACTACATAAATCACGCGCTTTTATTTAATAAACGACACTATAAATAATTTTAAAAGTCCAATGAAAGATGGGCGTGACACTCGTCTTAGCTTTCCCGTCAAAAACTCTAACAGAATCTTACAGCAGAAATAAATATTAAAGTTACTTTAGCTAAGGTAAATACTATTTCAAATAAGAAAGCAATACTGTTATAATATATTTTATAAAAACTGCCATCATTCGAGTATCTCGTATAAAAACTGACTCGGAGGAACTTTTTACAACTGATTGATATCAAACGATCGAGCTTCATAACTGATTTTATCGAAACAGTTATAAGTTAGGTACACTAACACATGAAACACTCCTTTCGGAACAGAAATTTAGAAAACTCATCATGTCAGCATTTCGATTGCAGCCTTTATTTTACTATATTTGACAGAATTTACAGTTAAATAAACATACCAGAAAAATCCGTAACCAGGTCCACGAAGACCGGTGCCTCCTGGGTCAGGGTTGCGGGTTGGTTATACAAAAAACCGTGGCCCTGGCCGTCGCACAGGCAAGTGAAGAAACACGGGTGGATTTTAGTCAGTAAAAGTCTCACACGCCCTTCCGCTGCGCCCAGAGCGGGAGAAGTCTTTTGATGATTTCCCGTCCCAACAAAAAAAAATAAGAATCACGCAGGAATGGACACTTCACAAAAGCGGCGAAAAGTCCCTCTTTCGGGAGGCTAGAGTGCATGGCAACGCACTTTCGCTCTGGACCATAGCCACTGGCTTGGCCGCTGACGAAAGCATGACGCATGACTCTCATTGAAGATGACGGCCTGCTGACCGTGGGCTTACGAGTGCCCATTGCTTTGGTAAGGATCGGGTCCGGGTCAACGGCAAGTTGTGTTTCACGCGCGCCTCAAAAAGATGTCAGCACATAGTGACGGGGTCCATGAAGATCGATGCCTGCCAGGGCTGAGGGATGTTTGAAAGAGGTACCGTGATCCCTGCCGCACAGACAAGTAAAGGAACACGGTTTGGTTTTAGTCAGTAAAAGTCTAACACGCTCATTCGCTCCGCCCAGAGCAGTAAAAAAAATAATGAACATGCAGGAAGACGCCTATTAATGCTGAAACTTATCAACGAATACTGCACTTAAAACGTATGTCCCACGACACAAATGTATCAACACTCGTGCCTACTTTAATGATTGTTTATTCTAATTTCGTCAACCACAATATTTAACATGGCAGCTGGTTTATTGATTAGAGCCTCGATCAGTCTTACGCGTGTACGAATATCAAGTAGATATTCAATAAAATAACAACGTAGTGTTGTGCTTATTACAAGAAAATCAAGTATTATAATTACAGAGTAAATACTTGTTTAATCTGTAGTATAAACGCGTGTCATATCAGAGATGTTTATCAGCACAATCTTCGATGTTATCTTTTGAATATATCAGCTCGGATTGCGATGTGAGAATCACTGGTATAGTGGACTTGGGACGAGTTTGGATAATAATTTTATTTCAATGAAGCTCGGTATTTGAAGAGCTCGTAGAATCGGGCATGACGCAGAACAGACTTTAATAATAATCCATACTAATATTATAAATGCGAAAGTATCTCTGTCTGTCTGTCTGTCCGGCTTTCACGCCAATACTACTGAACCGATTGTAATGAAATTTATTACACAGATAGTCTAGAGCCTGAGAAAGGACATAGGCTATAAAACATCCCGCTATGACCATTAGGAGCAGAGCAGGAACAAAAAGTGTTGCGGAAACGGAAGTAAACGCGGATGTACTACATATTGCTCCCATTATTTTAACAGGGGCTTATTTTATATCAACTTAGCTCATTTGGCTAAAATGTTACGCGGGAGCTAGTCTTTAATAATACTCTTTATTTCAAAAACCAAATACAATTTTTTCCATCTCAATCAGACATAAAAAAATAAATAAAACAATTAAGTACAACGCTATGCATTTTGAGAGTGACCGTCTGTGTCCGTGCTTGTATAAGCTGTGTTACAGACACAGGCGACTCCCTCATTACAATAAAATTATTCCTTCACAATTTGCTGCACTTGGTAGGAGTTTTGGTAGTATAAGACTTAATTTAACATAATCACTTATTAAAAATTTATGCAAGGACTGGGTGTGTGCGATGTAGATGTAAGTGTGGGTATGTATAATGTGGGTGAATACGTGGGTATGTGTGTGTATGTGTGGGTGCGTGACTGAAGACTGCCAACGGGGCCGAAAGTTTCTGAAGAAGGTTCTGCCGAAATGAATTACCTGCCGAAAGACTTCACACATAGCGGACGTCTTTTGGCTGATGTGAATTATGAATGTAGAAGGCTTGTAGCTCTCATGGTTTTCTCTAAATACATAGACCCAATTTACTTACTTAAACTGAAGCTTCAATCTCCCTCTAGCGCAGCATCGTTGTTCATTTTGTTGAGTTTAACATTGCATGACCTCGCTCAACTGCCGTCTTCCTTCAAATTCACTTTTTTTTTGAGAGAATTAGCTTAATAAACTAGCGCGCTTTACCAACAACGATTGCATCACTGCTTACCATCAGGCGGGATTGCGCTCAAGCACTAGTTTATGATTATAAAAAAAAATGCTAAGGCACAATTGCGTTGCAAGATATGGTAATTCATTTTAATATAGTCCTTAGCGGGTTTAGTTGTGTTCTCACAAGCATTATCTGAATTTTAATTTATTCTGATGTTAAGATACCTTGAGTCACATTCTCTATAGACACCAAAGCTCCAGAAGAGCTGCTCCAAAATATGACGGATGTAACTACAATATTAAATAGCATCTCCTCAACATTCTCAAGTCCACAGCTTACGCAGTCAGTAATCTTAAAGAACGGCAATACTGCAACAGAATACATTGTGTGTTAATATATTCAGATGTCTGCGCACCTATCGCTGAATAATTGGAGTCGCCCAGTCGCCCTTTATCGTTGGACGGAACTTTTAAGCTCACTGGATGATTGGGTGGGCAATTTAAATCGAAATATCTAACTTGTTTGTCTTAGCTGTGTTCTTTAGAGACAGGGATACACGTTTAGAAAACCTTCTTGTCTCCTGGTGGTCCTACGAATGATGCGGTATATACCGTCCCATACCCCTTCCCTGTCTTGTCTTCTACAGAACTCCTTCCAACTTTCTATTTGGGCGTTCTTGGCACTCATATTCTTTTTTCTTTTTCAGGTACTCAGTTAACACTATTTCTTTGCGGTACGATGCCGTGTTTCTAATTTTTCGCCTGAAGGTAGTGGCAACTTTCTTCAGCCTTGCGAGCTCATCATTCCACCATGGGACCTCGAGTACCTTGTACTCTCGTTTAGAAAACCGTAGTGGGCCACATTATCAACAGTCTATCCTCCCAGTTTACTGCTTTACATAGAATCCTTGCGGACTGTGCCACAACACTTTTCCTCATCCAGTCTGTCCCAACAATCTTTCGAATGGCGTCTGGTCACAAAGTCAGGAGGCAAAGTTATAAGAATAGCGGGTACATTCCCATATGATAGCGAAGCGGGCGAGTAGCCCCGTGTAGTACCGGGCATAGAATAGTACTAACCCATATCCTCCCGTGAGTGTTGTAAGAGGCGACTAAGGGAACTCTCACCAGGGAAGCGGGTAGCAGCGCTTCTCCTATGGAATAACAAATTACTGCGATCCCCAACCCGACTGACAAGCATGGGGATTATGGCAATGCCCCCAATGGAATGAAAGCCTTGGGGGAGGCCTTTGTCCAGCAGTGGATCTCTATTGACTGAGACCCCTCCTCAGGAGGCTCTCCCAGAGGGGAGGGACGAGTACTTCGCCGCTTCTTGTTTTCTGACCTCTTGTTTTTGTATTTATCTATATACTTAGTAGATAATAATTATATTTAAAAGGGATACTATATGTATAAGAGAAATCAGCTTCCTAATTGCATAACACAATATTACTACCAGTTAGAATCATTTCCAAGCATATTTCTAATCCATTGCTCCATGTGTTCCAAAAATTTGCCCGCTCAACAACGTAAATAACGCAATGAATGTTGTTGAACTGTCAAAATAAAACCCATTGCTACTGACAGTGTGATACGCAATTACCCTGCTGATATAAGTCTGCAGCGCCAAGCTAAGGGGCTTATAGATTTTAGTACACATTTCATTCCAGTAATATGATGGACCAGTAGTTGGTGTCTTTAAGAATCTCGTTCAAACCTCTTTGCTGTTGCTAGGTAATGCTAATTGTCAAGTGCTCAGCTTCATAATTTTCTCATTAAAGATGATAGCGTATAATACTAGGCTTATCGAATGTGTGAAACCAGACAAATTAACCGATAAACCTTAATCAGTTGTTAGACGATGTGACCATGGAACTTATCTAACAGGTTTCCAGAAATATTACTAGGTATTGGTTATCGATTTCAAAATAATAATTGAACAGAAAATGGACCATAGCACCAAAATTCTCTATTTTGTGCGTGCAGATCTTTATACACCTACAACATTATTTTTTGTCCGGAGTTTGGTCGTGGAGGGTCTCCACTCTTAGATTAATCTCCCTCTGGCGCAGCATCGTTGGTCGGGTTGTTGGGTTTAACATTGCATCACCTCGCTCAACTGCCGTCTTCCTTCCTACTCACTAAGATTTTTAAGTGAATTGGCTTAATAAACTTGCGCGCTTTACCATCAACGATTGCATCACTGCTTACCATCAGGCGGGATTATAGTCAAGCACTAGTTTACAATTATCAAAAAAAAAAAAAAAAAATATTTCTAATATACTCAGCATGAATCAGAGTTCCAATAAAAACTAGGATAAAATTCGGCAGTTGCATTTAAATGTACTGCGTGATTCAGTGGTTGAGTGATCGACTACTGCGCTGCGTGTCGGTTTGAACCCCGCACGGAACAAATACATATTTTTATGAGGCTTCCGTCGACTGGGACCGCAATTAACTCGGACCGCGGTCCCAGTCGCCGGATTCATAAAAATTAAATAATTTTCTTCCGGCGACTGGGACCACTCATAGGTAACTTAATGAAAGTTTATTAGACAAGCCGAAATCGGTACAGTCAAACGAATAAACATCTAAATTATTGATATGAATATCATTGACTCGTTCTAGATGATGTTCATGATTTTATCCTATGCGCTTATAAATTGACCTAGCCCGTTTTTATATAATTCACACATGCAGATAAACACACACAAAGGCAATAGCATTGTATGATAGTATATTACTATTTCTTTCTAACTCGTAAAATTATTCATACAAAATATTTACGTAGTTCGTATCGAGTATCGACGAATTTAGGGTCAAGCTTTAGGGCTATATTTGACCGGACACTTGAAAAAAAAAGGATGTTATAAAATTATAACATTATTTTTAAATTTTAACACAGTTAATACTGATTTTGTGTGAAGCCATAACGGCCATTTTTAGGGTTCCGTAGCCAAATGGCAAAAAACGAAACCCTTATAGATTCGTCGTGTCTGTCTGTCCGCCTGTCCGTCCGTATGTCACAGCCATTTTTTCCGAAACTATAAGAGCTATAGGTACTGTTGAAACTTAGTAGGTAGATGTATTCTGTGAACCGCATTAAGATTTTGATGCAAAAATAATAATAAATATTGGGGGTCCCCATACTTAGAACTGAAACTCAAATTTTTTTTTTCGTCAAACATACGTGTGGAGTATCTATGGATAGGTCTTCAAAAATGATATCGACTTTTTAAAATATTTTTTTTCTAAACCGAATAGTTTGCGTAACAGACGCTTCCAAAGTGGAAAAAAGTTGCCCCCCCCCCCCTCTAACTTTTAAAATAAGAAAATGAAAAATCTAAAAAAGCATATGATGTACATTACTATAAAAACTACCAACGAAAATTGTTTTGAAAGAGATCTAGTAAGTATGTTTTTTTTAATACCTCGTAAATCGTAAACCGCTTATTACCGCGTAATCTTTCATACAAATAACTTAAATCCTTTAATTTCATAATCAATGGTACAGAATGTACTAGTCGCCTCTACGATTTTTGAAAGCTCCCCTTGATTTCCCTGGTCTTCCATCATCAGATCCTGACCTGGTGACTATGGGACCACCTGGAAAGTATACACTTTCGAAAAAAAAAAGAGAATTCTGCACATCGGTCTTAGAGTGATCGGTGAACATATGTAAAAAAAAAGATTACGAAGAATTGAGAACCTCCTCCTTTTTTTGGAGTCGGTTAAAAAAAGATTTTTACTCAATTATTACTTTGTCGTTTGACTGTACATTATTTGATTTCAGTTATCATTTATGAGTGGTCCCAGTCGCCGGAAGAAAATTATTTAATTATTATGAATCCGGCAACTGGGACCGCGGTCCGAGTTAATTGCGGTCCCAGTCGACGGAAGCCTCATTTTTATGACCTACAGGTAGTTGTTCCGGGTCTGGCTGTGTGTGTATGTGAGTTTGTATGTTTGTAAACGGATCCACGATGCAGGAAAAAATCCTAGTGTGGGGCAACGTTATTATAAAATAATAATAATAAAATACATTTCCATAATTAAAATCTATACTAATATATAAAGCTGAAGAGTTTGTTTGTTTTAACGCGCTAAACTCGGGAACTACTGGTCCGATTTGAAAAATTCTTTTTGCGTTGGATAGCCCATTAATCCAGGAAGGCTTTAGGCTATATTACATCACTATATGCAGCATAACTAACTCCACGCGAACGAAGTCGCTGGCGGCCGCTAATAAATCATGGATATAATTTATTGTCACCCTATTAATTTAACTGTACCGATTTAGCACAGTCCACTACACAAAACTTGTGTGTCTGTCCAAGCCCGTCTGTGTGCAGTAGAGACAGTCACCGTGTCAAAACGACGCTAACTAAACCTGTGGCACTGGACCTACCACATATTTTTATATTATGCTTATCACGTAGGAGAATCTAGGATGGATATACGGGATGAAAGTTGGGATCGCTGAATGAGTATTTTATTGTGAACTCAGTTTATGGAAGGCAGCCGCTGTATTTAGAAGCAATTTTCCCAAGCTAAATAATCCCTTTTAACATTAAGGCTGATTTACACGCTGCAATTTAATTGCCCATGGCTTTAATTAAGTTGAAGCAACAATAAAAGTTGCATTGTCTAAACACCATTTAGACGATGCAAGTCATTGGTTGCATCAATTTTATTGTATGCCATAGGCAATTAAATTGCACCTTGTAAATCAGTTTTTGTTGCAACATGCATGTTGATTTATTAATTTAAATAATCAGTGTGTGTTTTTATTCATGTTAGAAGATTTTTGGAGTTTATTGGAGTTTACTCCTTAAGAATAGATTTTCATATATAAGGCACCCGGTATGAGAAAAACCCGAGTTACTAATAACGAGTAACGAATTTTAAGCGTTACTATTTTAGTGCACACCTTTGGTGCGCAACTTTCTAATCTGGCTGTGAGTGTATTAAGACTTACATAGGGTATGCTGTATATAAAATGAATAAATGTATATTTATTTATGAATATTATTTTTTTATAGGGTATGCTGTATATAAAATGAATAAATATATGAATATTATTTTTTCATTCATTTGTGAATGAAAATCTTTTTTCAGTTAAATAAACTCTTTTTGCGTTTAGTTAGATACTCGTACTTAAGGAGTAAACTCCAGTCGTGCGTCGGAGCTGGCACACTTTTTTTTAGTAGGTTCTAAAGATCCCATGTTCGACGCTCCTACTATCTATTTATCTAAGTAGTTGTAAATTATTTCATATTTCTGCCTTCCACTATATCATCAAATGTTTGGCGCCGATTCTCTTCTTCACATACTAAACCAAATTTTAGTTAAGTACATCTTTTTCTATTTATTTCATTAATAAAATGATAGAAGATAACATTTGACTTTAATCCTGTCAAATTAAGATACTCCATAGACAATTTAGACGCGATTATAAACATGGCGACCAAAAATACTTCAATTTACGTCAGGAGCAGACTAATTTGACAGGTCTGAACTAACATGTTATCTTCTGTCATTTTCTTAACGAAATGAAAAGAGATGATTGAAGATGATGAAGATTTGAACTTAAATTTAGTTTAGTTTCGGAATCGTAAGGGAATCGGGGCCATTATTGTCTCCCTGTGGGTTTAATTTGGTAGCGTTAAAATACTAAATTAATAGTGGCAACTAGCTTGGACTTTTTCTAATATGGAGGCAATTCTATTAATTCTAAGAACGTTCATGGGCAATC
The DNA here is from genome assembly GCA_017933935.1 of Sesamia nonagrioides. Lineage (NCBI taxonomy): Eukaryota > Metazoa > Arthropoda > Insecta > Lepidoptera > Noctuidae > Sesamia > Sesamia nonagrioides. The sequence goes on along the minus strand of JADWQK010001239.1, from coordinate 527,637 downwards.
TCAATGTGTCATGTCATTTAATTTCAATACATTCTTGACAAATTTTTGACATTTATTGTCATTGAAATGAGACTGCGAGTAGATTTTTCACGATAACTGACGTTCTAGCAGCCTTGTCTAATAAATTTGTCATTTCAATACGATTCCATTGTCATTGTGCTAAAAGTTCGTAATCTGTTAAATTCATAATGATCTATAAATTCGGTCAGTTGTCCCGTAATGAAATGCTGATAGAGTGACATTTCCGTATTGCCATTATTATAAAACCCGTTAGCAGAAATGATTTTCTAAAAACCAATTTATTTGAATATTTATTAATATGGAATGGAGTGATTGACCACTGGATAGTCATAATGACGCAATTTTGTTAGTAGATTACGAAACTTGCCAATATCCATCATTATGAGATCATTGATTAACCATTTTGGCACTATTGTAATAGCAGACTAGGCCCCCCGGTGTCAGAACGGATGATTAAAGTATTTCTGATGTGCCCGCCACCATCCCCAACTCCCGTATGTTTTCAAAGTCAGAGCGCCCTGCATCACCAACCGTGAGAAATAATAAGCGCGCGTTGGCAGACACATCACACAATACTTTATTCAACAAATACGACTTACTTTTGTTTATGACATGCGACACTGTTTAGGGTGCCGTAGCCAAGTGGCAAAAACCAAAATCTTATAGATTCGTCATGTCTGTCTGTCCGTCCGTATGTCACAGCCATTTTTTTCCGAAACTATAAAAGCTATTCTGTTGAAACTTGGTAGGTAGATGTATTCTGTGAACCGCATTAAGATTTTGATGCAAAAATAAAAAAAATAATAATAAAAATTGGTGGCTCTCCATACTTAGAACTGAAACTCATTTTTTTTTTCATCAGACAAATACATATGTTGTATCTATGGATAGGTCTTCAAAAATGATATCGAGGTTTCTAAAATATCTTTTTTTCTAAACCGAAGTCCCCCCCCCTACTATAACAAAAAAAAAACATGTGATGTGCATTACTATAAAAACTACCAACGAAAATTGTTTTGAACGAGATCTAGTTAGTAGTTTTTTTAATACCTCGTAAATCGTAAACTGCTTATTACCGCGTAATCTTTCATACAAATAACTTAAATCCTTTAATTTCGTAAATCGATGGTACGGAACCCTTTGTGCGTGAGTCCGACACGCACTTGGCCGATTTTTTATACTGCAAGCAGCATGTGGAAACATTTTCCACTTCAAAACGATCACGAGACAGAATGGAAGCTGCAAAATATTTTTATAAAATAAGAAGTCGGGTATGACAAGAGTACGAGATACTTTCCTGCATAGCTAAAACTACGAAACTCTTGAAAAATACCATCTGGAAAAGTCATCATCATCAACCGTTTTTTATCGTCCCACTGCTGGGCACAGGTCTCCTCTCATACATACACCACGCTTGCTCAATGCGGGTTGGCGATTTCAGACTTAAAGTCCAGGTTTCCTCAAGATGTTTTCCTTCACCTTCTGGAAAAGTAAACCCTATTATTTCTTAAAGCAGTCTCTGGAGACTGTACGCTTGCGGTTTTGTGAAAGTTATCTTTTCAAACTTTTAAAATACCTTTGTTAGTGTGAAATTCATTATAAATAATAAGAAACATAGACGTAAATAGGTACTTATATTTACATACTTTGTAAATTGTCATACCCTTACAGAGATCAGATCTCTCGAATGTAACACCTACTTATCACATGAGACATTATATAACTTGAATTTGTGAAGTTTAATCGGGAGAAGTCAAATATATACCTGTAGCAATGGTCGCAGTCGCTACAATACAACAATAACACAAAGGATTGCCCAACTATCGACGTCCCAACGATTGACGACCTTCCGCGAAAGGGTGCACATAAATCATACCAGTGTCAAACAAGGATCTTGGAAGACAAAGCGCGTATGTAAGACAAAGCGCGTGGGTCCTGACCGCCTCAGCAAGGGTGTCGCACATCTGTTAGTTAACCCATTGTGCGTTGGAGAAAGCGCCGCGGACAACGCGATTCTGTTAACCCATTGTGCGCGGGAGAAAGCGCGCGGACAATATCGAACCGCCTTGCACGTGGACCGAAGGCGCGGTCACTGTCCACGGGCCAATCATACGGCACGTTCTCCCATGATCAACGAATCAACATCAAGATCAGTCAGCCCCACTCCGGTTTAGAGATAGCTGTATTATTGTTTAGTATTTAAGCTTGTGCATAGCTTGTAAGACACATTATTATCAGATATATTCAGACATTTTACATTGTACATTTTACGCATCCGCTGCACATTCTGTAGTGACATAGTCGCGTCTCTCCTCTTGTAATTAGGTAGCTTATAGCATACATTGTACTCTCGACTTACGTGCAATATACAACGTTCTACCTATTCGCGTTTTAATTACACAACACGCCCTACGCGCTAAATACCAACTACAATGTCTCAAAATGGAGAGAATCCTGAAAAAATCAACAGAACAAAAAGCTCCTAACCTACATGTTTTTTTTTTTCCTTCTTTGGCAACTGAGCCGGTTTCGACTATTCTGCCAGTGTCACTTGGTGAACCTACTTGTTAAGAGTCATGTTAATTTACATAAATGTCATTTTTAACACCAACTTTTAATCTCAACTTTTTAACTGTGGCAACCTTTGATTTGGCTATAACTCCTTTGACAACTCGTACGTCGTTGTTCGTATTAATTATAACATACGATCTAATACATCACAACCAGTTTCCAATCCAATTTATTGCAGACCTCATTAGGCATAGACCATAGAACACCCAGGACCAAGAGAACGAATTATTTTTTTTTTCGCAGCAATAAATTTGGGGAAAAGTTTATCGTCTCTCAAGAGTTTTCTTACAAAGAATAATAGTTTAATATTAAAGGTTTTTCCGCACCGGAAGACGCAGCGTGGGTCCCCCTACAAGGTGGACCGACGACCTGTTGAAGGTCGCGGGAAACCGCTGGATGCGGGAGTCGTAGGACCGGCCTTCGTGGATATCCTTGGGGGAGGCCTATGTCCAGCGGTGGACGTCTTTCGGCTGAAATGATGATGATGACGACTTCTACAGCATTTTACATAGTTCTTTAGCGACGATGAGCACTTTTGTTGGATGGGGTAAAGCATTGAATTAGCGTGAGCGTGACCGATCACCGACCCGACACCGTCATCGCTACAGCGAGATATACATATGTATACTATGTATGTATAGTGTATACAATAAATAAATAAATCTATATCTATACTAATACTAATCTATAAAGTAAATAATAAATATATACGGACAAATCACACAGATTGAGCTAGCCCCAAAGTAAATTTGAGACTTGTGTTATGGGATACTAACTCAACGATACTATATTTTATAATGGATACATATATAGATAAACATCCAAGACCCAGGCCAATCAGGGAAAGATCGTTTCCCATCATAACCTGGCCGGGGATCGAGCCCGAGGCCTCAACGTCGCAGGCAGGCGTGTTGACCGCTGCGCCACGGAGGACGACGGTATGGATGGCGTCACCGCTGTAACTATTCGTTATTTATTTTTTTAATGAACAATGGGTTATAGCTAAAGTAACAACTGAAATCATTATTATGTAATAATTATTTCAGGTTTTCAGTCCCACGATTACCTTTTTCTTATTTTTACACATTTTGCTACAAATGATACAGAATTATCTACTAACCAACGTAATAGCCCATCGTTTTAGGTAGAAATACTAAATGTCATACTCCCCCCACAATGTATTCTCAACAAACACTCTTCAATATCACAATTTTATCAAACTACACCGAGACTCATTTACTTATTACCATAATATTTGTGTCTCAATTCCGCTGTATATTTCCAAATGGCCGTGTATTAAGATAGAATATAACACGACAGGACTATTACGTATCGTTTGATATCATAGTGCTAGATACACAATTAAATGTTAGTATGCATATATATTTATGACTGTCCTAGGGCGTGGGCTGACTAACATTTTCAAGTGATAGGTCCTGGCACCGATACCCTTATAAAAAAGTAAACTAAATTAAATTTAAGTTAATTGCATCTTTTTCTTTCCAGTTCATTTAGAAAATGATTGAAGATACGTACTAGTTTAGTTCTGTAAAATTAGTCAACTCCTGGCGTGATTTTTTTTTTAATTTTTATATAACAAATACGCACTTCACACCCACGAAAAACCCACAAAACCATACCTACACTCCGTGGGCGTACCCGGGGGGCAGGGGAAGCAGCTCCTCCCCCCCTCCCTCTACCCCCGGATATCTCGCAGGACATGTATGATCTTCCCTAATTACTAAACAAAGTATAGACGTAGACTTGTCTGTAACTTTCCAAAAAACTGCGACTATAGCGCACAGATTACCTACTCTGAAAATTTAACACTTGCCCCCCCATGCCTGACTTGCCTTCCACTAGGCCTGACTCCCCCCATAGGTCAGAAACTGGGTACGCCCATGCTACACTCACATGGTCATCAGGTTTACTTTGCTGTCAAATCTTTTTAAATTAATTATTGCTTTGTATTTTCCTTTTCTGTATTACCTTAGTCATTTAGCTTTAATCACAAAAGCATTGTCACCTCTTAGTAGACTTTTGCATTAGTTGAGACCATTGATGGTTAGGATGCCTGGAGACTATATCACAGATAGTCCTATTACAGGCTCCAGTTTCCAGAACATCAATATATTTTTAAAAACTTAACTTAAATAAATATGAAACCCAGAAGCCCAGAGCCTTACTAAAGCCTACGCAACACTTGCCTAGCACGCGGCGATCGCTTAAAAAGCTATTAATCGCAGTGAGTCGTCGGACGAGTAATCAACCTATAATTTATTAGTACATTTATGCGCAATGCTGCATCGAGTCATACGCATGTACCGAGCCATTTGCTCTGCGGACATTAATGAGGATTATTTACAAAGGCTTAAAAAAGAAATACATATGTGTAGGTTACTAGCTATTATTGTTATAGTGAAGTCGTCAGTGGAGTGTGATGCAAGCTATATTTGCTCCATGGATGCAAGCGATGCTTTTTTAGTTTTACATTGGAGTTTTGACGGGAAAGCCAAGATGAATGTCAGGCTCATTTTTCATTAAAATTTTAAATTATTTATATATTAATAGTGTCGTTTACTAAAGCGCGTGATTAATGTTAAAGTGCATACAGTGAATAATTCACAAAGAATATTCAAATATCGCAGCATAGTGTACTTTGCATCAAATCTCCCTCGTAGACGGCTCACGCGGCCGTTTTTCAGGCTGTTTTAATGTTCACAATACCTACCTACACTGCACTCAATGAGGAGTAGGATCTTTGAGAAAGATAGAAAAAAAAACGTTAATTGGCGGTAAACGTGACGTAAGAGTTAAAAAAAAACACAAAAATATAAGAAATGGTTGAGAAAATATGCGTCACATCAACGCAAAACGGCTGTCGCTCAGCATTATGCTGCGATCCCATGCAAAACTGAGCCCAGCGCTGGTTTTCAGCGACAGCCGTTCTGATTTGAGTAACTGCTTACTCACTACCCAAATAAGTAAAGAGTAGGTCAAAGTAATTAACTCCCCTTCTCTTCAAAAAATAGAAAAGAACACATGACTAAAATAAATTATATTTAAATGTTTTTTTTTTCATGTACAGTCTTAAACTGTTAAACTTACAATACTGACCTAAATGTCATATAAGTGGTGACATTTCAATCCCTACTCATATCATAAATGCGAAAGTAACTCTGTCTGTCTGTTACGCTTTCACGTCTAAAACTAACTTTCACTGAACTGATTATATTGAAATTTGGTACAAAGATAGAGTTGACCTTGAAAAATAACATAGGATAGTTTTCATTCCGGACTTTTGAAGAGTTCTCTTGGAAACGTGATATAACTGAACTCCACGCGGGCGAAGCCGCGGGCGGAAAGCTAGTTCTATTATAATTTTTCTGTTCTTTTTTTATCATGAAAATATTGATATGTAAGAATATAATATATATGGTGTTACAGTAAATTTACTTCAGCATATCCTGCCATAACATGTACACACATAATCAGCCTATAATATTCCCACTATTGGGACACGGTCCTCCTCTCGGTGAGAGGGAGTGAGCCGTACACTACCAAGGCGCTCAGTGCAGGTTGGTAGATGTCACAATGTCTTCAAAGTTTTACCTCTAGTATGCCGGTTTCCTTCACCGTTTTGAGAGCAGTGATAAAGAAATATTTACACAAAGTAAAGCGCCTGACGGGTATCGAACTTACGCCCTACAATTTGTAAGTCTTTGGCAAATGAATTGATGACCGTCATCATCATCATTGCGCAGCCTGACTTCATCCACTGTTAGGTATAGACCTCTGTTTTCCTGTGCCAACCACCACTCTCTTGTGCCAACCTCACTCAGGTTTGTCCCTCGATGCCGACAATGTCGTCTGCTCTCCATTGATGATTGTAAATTGTGGTTATGAGGACCTAAAGTAGAGGATGTTGTAGCGACATTGCGTTGGAACCTATTGATAAAAAACATGTTTAGTCGGTAGTTATTTAAGAGTACCAAAACAGGTGCATAGCGGTTATCTATTAGAATCAGCAAACATCGCTACATTTTCATTCAAAAGGAGTCATTAACAAAACTCAAACAAAATAAACTTAAACACAGCGTAAATAGTTTCCCACAATTATGTAAATACAAATACGATTGCTATATGCTAATGAGGCGTTTTGTGCACGTGCAACTTTTTATTACAAATAATTTATTTTATTGCTAATTAGTTGCCTTTAACATGCAATTGGTCACCTATTACTGCTTTATGTAAATCATTTGTAAACATTTGTAAACGATAAGGTGCCTTCAAGTTATTTATGTTTAAGTACTTCATAAAAAGGTGTTAATGTAATGTAAATTAAGATCATTTGTTAATAAAAAATAATGTTCGCCTCTTCATTATGTGATAAATTAAGTCACATGAGCTTCATCATCGATTATTCTGTCTTGAAATGTAATCTCTTGAGAATATTTTCTTTATAGAACTGTGTTGTATATCTATGGAAATCTATGTCGGTTCTGCTAGACAAATTTTGTCTTCTCGATAGTACATATACAACGTGTAACATAAAGGGTATATACATAACAAGGGCATGGCATCCTTACACAATATCAATTAATATTGGAAGGGTTTTTAATCCTATTTCTTTATTTTAGAAAGTTATGAGGAAAAACACCGCCTGTGATAGACTACTACCATACTAGGCGCACAGAATTATTGAAGAAATTTATCGGATTTTTCCAAGTAATGTGACGTGTAACGAGTAGTTAATAACTTATGTAGTGTAATGCGACGTTCGTTATGATTTGATTGTAAGAAACACACGAAACCGAAAATTTGGTATAATTTTTTTGAGTATTTTATTTTGAGTTGAAACCCTTCCCATATCGTTTGATATCATCTAAAGATGCCGTGCCCTTGCTATGTATATACCCTTTATGTTACACGTTGTATACGTACCTTTCTCCTAAATTCAGTTAATACTTGTAGGAGCATCATAATACTTGTGACAGCCTCCGTGGCGTAGCGGTAGCAAACTCGGTCGTTGCGCATGGAGGCGTGGGTTCGATCCCCGCACAGTGCAAATATTTGTATGCATGAATATGAATATTTGCACTGGTCTGGTCGTGCCTCGGAAAGCACGTTAAGCCGTTGGTCCCGGTTGCCCTACGAACATCTAGTGGCAGTCGTCACGGGTTGTTGGAGCCCTCAAAAGTCTAACAATTGGTCTAACTGCAATACTTAGATATCGCCTTCGGGTTGTGAAGGTCAGACGGCAGTCGCTTCACGGAAAATATCGAAGTTTAGCCAAAAGCAGCAGTTAGACTGGTAAAGCGGACCCCAGACTCCAAAGCTGAAAGCTACGGATGCGAATGGGATTAACGCTGAGATGGTGACTTGTAGGAGCATCATTATCATTCTCCAGCCCGTTATTATTTCAGTCAAAAAACGTCCACTGCAGCCGGTCGATCCTGTAATAATCCCACCTTGAAAAGGTTAGGCGAAGTAAGCTTCAAAACATTAAGCCTGAGGAGAAGGCACGAATTGCTCCACGCGCGCCTCTCTCAGACATCGCAGGGGAAGCCAGACACCTCACTCCCCCGTAGACCCGAGGAGGCCCACAGTTGCGGGTATCAAAACATCGTCCGTTATTTACTCCTCCCTATTCATAAACGTTGCTTAAAGTTAATTAGTGATAAGAGTCTGCTTAACCATACATTTTTGACGTTTTAACGTCACTTAACTATCATCGTTTATAAATAAACACCTAAGTGTTCTATGCTACGGCTTTGGTTTCCGCACTCAGTCCCTCCAGTGGACAATTTTGCGTATGCCACCGTAGTGTTTAATGGGTTTATTAATAAACGATGATTATAAGTAAGTGACGTGCAAACCTCAAAGTATATGGTTTATGAATAAAGGGGTCTTTCTCTATATGTTCCGAAGTTATGAGAATTTTTATACATTGATACCAGAGTGTAGAAAACGATCTTTCCAAAGTTAAATAAACACATCACGTTATAGTGGTATTAGCAAATAATTTGGACAGTTATCGACCTCAAAAGTTCAACAATTGGTCTAACTGCAATGCTTCGATATTGCTTTCGTGTTGTGGAGGTCAGACGGCAGTCGCTTCACGGAAAATATCGAAGCTTAGCCAATACTAGCAGTCGACTGGTAAAAGCGGACCCCAGACTCCAAAGCTGAAAAGCTTCGGATGCGACTGGGATTAACGCTGAGATGATGATGATGAGTTATCGACCTACATAGTGCAGACACGTTTATTTTAATTTAAGAAACATACATACATATGTATTTTTCTTGTTTCGTCTACATAGACGAATCATCATTATCATCAACCTTTTTTTATCGCCCCACTGCTGGGTACAGGTCTTCTCTCATACAGAGAAGGATTGAGATTACTCAATGTGGGTTGGCGATTTCAGACTTAAAGTTCTGGTTACCTCAAGATGTTTTCCTTCACCTTTTTTTAATCAGTCAGTGGTGTCCAAGATATACTTAGTACGCTGGCCTAGTGCGGGTTGGTAGATGTCACATTTCTTCGAGAAGTTATTTGTCATTTAGTACTGTTCTTTTTTTTTTGAAGTTCGTTGTTTTTTTTTTTTGTAAAAAACGTTTTATTGTATATACTTATACGAACCCTCGCACTTGGCCAATTTTTTTAAAAATTATAACGGTAATTTATATTCTTTTGGATCGATGTCTTTTAAGTCATGTATTTTTTACACTGTCTATAAAAGCTTTACATTTGCTCACTTCCCTTGCAAAGTATACCAAGAAATATGATCCAATTCGCGTTGCGTGTTCAGTACACATTTCGGCGTCTCCTGCGCAGGATTTATAACGCATAATCTAGTATGTCATTATGCACTATGATGCCTGTAGATCATTTTAGGTCTATGCTCGCGTATCCGCTGAACATTGGCATAATCTGTGTACTTTTAAACGCAGGTAATTTAGGAGATGGGTAACTTTAAAGATGAAAATATGTTTTACGCTTAATGTGTTAGGTAGTTTAGGAAGCCGTTAAGTGGCCCGGTCATTTTTCTAAGGTGAGTTTCAAGTTGTATCCGGCTGTAAGTAAACACATGCCCACATTTGATATGACCAAAAGAGGAAAAAATAATCTCTATGCAACAGAGGAAAGGTTTGTAGATAAGTATGAATACAGATGGCTAAAAGAGTATGGGAAACTAGTGCTTGACGGCAATCCCGCCTGATGGTAAGCAGTGATGCAATCGTTGATGGTAAGGTGTGCTAGTTTATTAAGAGCCCATTCACTCTAGCCTTGAAGACACTAAAATTGGACGGACGGAAACACTGCCGCTGGCAAATTGTTGCGACCTTCGATGTTCGTGTTATAAAAGAAGAGGCGAAACGCTTCGTTCGGATCGTTGTGGTGTCAATAACGTAAGGGTGAAACTAGCCGTACGACGGGTAGTCCGATGATGGAACGGAGACGAAGGAATTAAATCATGCAATTCCCGCGCACACTCTCCAAAATGCATCCTATAGAATACCGAGAGGCTGGGTACTGTTCGCCTGTGCTCCAGGCTTTGGAGACCAAATTACGACTAACTCTACACAATCATTATCATCATCATCTGCCTATTCTGGTCCCAAGTATATTGGGGTTGGCTTGCAGTCTAACCGAATTCAGTTGAATACTGGAATTTTACATGGAGCGTTCGAATGTGGCTCTCTGACCTCCATCATCCAGTCTACTATGTAATGCGATACCTTTTAATATGAGGGTGTTAGGAGAGACGAAGCAACAGCGGGATCCGAAGTAAGCTGTAGCGGTACCTACAAACGTCACAAAATGAACAACGCGTCATACTGACGTCACACGTATTCTACATCTCGCAATCAGAGTTTACCGTGCAACTAGCATACATACAAATTGCCAATTTCAACCTTTCCAACCATCCTCCCTTTTCTATGGAGGATGAGTGAACTTTACTCCCTGTTCCTCATGCATACAAAGCAATAGCCTCTCCCAGAGGCTGCAGGAGGGTCTAAAGTCAGCAGTGAGCCACAGGAGGATCTGCAGACCAAAGTTGACTCTCATTTCCACGTCATGACACATTAAGATATTTGTCTATGGGACAGTTTCAACCTTGGTTAAGTTTCTCGGTGTCATAACGTCGGCTGCCGGCGAAGTTACCCTAAGTGACATAATTGCAACTAAACAAAATATTAACATTCATTATTCATATATACAATATGTTAAGAAAACCCTGTCCGACCCGTAAGGATAGTAAAGGTTAGGTAAACACTTGACCAAATATGATATAAAATTTTACATAATCATCATAGTAACAATACTAATGAATTTTGAAATAATCCTTTTTTCCCGGGAATTAATTCCAATTTCCCCGAAATTTGGTAATTTTTAAAAAAGTGACAACACCGGTATTGTTATAAGCGAATAGCGACGCGACCACGTCACAGGTGCTGCGTGCCCTGCCCCCCGCCGCCCACGGGATGGGTTTGTTTACCACACATGTATTATGTTACCTCTTTTTGCGAAATAATATTTAATTTTTTTAGGGGGATTTTTTTTTAAAGTTTTGCCTGGCTTTGTGGGCATTAGTAGAATCAGTTATCGATACCTAACAATACCTTCACGGATCGGACAGGGTTTTCTTTACATATTGTATACGAATGTATACGAATGGATATTTGTTTAGTTAATTTACTTTTAACGACGAATAGTCTACAAGATTATTTAGCTTTCGATGTAAAAGTTTAAAATGTTACATTATAAAAAGCGTTTCTCACAGTTGAATGAGGCAAATGTACGGACGACAGCAGGTCAAGTTACCCGAAACTGTCTCTCTCGGTGGTAGGCCATATTATCAGCTGCCGGCAGAAGTTACCACTCACCAGACAAAGTCTTGCCTCCAAGCGATTCGTCGTTTTCCGGCATGATGTCTGGTAAAGCCGTACGGAGGACGGATCTGAGCTGTTGTGTTGCGATGTGCTGGGTGTGTAATTTTGTTGTATTGGGAGTTTGGTTGTTGAGGCTCTCCAGATCAATCTCCCTCTGACGCAGCATCGTTGGTCGTGTTTAACATTGCATCACCTCGCTTAACTGTTGTCTTCCTTCCTATTCACTCAGTTTTTTCAGTAAATAGTATTTATTAAACTAGTGCGCTTTACCATCAACGATTGCATCACTGCTTACCATCAAGCAGGACTGCGGTCAAGCATTAGTTTACAATTTAAAAAAAGTCTTTATTGTTGTCAAATTACGAGGGCGACTCTAAAATCATTGATAAATCACCTGTAGACAACGAATAATAAAATCGATTTATTAGTAGTTACACCTGGCTTACTCAGCCATTAAAAAACCCTTTAACGCCTTAAAAGCATCGAGAAAACATTAAGATCGTTCGTGTTGATTCTACTCAATGTTTCACTCGGTAAGTAATCGATTCCTAGAATATCCGGTCCCTTATGGCTATCTCGGTACGTCTAAAAGTCTAATGAATTTACAGAAGCCGATTCGTCATTGCAGCTTATTAGTCATTCGCACGAATTTACTCGCCCGAATCGAGTGAATCGACATTTTTAAATTATATTATACAATGTGTAAAGAAAACCCCGTCCAACCCATAAGGATAATAAAGGTTAGGTAAACACATGTCCAAATAAATTATGACATTTTACATAATCATCATAATAACAATAGTAATGAATTTTGAAATAATCTTTTTTTTTTCCGTGAATTAATTCTAACTTCTGCAAAATTTGGTAATTTTGTAAAAAGTGACAACACCATTTTTGACTGTATTAATATGAGCGACTAGCGATACGACTGCGTGCCCTGCGTTCCTTCGCCCGCGCATGTATTGTCTACCGCACATGTATTAATTTACCTCCTTTTGCGAAATAATATTTATTTTTAGGGAGTATTTTTTTTTTAGTTTAGCCCCGCGTTGTAGGCATTAGTAGAATCAGTTATCGATACCTAACAATACCTTCACGGATCGGACAGAGTTTTCTTTACATACTGTATAATCTATAGGATATAGAAAAAAGTATACATTTTATATTTTACTAAGTATTATCACTTTTGTACGGTAATGTCCTTTTTTCTACAAGATCCCCTTTATTCATAAACGTTGCTTAAAGTTAACTAGTGATTAGTGGCTTTACTTTAATCATCGTTTATTAATAAACTCCTTAAACACTATGGTGTTTATTCATAAACGATGATTAAAGTTAACTAACATGTAAACGTCAAAAAAGTATGGATAAACGATCGCTAATCACCAGTTAACTTTAACTTACTTAACTAACTTGTTTAACTTTTACTTTTGGTTTGTTTTTAAAAGTGACAATTCGCCTGTTTCAGGCGAATAAATTCGTGCGAATAGGACGTCATTGCAAGAACAAGATTTCTAAATAAAAACTATATTAGTTATTAACGGTTTATATTGAATTAGTTCTGATTTATTAAGTTAGTGTGTTATGCTGTTTATGGTATCTATAATGTGGCATTTTTATTTATGTTTTTATTTTTTATTTAGTCTCAAAAAATAAGACATAATAGAAGAAAATACTAATAGAAACAGCCGTGATTTACAATCTCGATTATCAGTTGGAAAGGTCGAAGATTCAGATCCCAGGGAGGCACTATGTGTAAATTATTTCAACGTATTGACTCTCAAAACGTTGAAGCAAAACCTGGTGAAACCAATAAAAAATAAATTAAACTAAAGAAATAAATTTCAGTACAAAAAGTCGAGATTCATCAGCCGCGCTGGGCCCGCGGAATGTTTTGTTTTTTTTTTCTATTTTTATTTAGTTTACGGACTTTTACACGACTATGTGTGCCAGTCCCATCGTGCCTAACCCAAAAACTTAACTAAACCTTAACCTAACAAAATTAACTTAAAATAAACTTAATCATAACGTAACAAATATAACAACTTTATGGGCGGCTTCTGAAGTATATAGGTGTGGACAATATGTGATGGAAAGTACCAACATCATATCTATTTACTTACAACTTTTCATGTCAAATTTTTCTCATTCGGACTGTAATCTAACACATTCCCGTCAATAAGTGCGAGACATCCTCCGGCGTCGCGCACACCTCAGTTTGGTGAATTAATATTTTTCCTCAAAAATCTAAACTTCTTGAGCGGCATGTGCCGAGATTGCAGTCTGTAAGCGATTCCCACCAGCCGTCAACTTAACCTAGTGTTATAAAACCAAGGCGTATGAGGAGCTTCTGATACTATAGATCTGTACCCAATTCCTTTCGACTTCGATCTTCCGTCAAAATACCATCCGCAAAGAGGAGGTTTGTGATCCGGCACTGGAAACAAAAGGCTGTTAAGTTACTGTTAAAAATTCTACAACACTAATGAATTATTTGTCACAAAAAGTTTGAATTGAATAATTTTATGTCCAAATAAAATAAAGTATCACTAACTTTTTACTTCAGCTATTTTTACCGTACCCTCACAGTTTCCGCCTCTCCACCTCCATCGAAACTGCATTTCTTTATTAGGTACACTCCTCAAAGTCCAGTCGATCGTGATTTATCGATTCTCGGACGTCCTTAATTGATTGAATGTATCGATTCATTAGGTCTAGTCGAGTCGTTTGCACAATGAACACCGATGTCCATATTGGACTCTGCATGAATCTGTACTACTCGATTAACTAGAAGTCAGTTTTAAAAATGGATGTCTGTAAATATATAATTAAGATTTAGTGCGCATCGTATGAAAAGTAATGTTTTACTTAAAATCTATAATCTATGGTCGCTAGTCCACCCATAGACATATGTCGATGATTCCACCTGACCTGTGGGATAACTAGGTTACCCACTAATTGAGTTCATTTTGACAGTTGAACAATATTCATTTCGACATTTAACTATGCCGTTGAGCAACATTATTTTCGTACATTGAAGCAATGGGCCCTGTTCTTAAAAATGATTCCAATTCTAAATTCAATTTATTTATTTTGGAGAAAAAATAATGTTACAGTGTATGGAACAGTAGGTATAAAATGTAGATGTTTCATTCTACCGTAAGACATGCAGAGAGATGTCAGCACATCCTGACGGGGTCCATAAAGACCGATGCCTCCTGGGTCAGGGTTGCGAGTTGGTTAAAAAAGAAATCAGATCAAAAAGAATCAGATCATCAGCAACCTTTTTATCGTCCCACTGCTGGGCACAGACCTCCTCTCATACAGACGCTTGTTCAATGCGAGTTGGCGATTCCAGACTTAAAGTCCAGGTTTTCTCAAGATGTTTTCCTTCACCTTGTAGTCAGTCATTGGTGTCCAAGATTTACTTAGAAAGTACATAAAACTTAGAAAAGTTACATTGGCACTTGCCTGACCTGGAATCGAAACCGCACACTCGTACTTGAGAGGCTGGTGTTGTACCTACTAGGCCACCACGACGTTCCGTGTCTCCTTGACGGCTCCTGACTACCCATAGCGAATATCAAAGATCCACGTTTAATAGCCGGGGATAACGTAGAGTGACTTCAAAAATATTCTTTTTATAGTATTAAGGAATTTTTGGAACATAAAAATTTAAATGTTTAAGGATAATTTGAATAGATATAAATTGTAAGTAAAAAGGAATAAATATTGTATAACATCAAACATTTGCACGCTTGCATGCAAGCAGAGTACTATAACTTTTAGGTTTTAAGAACTTACCTTTATAAAAAAATGTATCTCTAGCAAATAAACGTATGATTATGATTATGAACGGCTTAAAGTATTTTCTGAATCGGGGACGGATCTTGGTACTAGTTGGTACTACAGCATCTTGAACAGAAATGAGAATCCATCATTCAAGTAAACTAAAACTCTACCTCCTTCTGCGAAGCAGTGATTCTGCCAAAGGAGGAGGCGGAGTGCGTGAAGGAGCAGTACTCTCAACGCCCTCACGCGTCAGCCGCCGCAGGAGATGCCCTGGTCGGGAGACAACATTGAACTTCCGGCTACCGCAGGCGCGGGCTTGCTCGCGAGCAGTGGACAGCTCGCCGCCCGGTAAGACCAGCCCAAGATCGATGGCGCGTTGTATTCCACGCGCGCCTGAAAGAGATGTCAGCACATCGTCACGGGGTCCACAAAGACCTATGCCTGCCAGGGCTGCTGGTTGTTCGAAAGAGATACTGTGGCCCCTGGCGCTCAGGTAAGTGAAAAAACACGGGTGGGCTTCAGTCAAAAAAGTCTGACCCTCTCTTCCTCTCTGCCCAGAGTAGAAGAAGTCATTTGACGATTTCCTATCCGCAAAAAAAAACTAAAACTACTTGAAGAAATATTTTAAAACACCTGACGGGGAAGACCGTCAGGAAGGCGGGGCCAAAGGTTCCGGATAGTTGAGTTGTCTTCTCATCTGCATGAGCATCCATCGTGGGCGGTATTTCGAGAAAACGTTGAACAATAACTATAGTGTGATGTTCGATTCTTATTATTTTAACTGTGGAGACACTTAGGTCACTTTAATGTTAAGGGATAACAATGATAATCTCAGATTAAAACAGATAAGAACCACTGGGTTTGGGCATGACCAACACACACTCGATCGAAGCTTGAGCAAAGACTAATGCAGGGGGGGTTCACTTAGAACATCAGCAACTGAAGCAAAGTGACTAATGACATCTTTGAACGTGAACAGCATACTTAAACATTGGTACCCATGGCATGCCGATAGGTGCCGCTATAATAAAATTTAACTTTTCTAACTAAACTGTCGATAAAGCAGTGCACTTTGGTTTGTGGTCACGGCTTGCACGTGTTTGTTTGTTTCGTATTCATTTTGCGCATGTTTCTTGGTTTTCAAGAGGATTTCTGTGTTATTGACGTCGAGTTGAGATGTCTTCATCCGTCCTGATAATCATTCTTACCCGGAAACCAGTTCAGTCTTCGCAGTATTGTACCTGTGCGCTGTGAATTGTGATTCCATAAGAAATTGTGAAATACAATCTTATAATTGCGAAAAGACGTTTGTGTTCTGTGTGTGTGTCTTTTGAAAGAGAGAAAATGCCGCATCACTGTGCTCTTGGATAAAGAAGAACATAAGACAAGTTTAAAAGTAATAAATCAATATTTTGATATTATATTTTACTATGTGGTTTTATTTCTATTATATTCATTAGATTAATGTTACTTCCGATAAAAGCTATTTTGTTTGTTTGTGCTCTGTAACTTGCTGAAACAAAATAGCTTTTAAGGAAGTAACATTAATAACCTCTAATCGATAGGACTATATTTACAATATACCTGTCTATAGCTATGGTATGCGTAGGTATATATGTATATATATTGACGTTAATGTACGTTCAGAAAACCAGGGGGCGCTTTCAAACGATATGGCACAAAATTCCCTCGAGAGGGCTCTCTTTTACCCTATTATTATTATGCTCTTTGGACTAATGCCCGCCCAAACGGTCGCTCGCTATATCAAACGCAACTCCAATCGGTGTTACCATTTGCTCCATGGTGTTACCCGCTCCTAATAAAAATCATAATTTATCCGAATACTGACCGATTAATCGACTTCAAAAAAATAGTAGAGTAATTTACGGACAATTTATACTGACACGAAACAGATCACAATATTCAAAATTAACCAGTCACGCGCCGTTATACCTATTCTTGATTACCTAGTCGCGCTTGACCACTCTTGTCTAATGTCAACGGCCTGTGTAGGTATCACATCCCAGGGTACCTGGGTGTATATATAATGTGCCCGCGTTATCCAGGAGGATATATAAAACACTCGATGTATCTCATTCGTCTATAAACGTAAATTAGTACATAATTGTGTTCCTCACCTCAAGTGGCGTTAACGACGCCTTTTAATTAGTTCAGCAGCCATTCTGCCTACCTCGTAAAAGAGAATGAGCGTGATCATAGATAAAATTACGCATTAAATGCCTAACTACGTGTTAAGAAGCTTGTACGGAATTAAAAACGTCCAGGAGTGTAGGTATTGCGATTTAATGTAATTACTTGGATCGAACTGAATTTCAGTGTTGTTTTCTAAGCTGTCCAAAATCTAACTGTAAGCACCGAAAACAGATGGTGCTAAAATGGTATCAGAAAACTGCGAAGTAGTTTTTAATTATCATTATAATTTTTTAATTATACTATATAATTAAATAACGACAATATCATTATTTAATTATACAATATGTAAAGGAAACCCTGTCCGATCCGTAAAGGTTAGGTATCGATAACTGATTTTACTAATGCCCGCAAAGCCGGGCTAAACGTGAAATAAAATCCCTCCAAAACATAAAATTATTTCGAAAAAAGAGGTAACTTAATACATGTACGGTAGGTAATACATGCTCAGGCGACGGAGAGCGCGGCATGCGGCACGTGATCACATCGCTTATAATAATACCGTTAAAACAGTGTTGTCACTTTTTAAAAATTACCAAATTTCGGGGAAGTTGGAATTAATTCGCGGGAAAAAACATTATTTAAGGGTACTCGCCGTACGACGGGTCATCCGATGATGGAACGGAGAAGGGGGAATTAAATCATGTAATTCCCTCGCACACTCTCCAAAATGCATCCTATAGAATGCCGACAAGCTGGCTACGAACTGAGAGCTGGTTCCTGAAGTAGGTTTTACGAAAACCTGTAGTACCTACATGTCACCAGGCTCCACTTAGTGGTATTATGCAAACAATCTAGCCAATAACATGTTTTTTATTACACATATAAACCGAAAAAAATTAAGGAATCAGGGATCAAAGAATAATCTGAAGGTTTGTTTGAGAAATTTGTCATTATTTACAGCGGATAAAAATATTTGGACATATAATATGTATGAAACCATTCAGGACAGCTCTTTTGAAAGACTAAGATGATGGATGACATAGCACTTGAAGGCGATGTAAATCATTTAAAGAATATACCTTCGGGGAGGTTTCTCCATTTCACTCCAACCCGTTTACTCCAATTTTACACACTCCGAGTTCAAAATGCGAAAATTCAACGCAATCCACGCCCATTACAAGTTCTGGCGTTGACGAAATTATGTAAGTGTGAACGCAGATGAAATTCCCAATGGTTCACGGTTGTCGCGCGTTTGCGCGGTCACGCGGCGACGCGACTCGTTAGCCGCGCCGCGATTTATTCGCGTTACTGTCGACTCACGTTATGTTATTTATTATTTTATACAAACCGCTTGATTTATTTCGTGTCGGTTCAATGGCGAATTTGTTAGATTTAGAATTGTACACCCACGGCGAAATGGGTGCCTGCGTTAAAAGTATACCTAACCAGCTCCTGTAGTGTTCTGTGAAATGTTTAGAATGTGGGATAGCTACACAAAACGAAGTTTTATTTTGCCATTTTGCCGCTTATAGTTATGCTACTTAAACTTAAATGTGCATACGTTTGAATAGAACGTGGATAATGCCGAACAAACTTTTACAAAGGCGAACACCGTTTACATAACAGAAGTAAAACTTCTTGAAAAATAAAATATAGAATGAGCCGATTCAATAATTTCGTTTAACGAATTATGCCTAAATGTGACGGACACTAGAGGTAGCCTAGTGGTAACGACCACGACTTACTAGTAGGTCGTAGGTGCGAACGCCATCAGGCGCTTTATTTTGTGTAAATTATTTTAGGAAACCGGCACGTCCTAGAGGTAAAACTTAGAAGACATGTCACATCTACCAACCCGCATTGGGCAAGCGCGATAGACTACGGCCCACTCCCTCTCATCGAGAGGGTGCCTGTGTCCCAACAGTGCAAAGATATATTTTCTTTGCACTGTTGGGACACAGGCACCCGCTCGATTGACAGACATAGATAGACACAGGCTGATTATTTTATGTATGTGACGCGCACTACCAATTATTCTTGTCCAATCGAATCGCAGGTCACTAACAAGGATCACTTAAAAACTAATCTGAATCAATGAATGGTGAGTTTATGACCCATTTATAAATACCACAATCAGCCTATAATTTTCGCAATCCTAAGACACACGCCCCCTCTTTGTGAGAGATGCGGGTTGGTAGATGTTACAAGTCATCATTTGAACAATCAATTTTCGGTTCTATGAAATTCCGGTTTCCAAACAATGTTGTCCTTCGCCGTTTATTGGCACAAATAAACATTTATATATAAGTACAAGTTTATGAATGAAGCCATTCACGACGGCCACAATGAACATAATTATAACAGACCGTAAATTCAAGTAACGTTTCATATCTGATCACGTAAAAAACTATTCCATTATGAAATACTGCACCCTATAGCCATTTATATTTATGAACATAACACTAAAAACATTCAAGGCAATATTTATTTTTAGCCACAGTAGTTTTGTATTCAATAAATATCTTTGGCGTTCTTGTTTTAAAATCCAACAGCTTAGCTGCTGCGAGCGATATCTGAAGCAATAGATGCTACGTATTCTGTACATAAAACGTTTGAAGACAGTTAATTATAAATGAATACACGAAGCACCTACTTTACAGCACTCATTATACCCATAACTTGATATAAAAGCTCGCGGAGGCTACTTATAGGCGGGATCCCAATTACATTGCAGTATTCTAGTACAAATGTTGCTTATTCCCTTATCGGTCGCGCGTTACCCACAGACATGACTTATAATTATCCCAAGCTATATATCACTTTTTTTACACTGGCGTGCGTACGCGTTTGCAATTGATTCCGCGCGTTCACGCGATCCGGCAAGATTTCTACTCGCCAATTTCAGCGCAAAAACGCACCTCACCATTTACGCGGCTCGGCACGTCTGGCGCCTCTACACAACCCCCGTCCCTCCTACACCGCGCCCGACCAATCACAGTAATCTATTCGAAATTAGAACTTCACGCGCGCGATTACAATCAAAGAGTGCGGTTTGCGCGGAAAATGTTGCGGCGCCATGTTTGTTTTTTTACTCTAACGTTCCGTTTCACGCGACATCGTTAGCGATAGATCTCGAAATAATATTTCAAACTCCAATTACACCATCCGTCAAGTTGATTCTCTGGGGGCAGCAATTTTGTCATTCAAAATCGTTGAAACCAGTCGGTGGCCCGTTATGGGATTAATTAATGGTCTACTGGTTGTGAGGCGGCCATAAGCCGATGTAAACGACTCGTTTGGTTGTCTCACATGTACAAGAAAAACGTTGGAAGCGCGTGTCTTGATCGTGACTACATCAGTCAAATCTTCGATTGATATTCAGGGGATAGCATTCGTTACGACAGCGCGTGCGACTCTCATACGTATTACGGATTATTTGTTGAATATATTATTGTAATATGTGCACACAAAACAACCCAAAGTTTGTTGAAGATTATATTACTAACTAGCTGCGCCGCGCGGTTCCACCCGCGTAGGTGTAGATATGTTTTTTTTATATGCTCCGCTTCTATTAATCGCACCGTGATGTAATATGGAAGCCTGAAGCCTTCCTGGATTAATGGGCTATCAAACGCAAAAAGATTTTTTCTAATCGGACCATTAGTTCCTAAGATTAGCGCGTTCAAACAAATACACAAACAAACTGTTCAGCTTTATATATTAGTATAAAGTATAGATTAGTATTGATGTCATTAATAGTCATTTGATAACTTCACTCAGACAAGACAAGCATTAACTCAGAAAGATTTATTCGTTTTCAAATACTTAAAAACATCTCAAACAAATCTAACAATACTTGCCATATTAGATGAAATATTTTAACCAGTAATGAACTATATTAGAGAGAGAACCACAATACAATTCGTTCTATACAATCCCGAGGGCCATCGTAAATAAAACTAGAATAAAGCTCAGTAATTTTGTTGGCACAATATTTATTACATAACACAATCTATGACAGCACAATGAGACCAATACGGTAAACATTTGTAATTAAGCCAACAGAGAAGCTACACAATCATACCCTTTGTCCGGCAATGCATTACAAGACAGCCTACTATAGAACTACCAACTTGACTTCACAAACTAACCACTCCAGAATCATCTCTATCGCCTCAGAAAATTAGATCGAACACTACATTTTCGGCCGCAAAAATAAGGCTGTCGCGTTTCTACGTAAAAGGCGTTCCAAATCACGCAGCGAACGTTGCGTTTAGTCCGCACAGACAATGCTAATAAGACAAGTGCTTCGTACAACGGAACGTATAAATGACAGGTTACAATGCTCACAGCGGAAACATTGTAGGGTATTTAA
This sequence comes from Sesamia nonagrioides, assembly GCA_017933935.1. Taxonomy (NCBI): domain Eukaryota; kingdom Metazoa; phylum Arthropoda; class Insecta; order Lepidoptera; family Noctuidae; genus Sesamia; species Sesamia nonagrioides. The sequence continues at coordinate 505,823 of JADWQK010001239.1, read as the reverse complement.
AATTATTATCGAAATGTATCGGGCGTAGAAAGACAAATGTATTTTCCTCTGAACCCCTGAATCCGTGTACCTGAGCCTTACCTACCCTAATTATAATGTCTTCGGGTAAAGTTGATCGTATTTTTCGAAAATTTAAGCACGTTCGGTTTATACGAATCCTTAATGAATCTGAATGTATTTCATGGATTCAGAAGTCATTTCGTAATGGATTTAGACATCGGATCTGAATTATTCGTTATGGAAATTTTGCCTTTGGTAGGTGCCCTTAATTGCCAATGGATCGCTATCATTCTAGGTGCACTAAATTTCAAAATTTATATATAAAACCTCGCAAAAACAATTTTAAAATTATACATCTAATAATTAATTTAAACAAACAAACACAAACACGCAAACAGTTTACAAAAAATTTCGAAACAGATCAAGAATTATTTAATCTGTGGTGAGTGAAAGACGCGATCTTTTTCAATTCTTTCTTTCAATTTCTGCGAGTCATTATCACAAAAAAATATAAATGTACTTACCAGTTTCTTTGGTGACTTGTCCAAAAAGGGGTTACCTATGTATTTGTTTTAATTACAATTTTGTTAAAATATTATACAATGCATGATGTGCAATCAGATTATAAATCGTACATCAGCCATTACAAAAATGTATTTTGGCGGCAAAACATGGCGGGCCATTATCATAGACAATCGTTTCAGAAACAAAATATAACTGTTGTTGGAGTTGTAAATAAATAATACATTATTTGTATGTTATATTTACATTAATTAGCGTTATACATAATTAATAAGGAATGACAAAGCGCGTGTTGTAGATGGGAATTTGATGTTAATTCGATTGTATCATTTAACATTTTTCAAACTAAATGAAAAACTGCAATAAAACTTATCTATGGGTTCCCATTCACATCCATTAAGCCCAACTACAATACATTTCGAACACGGAATTTCAATAGCTCAACAATTTTGTTGCAGAAAACGTGTAGATAATCTATTACAAGTGTGATTTCAATCGTTTTCCATATAATTTTCTTAATGCCCATATTAGGCAGTACCACCCAGACCGCGTGCTGTATTCCTAAAATATACCACATCGTATACACATTGTATAAACTTTATTCCCATTGAATAAGGTTTGAAATCGTGTCATTGGAAGTTTTAGGAAGTGGTTATATGCTGCAACAATGATATAGGAGTGTGTCTGAAGGCGGGAACAAACACGCGCCATTTGCGATACCTCTATAAACTTAAACTACAAACAATTGCGCGACACATTGACTATTGTATGATTGTTTCTTTGATTTGTGATTGGAGATTACATTGTTCATAAACATCATCACAAATTCAACTATATAACAATCGTATGTAAGGTGTATTTTTGATAAAAAGAAATCTTAGAGGTTCTGTGCAATAGTGTAGTTGGTATCATTAATTTTGGTTTCTATAGTGAAGTCGTAAAGATAAATGTTAAACATACTTCATGAGTCATCCCTTAGGGGTTTATGACTTTATGCTAGTGTTGTATACGGTCACCATAGGCGCCGGGCGCCAGGGTGGAAATATGGAGGAAGCTCTACTTATCTCATTCCAATAGGCGCCTCTTATATTTTGATCTAATACTATTGTTCAATTCACGTTCAATGTTGGTATTGTGATTTTGAATCCTCATTTTACTATGTTGAAGTCGTCTGCCAGACCAACTAGATACAGCTGAATACTCGAATTTTAAATGCACTGACTGCCAATTGAGCAGGGCAGCGGTGGCCTAGTGGTATAGGCGGCGACTCCTAAATTATATCGTCAGGCGCTTTAGTTTGTGTTAATTATTTTCATCACTATAGCTCTCAAAACGTTGAAAGAAAACGTGAGGAAACCGGCATGTCCAAGAGGCTTCGCAGACATGTCACATCTACCAGCCCGCACCGGGCCCGCGTAGTCGATTACGGCCCACTCTCACTCACCGAGAGGAGCATGTGTCCCAGGAGAGGGAACATTATAGGTTGATTATGTTATGGTGTTATCTTGACTGCTAATAAATGCCCTCTACCTTACAGTTACTAAGTAACTCGATATCCCTAGCTAAGACAGGTTATCTTAGTCAGACTATTGGGATTTGACTGCTCGTTAAGATTGTCAAAGGTCTACGAATGACAACCGGAACAGCCTTTTTTTTTTTTGTTCTGGATGGTAAATCATCAAATGACCTCTCCCGCTCTGGGCGGAGTGGAAGGGCGTGTTAGACTGTTACTGAGTAAAACCCACCGTGTTCCCTCACTTGCTTGTGCGCCAGAGCCACGCAACCCTGGCTCAAATCAGAACAGCCTTGCAGTGGTTTTTGAGGTACAGAGAAGACTCCATATGTAACATCATAAAGGATAGTAGCTTAACATTCGATGGACTCGTGTAGTGGTTATTAATCGCCTGTCTCATTCATTTTAGATGAAGTGGGTAAGTACTGAAGTTTCACCTCTTAAGAGGGGACTCTAGTACCGAGGAATTTGGAAAATAGGTATTTGAAGAAACTATTGCCGTCGCGCTGCTTCCAACCTCTCCCGGTAAAGTGCGAAAAGGACAGTTGCAACTCAGGCTGATTTTACCTACAAAAACGTTGACCAAAAGACATTTCGTATTCCGCTGTTTTCTTTTTCAAAACACGACAGATCTTAATTATTTTTATATCAAAATATAGAGCAAAAGTATACATTTGCTTCTATTATTCTCTTTTTTTGTCAAAAACTTGTCACGTTTTTTTTAATAGTCATCTAAACATCACGATAAAAATGGGTTATCTTTCGCGATTTTGAAGTATCGTATTTCCTTTATTAATTAAGTTTCGGAAAAACATCAATCAAATGATAGGGGCACGTATAGTCACGGCGTAAAACAGTAGAAAAAAGAATTGCTCTGAATGCATTAGCCACGAAGAAACCAGCGGAATACGTTTGTATAGAGAAAGCACCACTAGACTTCCCTCTTAAATCTCTCTGTCAATATTACCAACACAATTGGCATATAGGTAAGGCTCCAAAGTATCGCACACGCTGTTCTGAAGCGAAGAACGCATGAATCGTGCGTTCCTAGCGTCGCTTGCGCAAGTAAGGCCGGTAGTGCGCAGTAGCCGCGTTAATACCGCGCGTGTACCGCGATGCACGCACAATGCGTCGCATCATCACTTTAAATGGTAAACTGTAATAGAAGATATTGGGTGGTGCAAGCAAAGAGATGGTAGCGGGAAGTGTTTTCTCGTGGTACGTCGTAGAGTCCGCATACGTAGTGTGGGCTCTCCCCTGCTAGATGGACCGAAAACCTTAAGAAGAAGGTGGCTGAGACAAACTGGTTGCACAAAGTGGAGGACAGAGTTTGGTGGCGTAGCCTAGTATAGGCCTATGATAACAATTACAACTTACTAAACGAAAAAAGTGATCTTCATATGCAAATTAGTTAACCTGTTTTTTTTTTATTAACTTACTAGCTTTCCGCCCGCGGCTTCGCCCGCGTGGAGATGTTATATCGCGCTTTTTAAATTTCCTTCAGTAATATCAAATTTTTCCGGGATAAAAAGTACCCTATCATTTAATCCGGACTTCTAACTTTATGTCTAAAGCTATCGGTTCAGTAGTTACGGCGTGAAAGCGGAACAAACAAACAAACCCACTTTCCCATTTATAATATTGGTATGATATGATTGTACATTTTTCACATCACATTGCAGGCTATGAGTAAGCTAAACTGTTGAGTACTTCAATTTTTAGGGCACAGTAACTAAACTTACATGTTTTTTTTTTTCGCTTGGAAGCAACATGTTCATTTAACTTTCAAGAAACGCATCTTCCGACTATAAAGAGACCTTTTTATTTTATTTTATAAGAGATTACCAAGAAACTAGTGGTAGACCGCAATCCTGCCCGATAGTTAGCAGTAATGTATAGTCAATCGTAGATGGTATAGTCTCCGAGATACATATAGAAATGAACAAACTCCGAGTGGTAGAATTTTACAATGTGTAAACAACGTTTGTAAAGAATATTCACCCTACTGCATAAGTTTGCACTAGTATTTGTATACAATTGAATTAACAATATACAAAGGCTCCATATACTGTCACATTATTCTGCGTTCTAGTTGATACTGAATGAGCACCGTCGTGAAGATCGCGGGAAACCGCTGGATGCGGGATGCGCAGGACCGGTTATCGTGGAGATCCTTGGGAGAGCCCTATGTCCAGCAATAGACGTCTTTCGGCTGAAATGATGATGATCACCGTCGGCCGTGGAGCGATCCATTAATGTACTTAAAATAATTCTGAGAATTCATTCATAACTTAGACCACGCGCTATTAGTATAGTACAGGATCACGGGTCGCGCCAAATTGTCCCATTGGCGGCTCATTGTTGGGACACTCTGCCGCGGAAATATCCCACATTGTTATACTATAAATGGTCACCCTTTATTTCGTATGCCAACTACTGTCTGCTTTCAAATTGACTGTAATTTAGGATCGTCTTGATTTTATATGCAGAGAAGGTGGCTGGCTTTGAGAATACAATCATTTTAGTTTAGTCGTTTTTTTTTTCATCATCATCATCATCATTTAGGCCGAAAGACGTCCACTGATGTACATAGACCTTGCCCAAGGATCGCCACGACGACCGGTCCTGCGCCTCCCGCATCCAGCGGTTCCCGCGATCTTCACCAGGTCGTCGGTCCACCTTGTCGGAGGCCTGCCCACGCTGCGTCTTCCGGTGCATGGTCGCCACTCGAGAAACCATCTGCCCCATCGGGCATCGGTCCTACAGGCAATGTGCTCGGCCCACTGTCACTTAACTATTGTAATTCTTCGTTGTTTTCTTATATGGTGTAAATTACAAATTCTGTCACTTTTTTGGGTCAACGCTTAACTACGCATTCTGACACTATTGACAGCTCCCTCTGAACTTTCTCATTTTACCTTTCATCGAAAGAATTTAACAAAATGGAAGACATGGTTGAGTAGTGGCTGAGTGATCGACTGCTACGTTGTATACGTGTCGCGGGTTCGATTACCGCGCGAAACAAAGATTTGTATGGCCTACAAGCAGTTGTTCCGGGTCTGATTGTTTGTGTATGTGAGTTTAAATTATTGTAAAGGCACCCACGATACGGGAGAAATTCCTAGTGTAAGACAACGTTAAAAAAAATCGGCCAGGTGCTGGTCTAGCCCTTTCAATAAAGTACGGTCAGAAAGACTAATTGTTAAACAATTTGACACTCTACGTCATTTTGTGTTAATTTTCCCCTCTCATGGATTACCAACTGCATCTGCCTAGCCTTATTCCAACTATGTTGGGGACGTCGTCCAATCTAACCGTATTCAGCAGAAGTATGAAGTATTTTACAAGTAGCGACTGGCAATCCAATCTCCAGAACCTAGTTACTGAGCGATTCGATTACTCCTTGGTTAGACTGTTTTTCAAAGTCTCTGGCTTCTGGTGACCCAGAACGACTGTCAAAGTTTTACAAATGACAGTCGGGACCAGCGACCTAACATCCTTTACTGAGCACGCAGGTATTTTTGGGTATATAGGCGAATCAATAAAGGTGTTATAATAATAGAAAGAAGGGAAAGAACCAAAGAAAAATTGTTTATTCCACACAAATAAAATGCACATTACAAGTACATAATAAAAAAGTCATAAAATACAATATACTCAAAAACCTCGTACTCAAACACGAAAAAATTGTAAACTATGTTTTTCTGATGTCATAGTCAAGCTCAAAGTCAAGCGAGAGTGAATGGCAGGCCATCACCTCCTTGTGCGAAGCAGTGATGCTAGCATAAGAGAGCGCATTGTACAAGCCCCCTCTCAGTGCGAGGGAGTGGGCCGTAATCTATCACGCGGGCCCAGTGCGGGTTTGTTCACGATGTTTTCTTTCACCGTTTTGGAAGCAGTGGTGATGAAATAATTTACACAAAATAAAGCGCCTCATGGGGTTGAACCTACGACCTACATACAACTTGTAAGTCACGGCTGATAACACAAGGCCACCACTGCTCTAACAAATTATTATATATATACTAAATTACTTAATAAATTATATACCAAGTAAAAGTCCGCTAGACAAACTTCGGCAAGATTACATACCTCTCTTCATCACCCTCAAATAAATACATATAAAGGCATCTACTACTACTACAAACAATTTTCCTAGCGTGAAAACGCGCAAATGATACGCCATCCGAATACGGAACACGCGCGAAGATTGAATAAGTGCAGCAATTATACTGCGAGCGTGTGTACCGGACACAGACGCACGTGTGTATAACTAACTGATTTGTATCGACGATTTAGAGTAGGGAAACTACCGCGATAAATAGGTGGTTTGGGCTACTTGAATTTTCTCTAGGAGCGTGTAAATATATTACTCACTATGTACGAGATGCGTGTGAGAAACCATAGGATTTATTTACGTTTTCGCACAAAGAAATGTACAGAGGCGGACTTAGGGGCCGTTCATTAATCATGTGATGTTTTTTTTTGGGATTTCTAACCCTCCCTCCCCTTTGGTGATACATGGTGAACAAAATCTGGGGTCCTTTGGGCGAGAAATAATACAACCTTTGTACAACTAGTACAAATGAGCATTTCTTCTATGAAATTTGGAATCGATTCACACAGAAAAAATAATTGTTAAAGTACTTATACTAACAGCGGTAACGAAGCCATAGCGCGATCTAATTCGACGCCACCGCCATCTATCGAGAACATGGGTCAACTTTGGACTCTTATTGCATTAATATTAGATCGCGCCGTGGTTTCGCCACATACAATTTTGGACACATGGTGAGGTTCAAGACTGTCCCCTTCCTTAAATCACGTGTATTTTAGTACCTACCTACAAACTATCTTAATTTTTTTTTAATGTTTATTATAAAATACAGGCTTATGTATCATCAACTTTTATTATAGAAAATATAAAAACTAATTGTCTTTGGAATATATAGTCCACTGGACGACTTCAAAATCCGGTAAAAATTATTACACGTAATGCCGCTTTTCGGTTCAGTACCCCCCAACCCTGGTGATATTCGTGATTTTTTTACGGACCCCCCTCCCCCTTCGAGCCTCGCATGATTAATGGACGGCCCCTTAATGCCAGGCCTAGACATTAGACATTCTCTACCAGTCAACTATGGGTGGTGAAGAGATTAGATGGCGGGTGCTTTAGTTGAAAACAATGTTAAGAAAAAAAACTCTTAACACTAGTTAAAGAAAAACTACAATAAGCTCTATACACATACATACTATTACCATAATATATACTTGTAATATATACAAAATTAAAACTTGGGAGATAGGTGTTGAGATGACTCTACCTTAATCGTTTAGCAAATAACTCTGCAATTTCCGCTTAAATGCAAACCTGGTGCAAACACCAAACTGGTGGACATCCCCGGGGGAAATCGCGCTAAATGAAACAATATAAATTCGATTGAATTTATATTGCTTTATTTAGCGTGATTTTTATGAAACAGTTAAACTTTAGCGCGATACGAAATGTGATCGAAACTGTAAACAATACACAATAAACTATATACAATTTGCCAGCGGCGGTGTTTCCGTCGGACTACAATTTGAGTGTCTTCAAGGCTAGAGTGAATAGGCTCTTAATAAACTAGTTCGCTTTACCATCTACGATTGCGTCATCTCACTGCTTACCATCAGGCAGGATTGCGGTCAAGCGCTGGTTTATAATACGTAAAAAAAAAAACTTCAACTGGATTAGATACGAACAAAATCTTGTTCGTATCTAATCCAGTCAGTTCAGTCTTCGATTGAAGTAAAATTTGTAAATATAATTTTAATGTCTTTGAGTAAAATCAATGTATGAGTGATACATTTCTTCAGATATAGTCATTAAAAATAAATAAATTATAAGTAAATCCAATCGTTTACACTTAAGTTTGACAAATGGCACAAAAAAGTTAGCTTTGTTTCAACTTTTTCGTTTGACGGCGATTACGTTCCAATTGTGATCCAATTATAGCCATTTGTCCAAAGGTTAGCGCAATAGGAAACCTAACTAAAGTTTTGGTTTGGTTGCGATGAAATCTGCTATCTTGATTGAATGCTAGATCGATTGACACTCGATAGTGATAGTGATCGAGTTATCGATATAACTCACTTTAAACTCATTTCAACTAATTTTTCCAGTTGATATTTCTCCAGAAGCGATGGGCTTAAACTCGCTCTAATTTTCCATCTAATTAGGATATAGAAGAGAATAGAAAAACTTCTTCTCACTTTATTTATTTTTACTCTGAAGTGAGCTGTAGACAATAGCACCGATAAATCTTTGAACTTCTGATGGCTTTTAACACATATGTATACGAAGTAGTAATCCATATTGGGAATATCAGCCGACATAAGATTTTCCAATGAATAAATTACGGTGTCAAGCTCCAGGAGCGGACATTTGCATCAAACCAGTAAATTGAACAAATTTGAAATTCATCGATCCGACATAGTTTCAACACTTGGTGAATTAAACTCCCATAACATGGATTTATATTTTGCCCTATTACCATTTGGATCTGGATATCAAAAATTCAATATGTCGATACTTCTATGCCGTCAGAAAATAGGCAGAATAAATATTTCCTTTGCCATTGTGATGTGTGACATTTAAAAATGCCGCTTTTGAAATAAAAACGATCTTCAATTTGAAAAGTATTTGTAAGAAACAGTTGGAGCGACGCGACAGTACTAATTGATAAATAAATCGGTGGGATAATCGTTCGATAATAAAATCAATTACTGGGTAATTGATTAGCTTGCAAGTTTAGCATTCTCGGAATCCTTACAATGTCTATGAACCACTTTACTTTTTTTTAAGCAAAGGCTCAACAACTTTAGAGCATTATTAACAGGTTTTTTCATCGCACAAACAGCTTCATCCAGCTTCTACCAGTAGTATTTGCCATATAAGCCAATTTACTCGATCCTAGAAAAAACTTAACATGGCTCCTACATTACCGCTGAATACGGAAAACTGTTGTTTACTAAAGCACCATTTTGAACTGTAATTTATCTAGAACAAGGTTCAATTTTAAATGGAAAGTTACTAAACTAATTCAATGTTATATTTAAATTATGGACGCTTTAAAAGTCAAGTCAAGATTTTAGAATATTCCTTACATTGCATTAAAAAGCCAAAACAATTTAAAAAGAAAAGAAGAACTGGTTCTTTTATTCCTTCATATACAGGAATCATCTATTTATGATAAGAATCGACTAAAACCATTAGCAATACACCAATCAAATCTCATCACTACAAAAATGCCCGCCTTGTTTAAAAAATAAAACCTAAACCATAGACTCTAGTAAGGCCACTTCTTCCTTTAATTTTAATGCATGTAAATTCGGTTATACATTATGAAAATAGAAGCTAGGAAATGAAATATTCTAACAAGGCGTACTGACATAACAAAGAGTAGCCCCGAGCGGTTTTCATTACGCCAGTGCAACTATAATGACAGAGCAAAGCCGACCTTTGGGCTCTGAGGAAATCCCTGGCTTGCACATAATCGTTTTGTTATTAATAGTTAGCGGTAAATATTGGATTATTGCAATGTTTATTACGACCTGAATAATATGGGAGTTACCTTCCGGGGAAGAATGGAAAATTTTAAAAGTGCGCGGATGATTATGTAAGCTTAATATAAATGTATAATTGCCACTTAATTTTAGCGACTCGAAGAGATATGTCGGTGACTTTAGTTCTTCTGCGGATCTCCTCGTTTCTGATTCGATCGCGCAGAGCAACTGCAAGCATAGCTCGTTCCATCGCCTTTTGTGTGACTCTGAGCCTTGACTCGTGGCAGTGGGCGGGACACATTGCTCGTAGAACCGACGGCCGACGGGGCAATAAGATTCTGGAGTGGCGGCCACATACCGGAAGACGCAGCGTAGGGAGGCCCTCAACAAGGTGGATCGTTAACCTGGTGAAGGTCGCGGGAAGCCGATGGATATGGGCGGCACAAGACCGGCCATCGTGGAAAGCCTTGGAGGAGGCCCTTATCCAGCGGTGGACCTCTATAGGCTGAAGAAGAAGTAGAATATATAATTAAGTTTGCAATTAATTTTATAATTGCGAACACACATTCAGTAGTAATGGGTTTCATTTTGACAGTTCAACAATATTCATTGCGCTATTTACATTGTTGAGTAGAGACAATTTTTCACCATATGGAACAATGGATTAGCAATATGATTCAAATCGATTCCAATTGACAGTAATAGTTTGTTACGCAAATAGGATGTTGTTTGAAGCTCGGGTTTGACACTATTGACAGCTTTAAGCACACTCACAGAAGAGATCGATTAGTAACAATGATGAAATACATATCAGGGGCGATTATCATAATTTTAAAAAGCTCACACTCTGTCAAATTTAAGTGTTATTTCCCTACATTAATGACAAGTTTTTCAAATTGATTTCCCACATTGCTGCCTGATTTTGTAATTGATTTGCCATTTCTGAGTGTTTATCCTCAGAGGGACAATCTTATTCATAAGTTGATTAATACAGGCCTTCGAAATGTCTTAAATACTGTTCTGAGCAGAGAATCTCCATCATACAGGCACTTAAGAGATGCGTGTACGCATACGTAACTCTTACCGGTACTTGAGCGACCGATGACCGTTAGTAAGACAGGATAATTCTAGAATTATTTGCATAATGTTGCGCCCGAGCACTTATTACGTGTTCCCGGTAAACGTAAGCTGTACTTATTTAACGTTATCAGTTATAAGAACTATTAATTTAATTTTAATTTTGCTTCAGGTTGACAAGTTTTAAAACTTGATAGTCAAGGTTTGATGATGGGATGTTAAATTAAGAAAAAAAAGCGGGGTTGCTTATGGCCACATGACTGAAGTGACTTAACTTAGAATAAGAGCAAGAGAGAAAGAAAATGTGCGCGCGCACTGTTCTCTCTTGCTTTCATCCCCCACTTAACTCCCGTTCGCCTCTCCCGATCACACTTTTCGTAACGCTAACGTTACGAATTGGCCAGCTTATTTTACTGAAGTTTTACTTTAAAACACATGGATTAGGGCGGTCAAGTAGGTACAGGGTTTAGGGTATCAAGACAGTGAATATTTCTCGAGAACGATCCCAGAAAATCTTAATCTGGTTTAAGATCCAGTGCGCTTTACCATTGACAATTTCATCACTGCTTTCCATCAGGCGGGAACATCAAAAAATAAGATTATATCTCCTACGTGTGATCTCGTAATTCAGCACACAGGTATACAGAGTGTAACGAATAGGGTGTATACCCTACATATAGCCTAGCCGTATCTATAGTCTATGCCATAATGCATAACTAAACCATAGTATGCATACTAAATGTACGGCCTCTTTGAATGACGTCAAACGATATTTCAATTTAAAACATCTTAGTACTGATACCATCACTGAATTCACATAAACTAAATTAATAGATACCATAACGTCACGCCCCACACATTACTCTATATTCTAATTAACTTCGGTACGGTAGCTTGGCCCATTACGACTACAATGTTAATTTGATGTACTTAATATCTTTGGCTCAATTATGTACAATCGCCATATATAAGTAATATCTCTTCAGATATAGTATATAGTCATCAGATATGGTAGATTTTTAGTAAGAAACCAATAAGTATTTTTCCATGGAATTTAATTTCATATATTAAGTATTTGTTTTCTATTAATTACGTTTACGCACCCCGTTCGCGAAGTAGTTTCTTTAGATCTGCCACCTTTAAATGGCCGTAGCATGTCATGATATATTGTTAAAATCATAGATTTAAGATTTCGTTTTAAAATAATGATAATTTTGACATATTTCCGCAGAATAATGAATACCCAGTTGTTACATGTACGTACGACAAGGATACAAGATGTTCAATATGGCGGTTTGTTTTTTTTTTTGTACCTCTGGCGGTTCAATTTTCGGCTGGTATGTGTACCAAAAAGCTCTTATTTCAAACACGCTACCCTTGCATTATCGTGGTAGAGGACTTCTTCTTCTTAAGCCTATAGATGTCCACTGCTGGACAAAGGCCTCCCCCAAGGCTTTCCACGCTGACCGGTCTTGTGCTGCCCGCATCCATCGGAGAGGACTAGGGAACTGTATCTACATACATGCCTATTGGTATCTACGTCCAATACACGACATAACATTGGCTATAATAACATCGTAAAACGTTGCTTGAAACTGTATAGAGCATCTTTTCATCTAAACAGCACTATGTTTTTCTAAAGATTTGTAATATTCATTTTTTTTTTTTAGAATGTATTTTTTTTTTCAGGTTTACCTTAGGCAAGCAGTCAAATCAAAGTAATCAACACGTGCAACATTATTCTACTTGAAAAATGGTAAGCATAAATACTAAACTTAATTGGACGTCGATTACAATTTTTTGGTGGTTGTGTGGTGGTACTTAATAAAATTCTAATATACATCCGTATTTCATGTTAATGTCACCTTGCGATTATTATGAAGAAGAGAATTAAGAAGAGATTAGAATTAACTACTACAATGAGCACTTTTCCAGGAGCTTTCCTATGACTTGCTAGATGGCGCGCGCAGCCGGCACATTTGGATTTAATAGAAGTGTTGCATGACATCTTGTGTTCCCTTATTTGTGGAAAAATCAATCAAAATATGACTTAAAATATGACATTCTGTCACTGTCAGTTCTTTCTTGCCACAGACTAAATTAACCGCAACAAAATAATTTTTTAAAAAAATACGAAAAGTTATGGTAGCGCCCTCTCTTGATTTTTTAAGTGTAACCTATCCGAAAACTGCTCATTAAATTGTATGTACTACACACATTTTAATTTATTCTCTTTACAGGAAAAATTTTTGATCCGAGAAAGTTATTTGCCTATGCATCATTGATTTATAAGTATAGAACCTGTATTTGCTACCCAAGTCTTAACTTACAATTTCTGAATCTATAAGACCTATTGATAATTTTCAAGAAGTTAATAACACTGTCCAGTTAAAAACAATAGATTTGCATGTGCAGCAGCAATTGCCTACTATTTGTTTATGGCGCGAAACGCAACAGATAAAATATTAAAATTAGAACGAGGCTATTAATTGTTACACACGGACATACATTCGGTATGGATGGCAAATTGAAAGTTGCTTAAAATGGAGGTGCTGTGTGATTGCATTGTTTAATGGTTGCTAGGATCATATTTAATTTAATTGTTTCTTTATTATTTGTGTACATGAAACGTTTTTAATGCCACAAAGCCACGACACAAACAACAAATCCAATTTTAAATCAAATTATCATTCTGCTCCATCAGTGTGATAGTGCCATGGCGTAATTTTTGATCTTAATTGATTATTGTAACTTCAATCTTTAATACTTTCATCTGAGATTTTGCAACTATTATTGTGACTCCATTGCGCAACACACTAACAATGTATAGCAATACCTTTTATTTTGATAATTTTACTATATTCACAGTGTTATTTACGTTATTTAGCAGACTTACCAGACATTTTGAACACTTTGGTCACTGAAATTACTGTGCTGAGTTTTTTTTTTTTTAAATATTAACTTTGTTTAATGCAGACTCACAGACAGTGATGACTTATGGAATTGAGACGTGATCGCTAACAATGGGCCTTATAAGAAGTCTCAAAGTCATTCAAAAGGCAATGGAGAGGGCTATGCTTGGTGTTTCACTGCGTGATCGAATCAGGATTGAGGAGATCCGCAGAACAACGAGTGTACCCGACATAGCCCGAAGAATTGCAACACTAAGGTGGCAGTGGGCCGGGCACATTGCTCGTAGGACCGATGCCCGATGGGGCCGACGGGTTCTCGAGTGGCGACCACGCACCGAAAGACGTAGTGTGGGTAGGCCCCCGACAAGGGGGACCGATGACCTGATGAGGGTCGCAGGAAACCGCTGGATGCCAAAGGCGCTTGGTCGTCGTACAGATCCTTGGGGGAGGCCTATGTCCAGAAGTGGACGTGATGATGATGATGATGATGAATGCCGACTCTAAGAGAACCCTAATTACCAATCAGTTAATTGCTTTATGGTACTTCCCTTAAAAAGGCAAACATTTGGCTCTTCCCTCTGAAAGAATACCAATCAAATTGCAACCATATTGTGAATTCAACACTTATTGCTCGACGACTCTACCGTCCGTATGCCACAAACTGCAGTAAAAATAATCACACCACATACTGCTATTCCGCTAGCCTGCTACCATCTTGACTTATTATTTATCGATATTAAAATATCGCGGTATTAGAGAATCGCGTGTGCTCAGCGCTTCCATCGCTGTTACAGTTTATATTTAAGCGCTACATCCGCTAACTGTTCGAACTACTATCTCCGTATTTGGTATATTGTATTTGGAATAGAAAAGGGATCCGACTTGGTGTTAAATCTGTCCAAAATTAACTAATTTATTAAGGAAATTGTTTTGTTTTATAAACACTCAATTCTACTCAACCTGGTGTTGATTTTGCAACCATAGCTTTTCACATTTTGCCATGCTGAAGCCAATAGATATATAAATGTGTAAAGGGCACATTAATTTTCTACCATAATAGGCCTTCTAAATTGACCTTTGAACTTTCAACGCGGAGTTACAGCTACCGTATTCTCAATGCATGTACAGACTTATGCACATCAAGATACTACAATCTAAAAGATTTCTTTTTAGATTTTCAAATTTATCTCTAGAGATTTTAGCCTCAAGGTTGCTTGGGAATATTTGACAGTTTCCGGTAGCTTCACCTGCTGTCGTCCGTACACTCTCGACCGGAATTGGGCATAGCCCTAAGGAGGTTCTTATCTCGACCACCGCCTTCCATCCATCAGGCTTTTTGTCATCACAATGATTCGTCATGGTGACTAATGAATAAATGCACAAATTGTGCGAAAAGAAAAAAAAATAGAAAGAGATTCTGCTAATGTCGAATTCAATATTCTAAGTTTGAAAGATCTCGATATTTCAAAAGAAAATTCTTTAAAGACAACCTAACCATGTCCACGATCCCATAGTTTATGTATACTTAGGCCCTGTCCTTCGTTACATATAATCTGTAGTAATCAGTTTAAACCCATAATATTCTTCAGCCATTTAGTAACGGTTAGAACCATTTTGTTAAGTTGCCAATATTAAAACGACATTTAAACATAGGTACTTTATTTTTCCCTCTGGCGATACTGTGTTATGCATACAATTTACAGAGATGAAAATTCTAATTGAATTTCTGTTTTTGCATGAAGTTTAATTTAAGTATATAATTTAGGAGTTAATATCTTTTTACATAATGAGGTTAATCTCTGGCTGGGTTTTGCTTGCATCTCACAATCTAGATAGCGTTTGTTTAATCTAAGGTTTTAATTTAGATAAGTATCTTCGCCATTTGTGGTTACTGGAAGTGATGTTCTGGCTAAATAGTCTTGCATTTAGTGTGTTTCATTAATTTAGTTTCTGATTTTATAATGAGATACCCATCTTCTTTTTTTAAATGTCCGCGGTTAGCATTTTTTATTGTTGTTGTTTTTTTGTTACTTGCCAGTTGCTGTGGGTGCAACGCTATTAATTAATTCAAGTATTGTCAATGTTAATTATGTGTTGTTTATTTTGGTCACTAGCCATAAAATTAAACAATGGACAAAATTATCAACTTTTATATGCTTGAATACGAGAAGAGATAAAATGGATAGCTGTTTGACCGGATACCGGATATTCGGAGGAACTTAGCTGTTTGGTGCATCGCACACACATACACACACACACACACTTGCATAAGCGGCGCGCGAACGATTGTGTGGACTCGGTTCGGTTCGGGTCTATCATTCAGCAGCTTACAGTAATGTGTACAACGAGACTATTTTCTGAATTTTTTAAACTTTCTTTTATACCACACTAGCTGCGCCTAACGGATTGACCCACGTAGGTTTCGATAGGTTTTTATTTATACGCTCCGCTCCTATGGTCGCAGCGTGATGTTATATAGCCTAAAGCCTTCCTGGATTAATGGGCTATCCATCCATAAAAGATTTTTTCAGATCGGAGGCATAGTTCCTGAGATTGGCGCGTTCGCTTTAGGTATATATTAGTATACTAGCTTTCCACCCGCGGCTTCGCCCGCGTGGAGTTTGGTTATATCGCGCTTTTTAGATTTCCCTCGGGAATATCATTTTTTTCTGGGATAAAAGGTAGCCTATGTTCTATCTCAGGGTCTAAAGATTGTCTGTGCTAAATTTCATCAAAATCGGTTGAGAGGTTTAAGTGGGAAAGCGTAACAGACAGACAGACAGCCAGACAGACAGACAGACAGACAGACAGACAGACAGACAGACAGACAGACCGACAGACAGACAGACAGAGTTACTTTCGCATTTATATATTAGTATGGATAGTATACTTAGATGTGACTTGCACATGTGTTTTTGGTAATATGCGATTTGATTGTGAAGAATAATAAAATTTTCTTTCTTTTTTCTTTATAGGATATCTATTAAGAACCGTTAACTTTTCAAGCAAGCTTTTATTTACCGTTGACTTCATTTGCAAACAACAAATATGGCATTTCCCAACCCTTCCTGTAAGCCGCATGATATCCCACCTATCGTGGCGATATGCCACGATAACACGCGATGTAGATACGATGTAGATGCGATACGATAACGTAACACGTGTGCGCTGCATCGAATTAATTAAACTCTGAACAGCGCTTGTTAACGTGTACTTGTGTTTAGTTTTAATACGGTTATTATGTTCCAGAATTAGTTTATAATGATTTCAATATAGAAGGTTGTGTTTAAACAGACTCGGTCAAATGTGAAAACATAGATTTTAATAGCCAGCTATTTTGTCTAAGAAAAAATCTGCATTTTGTGAGAAATATCAAGTTATTTGAAACCAATGTTTTTATTTTTTGTAGATTATAATTATACTTCCCAATAAATCAATGTTGGGCTAGTGTAGTTTTTTCAAAAACTACACTAAAAAAAAACAACCTGAATAATGGCGGTTGGGAAAAATGTTTTTATTTTTTGTAGATTATAATTATACTTCCCAATAAACCAATGTTGGGCTAGTGTAGTTTTTTCAAAAACTACACTAAAAATAAGAACAACCTGAATAATGGTGGTTGGGAAAATCTGAAATGTATTCTGTCATTCATGGCATTCCAGATTTTCCCAACCACCATTATTCTGGTTGTTCTTTTTTCAGGGTTTTCTAATCTGATGGAATTCACGCATGTCTTCCAACGACTAACGTGGTACTTTACAGTTACAAACAGACAGTTCTAAAATATATTCTATCAGATCGATTCGCCTAAGGTATCGATATCGATAACTCGAACTAAGAAGAGATTCGATTGTCGATAACACGCCGATCTAGACGCGATAACGTCGCTCGCTACATATGTTAGGCGCTGACATTATAAAGTAGCTTTTATACGATGCGCGTATCCGAACGCGTCTGGTTTATGGTTTGTCTGTTCATGTAGCAGGACGCTGTAGAGTTGTTCGAAATTCAAAAATGTTTCGCGCTTCACTGAAGATGTTATTTACATATAAGTTTTTTTTAATTTTTTTTTTTCAAGAATTGCACCGAAAGAATATATTTAAATCCTGTAACAATTATCTGCTGATTTTTTTTTAAATGGTACAGTTTTTTAAACATAGGTACATGTTTTGTCATGCTTAATTAACAATTTGCAGCATCACTCCATATACCGTATTTTTGGCACACTGCCAAGCTCTGATGATTAAATTCTCGCCATCAACGACATTCAAAGTGAGAGAACCACTTTAATTTTCCAACAAGGAACTCAAAGATTAATTTATGTTACTATAATTACACAATTATCTCCACTTAACATCTAGCGTCCATTGGTTTAAATATTATTTGTAGTGAGACTGCATCACCCGAGATTTGAACTGACTGACCACCGCTCCAGGCTCTCATTATAAGGTGGTACAAATTATAAGCGATACAGATTTTAATTAGTTTCGTATGTACTACTTAGTAATTCATAACGTGGTCAAACGATTTGTAATATTAAATAGGGTAACGCTGCTTTTTGGGAGTAAGTATATTTATTTTTAATAATGGCTTTAATTTAAAAACTGCCTTTAAAATGACAAAAACAAGCGTTTTATAACATCGAAAAGTTGTTCAATAACCGTAATTGATTCTATCTTTGCAAGTACTTATATAAAAAAGAGGGGAAGCATAGGGCATAAAAAAAACATATATACGGTCGAATTGAATAACCTCCTTTTTGAAGACGGTTAAAAAATCGCTGCACTATATGAACTATATTTCCCAAAATAGGATGATTACCTATTTTGGAATATATAATATTCTTGCCTTCCCCGTAAACCCGGAATTACCTTTATCCATTAAGTTGATCATGTTCACTCGCTACTAGTTTACAGCTTGGACTACTCAATAAGATAAAGTAGCCACGGAGGTAGAAAGCAGTAATCACAGCCACGCTGGAGGGTATGTGTGTACCGGCCTAATCATTACAACATACCTATAATTACTTGGAACTATTTTATACAAACTACATCAAATATTTTTGCCTTTGGAGAGTACAGTAATCGCTCAAAACTCCAGTAGCATGTTTAGGACTATATTGTTATGAACAGCACAATCGGTGTGTATGCATGTGTGAGTGATGTCTCAACATTCCACAGACACTATTCATTCTGATTAAGTTAGTAACTATTAAACTTTCATTTAGGTACTGATGCTGGTACTGATGGTATAGGTGCTGGTGCTGGTGGCCTATAATGTTCCCACTCCTGGGACACAGGCCTCCTCTCGGTGCGAGGGAGTGGGCTGTAATCTACCACGCGGGCCCAGTGCGGGTTCCGCCGGTTCACTATTAAACTTAACTCATACCTATCTCACAGAAATCTACATTCTTGACTTGGTTTTCTATGTCATCACCATCTGAGGCCGCTGCCTCGAATCTTGCGGGCAGCGGGGCGGCGGCGGCGGCGGCGGCGGCGGCGAGTGAGCGGCAGGATCTTATGCGTAAAATCAAACGGACCGGTTCTTGAAAACATCGGCGCGGCAGCGGGAGGTGGCGGGCAGCGAGCGGTGCACTTCTCGCGCTCGAATCTTGCGGGCAGCGGGCGGGCAGCGAGCGGTGATTGACCGTTAAGAATACATTTAAATCAAAAAGATGTTGCCGCCATTGTTCAGACATTTCTATCGCGAATAAAAACAAATATCTCGTCGACACAGTCGTGAACACAACACTACGCGGCTATAGTGACGCGCGATCTACCCGCTAGTTTCGAGAACGGGTCTTCGATGCCCGCTTGGTTCCCGCGCCACCGCCGCCGCCGCCCCGCTGCCCGCAAGATTCGAGGCAGCGGCCTTAGCGTTTATCCCGGTTGCACCCGCGGCTTTCGCGTTGGCGCCCGTGGTCCGCGAACTTGGTTTTCTATATATGAAATATATATGAAAATTGTGAAAAAAGAACAATATAAATAATGTTATATTTCTGTCCCATCAAATTTTTAGAGTGCGGTCGATCTTTGTGCGCTATAGTCGCACGCGGTTTTATGGCAATTTCATCGTACATTTTGTTAGTCTACTGCATGGTTTATTTAAAAGTTAGAGATAAGTCCTCGTTTATACTTTGTTTAGTCAAAAGGGAAATTCATAGTTGTCCTGCGAGATTTGCAGAGGGGCAGCTGCCTCCCCCTGCCCCCACCTGGGTACGCCCATGCTTGCATTGTTACAGATAACTATTTTTACGGCGTCTAAAAAACCTACTTAACAAAAAAATATAAGTATTAAAAAAAAACATTACAAAAAATAAAATAAAACAACCATAATTTATTTAAGAACGTTAACTACGCACGACTGGCAGTTTAGTGTCCTATTTCGTGATTTTCAATTTTAGCTAACTAGTATGTAGAATTAAGTGCAAAATGTGTAAAAGGTATGTAATAAATCATTGTGTTTATAGTTCTATTTCTATGCAAGTAATGCATTGGAATTTGCAAGGCGTTATTTTCATAGTGAAATAACTGTAAACATTACGGTTACTTACTTTTATCCACTATAATTCACCTAATTATAAAAAGTTATTTGAACAAATATTTTACATATAGCTCCAGTTTAATAGTAAAAACCAAGGAACTTCTATCTAAACTGGAATGTGAACTATCGATCAAAACACAGTCCGAGGGAGATAGCTTCACAGTAGCCCTCTGTCCTTGTTTTGTAGGGTGACTATTATAATGGAATTTATAAGGAATGTACGTAAAACATTTTTTTTTTTCACTTATATTACCTGAGTTTTAATGAACATTTAGGCATGGATGCGAACTTTTTAAATTCATTATTGAATTTTAAAAATGGATGAATAAATTGATGATGTACGGACGACAACAGGTCAATCTATCCGAAACTGTACCTTTAGATAAATAAAATATCTACAAGAAAGCAGAATTTAATGTCATTGTAAATACCCAATAAAAGTCACTTACTTGTTATGCACACAATGATTAAGTGCACATTTATTAATTATTCCGAAATTTATGGTCACCCTACATACAAACAAAATAACTTGTATATATGATTATCGCAAAAATCTTACTTAAAGAATGATATTCCGCATCCAGAGTATGACTCACTATTGCAGACATTAATAGCACCCTTTTTCACCAACTTTTTTCAAATCGAAATTGTTGGTTTCAAAGAAAATTACAAAAAATAAATACGGGTACAATTATAAAGAGACAGAGGGCTACTGGGACGCTTTCTCCCTCGGACCGTGTTCTCTTCGACCTTATTGCTCTTGCGATAGAGTCTTGTTTTAAATGAGAGACTTATGCAAGTTCACATTCCTGTTTAGATAGAATTTCCTTGGTAAAAACCACGAAATATGACACTAAAATGCCATGACACATTGCCAGTTGTGCGTAGTAAACGCCCTTAATGCTACTATGAATAAGACATCTAACGCAAGAGTTTATTCAATAATTAAGAAATCTTAGTCCGGTGTAACTTGGGACTTACTATTCCATAATCGATTAAAAACTGAATTTGTGTAAAGTGAGTGCTAAAAGCATCATTTGGAACGTGACCAAAATTGGAACTAACGCCGCCATTCTGTTGAATTCAACTGGACCTTATAAAAGTCATGGTTACCAGGTCATAAAATAAAAAAAAAATGAATTCAAGTGACATTTGCTTCTTTGTGTTCCTGTCAGTGTCATTTAGGTGCCAAAAATGGCAGTAACACTGTACTATCACAGAACCATAAACAATTAATAACATTCAGAAAGCATAAATGTTAATATCGTCTTTCTCATCTGAGCCCCACTAATCCCGGTGACCTACGATGGCTGGTATCTGGGAAGCGCACGTTACTGCAATCGACAGTTAAATTTAACCGGAGTTAATAAGATACAGATATCTGGGTGCTACTTTAAATTTATCCGCCCGGATAGTGTGACTACGTAAAGTTGGGATGGGACAGAAATTGGAAGTGAGGGCTCATCCTTGTCAGGAGAGATCCCACCAGGCGGCGGCCGAAGCTGTGAAGAGTTTTGAGTTGCGATAATTGATCCGGCAATTGGGTCTTAAGGTGGCCCTGCACAAGTCCGAGGCAATGTGCTTCCATGGTCCTCAAGTGGTGCCACCGTCGGTGTCCCAAATATCAGCAGGAGGGGTTCACATCGGTGTCAAATCGATTACCGACCTGAGATTCGTCCTCGACAGCTGGTGGAATTGTGACGATTTTCCGACGTTCCCAAACTAGAGTGGGATGGGATTACCTTGGGGTGGCTCCTGTGAAATCTAGTGGGTACAAAAGCCTCCTGCCGGAGGCTATACGCAGGAGTCGTGGTGTAGGTGTAGTCTATGAGACGCCAATCTGTCCGCTGATTGATCGCGTCCTAAAGGGTCAGTGGCATCTGGCTGAATTTCTATATACCGTAATAGGACAGTAATACACGTAATTTCGACACCTTTCAAAAAAAGTTTACAAAAAACGTATTTGAAAAAGCTGTGATAGTCAGTGGTCACCCCATACGTCGATAATCAAGCTCTTAGCTGGCCGCCCATTAAGGGGAAGATAACTCTAACATCGCGAAATAAATAAATACAGCGCTTGTCACGACAGCATTAGCTTCCACTTAACTGGATTAGATTAAATGTTAGATTTTGTTAGGCCATACCGTAGCTTATATTGGCAACACCGTTACTGAAGATCGGGGTTTGATAGACCGCTGTAATTGGCCTGCTGAATGGTCAAAACCTATTCCTGTAAGCTGTATTTCTAGACCAGCCTATCACGGCTCAGAAGAAAAGTACATTTTAAAAGACTACCAAAAAAGTAGACCTCACTTTTTTAGACCGATGCCTTTTGTTTATAAAATTAACTATCGATTGTTCTTCGTGTCCCCATCAAATCCAGGATCTTTAGAAATTCTTCATTAATTCGTTCACTGCTTTATCTATGCAACCGGATGAAAATAATCGTCTGCCCCGATATCCGAATAATTATAATGGAAACAGAGTCTAAACTACCGGAGGTCAGGGCTCCAGAGAGAGGAACCTCCTTTCAATCCCTCACGTGTCCAGAAGTACCGCTTTCTGAATCAAGCCCTTAAATACAGCTGCCTAACAAGAGCCTTCTGAGGTGTTAATCGAGACTCTTGGCTATCAAGCCATTGGTTGTCATGACTATCGGTACAATGGTTGTTGAATCCACATCCCACATGTCGACATCCTTGCGAGCCAAGTCAAGATACTTGTTTTATGTATCTTACTCGGCTTTCAAGATGTTCCCATCATGCGGGATGGTTATGTCTATAATCATTGCACACGACTCTGATTAATCCACCATTACTATATTAGGCGTATTGGCAACAATAGTCCTGTCAGTAATGATGGATTAAATTATATTATTATTAAACTTTAAATTAATTATTAAATTACTGCGGATCTTTGTAGATGGCACATAGTCTAATATACCATCGAAAGACGTCACTCTAACGTTGTCTATGAAATTAAGTTATTTATTTACTAGCTGTGTCCCGCGGTTTCACCCGCGTAAGCTTCGAACCGAAAGAGCTCAGTTAATATAATATAAGCGCCTGTTAAAATAATGGGTACATACGCGTTTTCGCAACATTTCTTGTTCCTGCTCTGCTCCTATTGGTCAAAGCGGGATGTTTTATAGCCTATAACCTTTCTCAGGCTCTAGACTATCTGTGTACCAAATTTCATTACAATCGGTTCAGTAGTTTTGGCGTGAAAGCCGGACAGACAGACAGAGATACTTTCGCATTTACAATATTAGTATGGATTTAAAAAAGTACTGGCACATCATAAATATTTAACATTGAAAATAACTTAAACTGGTTAATTTATTGCCTGTTTTATGTGACACTAATGGCGTACATAGATAGCATTGGCAGTTCATCGGGTCGGAGATGGTATACAATAATTAATTTTTTTTAAAATCCTAATGAAAACATACTCTGGAATTCAAATTTAACGAATAATACAGTAATCATTGTTTAAATAATAATATGAATGTATAATTAATGTCATGTCGTATAAAAAAAAAGTTTGTATGTTTCCCTACAGAATTTTGTGGGAACGTAACATCAAACCTCAGTGGCATAATTTTCATGACAATTATCACATTTATCACTGGGGCCTTATATATATTCAATTCCTTTAATGTACACCACTTATGCTTATTACTTACAAAACATTTTTTTATCAGAAAATAAATACCAGTATTTGTCAGTATTTTTTTTTAATTTATTTTTTGCAATTATATCAATGTTGCAGTATTTATGTACATATTCGTTACAGCGTATTTATTTTATTTAAGTATGCATACACACGTCACATTGCAGTGTAGAACTGATTTACATCCGTCACCTCACATCAGGTTCAGTTGAAAATCAGCGTCAGACACTAGTCTAGATGTCTGTCATTTTTGCTGAACCTTTTTGATGCAGCCGCGAGGCACACTTTACTGCTATTTTGTTACATCGGAGTTTATACACTCTATTTGATTTTTATTAGTTGCTACCTGATGTATGTTAATTTTAGGTATATTGTGTGTCTTTTATTTAGTCTGTGGTAATTTTTCTTTCTTTAGAAAGGCTTCATTGTGTGGCGTGATCGCTTTCTGCAATCTTGTCTTTTCTTCCTCTTCTTTCTCCTTGCCGCTATGCGGAGACCGTAACTTTACTGACTTAATTAAGATATCCAGGCCCTACAATATTTATGAAATTTGCTATGTATCTGGCAATCAGACCCCACAAAGCACGAGGGTCTCAGATTGCCATATCGCCCGTAACGAACTATGCTATTGGGAAATGCGGTAATCAACAGGCTTGGGAGGTAAATTGCGATATGGGACGATTGGGCAGTGCAGGTGGAGGTTAGCCAAGATATCTAGGATTCACAAGCAAATAAATACAAGGAGGCCATTTCATATCAATAATGCATAGCTTTACATCCTTTAAAGTAGATAATAATGCTTCCACTGATACTGTTCTACTTAGGAGTTTGGTTTCAGCACTTAGTCCTTCTGGTGAACCGTTGTACGTGACCACTCATCGTGTACCATGTGTGGCCAGGATATTCCCCGTAGGACCGATGCCCGATGGGGCCGACGGGTTCTCGAGTGGCCACCACGCACCCGAAGACGCAGCGTGGGTAGGCCCCCGACAAGGTGGACCGACGATCTGGTGATGGTGGCGGTAAACCACTGGAGGAGGGAGGCGCAGGACCGGTCGTCGTGGAGATCCTTGGGGGAGGCCTATGTACTGTAGTGGACGTCTTTCGGCTGAAATGATGTAGATGATGATGACTCATCCTATTTCCAAGTCTGAAGACATTCAACAATACAACCGTGTAAGATAGCAGGTCCTCCGATAACTAACAACTGACGGATTTTTTCAAAGTTTAGAATAATTTCAAATGTAAAATGTATTCTGTGTTAGCATTCATTATTTATGTATATTTTAAGGCGAAATCCCGTAATTAAAATCTTGAAGATCATTAACATTTAATTCATTCCTTCTCATCAGCAGCTATTATCAAAAACTTGTCAAAGATCAGAAATATTTATGACAGATGGATGATCTTAATATGACGGAAATTGCGACTATCTGTTTGTGCCATTAAGACATGACATATACCGTAAGTGCAAATAATAATTATTCCCTGATACCAACTGGCACTTCAGTGTCACCCATCCAATCAAAGACACAATATTAACACGTGAACCAGACACGGTGACGTCGCGTGCGCACGTGGGCGTGGCTAACGAGCCGCGTCAACGTCGCCTCCTGCCGACACATTGATTGATTTGAGCGTCGTCGGCTAACCAATTAAGTGTTTGTAATGAAGCGTTTACTAGATGTAAGTCGTCTTGAGCTGTGCCATAAATGGAGTGGGTGCGTTTCCTGATATTAATGTTTGGTGAGCGAAATTGTCTAACTGTGGACGCGGTTTCGCTAGCTAGAAGAAATCCTGGAACATAAACATTACATACTAAAGTGTTTTTTTTTCGGGAATGCAAACAACGCGTCAAAATCAAAAGTCATTTATTCAAACTAGGCTGAGAATCAGCACTTTTTGAACGTCAATATTACATAAGCCAGTCCCCCAAAACGCCCACCCATCGACACTTCCTAAGTGCTTTCGCTGGGAAGAAGAAGTGGCGGAAGAAACTTGCCAGCAGCACAGCTGTCTGGTCATTTAGAAAAAACACAATAGTTTATACAATACTATGTAGGTACAGTAATACAAGAGAAAAAATAATATATATATATATATATATATATATATATTATATGCCAGCTAGCCACGCCAAAATACCAGAAAACAAAACATAAAATAAAATATCACTGAAATCTAAAAGTAAAAACTTATTACAAACCTAAATAAAAGCCTCTGCCATAAAGGGCGTGACAGCTCACATAGTTGTGCATTGTAAAAAGCAAATTAAATGAACTCATATAATGTGTCAGTAAGCTAATTCTGGAGAAGGAACACAAACATTGTCTTGAGTTAGAGCGACCAGCTATTCTTATCATTTAAATAGTCATCTACAGAATAATATGCTTTTGAACAAAGCTTGGATTTGATTTGTGCTTTAAATGCATTGTAAGGCAAGTCTAGCAAAGCGTCATACAGACGTCACGCAAATCCTGCATCTCGTAAGCTGATTTTAGTGTGCAACTAGCACATACTTCTACACGACATCAACCTGTCGGCCAGTGACCGTCAGACAATACCAGTCTGGTCGGGGGATCCTCCCTTTCCAATGGAGGATGAGTGAACTTTACATCCTATTCCTCATGCCTCTAAACTGGAAACCCCGACGAGATTCCGATACCGGGAATCGAAACCGAGCCTTCTGGGTGGTTCCTCAGGCCTCTTAATGATACTAAGCTAATTACATCTCTGCCTAAAGCCATAATTGGTTTGATTGATAGCTAAGAATAAACTTATTGTGGGGTACTGATAGCCCACCAGAAGATACTAAGTAATCAAAGTAAAATATTGATTCCATAAATCGAGTTATTACTTTTACTATATCATAGGGTCGATTGCAACTTGACTTTTACAAATGGTTGATATAAAACTGCGGCACCATTTCTTGTCCTTGTTAGTAATAATTGGGACTCTAGGAACCCTAGGGGCATCAATGTTCATACGAAGTTTAAAGATGAACGACGGTCAAATGAAGTACTAAGGCTGCATGAGGTTGCTTTTATGTTTAACCTAGCTAAAGATTCATATTCAGATTCATAGTCATAGTCTACAAACTTTTTAATTTAACGATTTTTTTAATGCTCCTTTATAGTAATACTAGCCGATACCAATAGGAATACCTAAATAAAAGTTCGCGGTTGAACTTTCAACTCTCAGTGAGTAGTGAGTGAGTCCGACCGAAATATGTTTTCGGTTCTCGCTGAAAATACAAATCATGTGGTTTACTTTCTTATCACGAAATCCTTAGTTTCAGACGTAGTATTCTGTAATCTGTGGTTTCAGTCAAATTAACGAATGTTGCTTACTCCTACTTAAAGATATCAAAGGCACAATTCTCGTAAGTTCTAAAATACTTCTAATTTCCCTAGATTTTGACAAGTTTTTGAAATTTGTTTGTTGCCGAAATGAAACTAGATTTTGAACGTTTTAGATTTCGAGAATTAGTCTTCTAGTTATTTCGGGGCCCGAACTAAAATATTGAACGTTTTAGATTACGACAATTAGTCTTCTGGTTATTTCGGGGCCCGAACTAAAATATTGAACGTTTTAGATTACGACAATTAGTCTTCTGGTTATTTCGGGGCCCGAACTAAAATATTGAACGTTTTAAATTACGACAATTAGTCTTCTGATTATTTCGGGCCCCGAACTAAAAATAAATGAAGACATGGTTTGATAGTAATCTCTAAACTAGATCCCCCTTATTAAAAACATACATTTTATTTACACACTTTTCACCTAATTATAAAAAGTTAGTAGAACACATTTTTAATATACAATATGTAAAGAAAACCCTGTCCGATCCTTGAAGGTATTGTTAGGTATCGTTAACTGATTCTAATAATGCCTACAAAGCTGGGCTAAACTTAAAAAAAAATCCCCCAAAAAAAATAAATATTATTTCGAAAAAGCGAGGTAACTTAATGCATGTGCGGTAGACAACCCGATAGCCCCGCCCCCCTTCACCTGCGCATGTATGCGCGGGTGAAGGGGGGCGGGGCATGCGGCACGTGGTCGCATCGCTATTCGCTCCGTCACAAATGGTGTTGTGAGTTTTTTAAAAATGACCAAATTTCGGGGAAATTGGAATTAATACCCGGGAAAAAAAGATTATTTCAAAATTCATTATTATTGTTACTTCGATGATTATGTAAAATTTTATATTATATTTGGTCAAGTGTTTACCTAACCTTTATTATCCTTATGGGTCGGACAGGGTTTTCTTTACATATTGTATAGTAGCTCCGGTTTAATAATAAAAATTGAAACCCACGAAATATATGACACTAAAATCAGACGTTGCCAATTGTGCGTAGTCTGGAAATAAAGTTAGATCTTGTTTTGTAATAAAACGAGATGTATTTTGTCGTCCGAAAAACTGTAGAACCGACCCGTATCTTTATTAACGGACAATAGAATAGACCCCAAGCCGAAATTCGTATTCGTTTACAGCCGAATGTGAGCCGGACTAGCGGCCGTAAGGTTCCTTACCATTATCTATACAAAAAACTATATTTAATATTTGCTATTAAAACGGCAACAGAAATAAACTAACTGCCTAAAGCTGTCACGGTTCATGAGATACAGTCTGGTGACACACAAGCAGTGGAGTCCCGTTTTAACTCGTTAAGTAAGGAATACTATTTTTTTTTTGTTTGCCCTACCGCTGAGCAGCAATTTAATTGCGTAACACACTATCAATAGCAATGGGTTTCAATTTGACAGTTTAACAACATTCATTGCGTTATTTCCGTTGTAGAGCAGATACATTTTTCTAATATACGGAGCAATGGATAAGCAACATACTTCAAAATGAAATCCATTGTTACGATAATCTGTGTATAATTAGGGTGCCGGTCATGAATTGCTGAACTAACGAACAGTAAAACTCGAAACCCTATTTTCGTCAAAATTGTTCTATTAATCATTTCCCTTCAGGTCCAAAACAAAGCACAAACAATCAAGGGAACAAATATTTTCCGTAAAACAATAGTGAAACAGTGTCAGACGTGTACAGTCAGCAACACAATTACGCAGCGCGCTGTGCAGTTAATTGTGGCCGGTTAATTAGAGACGTGTCGCGTGGGCACGACGCCCCCGCGCTGCGGCTGTTGTGCTGACCGTACTGGGTACAAAAAAGATGGCCACTGTTTTTTATGTCGAGATTTTGCTTGGCGGAAAAATATTGCAGACTCAAAATAATTAAGTTCTTTTAATTGTCGCTTTATTGGAATGTCAGTAACATGTTCTAACGCCAAATTTACACTTGTTTAAGTTATCAATGTAACATGTATATACAATATGTAACAAAAGCCCTGTTTTTCTTTCTACCTACGTTTTAATAATCGGCATACGGAAGCAATAAAGCAAGTTATTTGCAAAAATTATTCAACTACAATAATTATAATAGACATGTATTTCATTATTAATATTTGTAATCTTTAACTGATTTTCTACCTCTGCATACCTTCTGCGTGAAGAAACTAGACATAAGTAGAACGTTCCCGTCAATCCCTTTAACTTTTAAAATCAGATATTCTAATTATTTTTTCGAATGTGTCGATTTTTATAGGTATTTGATTTTGACCCCTCGACATTGATTACTTTTTTAATTATAATTTCATTAATGATATGCTTGAAATGTATATGTCCCTGAAAGGAACAACAGGGTTTTTCTTGCGTGTATAATGTAAAATGTATTAGTATTATGTATGTATTATTATATATGTAGGTATATTTAATATTTTATTAGTTTTACACTTAAAACATTCATATTTTTCTCTTTTTGTTCTTATACACTATTATCTACATTTTTGTTTTACTTCTCTTTTCGCAGGTCTGCTGGAAGAAACTTCTTATGAAATAAGCAGCACCTTTGTACTCAGTTTTTAATTTTGTCGTGTGCATTTTGTTATGTGTTATGTATTAAAAATAAAACAACAAGCGAAAAGTATGTTTGTTTGTTTGCTGAAATCTTCGAAAGAAAAAAGTATTGTTTGATGCAGCTTTCCCCATTATTAAGAACTTTAATTGGAAAAGTTTGTTTGTACAAAGACATATAATAAATATTTAACTTAGATAGCTCTTAACTAGCAACAAAAGGACCACATTTATTTAAAGATATCTAATCTAGTGGCCGCAAGCGCAGCAGAGAAGATCTGCTGCGCATTTCTTCTAATAATGGCAGTAAAACCATTGACCTACCATACGCATTTCTTCTAATAATGGCAATAAAACCATTAACCTAATAATAAAATAGTTTTTCGGACTTGGAAAGTGAACTCTGGACCACAGGCTCAGTAGATAATAGCGCTTGCTTCCACTAGAACAGGTTTCAAAGAAATGTGCTCCTCTTGTTGCTTGTCAAGAGTTGGTAGTAAGTATAACCTAAAGTTAATCTTACTTCCGACTACCGACTCATATTCCGATACTTTACCAAAAGGCCTTTTAGTCTGACCAAAAACAATTTGCTGTGAAGACTTTCTAAATAAGCATTTGTGTAGGAAGATGGATATTATTTTAAAACTAAAATTTCATATTAGACTTTATTCTTTTTTTTTTCCGCAATAGACGCAACAATATCTTGCTATGTCAAGAGCCAGTTAAGACAGCACTTATGCGCAAAAGTGTCTACTGCATAGCTCCAGTTATTTATAATTAGTTACCTACCAAAGAGCTGGAAAGAGCTTCCGTTAAAATTATTTAAAAAAAGACTCCGAAGCCTTTTAGTCGTGAAAACGTACTGTAATATAAGTGAGTACCTTACTAAAAAAGATTTTTCTTTTAAGTTAGAATAATGTAGTTTTGAACTATTTTCCTAAACCTTATTTTCTAGTTTAAGTTGAATGTTTTTTTTTTTTTTGCATTTTAAATGGTACAACATGGCTGAACCTGTCATTATAATATCTATATACATTTATTTTTATCATCTTTTTTACCCATGTATGCAAAATAAAATTATCTTTATCTTCGATTTTGATTCTATCCGTACTCGGCTTGATATTGAATTTTAGCTTAATTCCTTCCTTAGCGGAGAGTGCGCGTGGCCGCGTGTATGAAATACTATGCATTGGAATTGTGCATATTATACCTACAAGTAGTTGTGCATATTATTGACTACACTAGAGTGTACGAGACTGTGAATTATGACTTGCACTATATTTCGTGTTTGATACGAAAAATTGTATGTTTTACATTTATATATGTAAGTATATATAATTAGAAAGTTGTTAAGTTTCAATTCAGACCAAAAACTCATCATCATCAACATCTCAGCGTTAATCCCAGTCGCATCAGAAACTTTTTCAGCTTTGGAATCTGGGGTCCGCTTTACCAGTCTAACTGCTGATTTTTGGCTAAACTTCGATATTTTCCGTGAAGCGACTGCCGTCTGACCTCCACAACCCGAAGGCGATATCGAATTCAGACCTTAAACTAACAGCACTAATTTCTAATAAGCATTATTTTAACTTATTCATGACTAGCGCCCGCGCGTGGCGTCGTCCGCGTTTTTTTATAAGCACCGCTCCTAATAATCTTAGCGTGATATTATATAGCCTAAAGCCTTCCTGGATTAATGGGCCATCCAACGCAAAAAGATTTTTTTAAATCATCAGTTCCTGAGATACCTTTACCAGGTCATCGGTCCACCTTGTTGGGGGTCTCCCTACGCTGCGTCTTCCAGTACGTGGTCGCCACTCCAGAACCTAATGCCCCATCGGCTATCGGTTCTACGAGCAATCTGCACTGCCCAAGCTACTCGAAGAGCTATGTTGGTGACTTTGGTTCTTCTGCGGATCTCCTCATTTCTGATTCGATCACGCAGAGAAACTCCGAGCTCCGATGGCTATTAAAGCATGTTTTTTTAAATCTTTATTTCATAAATTTTATGAATGTTTCGAAACCACTGATAAACTTAACAGTACAGCTCGCGATGTTCAGCAGATAGAAGCTCGAAACAGAGATAACTAAATAGATTTAGACCCTAAAAATAGTTGTACAAATGATAAGCCCGCAACTAGAATATCATTTGCGTTCAAACAAACTCTTCAGCTTTATATATTAGTAGTATAGAAGTATGTATAGATTTACGTTATTAAAAATATGAGACTTTGAGTATAAGAAGTCTAGAGAAGAAGAAGACGCTGGAATAATTTGGTAGGTATTACTTTAATTGAAAATAACATAATGCAGATTGGTAGGTAACAAAGATTTGAAGTGAATAGAAAAATTCCAAGAAACATGCAGGACTGTTGAACTTAATAGTTGTGCCGTTTTTCAAAGGTCTTTCCTGTGTAGTTGAATAAAAAAAGACTAATTAGTCCGTCAGTCAGATTTCCAAAAAAACTGGACACGTATTTTTTTTTTTCTTTTTTCATATAAACAAAAAATTAAGGCGATACGGTGTGTTGAAAACTCGTGTGACGTCAGTCCTTGTTACACTTTTTAGCAACGCAATACGTATCCAACATCCATACTAATATTATTAATACGAAAGAAACTCTATCTGTCTGTCTGTCTGTTACGCTTTCCCGCCTAAACCTCTCAACCGATTTTGATGAAATTTGGCATAGACAATCTTTAGACCTTGAGAAAGAACATATGCTACCTTTTATCCCGAAAAAAATTGATGTTCCCGAGGGAAATCTAAAAAGCGCGATATAACCGAACTCCACGCGGGCGAAGCCGCGGGCGGAAAGCTATTTTTTCTATAATCTGAATGACGGACTAAATAGAATCATTTTTTTTTTACCCAGGAAACATCCCTATTAGTGTAGTTTTACTTTATCTGTCCTTACGTGTACTTTAATTCCAGCGTAATGTAAACGCACTTATGAATTACTCAGCGCTATTGTGTGGGGTGAGTACACGACGCAGCGCCCCGATACCTACTGGATATGGAAGTTATGCTCATCTTTAGCTACATAATAATGTGTTATTTCGTATTTGGACTATTTATGTTGTTCTTATCCGACAAGCTACGAGGTTTAAGTAGGAAATGAGGTTGGTGGTTTCTGTTCTTATGGGCTGAGAGATTTCAAAGACTTGTATTGCTTTTACAGGCTCTGGCACCAGTTTCTTATGAATAAATAGACAGCTTTTGAAATATTGAGGTATTTCAAAAGTTGTCTGTTATTTAGCTGCCACTGTATACTCAATCCTTCTCTGTATGAGTGGAGATCTGGGCCCAGCAGTGGGACGATAAAAAGGTTGAAGATTATGTATGCTTTTAGTGGCTGGAACTATCTGAAAGGGCCATAGAAGTAACTGATAATGTATCACCCAGAATTAAAACTGCTCCCAATATTAAGCGGTATAGACAGGAATATTTATATTTCATAATAGGTAGAAATAACTGCTTAACATCCGTTATGGCCGACATAATGACGTTGTCGGCTATTTGATTGAATAGTTATCTAACCACATACTGTAAATATCAGCGGTTTTCAGTTGCATTTTCGTAAATCCAGGCAAAACGTATATAGCTTATAATTAATGCAATAGAATTATAATTATGTATTTTATAGTGACCGTTTCGGTGATTTTACTTTTCTTCTTAACCGGCGCGCGTATATGACCAATGAATGAGGACAAATCCTGAAATTAAAAACGACCAAATTCTGGTCAGTGATAAGAGATTTTGGTCGTTTTTAATTTAAGTACATGTTTTTAAGTTTTTGAATGTCTTTTTTATTGTCGTTTTTATTGTGACATAAAAAGATGTCCTTAAAATAAATAGATCATGACATATTGAGACTAATTCCAATTTAAATATAATTCATTAATTCTGGTACATCATAGTATTTACCTACTATCCCTGTTGTATTTTTATGTATCCTTTTTCTCCGCAACCAACCTTGACAAACCAAGTATAAAAATACTCAGAAATTATCATACATTGTCTCGCGTAGTTTACATTCAAGAATATCATTGATTTTTCCAAAAAGCTACCTTAGCTTTAGCGAGCCATTTTACCCGCTCTGAGAACGGGCGCAGGCCACACGTGTTGTATATATTTTGTATAAACATTTCCCTGTACCGCTTAATATCTACAATTCCACCTGCTCCACATTATGCAAGCCACCCAACCCAACAAATCCACAGCTAGAGAAAAATCTATCAATTTAATAGATAGAAATAAAATCAACCGATTCGACATATTAGAAATTCCTGCGCAGTCGTGACCGGCCCATCGCGAACAAAAGACGGCTCGGAATGAAACCGGACAATAAATCGTACCGGACTGTACAGGAATCAATTGAGCTTTTGAATCTGGGTGCTACTTTGTCCAGTCCCCTTTCCTCTTACATATTACTGTTTGTTTAAATCCCCCTTTTGTTTAAGCTAGCTCACGATCGGATTGGTATATTGGCCCATTGATGAAATATTAAACAGATACGATATATTCTAACAAACTGTCCAAAAAAAATGTGCCGAACACAGCGGCAGCACATATGCATATTTTTATTCGGCATACATTGGTACAGTGTGAGTGAGATGGGGCACAATCTAAAGCTTATAGAAGAAAAAGATGGCTAGTGTTTTTCGTTTGCGCTGTTAGTGTTTGTCGTTTGTTTTTACGAGTGTATCGAGAGTGACTAAGGCGAGATGCAGGACTTTCCTTCCTTTTGTACGCTTCATTTTCAGTGCGCTAATGACATATCTACCTTAGTTTAATATTTTATCAATGTATTGGCCCCAATATATTCTTCACAAATCAAATTAAATTTAAGTTTAGTGCATCTTTCTCTTTCTATTTAATTAATTAAGAAAAGGATAAAAAATAAAAGGTTAGCTTAGACCTGTCAAATTATTCCGCTTCTGACGTAAATTGACGCATTTTTGGTCGCCATGTATAAACATGGCGACCAAAAATGCGTCGCGTCAAATCGCGTCTAAAATGTTTTTTTTTTTTTATCTTTTTTATTCAAGGTTAGATTCAAGCTCAGCTCTTGATCAATGGCCTCTGTGGAATAGATACCACAATTTTGCCAATAACACGTGTAACAAATTATAGAAAATTTTATTTCACAATAATGGCGGATATCTCCAATGACAGTTGAAGAAGACGGCTGCGTTAACCGTCTATGGGGAAGGTTTGAGGCAAAGTCATAAAATAGAACAGAATAGAATACTTTTATTTCAGACCGGACACTATAAATAAGTCCAATGAATAATGCGTGTGACATTCATCTTAGCTTTCCCGTCGAAAAAACTTCTAAAATGTCTATGGGGTAACTTAATTTGACAGGATTAAACTAAAATATTATTTTCTATCTTTTTCTTAATGCACTGAACTAAAAATTACTTTAGTTTATGAACATGAGAAGCGGCGCCAATCTCAGTTGATGTGTAAAATGTTTTGGGATTGCTGTTTTAAATTGCATATGCATATACCTACGGAAATGTTGAAATTGTCTTTGGTAGATGTAGTATTTACAAGTGGTAAGTTGTCACCAGCACCCTCATTGCGTAACAGATTATTAGTATCAGTTGGAATCATTTTGAAGCTTATTGCTGTTCCATTGCCAATACATCCAATCAAAATCATTCCATTGACAATAACCTTGGTCCTAGAGAATCTCTTAGAGAAAAGTTCAAAGAGGTGAACATTCTGACTGTAGCTTCACAATATATATTTGAAAATCTTATGTATGTTCATAAAAATATCTCGAATTTTAAGAAGATAAGCGATATTCATAATGTAAATACCAGGAACAAACACAATCTTGCTTTACATCACACTCGTCTCCACAGAGTAGGCAACTCGTTCATGGGTCAATGTATACACTTTTACAACAAGCTTCCCATGGACGTTCGAAACTTACCCATTAAACGATTTAAGAACCATATAAAGGCCAAACTTTGCAAAAAGGGGTATTATAAAATCACAGATTATTTAGAAGACAAAAAAGCTTGGGATTGAGCTGCTCGCTCTGTTAAGCATTGTTAATTTTTATTAAGCAATATGCGTAATTATAAGGTAAATTATTGTAAACATTTTCATTTTTAATGTCTGGACTTGAAAAAAGACGATGATCCCTGAGTTTGTTTCGGCCATTTCTTCTCAGAGGTAGTCAGTTAGGAAATGCCGGCTTCATCTAGTTAAAAAAATAAAATAAAAAATAAACATGACGTGTAAAAGTGATCAGTGATCCTACTTGCTTAATAAACGATTTCATTTCATTTCATTTCATTTCATTTCATTTCATTTCATTTCATTGTTCCATATCTTCGAAAATGTGTCTGTTCAATAATGTAAATAACGCAATGAATGTTGTTGAACTGTCAAAATGAAACCTATTGCTACTTAAAGTGTGTTACGCTATTACTCTGCACTATTGTGTATAAATAACTAAGGGACCTATTAAATTCAGCTGTATTATTCTTTCAACACTTATGTCAATGGTCATGCCTGATAGGGAACACTGTCGAACTGTGCGGTATTATGAATGATCTAAAGAAAAAAAAACACATACTTAGTCAAAATAGTCACCTTACTTGTCAAAACAGGCTAAATACATAAAAAAAATAGTTCATAAGAATAGGATACTAAAACAGTTGAATATTAAAAAGATAAAGGTTATCTAAAATCATCTACTAAAGCTAAAGTGAATTTTCAACGTATAATATACCATTTCAAATCCATCAATTTACCCCTTAGCCGTAAAGCAGGAACCATAGATAAACGGACTCGTTCCCCGGTTCTTCTTGCGATGTGCCCATAGATAACAGAGCACGGAGCACACCTGTTTCCTAGGCCGACGCGGACGGTTCACCACACAGGAACTAAGGTCGAGTCGCTGCGGGGCTAACACTGATTTATATTAATAACTAGCTTTTTGAATAAGAATTTGGTTAGAAAACAGCTTTGTAAATAATGTTACGTTAGTATGCTTGCCTGGAAATCCATACTAATATTATAAATGCGAAACTAACTGTCTGTCTGTCTGTCTGTTATGTTTTACGCTTAAAACTCTTAACCGATTTTGATTAAATCTGGCATAAACAATCTTTAGACCCTGAGAAAGGACATAAGCTACCTTTTATTTTGATATTCCCGAGGGAAATCTGAAAGCGGGATATAACCGAATTCAACGCGGGCGAAGCCGCGGGCGGACAGCTAGTTACAAATATTGTAATAGAAAAATGGAACATGTGTCTACATAAATAATATTTGAGGAAAAATTGATGGCAAAAGTTGAATTTCAAAAGACAAATGTTCTCATCGGGGTAAAACAGAAATGTAGATAAATTAACCACTTTTTATTCAAACTGACGAACACCAATTCTGAGTTATAAAATCATTATCTAAATTCTATCATGAAACAATTTGCCTAGACTTATCTCAATTTTAAGAATATTGAGAAAACTTAGCAAAATAGTGTATTAAATAGATTCGATTTATCTCATAAGTCGAATCTATTTAATACGCTATTTCGTCACATTACCCATCGACATATATGCACTAATGAATATGCCTTACAGATGAGATTGTGACACTCCGGAAGAAAAAGAGGCAACGAAGTTTCGTCTACCTATCTCTCTCAATATCATCAATCATCTATGCGGAAAGAGATAGTGCCAGACCGAAAGCATAGACCATCTCTCTCACTCTTTTCAAACCAAATAAAATGCAGATAATACGTGTACGGCATGTCCATTAGTCTATGATATTACCAACCTTATCGATACTTCATTAAAGTACGGACGACAGCAGGGCAACCTACCCGAAACTGTCAAATATTTCCAATCAATCTTCAGCCTTAATGCTTTAGCGATAAAGTTGATAATTTAATAAAGGAATCTGACAGATTGTAGTAGCTTGATGTGCTGTCGTCTGTACCTAACTCGATTCCAAATCGGTGTCCGAATCTTACAATTTCAATTTCTCTAAATAATTTTATAGGTATAAATCAAAATCACATACAAGTACCAGCTGTATGAGAATAAATGAATTATTTTTAATATCGCAGCATTATGTTGAGATACCCGGCTTTTCAGAGCAGCGGTGGCCAAGCGCAAGTTGTAGATCGTAGGTTCGAACCCCATCAGGTGATTTCTTCTTCAGCCTATAGAGGTCCACTGCTGGACAAAGGCCTCCCCCAAGGCTTTCCACGATAACCGGTCTTGTGCTGCCCGTAACTTTACTTTACTTTGTGTAAATTACTTCATCACCACTGCTTCAATACCGTTTTGAGATTTCATCACCACTGTTCTCAAAACGGTGTAGGGAAACATAGTGAGGAAACCGGTATGTCCTAGAAGCAAAACTTCGAAGACATGTCAAATCTACCAATCCGCACTGGACCCGTGTGGTAGATTATGGCCCACTCCCTCTCACCGAGAGGAGGTCTATGTCCCAGGAATGGGAACATTATAAGTTGATTATGTAAGGCGTCTTTTTGACAACACATAAGTTGTATTTTTTAAAGTGTTTTTTTTTTATAATTATAAACTAGCGCCTGACTGCAATCCCGCCTGATGGTAAGCAGTAATGCAATCGTTCATGGTAAAGCGCGCTAGTTTATTAAGCCCATTCACTTAAATAATCATAGTGTATAGGAAGGAAGACGGCAGTTGAGCGAGGTGGTGCAATGTTAAACCCAACAACACGACCAACGATGCTGCGCCAGAGGGAGATTGATGTGGAGACCCTCCACGACCAAACGTCCGACACAACAACATTTGACGCATCGTACTCGGCACACATCGCAACACAACTGCTCAGACCCGTCCTCCGTGCGGCTTCACGAGACATAATGCTGGAACACGACGAATCGCTTGGCGGCAAGACTTTGTCTGGTGGGTGGTAACTTCTGCCGGCAGCGGATATTATGGCCTACCACCGAGAACACCTTTACGCCTTTTATTATATCATCTTAAACTTTTTCTTCTGTGTGTTGCATGTCGCGTGACGGTCGGCCGTGCATTAGAGATAAAGTTAATGGCGGAAAAAAATTATGTTAAAAGTCTATAATATGAAACAAGTTTCACTTTTACCTTTTTGTTTCATAAAACAATACAATCCTTTTTTACTGTTTATGATAACGGATAAATGATTGTTTGCTGTAAATAAACTAGCCTGTCATTTTTTTTTTTCTCAAATCATTTCTTTTTCTTTATTTCGTTTTTAACGTGTTCTAGAATCAATACAGATCCCACCCATCCTTTTATTCCACGTTACCTCCACAATCACAATAGTCCACCATTAGTATTGAAACAATGGCGACTATGTTTTAAATAATATCAACTAACTGGAAGGCATGCTCGTTATCATTACGAGCTGTATCTGATGCATTATTTATAGCTGATGTAACGGGTTCCTATGAGGGGGAGTAATCTTCTAATGTAACATGTATCTGGGCTGCGAGAGAGGATTTTTCGTTAGGATATCTAGTTTTGTTGTTTGTTGGTTAACGGTTTCATGTATTGCATATTTAATAAACTGAGAGTTACTTTCTTGATGAGTAGGTCGTAGAGAAGTGTTTTGACGCCGAAAAATCAAAATCAAAGCATTTATTTCAACCTAGATTCCCGCAACTTCGCCCGCATGGAATTCGGTTATATCATTTTTTTTTTTTCAATAAATGGTAGCCTGTCCTTTCTCAGGTTCTAAAGATTGTCTGTGCCAAATTTCATCGAAATCGGGTGAGAGGTTTAAGCGGGAAAGCGTAACAGACAGACAGACAGGGTTACTTTCGCTTTTATAATATGAGTATGGATGGATTTAGTAAACTTTAAGTTACGTTTTTATTAGGTAGGTCTTAGAGAAATGATTTGAAGCCGAAAAGTTTAAGAAACTTTTGAAGCCGTTTAAAAACTATATATGTTTGTATCTATGTGTGCATTTTTTTATGTCCGTTCTTTGATATTTTCATCAATTTTGACGACACTGCTGCAGTGACTGAACGATGGACGCTGCGCTGCATGACACGGGTTCGATTCCCACACGGAACATATAAATTTGAATGGCTTACAGGTAGTTGTTCCGGGTCTGGCTGTTTGTGTATGTGAGTAAAAAAATACGATGTATTTGGTTTTTTTTTTTGATAACTTGTATTGAATAAGCTTCAATTATGCATATACAACGTGTAACAAAAAGGGTTTAAACATAACAAGGGCATGGCATCTTTAGATGATATCAAACGATATCTGAAGGGTTTTAACTCAAAATAAAATACTCAAAAAATTGGTACCAAATTTTCGGTTTCGTGTGTTTCTTAAAATAAAATCATAACAAACGTGGCAGCACACTACATACGTTAATAACTACTCGTTACCCGTCACGTTACTTGCCAAAATCCGATAAATGTCTTCAATATCTCTGTGAGACTAGTATGATAGTAGCCTATCACGGGCGGTGTTTTTCCTCATAACTTCCTAACATAAAGAGATAGGATTAAAAAACTCTTCCAATATCGTTTGTTAACATGTAAAGATGCCATGTCTTTGTTATGTATATACCCTTTATGTTACACGTTGTATATTTAATCCACTTAGTCAAAAGTTCTTTGTATTTAGACTTTATCGTAATAGGTTTCTAATTAATGATTTGGAGGTATGAGGAACAGGGTGTACCTCCAGGTCCACCAAGACCTGGAGCAGATAACCAGTTCTCTTATCTTCCATGGAAGAGGGAGGATCCTACTACCAGACGTGTGTTGTGTAAGGTGGACACTAGTAAATGTCCGCCTGACTCAGAGCTTGCTATTCTACTTGGTTGTCCCAAATATGGTCAAAGCTCCTCTCGGGCGGGCGAGTGCAGTGCGTTGACCTCTGGCTTCAGCTGTTGCGCGCGCGAGAACTGTGATCTATCGTAAAGCTGCGTGCTCGGTATCCATACTGCAACAATATCTAAATGTATTTGGGAAAAAATATAACATGATGTAAAAATCGATACAGTTGCCAACAAATCGACTGCAAATTAACGTGAACCTACCCAGTGA
The DNA here is from genome assembly GCA_017933935.1 of Sesamia nonagrioides. NCBI lineage: Eukaryota > Metazoa > Arthropoda > Insecta > Lepidoptera > Noctuidae > Sesamia > Sesamia nonagrioides. Next base: position 465,045 of record JADWQK010001239.1, on the reverse strand, counting down.
GTGGTGCAATAAGAACGATCAAAGGGAATCGCCAATAAAAATACATTACAGATTACTCTTAAACTCTAGAGTTACTGATACTACACACATCAAAAGTGTCTAGGGATCAACATATATTTTTGCAATAACTTTTCTCCTGATTGATATTAATTAAAATTTTCTTTAAGGATTCATCAAATAAAGTGTTTTCGTTTGTCACAGTAACGATAAACCAAGTCACCTTTGCATTAATAAAGAAATTTGCCATTTTCCTAATAAAGGGATATTTGACATTTGAACCACTAACACAAAAGTTCGAAAAAAAGACTGAAATAACAGTTTTCTCTAAAATTTTATTGGGTAACTTAAACAATTAATAATCCGTGTTTCTACCGCGAACACTAACAACACAAGAACATCGGTTTGGCATACTCAAAATGAGTTCATCCAAATCACGCTGTGGAATGGCCGCCCATGTTCGTTGCAACAACAAAAAAAGGTCTTCTTGCGACTGGATACCCTCCATATTCGGCAGAGCTCTTCTCTGTAGCATATCCCATGCATGCTCAATCGGGTTCAAGTCTGGCGACTGAGCAGGCCAGGGCAGGACATTGATGTTAGCTGCGGCGAGAGTCTGTCTTACAACTCTTGCGGTGTGCGGTCGTGCATTATCATGCATTAACTGAAATAAGGGACCGATTTGCACTTGTAGAGGAACGATGACGTCTGATACAATCGTTTCAGCATAAATTTGAGCGTTGAGGTTGCCTCTGATCCAAATCAACTCAGTTCTTCCGCCGATCCAAATACCCGCCCATACCATGATGGTTCCACCACTATAAGGATGGACTTCCTGGCAGGATTTTAATCGCTGTTGGCGTCCAGGGGTTCTCCAGTGTCGTATACGTCTTGTATCCGGTCTCATACCAAAACGAGACTCATCAGAAAAGCACACGAAACGCCATTGTTCTTCTGCCCAATTTCTGTGTTCAAGAGCCCATTGATATCGAATCCTACGATTGTGCATTGCTATAGGTGGTACCCGTAGCGGTCTTCGGGAATGAAGGTTCACTTCATGCAAGCGGTTTCTGACTGTTTGGTCGCTAATTAAGTTCCCTGAAGAGTGATGAAGCCTCACGGCTAACATCATGGCGGTTATTGTTGGAGCTCTTCGAGTTAAGATTTGAATGTATCGGTCTTGTCTCCGTGTGGTGCAGCGATACCGTCCTCCATGGCGCTCAGCCACGGTACCAGTGCTTCGGTAACGTGTCCAAAGTCGACTGATAACACTCTGACTTGTATTCAGAGCTAAAGCCACAGTACGTTGCCGGGAACCAGCTTCTATCATTCCCACGGCTCTGAGCATTTCTTCCCTGCTTAAATGACGTCGCCGCTCCATAATAACGTTGGTTTTAATCAGTAGTAGGGAAACAGTAGCACTAATAATGTCTTCAATGCGTTGTATGTTTTTATAGGGAAAATATTGACAGCTGATTTTCATCTTTTACTCGAATTTGATTCACAGTTCCTTATTCAAATTATGAAATGCACCAAAAAGGATCCATATAAATTTATAAAATCATAAATTTATTACAAAGCCACATCTCAATCTCAAGAAATCCGCATAAAAATGCTTGATCCCTAGACACTTTTGATGTGTGTAGTTGTAACGAAAAGCTTTGTTACTATAACGCATAGTAATGAAAAGTTACGATGCCAACTTTTATAATAATATATTATAGTGATAGGAAATATGCTCTCCGTTGAATTAACAACATTAATCCTATTTCAGTTGTTTTGTAATAGTTACGAAACAAAAGGAAAAGTGCTCGAGCATTGTACAGAATTCTGTAGGTAGAACGTGCCTTAAGCACCGTATAAATAAATCTAAATGTGTACCTCTGCTGACCCTACAAGCACCACAAAGTAGTACCTTGCCACAAACATCGTTAATATCTGTCGCTGTCCATTGTCCAGACATCCCATTTCGAAAATTGCAGCAATCACTTAAGACGACGATCGACACAACCACGTCCCTCCATGGTCCTCGGGCCACTAGCCAACAAAACTGTTATTTCCCGATTAAATCAACAAACTCAGAAATACCAGATAACGATTCCGTGAATAAATAATCGGCCACAGTAAAACGGTATAGATTTACAAACAACAAAACCCACCTTTATTTATTTTCGCCTGAAGCTTCGCATTACTTATAAACGAATAATCGATTCAGCACTCAATTTCCCGTCAGCACTCGGTATAATAACAAAACTATCGATAACTGAATCGCGGGCGACATCTCGCGATTTCTATTATTCGAATGAATCGATTTGCCCGAAGCGAGTAACGATGCGACAGCCATTATTCGCTTCGGACGGGATTATTTTAGACGAATTTATCATCGAAATATAAATCTTATGATTTATGTTCGCGGATAATGAAGGTAGTATTAGGTTCCTGCGGGGACAATGGTCCTACCATTGGGTTTATTGTAACAATAATTTATATTGTTTTTAGATCACCAGTAGCGACAGCTGTGTAATTGTATTATGTAAATAAATAATTTCGTTTGACATTCACAGCCTACACATAAAACCATTGCGAAACAATCAAATATTTTGAGGCCAGGAACTGCAACACTGGCTATGTTCGATACTAGGCTCCTTATTACAGAACCTCACTCAAAACTGAAGCTTTACTTAAAGTTGAAACTAGTTTTAAGTAAAGCTTGAGCCTTGAGTAGGGTTCTAAGACAATTAATAAATAATAATAACCCCAAAGTAAGTTCGGGACTTGTGTTATGGGATACTAACTCAACGATACTATATTTATAAAGATACATATATATATATACATATATATATATATATATATATATATATATATATAGATAAACATCCAAGACCCAGGCCAATCAGAAAAAGATAATAAATAAATAAATATTAAAAAATAAAAAAATTAAACTAAATTTGTGGAGGCATGAGGAACAGAGAGTAAAGTTCGCTTATCCTCCATAGAAAAGGGAGAATCCTCCGACCAGACGAGTGTTGAATCTGATGAGCACTTGCCCAATGCTTGAAATTGGCAAGTTGTATGTATGCAAGTTGCACGGTAAACTCTGATTGCGATATGTAGAATTGGTGGGACGTCAATATGACGCGTTATTCATTTTTGGCGTTTGTAGGTGCTGCTACAAAGGAGATATTTCATTTTGGGCGACCACTATGTACGCTAAATAGATAAAAAGGAAAAAAATAAAAGATTTTTATAAAAATACTACTATATGTAATTAATTATTTGAAACGTTTTTTAGTGAGATAACCCTTTATTAAGGTAGCCATGACAGTGGTTATGGCGTTTGATTGGCGACTTTGACAGTTCTATTTTCCCGTTGTGTTCGTGTCGAGTGTTGATTTGAGTTGATTGTGTTTATGTAATGGGCCGTATGTGCGGAATTCATGTTTTGTTTTGTTTTCGTTATCATATCATAGTTATCGTTGTCATATGGTATATAATATAGATACGATAGCCTTAGATACATGACACGTCAATCAAATGTCCCTGTCAAAATCTTATTTCGCTTATTGCTGACCACCATATTTATTAGTAGTTGTGTTTCACTGCTTGGCCGAGTCACATGGAATCTGTATAAAAACTAAGCCAAAATATAGAAATTAACATTAAAAACAGTTAACTATAACGTAACTATACCTAGCATTAAGTGTACAATGTGCTGGCCCAGGCTCCATACATTTGTGAAACATCTCCTTTAAGGTTAATGCATCTTTTTCTTTACATTTCATTAAGAAAAGGACAGAAGATAATACGTTAACTTAGACCTGTCAAGTTAGTCCGCGCCTGACGAGTTTGATGTATTTTTGGTCGCCATGTTTATAATCGCGTCTAAACTGTCTGTGGCTTAATTTGACAGGATTAAACTAAAATATTATCTTCTATTCTTTTCTTATTGAATAGAAAGAAAAAGATGCACTTAATTTAAAATTAATTTAGTTTGTGAACAACAGAATCAGCGCCTTTCCCGAAGTATGCCATGTAATTATCGTGAGTTCGTGAGAAAATAGATTTTGTACATCAAAATATGTAATATTTGTTTTCTGCTGATAATTCATCATCATCATCATCTCAGCGTTAATCCCAGTCGCATCCGAAGCCTTTTCAGCTTTGGAGTCTGAGGTCCGCTTTACCAGTCCAACTGTTGATATGGCTAAACTTCGACATGTTCCGTGAAGCGACTGCCGTCTGACCTCCACAACCCGAAGGCGACATCGAAGCATTGCAGTTAGACCAATTGTTGGACTTTTGAGGGCCCCAACAACCCGTAACAACTGCCACTAGATGTTCGTATGGCAACCGGGACCAACGGCTTAATGTGCTTTCCGAGGCACGACCAGACCAGTGCAAATATTCATATTCATGCATACAAATACTTGCATTGTGCGGGGATCGAACCCGCGCCGCCTTGCGCAGCGGCCGCGTCCGCTACCGCTACGCCACGGAGGCTGTTTTCTGGTGATAATTATCGTGAGTTTATTAAATGCCACACTTCGGGAAAGGCTTCATTGGTTTCCTGTTCTCTTGTTTAGGGCTTTTTTCAAATCCCTTCAAAACAGACTGACAATTAAAGTAAGCACGGCCACATATTGCATCAAATTTAATGTGCGTTGATGTCTTTTACTCAGGACTTCGTGTCTGCAGTGTAAAAGACATCAACGCATTGAAGCCTTTCATCTAGCACTGTAAACACTGGCCTTTTAACTTTGTAGTGATGAACATACTGGCATATCACAACACACTTTTCAACAGTTTCTCCAAATCTCAATCTCTCAGAATCAGCCGAAGAATTGCAACACTAAAGTGGCAGTGGGCTGGACACATTTCCCGTAGGACCGATGTCCGATGGGGCCGCTGGGTTCTCGAGTGGCGACTACTCACCGGAAGACGCAGTGTGGGTAGGCCCCCGACAGGGTGGACCAACGTCCTGGTAAAGGTCGCGGGAAACCGCTGGTTGCGGGAGACGCAGGACCGGTCGTCGTGGAGAACCTTAGGGGAGGCCAATGTCCAGCAGTAGGCGACTTTCGGCTGAAATGATGATGATGATGGTTTGATATCGTCCGAGGAAGTCGTGCCCTTAGTTTGTATATATCCTTTAGGTTACATGTTGTACAAAAGATACTATACCTACTGTAACCTCGTTCGCTATCATACCATCTACCTACCCCATTGAAAACACAATATTAATTAGTCATTATGAATTATGCAAATGAACAGTTCTCATACTGAAATCGTTACCGTTGAATACACAACATAAACAATAATAATTAATCCGGCCCACTGAAGCATAATAATATAATGCGGGTTGCACACGTGCGACACTTGCTGCCTTTGGCAACGACTGTCGCAATAATCGTACGTTTGAGTCGTGCGCGGCGTTTCATTGCGCTGGTGTATCGACTACCGTATTGCTTGTTTATTAAATAAGGCTTTTAAGGGAGATTTTAGGTTTACCTTTTGATGATAAAACGACCGTTAACTACTGAAATGGACTTGTCTGGCAAAACTATACATAACATAATTTTACTTAATTGAGTATTTAACTAAAATAATCTTATAAGTTCGTCAGTTAGATTTCCAAATATATTGGACACGTATTTTTACTTTTTTTCACGTTATCAAATAATGACAAAGATACAGTGCGTTGAAAATTCGCGTGACGTCACATTTCACTACAATTTATATCGGAAACTAGCGGCTGCCAGCGACTTCGTTCGCGTGCAGTTAGTTATGCTTCGCTCGTATTAGTCACAGCGTGATGTTATATAACCTAGAGCCTTCCGAGATTAATGGGCTATCCAACTCAAAAAGAATCTTTCAAATCGCACCAGTAGTTCTTGAGATTAGCGCGTTCAAACAAACAAACTCTTCAGCTTTATATGTTAGTATAGATTAACGTTACAAACCTCCACTCCCGATCTTTGATGAGTTGTATCATCGCTATTTTTGATTAAAATACTACAAAAAAAATACCTGTCCAATATTTTTTGATAATTTACTTGACCGACTAAACAGAATTATAGTTTGGCTACCAAGGAGAATACCATATGTAAGAGTTTACCAAGATGTCATGTTTACAAAGGATGTCGAACGCAACCGTTAAAACTCACTCAAAGCCCAAAATCACACAATAGCTTATGAAACTGACATTTCTCAAGAATTTGATCAGGCATCAAACGTAGGGAGCTATACTGGCACAGCGCTGACGGCCTGGAGTCACGAGTAGGTTCAAACACAAAGAAGCTCTTTACTTTGTGTAAACCACTACTGAAAGAAAACATCTTAGGGAAACGGGCATGTAATCATCACCATCGTCATCATCTCAGCGTTAATCCCAGTCGCATGCGAAGCTTTTTTTTCAGCTTTGGAGTCTGGGGTCTGCTTTTACCAGAGTAACTGCTGTTTTTGGTTAAACTATATTTTTCGTGAAGGGACTGCCGTTTGACCTCCATAACCCGTGGGCGATCTCGAAGCAATGCAGTTAGATCAATTGTTGCACTTTTGAGGGCTCCAACAACCTGTAACGACTGCCATTAGATGTTCGTATGGCAACCGGGATCAACGGCTTATTATGCTTTCCGAGGCAAGATCAGACCAGTGCAAATATTCATATTAATGCACACAAATATTTGCATTATGCGGGGATCTAACCCGCGCCTCCCTGCGCAGCGGCCACTTTCGCTACCTGTCGAAACGGGCATGTGATGAAACCAAAAATTCACAGACGTCGCATCTATCAACTCGATCTGGGCTTGCGTGGCGAATAACAGCCCATCATCTCTCACCGACATGATTCCTATATCCAATACTAGGAACACAAATTAATCAAACAAACTCAAACTCTAATTATACAAACGCATTTCCACAGTTTACTTGACGTAACAACCATCCAATAAAACCTAACAAAAACAAGCCAAAAAAACAAAGTCTAGTTGCCAGTCTTAAAAGTTTAACACCATCTTGTAAGACAACCTGCACAAGTGCGACCAGAGGTGGTGCAGCGGCACAATCTGTAATCGCCGCCTCGGGGCAGCACGCGAGCCATTCTTCACCTGCCGACGATGTGAGCTTGATTAATCGTCGGTGTGTAGATACCGTAACGCCTACAGAAAGTACTAAGATACAATTGTAATACGCAATGAAATGTACGTGGAAAAATTACCGTTAATATTTGTGGCAGCAACGTGCAAAGATTTTAAACAAGATTCCAGTGGACTGTATTTAAAATAACAATATAATAGAAACTATAAGCAAATATGTGATAGAATGATGCCTTCGGAGTATATCGCTCCGATTAAAGTGCTAAAAGCGGCAAACCACGTACATCCAACCTTTAGATGCGGAGTTCATAGACCACCAGACCGGGTCACGAGCTTTATAATGAATTTTGAGGCTCAAATCCCCCCAGGGGTCACTTTAAATACTACATTTTTGTGACCATTAAAATATCGTGGCCATGACTCGCTAGCTTGCCAGTTCGAAAGGAAGTGCGTTCGCCACGCCGTTCGGATCGGAAGAAGCCCGTTTACTTTAAGTTTTCGACAGCGTTCACCGCCGATAAACACAAAAATCAACCTTTTTATCGTCCCACTGCTGGGCACAGGTCTGCTGATTTTTGTTAAACTATATTTTTCGTGAAGGGACTGCCGTTTGACCTCCATAACCCGAGGGCGATCTCGAAGCAATGCAGTTAGATCAATTGTTGGACTTTTGAGGGCTCCAACAACCCATAACTGCCATTAGGTGTTCGTATGGCAACTGGGACCAACGACATAACCTGCTTTCCGAGACACGACCAGACCAATACATGCAAATATTTGCACTGCGCGGGGATCGAATCCGCGCCTCCTTGCGCAGCGGCCGCGGCCGCTACCGCTACGCCACGGAGGCTGTCAAAAAAGGGGGACTAAAAGGGACTTTGAAGTGTGGAAGAAGAAATCCAAAAGACATTATCCAAGTTAGGTTGAAAAACAGCACTTTACGATTTCTAGTGTTCAAAATCAAAATCAAAAGTCATTTCACAAACTAGGCCGAGAATCAGCACTTTTTCAACGTCAATATCACATAAGACAGTCCCCCAAAACGCCCACCCATCGACACTTCCTAAGTGCTTTGGCTGGGAAGAAGTGGCGATGAAACTCCCCAGCAGAGCACAGCTGTCTGTTCATTTAGAAAAAAACACAACAGTTTATACAATACTATGTAGGTACAGTAATACAAGAGAAAAAATAATAATATACCTATATATATATATGCCAGCTAGCCACGCCAAAATACCAAAAAAGCAAAACAAAATATTAAAATGGAAATCTAAAAAGTAAAAACTTATTACATACCTAAATAAAAGACCCTGGCATAAAGGGCGTGATAGCTCACATATTTGTGCATTGTAAAAATCAAATTATATGAACTCATATAATATGTTAGTAAGCTAATTCTGGAGAAGGAACACAAACATTGTCCTGAGTTAATCAGAGCGACCACCATTCTCGCTGGGAAGAATCGACGCAATAAACTCCCCAGTAGTACAGCTGTCTGGACAGTTTGTATTTCAACTAACCTTTGCATTTCGATCTTTAACAATTACAGGCACATCCAGGTTGATAACGAAGGTGATACTTAGCGTATCATAATTGTTGATTGTAGGTACTCCTTATATCATCTGTCCTACGCAATCAAGTAGTTACACTCAATTGATACTTGAATCGATATAACTAAAAGTGACATCCAAACAATTATTCGTAATCGTGTCTCTTATAACTAAGCAAAAAGTAATTGTTTTCGAACTGTTTCTACAATTGCGTATGTTCAAAGGCCGTAGTTGTTTTAAATAGGGCTCGTAATCCGCCATTTTCAATTGGATGACGTCGATGAAACCCGCGGCAATTGCTCAATTAGCAATAAAACAATAAATAGGGCAACTTCTTTTTTTTTATTTAATTGTAGGATATACTTATAAGGATAGCAAAAACATTCTACATTCATAAAAGTGGATTAAAAGCAATGTGACCTAGGATGTTTAATTGTTAAATATTTAAGTTGTATCTAACGAAGTTGGTTTCAAAAGGTTGCTAGTTTAGATAATTACATGTTAACTATGTTGCCAGCTTGATTAAAAAAAAATCATTGATTGCCCGCCCAAGATGTCGATTATGATCCTAAGTTGTCAGTTATACTTATTCTTCGTTAATACATATTATGGCCCGCAGGTTTGCGCGATGTACGGACGACAGCAGGTCAAGCTACCCTAAACTGTCAAATATTTCCAATCAATCTTGAGCCTCCAATTATATAATCCAATTAATACTTTAGAGATAAAGTTGTAAATTTAATATAGAAATCTGACAGATTGTAGTAGCTTGATATGCTGTCGTCTGTACGAAGCCAGTTAAAGTTACGCTATTCAAATCATACTATCGGTCTTTCTACACGTACAGGCTGTGGGTTAACTTCACTCAGCGGGCATACAGCAACCTACGTGTTCAATATAATAACGCACTGAGAGTGCTGTTGGGGCTGCCGTGGGGTTGTAGTGCGTCAGAAAGGTTATTTGGCGGATAATAATATTAATAGTTTTGCTGCCATTAATAGGAACTAGCTCTGCCCCGCAGTTTCAAGTCGTAAGCTTCGAACTGAAAGAGCTCAGTTGATATAAAATAAACGCCTGTTAAAATAATGGGAGCAATCTGTACGTCCACGTTTGCTCCCATTTTCGCAACATTTTTTGTCCCTGCTCTGCTCCTATTGGTCATACCGGGATGTTTTATAGCCTATGCCCTTTCTCAGGCTCTAGACTATCTGTACAGTAGTTTTGGCGTGAAAGCCGGACAGACAGACAGAGATACTTTCGCATTTACAATATTAGAATGGATAAACGACTAGACCGGCTGTCTTGTATGGATCAGAATGTTCGACCACAAAAAGGATGAATGAAAGGCAATTGCATGCAGCATTATAAAGAATAGATGTGCATCCCTGATGACGGGTATTCGCGGCAGCACCAACATTATTCTCAGTGTGTTCGCGGATACATGAGATTTCACGATGTTACGGAGGTGGATGCAGCTCCACGTAAAGTATTAAATTTTTGTATCTACATATGTCTGAAGTTAAGAACTACTAGAAACACTAGAAGTTCAGTAAAATTTTTACTAACCTAATGGAGTCCTGTCTAAAATAAAAAATTCTATCTTATTATACTGCTCAACTCGCACTGGGCCAGCGTGGTAGATTACGGCCCACTCCCTCTCACCGAGAGGAGGCCTGTGTCCCATCTGTGAGAACATTATAGGCTGATTATTATTCTATTCTATTCTACACGAACCTTTTTGTTTTAAATTATCTATGTGTGGTTTAGGTTATTAATACTCCTTTTTTTTTGTTACAGAAGTTTTAATAATGCTGGAAGAGTATAAGCAACAAAAGCCTTGAAGGTGGGTCCAGGTATGATTGGTAACTGAAGTTGCTTCTTTAATCCCTGATACTAATCTGACATTTAAATAATTTATGGTTTTTAGTATAGAACTGCTGTCAAATTAGTATCCCGATTTAAAAAACGAACTTTAGAAGGACATTATATAAAAGAAATTTACGTATTTTTTCATTATATATAATTATATAAAGAATATATTTATATAAGTATAATACCAAACATTATAATATAAAATTCTGCAAAAAAACAAGTGTGTGAAGAACTACAGGAACATTGAAAATGGTCCACCACGGCAAGGGTCTTGGCGGTCTGGTCGGTGTGTAATTCTTACTGGCCTGCTAAGTCCCAAGCTATGGTGGACCCTGTCAACGTGCGAAGACGTCATCAACAGGAAAAAATGTATCTAGTTTGTATTCATGTACTGTAAATAAATAAATAAGTAAATAGGGTTTATTTGTAGAAACTTGTACGCACGGCTACGTCTTCTGTTTGTACAGACGACAGCACATCAAGCTACTACAATCTGTCAGACTTCCTTATTAGATTTTCAACTTTATCTCTAAAGCATTAAGGCTCAAAGTTGATTGAGAATATATTTGACAGTTTGGGGTAGCTTGACCTGCTGTCGTCCGTACATAAACCCTATACAGGCTGTAACGGAAAGGGGTGTATACTTGCGGTAAAGACCAGGCCCATGGGTATACCCAGTATTTAGCCTAGGGGGGCAGGTCAGGGCTAGGGGGTGCAAGTCATTTTAACCATTGTCGCAGCCAAAATTGTTTGCCAAATTGGATACAAACTTAAATGGCCCGTATAATCAAACTAGAACCGTCATTGTTTGACAATTCAACTGTCAAAGAATGACGGTTGTGATTAATTGGCAAAAACATGATGGCCAAGTCGGTAAACTATTAATTGCTGTAACTGTATTATTATTAGTCATTTTTCAATACAATTATTGTAATTTTACTTTTCCATTGTTCTTCAATACTATTATACTTCATATCACTCCCGAAGATGATTACCAATTTACATGCAGCAGTACGTAGTATGGTGCCGTCCTTGTCACACTTTAAAGACTTTTCATAAAGAAAAGAAAAAAAAAATATTCAAATACCCGCTCATCGACCCCACTCCGGTCTCACTGTCCTATGTTCATTACGTTTTTTTGTGCTGTCCGAGTCACACGCATCATTTTGTGCAAAAAATTACCGTTGCGACTAAGTTGTTTCCAGATTGTCCAATCTGATTTTGCGTAATCATGGTGAAGAAAACTTCACGTTCGAAAGATATTGATGATTATAGTGGTTTATTTAAGAAATTAAAGAAATTAGGGAAAAAGTGAAACATAAATCTAGATTGAGATTGCCTTCAACGTCATCCTAAAGTGATCAGGTTAAGCGTGATACTCACCAAGAGGAAGTTATTGAAAGTAAGTAGCCTAATCTGTAGTTGCTAATATAGATGTCTAGTAGGTACCTACAATGCGCAAGCGCCTGCCGCCACGCGCCGCCCGTCAGGCGCCACTCTGTCGGCCTCGGTTACCGGTACGATCCTGCGTTGCCGCTGTCACAGCACCGCTAAAAATTGTTTTTATCTACCTTTTTATTAACTTTATATAACAAAAGTTTTATGTAAATCATGAAACAAGTTTTATTGGTACTAAGTATATTTAAACTAGTTATTAGATGGTAATAAGCAAAGATTAATCGAACTATAAAATGTATGTATTTGTAGTTGTATAAGTAGCTAGGTATTAAATGTATGAACGTAACGTAACGTCTATATTAAATCGCGATATTGTTACCTATAAACATCGCTCGGTGTAAACCGCCTATGAGCGTTGACCTACCTATTTTTTGTTTTTTATTTACTTCGTGTATATTTTATTTACTTCGTGTATATTGCGCCTAAGTCTTATAAAAGTACTTACCTAATGTGCTCCGCGTAAATCGTGTCTGAGCGTAAAGTACTTGCACACCTTGCTCCGCGTAAATCGCGTGTCTGAGCGTAAAGTACTTGCACACCTTGCTCCGCGTAAATCGCGTCTGAGCGTAAAGTACTTGCATACTTTGCTCCGCGTCAATCGCGTCTGAGCATAAAGTGCCTACTTGTATACCTTGCTCCGCGTAAATCGCGTCCGAGCAAAAAGTACTTGCATACCTTGCTCCGCGTAAATCGCGTCCGAGCATAAATTACTTGCATACCTTGCTCCGCGTAAATCGCGTCTGAGCGTAAAGTACTTATCCCAACTTGCTTCGCATAAGTCGCATCTGAACGGAAAGTGCTTGCATAGCTTGCTCCGCGTAAATCGCGTCTGAGCCTGGATTACCTGTTTACATCTGCGTTAATCGCGTTGCATTACTAGAATGGCTACCAATATTGTTAATATAAAGATTTTGCTTGCTATTTGCTATAAAAAAGAGATTCTTGATATGTTAGGAGATGATCCTTCCTTGGATAAAAGTTTTGGTGAAACCTTACACGAAGACATTGCATCCAGGTGCGAGCACACAAGTAAAGAAAAGCGAGCTGATCGAATAAAAGAATATTTGCCTCCAGAAAACTGTCCTCACCTAAAAGACCCGGCGTAGAATCTCGAGATCAAAGCTGCGCTTACAGAAACAATTAATAAGAGAGATGTTTACAGCCAAAGTCACCAGAATCAGCTTGGTAGTGGTCTGGCTGCACTCGGAAAAGCGATCAATATAGCTCTAAAAATAAAACAGATTTCCGAGATACCATAAAGCCACTCAGTGATGCAGCTAAACTTTTTTGTGATATACACTATAAAGAATCTCTCTCAAGACGGTTTGCCGCTATAAATACTCTAAATAAGCAAACCCGACGTACTATAAGAAATACGCAAATAGACAATTTTTTTATATTTGGTTCGGAGTTGGCTGAACACTTGAAATCGTCCAAAACTATATCAAAATCTAGTATGGAACTACGCCCTCGTATGCCAGCAGTGCGACCTGCCATTAAAACACAGCACGCGCTCTAATCTGGTCCATCCATATCATCGCGTCGAGGCGCTTTAAACGCGAGGGGGGCGTCGCGGACTGCCGCCGCCGGGCCGCGAGCGTATCCGCCCCACTAGACGGCCCGACAGCCGCTGTCGCGCAACCGCAACCCGATGCACACCAGGAGTACACGGTACCGCTCAAGGAGGAACTGACTTCAGAACCAGAGGTACACTCATCAATTGTCGGCAGATCGCAGTTTTATTATAATTATTGGTGTACTATTACGAATGACTCCAATATTCTGTCTTGGGGTCAAGGTTATAAAATTCCCTTTAAGGAGGAACCCGTACAAAAAATAATACCTAAAAATGACCGATTTTCTTCTTGTGAATCTAAAATAATCCAAGAATCTGTACTTAAACATCTTGATCCAAAATATATTTCATTGTGCAACCCCTGTGATGATCAGTTTTTTGTCGCCCGTATTCACAGTTTAGAACTGAGAACCGAATGGTGAACATCATTTTATACTAAATTTAAAGGAACTAAATAAATTCATCAAAGTGGAGCATTTTAAAATGGAGCATTACCGTACTGCACTAAAGCTCCTAGACCAAAATTAATTTATGGCTACATTTGATTTAAAGGATGCTTAGGCTCACTTTTTGATAACAATTAATAACGAAGAACGTAAAAAGCTACGCTTTTATTGGAATTCACAACTTTATGAGTTTAATGTTCTGCCATTTGAGCTTTGTACTGCTCCACTTGTTTTCACAAAGCTACTAAAACCTGAATTACAATCTCTACGTTCGGACGGCTAAATGTCTGTTAATTACCTATACGATTTTTTATGTATTGGCTCTAACAGTGAGTGCGTTGGAATGTTACTGCTACAAGAGAAATATTAGAATCATTTGGACTCCTAATAAATAATTTAAAAAAGGACCAGTTGACACGAAAATTCGCATTAATAACGCAGTCAGGTCTTTTTCACAAACGAAAATGTGCAGAATAAGACAACTTGTGGAATTTCTAGGACTTTTGACATCAGCATGCCCAGCCGTACAGTACGGATGGGTGCAAAAAGGAACGCGACAAATTCTTAGCTTTAAACTATTCTGATAATTATAATAAGCGTATGGTTTTGCCTAGCTGTCTACAGCCAGATTTTAAATGGTGGAGTGACAATATTGAAACAAGCTATTCATCTATTCAAAGTAATGATTATTTACTAGAAATATTTTGCGATGCATCTCGTACAGATTGGCAAGTACCATGTAACAGCGAAATACCTGGTGATAATTGGAGTGCAAGAGAGATTAAAAATCATATTAATTTCTTAGAACTAAAAGCTGCCTTTATGCGATAAAAATGTTTGGCTCTCATTTAAGTAATTGCAATTTCCTTCTCAAAATTGATAATACAACATCCATTGCTTACATTAATAAATTGGGAGGAATACAACACACTCGCTTAAACGATCTTACACGACATATGGAAGTGTTTTGAAAAGTGTAGAATTTTCATATTTGCGATATATTCAATCTAGCGATAATGTTGATGCAGATCGCGCTTCACACTAATAGTCCATCGATACCGAGTGGCAACTAGCTGACTACGTTTTCTGAAATTTGAGCTAAGTTTAGCACCCCCCATTTTGATCTCTTCGCAAGCATACAGAATCATAAGTGTGACAGGTATGCTTCGTGGAAGATTGATCCGCAGTCAGAAGAAGTTTATGCATTTACGTTTAAATGGACAAACATAATATAATTTTACGCATTTTCACCATTTTGCCTTATTACAAAAGTTCCTCACAAATTCGTAAATGATAAAGCCGAAGGCATTATTGTGTTTTCCTACTGGCCCTCACAGCCGTGGATTCCGCTATATCGAAAACTACTTGTGTCACAAGAAATATTTTTTGAGCCGAATACTAAGATAATGCATTCTCCTTTCAGAGAAGCACAATCACTGTATAAGCCTTACCCTGGTGGCAGCTATATTATCCGGCAGTCGTTGATTGAACGTGGCGTACCAGTATCGTCACTAGATTTACTCATGGCTTCGCTAGCCCAAAATACACTATCTCTGTATAATTCCTCATTAAAATTTTGGTTGGAGTTTGATCAACAAAAAACATTGCAGTTTCTGGATTGACGGTATGTCTGGCAATAGAACATTTTTTTCAGATAGGCGTAATGCTGGGGCTAGCTATAGTACTTTAAATACCACGAGATCCACTTTAACGTTGGTTCGGGGTACTTCAATAATGAAAACTGATTATGTGAATAGATTATTGAAAGGTTCTTTTAGACTAAATCCTCCTACTCCTAAATATGATACAACATGGGATAGCTCCGTGGTTTTAAATTATTTAAGTGATTATTATCCTTATGATAATGTGAGCCTTAATGCTTTATCACATAAAACTGTCGCTTTGAGTGGCATTGTGTCAACTCAGAGAATTTCAACTCTTAGCTTAATCAAAAATAATAATATTACTGAAAGTAATGATTCAATTGTATTAAAAAAAATACTGACTTAATTATATCCTCAAGACCCTGCGCTTACCAACCCCTGATCAGACTGCCTTTTTTAAAGAGAACCGTTATATATGTCCAGCCATCGCATCGAAAGCATACTTAGATAAAACAAGATCTATTAGAAACACTGAGACAAATAATTTATTCATAAGTTTTCGTAAGCTTCACAGGAAAATTGGCCTTCAAACTTTATCCCACAGGGTAAAGGATACTCTCCAAAGAAGCGCTGTGGACGTATCAATGTTGGTGCACATAGCACAAGGCACGCGGCGTACATCAGTTCAGTCTGCAGGCGGTTCGAAGGGCTGTGGGCTGGACTAATATCTCTAATATTTTTCAAACGTATTATAATAGAGAAACTATTGAATCGATAGGAAATCGCCTCCCAAATTCATTGTTTACTTAATTGTATGAATTTTTATCCTTATTTACTGTTAACACAAAAACTGCAGTTTGCTAGTAAATATTGCAAATCAATTGTTTATAAATTTGTTTAATCATTACCATTTCGAAACAAAAAAGAAAAAGCTGTATAAATTTTATATTACACTCTAAACATCTGCATGTAAATTGGTAATCATCTTCGGGAGTGATATGAAGTATAATTTAGAATTAAACGAACTTACCTTGTGAAGTTTGATTCTAATTATACGAAGATCACGAACCGAAGATGATTACCACAACCCTCCCGGCCCTAAAGCCCAATATTTTTCTTATTTGGTTAGACTAGCCCTAAAACGTAATGAACATAGGACAGTGAGACCGGAGTGGGGTCGATGAGCGGGTATTTGAATATTTTTTTTCTTTTCTTTATGAAAAGTCTTTAAAGTGTGACAAGGACGGCACCATACTACGTACTGCTGCATGTAAATTGGTAATCATCTTCGGTTCGTGATCTTCGTATAATTAGAATCGAACTTCACAAGGTAAGTTCGTTTAATTCTAAATTATTTTCACAGGCTCCCTATATACTGGAATCTATCTCCAATATGCATTCTCAAGCCAATCCATAGAGGATTACGAGCTCACGACTATTAATTGACCAAATACCCACCACAATAATACAAACTAGGAACAAAACCCAGCAATTGTAGCCACCACTAATTGTGCCATACAATGTCACTTACTAATTAAGAGGGCTCAGCTGAGGGGACTTTCAAGAAGCCGGCCATCGCATTGTATTGTAGATCACAGGTTCACGACACTGTCAGTTGTGCTTGTTCATCAAATGAAATGGAACTGCGCGATTCTGTTATTAGAGTTTCTGAATATAGTCTGTTTCAAAACAATCTGATGAAAGTGTAAACAAACTGTGTTCAAGTAAAATGCTTACGAAGTCATTCACTAAAGGGAACTGGTAACACATTTATCTGTAATTACAAGGGTTCGACTTTAATTTCACCAATTTTTCTTTTGTTATAGTACATTACGATATTAGTGCGTAATGATGGTTATAACATGCGAGGCGGAATTTCAGCCCGAGCCGAAGGCGAGGGTGTAATTGAGCCGAGCATGTTATAACCAATACGCACGTATATCGTACGACATTTTTTAACACACTTGCGAGGAAACAGAAAAAAAGATATTCAGAATACAAGTACAAAGAAAAGAAAATTTGAGAAAAATGGCGCGAGGTTTATTTTCTGCCGTAGCTGCGTGAAAATGTTGGCAAAGATGCTAGAGCATGCAGTCAAGTTTTTAAATTACCGAATAAACTGTTTTTTTTTTACAAATACTCATTTAAATACAAACAAATACAAATTTGTTTATTTCAAATAGGACATCAGTTATTTTAAATAAACTCAATCTGTGAATGCCCACTGTTGCTTTCCCGCCATTAGTATTATTATTTGCCATTTCAAATATGGAACAGCGCGCTGCTCACTGGCTAGAGCCACGCGGCGGCGATCAGTTCCATAATTATTTGAAATGACAAATAATGCTGTTATGGAATTTGTATGGACTATAACTTAACTATTTGCTTTGATAACACACGCGTTTGTTATGGCCCGCTTTACATATTTAAAACCGGTGGGATTACATCAGCTTTACGAGCAAGGGTGTTAAAAAATAATAAACCTCATTATTCGCTTTCGCGTCGGGTGTGATAGGTATCAGAGGAGCGATATAAAATAACAAATCTATTATTGTTTGCATAATATTGTTAAATTGTAGGTAAAAAAAATTCGGCGAATATGCATAGAATTAAAATTAAAAATTAACTTAATTATTGAAAAACTATTTTCATATCAATAAAAGCATTCAAATAATAAAAGCGGTCAATTTGTAAGTGCCATGCAGGTTCTTTTTTTTTTCAATTTTCATCTGATAGTTTTGGAATAAACCATTATTTTCGGTAATCTTTTCATAAGCACTGTGTTTATATTTTGTATGCTATTAAAATGTGCAATGTAATGCGCTTTTTTAAGTTTTGTTAGACGTGCGGCTTATCTGTAATTATGAAATTTGAATAATCGCAAATTTTATATCGCCTATGTATATTATGTACCCAAAATAAATCGTTAGATTCGCCCGACCGCGTCAAAAGATGGTCACATTTCTCTTTGGTTGATAATAAACACACGTCTGTGTGGTTACTGTGATGTATTACAACCATCAGGGTTCCAGTGTCAGACAAAGATGGAGCTATACAGGATGAGTAACATTATCTATTTTTCACAACAGTTTAATGATGGTTTTTACACATAGTAGGACCCTTGTTCTCACGCAACCTAAGTACGGTAAGAGCATATCTGACGGTTTAAATCTATGCAAAGAGCTACAAAGACCTGCACCCTAATTTCGTAACACTCCATTACTATCAATTGGAATCATTCTGAAGCCAATTGCTAAACCATTGTTCCATATGTTCCGAAAATGTGTCGGCTCAACAACCTAAGTAACGCAATGAATGTTGTTGAACTGTCAAAATGAAACCCATTACTACTGATAGTGTGTTACGCAATTATCGCACTGGTGGCTTGATGTAATAAACATTTGTGAAAACATCATTGTATGGACGACAGCATATCGACCCGAAACCATCAAAAATGGGAATTTTTGGTGGAAAGCATAAATGCTCTAGGTTGATTGGGAAATCAACCTAGAGCATTTATGCTCTAGGTTGATTGGGAAATCAACCTAGAGCATTTATGCTTTAGCGATAAATTTCAAAATCTAATAAATAAATTTGACAAATTGTAGTAGCTAATGCTGTCGTCTGTACGGTCAGCAACAAAAGCACAAAATGATTCGCTAATGTAATTTTTGTCATTTTATTGTAGAAGCTTATAAAGAGGAAAGAGTGAGAATCAAAGTGATGTTCTTTATTTAAGTCACTTCGATTTCGAATTTCTGTATCGTTTCTGCGGTTAACAAAAAAATCGATTAACTAACACAAAATGATTGACTTTTATTGCTAGTCGTACAACTATGTGTAACCAACTTAGTGTCGCGACACATCTGCGGAACGTACGGCGCCGAAAGTTTGGCTAAATACGCTCGCAGTGTATTTCAAGTACTCTATGACACATCAGCCGCAATTACGCTGCGTTCGGCGTAGGGCCTAACCTTTCTTCGAGCGGAGCGATGCGTTGCGAGACCAAAAGTTCAGAGGGCGTAGCTGAACGTTCGGCGTGTGTTGTGCATCGCGCGCGTCGCGTAGTGTGCTGAACAAGACGACGCGTTTTCACCGTTTGGTTTGCCATAACAACTGAATATTGCGACTGACATTTCAGCCGCTGAGCTTTCGGCAACGCACGTTCCGCAGATGTGTCACTACACTTACCTATTAGTAACCACCCAATATCGGGAGTCGCTGTATGTCGCCGTAGAGCTGGGGTTTCAAAGCGGCATGTGCCTCCCACTATGCAATGCCCTTGGAAATCCCAAACGTGCTGGTGACGACAACCAACCATCGTACGTCGAGGAAGACAGAAGATATAGCGAGACATTTTAACTATGTTGGTATAATATTACCTATCTGTGACTTAATTTGTCAACGTGTTTTATATTTTTTAACAGGTTTTTCTTAAATATATTTTGCTAGATTCTTAAGTATGTACGGACGACAGCTCAGCAGGTCAAGCTACTCGAAAGGTCAAATATTACCAATCAACTATGAGCCTTAATGCTTTAGTCATAAACTTGAAAATCTAAAGAAATTTGACAGATTGCAGTATCTTGATGTGCATGCCTGTTCCTAATCTAGGAGACAATTTTTCCAATGTGATATATTTTTGTTTGGTTAATTAAATTGACATCTGACAGTTTTTATAGAGCAAAAATGTTCAACACTCCTACTCTTAGAAGATACAATAAAGAACGACCGTCACCCATCTTTTTATTGGATGAAACGTATTTTATAAGTATTTATAATGCGGGTGGCTTGCCAAAGAAATTCCTAGTCAAACTATTATTTCATTAATAAATTGATGGGTGAAACTCGCTTCTAATAGGATCTTAACCCCATCCTCGGAAAACGATCTGGTGGTGAAAAAATCAGACCTAAATCTAACAATAAAGCATATAATTAATGTTTCAGCCCCGAGTCTGAAAACTTACTAACTGTTCAACCTGGAAATCAAACCTGCAACCACACTTCGCACTCTCAGCAACAGCATTTACAACCGCTAAACCAACCAGGCAGGTAAGTTAGACTTTGCGTCAGCCTTAGAGACTCTATTCTCATACAATTCTCAAACATTTGCGCCTAGGTTTCCCAAATGAAAGTCAAATGGACAATGCTACAATGTTTTGTTAATTTAATGCAATCTAGACTAAGTTAGGTGAGAATTGTGAATATCTTGGTATTGTTTAATTAGTAGAACATGGAGTATGTTCTGTTCAGTGAATTTATGCTGGAATGTATTATTTAGGTATACCTACATTGGCCCCGATTCCTTTATTCACATACTAAACTAAATTTAAGTTCAGTGGGCATTGATATAATATTAAAGTAGATACGTCACTAGCGCACTGAAAATGAAGCGTTCAAAAGGAGGTAAGTCCAGCAAGTCGCTTTAGTTTTCGTCGATTCTATTTAAGCGTAAACGACAAACACTAGCCATCTTTTTCTTCTCTATGCTTTAGATTGCACCCCATCTCACTCACACTGTGCCAACGTGTGAAATGTACGCAGAATAAAAAAATTGCATGTGTGTGCTGCTGCTCCGATCGGCACATTTATTTCGGTTAATTTGTCAGAGCATATCATATCTGTTTAATATTATATCAATGTCAGTGGGTCTTTTTCTTTAAGAAAAGAATAGAAAATATAATGTCAGCTTAGGCCTGTCAAGTTAGTGACGTAAATTGACGTATTTTTGGTCGCCATGTTTATAATCGCGTCCAAACTGTCTATGGAGTATCTTAATTTGACAGAATTAAATCTAAACTAATATGTTATCTTTTATCCTTTTCTAAATTAAATAGAAAGAAAAAGATGGAGTTAAGAATCGGCGCCTTTGTCATGTCTGACAAAGCTCTGATAATGATTTAAAAAAAAGAAAATCACCGTAGGTATATTAAGCGATCCGCTGGCAGTCGATTCAAAGGATTACTTTGAAATATATGTACCGATCGAATCAGGAATGAGGAGATCCGCAGAAGAACGAAAGTAACCGACATAGCCCGAAGAATTGCAACACTAAAGTGGCAATGGGCTGGACAAAATTGCCCGTAGGACCGATGCCCAATGGGGCCGACGTGTTCTCGAGTGGCGACCACGCACCGGAAGACGTAGCGTGGGTAGGCCCCCGACAAGGTGGACCGACGACCTGGTGAAGGTCGCGGGAAGCCGCTGGATGCGGGAGGCGCAGGACCAGTCATCGTGGAGAACCTTGGGGGTGGCCTATGTCCAGCAGTGGACGTCTTTCGGCTGAAATGATGAATGATGATGATGTGTACCTATCTATATGAAATCAGTCTATCTAATTATTAAATTCCCATTGCATTACTTTTGAAGTTTTAGCCAAATAGAATCATAAAAAACTAGACGTCCTAGGTCAATAATAATTAAATTATCACCCCTCTTACACACCAACCCCTGGTTATATGCCCACAAACTCACCTGTCATTCATGTGTTTAATATTGAAGGACTTATATTGGAGCTTGAACTGGTTGGTAGGAATGAAAGTATGAAATTAGAAAGCTTTTCGCAAATATCTCAAACCTAAATGATTTGGGTAAAAAAAATATCCTTTCATCCTTGGATGCACC
Source organism: Sesamia nonagrioides (assembly GCA_017933935.1). Taxonomy (NCBI): domain Eukaryota; kingdom Metazoa; phylum Arthropoda; class Insecta; order Lepidoptera; family Noctuidae; genus Sesamia; species Sesamia nonagrioides. The sequence goes on along the minus strand of JADWQK010001239.1, from coordinate 442,824 downwards.
GGGTTATTTCGGTTAGGTCGGGATATTTGTCTATAGATTGATGAATGACCTTCAACCGCTCCGTTTTCTCTAGTTAGGCTACACTAGCGCAGTAAAAATAATAATTGTAGGAGTAACATGTTCATTATAGGGAGAGTTCTTGGTGTGATTATTACGAGGGTAGGACACTCAGCATCAGTGGAGGTCTGTCAGGCTGGCCGGACGATTGGCGGCGATCTCTCGCGTCCGGCCCATGTCCAGTTTATAAAAAACCCTTTTTATCCAGCCATGTCCATGTTTAGTCCAGGCCATGGTCCGGAGCGAGAGTGCATAGCAAGCCGTCACCTCATTCTGGGAAACAGTGATGCTGACAAAGGAGGAGGCGGGGCGCGTGAGGGAGCGGGAACTCCGCGCTCTCATGCCTTTAGCAGCTGCAGGAGATACCTGGTCGGGAGATAAAATCGAACTCCCAGCCAGCGTAGGCGCAGACTCGTGCTGCCCACTGCTCGCCCGCGCCCGGTAGGATCAGGCCCGTGTCGACAGAGCGTTGTGTTTCACGCGTGCCTCAAAAAGATGTCAGCACATCGTGACGAGGTCCACGAATACGGGGTTGGTTGATAGTCAAACCGTGGCCCCAGAGCAGGCAAGTGAAGGAACACGGGTAGGTTTTAGTCAGCAAAAGTCTATCACGCCCACTCAGCCCACAGCGGGAGAGGTCATTTGATGTTTCCCATCCACAAACTCACCCAACACAGTTCGGAAAAGTAACGAGGATTAGTTTTGTGGTTAAAAGCGGTACAGCTTTGCAATCCTTATCCAATCCTAGGGTTCCGTACTCGAAAAGTGCCTACGGGATCTTATTACTAAGCCTCCGCTGTTGGTCTAAGGGCAGACAGTTAAGATTTTAAAAAGTGTGTCTTTTTATTTCGTACTAGCTGCGCGGCGCGGTTTCACCCGCATAGGTTTCGATATGTTTTTTTATATGCTCCGCTCCTATTAGTCACAGCGTGATTTTATATAGCCTAAGGCCTTCCTGGACTGATGGGCTATAGAACGCAAAAAGAATTTTTCGAATCGAACCAGTAAGTAGTTCCTGAGATTAGCGCGTTCAAACAAACAAACATACAAACAAACAAACTCTTCAGCTTTATATATTAGTATAGATATATAATGTAGGTCATTTGATAATTTCCCATTCACATCAAAACAAGGACACGCAGCATATTGAATGAAACAACGAAATTCAACATCAACTTATTTATTCAACGTTCAGTCCCATTTCTCACTTTCCTTGAAAGCTGTCACACAACTCGACTTAGCTTTGCTGTCGAACTTTTCAGTGACGCATTCTTTTTTACTATTATCATTAGTTTCATTTGTCTTTTCTAAATTTGCTTTTTTCTTTTCAGGGACATCTTTCTTCTTAGCTACAGATTCTTTTTTTACAGATTCACCGGTGTCTATCTTTTTGCGGCCGTTGGTTTGTTCGGCTCGTGGTGATTGTGCTTCGTCGCTTAGTTGTCGAGTGGTGTTGCGTCGACTCGGGGATTCCTCCGACTTCTTGGCCGGGGGTTCTGTCTCGTCAACCTATAAGAATCAGAGAAACGTTTGAAAATATGGATAATATTTTCTAATTCAATTGCTAATTTTTTTTTTTTTTTTTTTTAATTATAAACTAGTGCTTGACAATGCAAATTGCTTGCAATCCCACCAGATGGTAATCTGTGATGCAATTGTTGATGGTAAAGCATTTGGTTTATTAAGAGCTTATTCAATCAAAAACTGAGTGAATAGGAAGGAAGACGGCAGTTGAGCGAGGTGATGCAATGTTAAACCCAACAACATGATTGCGCCAGAGGGAGATTGATCTGGAGATCCTCCACGACCAAAGTCCCTCTCAACAAATAAGTAAAATATTCTGGATTTTTTTAACAGGTTTATTGTTGTTGGAAATTGTTAATGTTTCTAAATATGACAAAATTCAACTTTTTATTCCTTACATCCGTCTCTATCCACCTATACGCATACATCAACAAAGCTCATGTAAGGAAATGTAAACATATTTTCAGTCATCTGCCTGGTCTTTTCCTAATTATGTTTTATTGGGTCAGCTTCCAGTCTGACCGGTTTCAGCTGAATACCAGTATTTCACATGGAGCGACTGCCTATCTGACCTGCACAACCCAGTTACTGGATAATATACCCCTTGGTAAGTCCTTTTTATTTTTCTTAACTCCTGTATCGTGGGTGCGTTTACAAACATATAAACTCACATACACAAACAACCAGACCCGGAATAAATAATTGCAGGTCATACAAATACATGTTCCGTGCGGGAATCGAACCCGCGATACGCAGCGGAGCAGTCAATAACTTAACCACTGCGCCAACCGTGCCGTCACTGTGGCTGGTTGTCGATTGGATTTTTTGATTTCTAACTACCCGCAATGACTGTCAAGAATGACAGTCGGGTCAACGGCTGAACATAGTTTTCGAGTCAAGGTAGAGTCTCGGTATGTGGAGATATTGACCCATCCACAAAACAGTCGTGGCAAGCGTATCTTAACTTAATAATGAAAATTATCGATATTGCCGTCTTCCTTCCTATTCACCCAGTTTTTTTGAGTGAATAGGCCCATAATAAACTAGTGCGCGTTACCATCGATTGCATCACCGCTTACCATCAGGTGGGGTTGCGGTCAAGCACTAATTTATGATTATTTTAAAAAAAATTGTTTAGAACTTGTGAAACTTTTATTACTTCGTCTCAAACTTTTCGTCTCTGTGTTGCATGTCGCGTGACGGTCGGTCGCGGAGTAGGGATAAAGTGAAAGGCGGTCATCAGAGCATCCAAGGCCAATATGGCGGCGCCTATAGTTCGAAGCAGCTGACCGTGTAGATCATTATCATCATCAACTTTTTCCTTTTTTTTATCGTCCCACTGCTGGGCACAGGTCTCCTCTCATACAGAGAAGGATTGAGCGTAATCACCACGCTTGCTCAATGCGGGTTGGCGATTTCAGACTTCAAGTCCAGGTTTCCTCGAAACAAGACGTTTTCCTTCACCTTGTAATCAGTCAGTGTCCAAGATATACCTAGAAAGTACATATAACTTAGAAAAGTTACATTGGTACTTGCCTGACCTGGAATCGTCTTGTCGCTTGTAAGGACCAGCCGATCAATGCTGTAAAAATCTCACTTTTAAAAGTGAAACCGTGCGAAGTGAGTTTAGAGTGAGCTGTCAATAGTGTCAATCCCTTAACATTACTTGGAATGACAACTCACTCCACACTCACTAAAGTTTTCACTATGAGATGGATATAGAATCGCATTACAATTTGCAACTTATCTTATTAGTTAATTATGCTGCAGCTACACTACCGCAAAAAGGCGAACTATGTATACTTCGCACACCATCTCTCGCAAAACGCTCGGCGTCTCTAAAAAATGGAGCGCGCGAAGTGTAGTTCGCTTTATCGCGACAATATAGCCGCAGCATTACAAAAGTAGCGTCACGCGGTATCTCGCTGGCATTTATTACTGAAATTAACCTTTTTAGCGCAGTCCTGAGACACACATGTCGCTATTAAAATATTTCAATAATCTATTGCCAAAATTGTTTCTTCAAATCAAATATAACCTAAAATTAAAAGGTCAGTCTTCAATACTAAATTTCTAAATAGTCTAATTTAAATAACTTACTTGAAAAATGCCCGACGAAGTTCTTTTCCTTGACGAGGACGGAGGCGGCGAGGCCAACGAAGTGCTGTTTGAACGGACTCTGTTTACTTTCTGGGGGAGTTTGGGAGTCTCGGGCAGGTGGGGAGACGTCCAGTGAATGGCAAGGCTGGTCCGACTCACCACTGTGAAGAAAGAATTACCTATAAGTCTTGGTTTTATACTGCTTTTTGTTTCGACAGTTCAGTTTTAGGCCGCTGCCTCGAATCTTGCGGGCAGCGGGGCGGCGGCGGCGAGCGGCGGCAGCATCTTATGCGTAAAATCAAACGGACCGGTTCTCGAAAACAGCGGCGCGGCAGCGGGGCGGTGGCGGGTAGCGAGCGGTGTACTTCTCGCGCTCGAATCTTGCGGGCAGCGGGCGGGCAGCGAGCGGTGATGGAGCGTTAGGATTAAATTTGAATCAAAAAGATGTTGCCGCCAATGTTCAGACATTTCTTTCGCGAATAAAAACAATTATCTCGTCGACACAATCGTGAACACAACACTACGCGGCTATAGTGACGCCCGATCTACCCGCTAGTTTCGAGAACGGATCTTCGATGCCTGCTCGGCACCCACGCCGCCGCCGCCGCCGCCCCGCTGCCCGCAAAATTCGAGGCAGCGGCCTTATAGCGGCATTCGTAGACGACACATTAAAAAACATAATTTGCGTATGAATTAGATTTATGTTCTTATGAAGGGCTTGCTCGGGATCAGCACCGCTTATACGAATATGAAATTTGTCCAGAAAATAGGTTCAAAATGATACATATCTAATTTTCTATGAAAAGTTCAGCAAAATTAAAGTATTGTCGCTGGATCCCGCCACTTATCATGTAAGTCAGCATCTGAACTTTTACATTCTACACCAATTTCATAAACATGACTTTTGACTAGATTCAGTACCGGCTGATGGAGTTTTTTTTTTCTTTATAATTTTAAACTAATGCTTGGCTGCAATCCCGCCTGATGGCAAACAGTGATGCGAACGTTGATGGTAAAGCGCACTATTTTATTAAGCTTATTCACTTAAAAAAACTTAGGAATAGAAAGGATGACGGCAGTTGAGCGAGGTGATGCAATGTTAACAAAGTGAACATCTTTTATCTGAAAGAACTGTAGATGATGGATGACGGACTGATGATGATGATAATAAAAGACATCCTTTGACTGCTTCATTCATTGGTCTCTTTCAAATTAAGCCACACAACCGTTTCTTACACTTCCCGCCAGATTCATCAGTCCATCTATCAGAGAGAGTTCTGGACTTGGTTTTGTGGAACCTATCTAACGAGGTGATCCGGCAGAGAACCAAAGTTGTCCACATTGCGCACAGAAGTGGCAATAGGCCAGGAATAGCCGTAGAACAGATGACCGTTGGAGTAGACGTGTTCTTGAGTGGGGACTTGGTAAAGAATTGGTAAAGGTAATGTGGGACGCCCTAAAGCTAGCTGGAGCGACGATCTTCGCAGGATGGCTGATAGTAGCTAATAATAATAATCGTTAATTTGGAACAAGTTTTAGGACATAAGTTTACAAAGAGAAACGAAGATAGCTACAAAAGTTAAAACTGTGGCGCAGTTATCGACGCCTAGCTCAGTTATATGTTACATTAGTTCCAGACTAGTAATAAAGAAAGTTAATAATTAAACTACATCCATATGTGTGTATGTGAATGCGTGTGTGCGTGTGTGTGTTGCGTGTGTAGTATACGAGTATTGCGCGTAAGTGGAGGGGTGGAAGGTATGTAAGGAAGCTGGATGAGAGTTGCCGAAAAATCGAGTTGAATGGCGTGAAATAGGAGAGGCCTATGTCTAACAGTGGACTGCTGATGATCTTACGGTGCCTAGAAGGGAAGCGTCGAGGAGGACACCCGGGGGGAGACCCTGAGGGGGTTCCACGATTATATGGAGCCGCACGTATTGAACGATGGAGTCGTCCCCACCTTCGATACGGTCCGTGGGGGCAGGAGGTACACGAGTCATATCGATGTTACCGTCTGCACTCACGGACTGTTGAAAAGCGTCCTTGAGTGGAAAGTGGACGACTCCGTGACAAGTTCCGATCATCGAGCGATACGTGTGGTTCTGGGTCTCAGAGTTCCCCCCGGGGACAACACCCGGTGGACGAGTCGGCGTTTCAACACCCAGAAGGCTGATTGGGGTCGTTTCACCGAGTAGATGCATAATGGGATATCCGCCCGGGGACCCACCCCGGAGCGGGTATCCAACGCCCAAACCAAGGGCGAGCTCGAAGGGGTGGCCGAAGCGTGCGAGAGGGCTATTACCCCGCACAGACCACCCAAACCCAAGAGGGGCTTTCCTTGGTGGAACGACGAGCTTGAAAGGCTGCGGCGCGACGTGAACACAAAGCGGCGTAGGAACCGCTGTGCCGCGCCGCGGCATAGACAGTATGTTGTTGACGACTACCTGAGTACCATGGCGGAGTACGAGCGGAGGGCAGTCAACGCCCAAACTGCGAGCTGGAAGCAGTTCTGCTCGATGCAAGAAAGGGAGTCTGTGTGGGACGGAATCTATCGGGTGCTGAGAAGGGCGTCAGGTCGTCACGAGGACCAACTACTCGTGAAGGGTGGAGTTGTGCAGTGTCATCAGAGGTCGGGCGGATCTGGTCAGCACGCGCCTCCCGGGAGAGACCGACGACCCCCCGATCACCAGGGGGGAGTTGGTCCGGACTCTGCGCAGCTTCAACCCGAAAAAGGCGCCGGCTCCGGATGGATTCACAAGCGACATTTGCTGTAGGGCGATCAACCAGGATATCCAGCTATTCCTGGCCATCCTGAACCGGTGTCTTGACTTGGCGTGCTTCCCGGCGCCGTGGAAGGAGGTATCTGTCGTGGTGCTCAGGGAACCGGCGCGTCCAGACTATGCCCGCGCAAAGTCGTATCGCCCCATTGGACTACTTTCCATCATAGACAAGATACTGGAGAAAGTCCTGTGTCGACGAATCCGTTGGCACTTCTTGCCCAAGTCCAATGCCAGGCAGTACGGCTTCGTTCCGCAGCGGAGCACGGAGGACGCGCTGTACGACCTGGTGCAGCACGTCAGAGGCATCCTCCGCAAGAAGAAGACCGCCCTGATAGTCTCTCTTGACATCGAGGGGGCGTTTGATAATGCATGGTGGCCTACTATAAGGTACAGAATGATAGAGAAAGGTATTCCCGTTAATCTGAGACGTCTTGTCGAGGATTACTTCAGGGACCGGAGCGTAGTCGTGCGCTACGCGGGGAAGACGATGCGGAAACCTCAGACCAAAGGCTGTGTCCAGGGCTCCATCGGTGGGCCTCTCTTCTGGAACATGCTGCTGGACCCTCTGCTGGACAACCTGGATGCGCTAGGCGCGTACGTGCAGGCGTTCGCGGACGATATCGTGTTGGTGTTCTCTGGTCACACGGCGCTCGGGATCCAGCGGGATGCCAATGCCGCTTTAGCCTGTGTGCACGAGTGGGGTGTCATGAATAAGCTTCGCTTCTCCGCCGTGAAAACCCTGGTGATGGTCGTCACGCGAAAGCTAAGTATGACACTCCGGTCGTGCAGATGGGTGGCGTTGACATCTCGATGGTAACCGAGCTCAAGATCCTCGGAGTCATCGTCGACAGTAAGTTGACCTTCAACAAGCATATCTCATATGCTTGTTGCAAAGCAACTAACCTTTATAGGAAACTGTCGGCGATGGCTCGGTCAGGACAGGTGTCCAGTCTCATACGTCAAGCGACGTTTGAGGGAGGGCACAGTAGCTGTCTGGAATGGGAGGTACACCCGCGGGGCCACTGCTGAGGTCACGTGGATGTTCTTTCCCGATGTGGTGTGCGCGCGCAAGGTCCTGAAGTGCCTCGACAGGACGTCTGTTTGGGCGCAGATCCTGACGGGTCACGGCGGCTTCGCCGCGTACCTGCACCGCTTCAAGCTGAAGGACAGGCCAGCCTGTGTGTGTGACACACAGGCCACGGAGACTATACAGCATTTGCTATTGTAATGCCCGAGGCACAACCGCGACAGATAAGACCTGGATCTGGAGCGGTTTTGCCTCAAGGTGCTAAAACAAGTATAGCAAGGAACCGCACTAGGTAGCAGCACAGCCAGCAAGCCGTTGGCAAGAAATGTATGATAAGCAGTAAAAGAAAATACTGTAGAAAGTTAAATAAGTATATAAGTAATATAAGATAAGATGACAATGTTAAGATAATAATGAAAGTATGTAAGTAGAAAATAAGGATAAAATGTATATAAATAAAAAGAAAAAAGAACGCAACGGGATAAGAGCGACCCGAAAAAGATCGACAGCCGAAAAGATCATGAGCGGAAATAAAACTGCTGAACAAAAAAGACAAAAAGATTTCTTGCCATGCAAGAAGGGAAAGAACAGCAAAACCCATTTTTAAAAAAACGGTGCCTGGAAGGAAATCGCAATCTCAGAGACCATCACCAGTCATTACCATAACCATTACTTGGTGAAACTGTACGGAAATTATAGTTTATGAGTTTTTTTACAGACTAAGTCGGTGATAACAATATGATGGAATTTAAAAATAGAATAATATGGGTATTAGAATGAGAGCGGAATGTGTCGTGAGAAAAATAAATAAATAGATAGATAGTAACAAACCTTGCCGCGGTTTCAGGTCAGTCTTTGTTCTAAAACAAAAAAAAAACATTTATTAACATAACTAGTAGTTTTTTTTTTGTGAGAGAAAATTGAGACGTGTAAGAGAGTTTTAATGTTGGCAACATCGCAATAATCTGTCAAAAATTTCGCTGTTGCAAAGATGACAAGTTAAATTATTATTAAAAATAGCGCTCTGTGCTATAAAATGTTAGTAGTTAGGTATATGTTAGTAGTTATAATTCAGCAGTAACTGCACAAACACAAACCTTAATTTCTCAAAATTAAATATACAGTTTCCTTATTATATTTTTGTGCTCTTTGTATACAACCATTGGAAAATAGAACAGTGATTACCGGCGCAATTTTTTGAATGCTAAGCCACTGGCTATATTTCTTTTTTAACCAGAGCTTAGGTGCAGGACTTGTCGCAGTGTCCGTTTAATTGGTATCCGAACGCATCCGCTAATTGTGGGTGAAGTATCGGGCGACACTAGCGCCGCTGTCCCGCATTCACCTGTCGCCGACGCGGGAACACGTCGCCAGCAAACCAAATTACTCGAACGCGGTCACGACTAACCGTTCTTTTTTGCCTTTATTTTTTCAAGGAATTCTCGAAACTACTGTGTCCTGTGTCCTAAGAAATAAATGTTCAGTTGAAGCTAACTTGTAGATTTCCTCACTACGTTAGCTCTTAGGCACGAAATACCCACAATTGGGTTGTATCCTAAAAAATAATTTAATGTCCGTCAGATAGATTTATAAAAAATATTGAAAACGTATTTTTTATTTTTTCTTTCATTCAAATACTTAGGAAGGTATATTGATTTGAAATTTCGCATGACGCCACGCCGTGGTACAAAATATACCACGGCGTGACGTTATTAGCCCCCACTCCGTAACTTTAAAACGCTATATCTCAGTAGTTTTTGGTAATTTCGACAAAATAAAAAATACCGGTCTTAATTTTTTTTATCCATACTATTTTAATATTATAAATGCGAAAGTAACTCTGTCTGTCTGTCTGTCTGTCTGTCTGTCTGTTACGCTTTCCCGCCTAAACCTCTCAACCGATTTTGATGAAATTTGGCACAGATAATCTTTGGACCCTGAGAAAAAACATAGGCTACCTGTTATCCCGGAAAAATTTGATATTCCCGAGGGAAATCTAAAACGCGCGATATACCTAACCGAACACCACGCGGGCGAAGACGCGGGCGGAAAGCACACAATCTTTAGACCCTGAGAAAGGACATAGGCTACCTTTTATCCCGGAAAAATTTGATGTTCCCGAGGGAAATCTAAAAAGCGCGGAAAGCTAGTTATCTATAAGACGGACTAATTATTTTTTTGATTTTCATACCTTGGATACATCCCTATTGGACCGATCCTTGTTCACAAACTAAACTAAATTTAGGTTCATGACATCTTTTTCTCTCTACATCATTAAGAAAAGGAATGAAAATAAAATATCAGTTTAGTCATGTCAAAGCAGTTGTTTTATTTTGGGCCACCACTATGTACGCTATATAGATAAAAAGGAAAAAAATAGAAGATTTTCATAAAAATACTGCTAAATTAATTTGAATAAAAATACAAGTATACAACGTGTAACATAAAGGGTATATACATAACAAAGACATGGCATCTTTAGATGATATCAAACGATATTGGAAGGGTTTTTTAATCCTATCTCTTTATGTTAGGAAGTTATGAGGAAAAACACCGCCTGTGATAGGCTACTATCATACTAGTCGCACAGAGATATTGAAGACATTTATCGGATTTTGGCAAGTAACGTGACGGGTAACGAGTAGTTATTAACGCATGTAGTGTGCTGCTACGTTTGTTATGATTTGATTTTAAGAAAAACACGAAACCGAAAATTTGGTACCAATTTTCTGAGTATTTTATTTTGAGTTGAAACCCTTCCGATATCGTTTGATATCATCTAAAGATGCCATGCCCTTGGTATGTATATACCCTATTTGTTACACGTTGTATATAATTATTTATTTGAAACGTTTTTTAGTGAGATAATCCTTTATTAAAGTAGCCAAGACACAGGTTATGACGTTTGATTGGCGACTTTGACAGTTCTATTTTCCCGTTGTGTTCGTGTCGAGTGTTGATTTGAGTTGATTGTGTTTATTTAATTGGCCGTATGTTCGGAATTCATGTTTTGTTTATTTCGCAGTCATATGGTAGGTAATATAGATACGATAGCCTTAGATACATGACACGTCAATCAAATGTCACTGTCAAAATCTTATTTCGCTTATTGCTGACCACCATATTTATTAGTAGTTGTGTTGCACTCCTTGGCCGAGTTAAATTGAATCTGTATAAAAACTAAGCCAAAATATAGGAAATTAACATTAAAAACAGTTAACTACAGCGTAACTACACCTAGCATGAAGTGTACAATGTGCTGGCCCAGGCTCCATACATTTCTGAAATATCTCCTTAAAGTACTCCATAGACAGTTAAGATGCGATTACTTTTTTCTTTTCTTTAGTCTACTTCAACTCTAGATCAATGGCCCCTGTGGATAGATACCACAATTTTGCCAATAACACGTGTAACAAATTATAGAAATTCTTTAAAAAATGTATTTCACAATAATGGCGGATATCGCCAATGACAGTTGAATAAACGGCCGCTTGAGCTGTCGACGAGGGAGATTTGCGATATTTCAATGTTCTTTATGATTTATTCACTGAATGCATTTTTTACTACATAAAACACGCGCTTTTATTTAGTAAACGACACTATAACTAAATTGAAAGTCCAATGAAAAATGAGCGTGACATTCTTCTTAGCTTTCCCGTCAAAACTTCTTTCTTAGATGCGATTAAAAACATGGCTACAATAATACGTCAATTTACGTCAAGCGCGGTCGAATTTGACAGGAAGACACTAAAATTAATCTTCTAAAATAGAAAGAATAAGATGTAAGTACTGAACTTAAATTTAATTTGTGAACAAAGGGTATCGAGGCCATTAAGGAAGTCCCTAAAAGGTTAGCACATTACTATTTTCCTTAACGTCAAATTATAAGATGACTTGACAGGCTTCAGAATCTATTGTTGACTTATAAAAATGTATTAGACGTTCACACTTTAAAGCGGGCGCATTTTATACAGATATATGGAATAGCCTACTTAAAACCTAAGACGATCCTTATACCTTACTAAGAGGCGTCTTCAATCTTAACTAACATACGGCCAGACATAAAACGTCGCAATTCTCTATATCCAACCCTCGCAATGGATATAAATCGACTTATTTTAAACCTAATACTCGATACTGGAGATCAATCAGTTATATACGATGAGGCAAAACATAGTCCAATAAAAACTTCTACGTGATTAGATTGGAAGTATTAGAGGAATACTTTGATATTTTTATATTAAAACTAGCTTTCCGCCCGCGGCTTCGCCCGCGTGGAATTCGGTTATATCGCGCTTTTTAGATTTCCCTCGGGAATATCAAATTTTTCCGGGATAAAAGGTAGCCTATGTACTTTCTCAGGGTCAAAAGATCGTCTGTGCCAAATTTGATCAAAATCGGTTGAGAGGTTCAAGCGGGAAAGCGTAACAGACAGACAGAGTTACTTTCGCATTTATAATATTAGTATGGATGTTATTTATATGTTATAGTTGGGGACGTAACAGAGTCAAAGCTGACGACGGTTCATCTATCAAACGTTTGACCGTATATGGCGAGCGGCGCGCCGCGCAGATGACACACCAGAGACAAGGTTTGATTGACTTGTAACTTTTTATTTTTTGTGTTGTAACGCTCGCTAATAAGCTATGTTCCCGCCGTTAAGGCAGCGTTCGGATACGCGGATGAACGGAACGTATCCTGGTGAATCGGGATTACATATGTTCCATAGCATCTAATCGATAATAACCTCGCGGCTTATGAAGGAATGACCAACCTGAGGGAATCCTGTAACGACCAGAGTTCCTATAAAAAAAATAATCTAAAAAGCAAAATTGAATAATTTCAGTAAAATACATTTTCATTCAAAGATTCAATATAACAGATAATACAAAAAAAGAATTAGCAGACTGGCCAACAGAAGTGAAAACTGAAATTATTAAAAACGATCACCGTGTCGGGTCGGTCACGCTCAAGCGAATTCATAGCTTTTTCCCCGTCCAAGAAGTCGATGTGATCAAAGTCGGTAAAAAACGTTTTCAATTCAAAAATCAATATAGTGAAAGTGCTGCTAGCAAGCATTCTAAGACTGCGTGTGAAATATTACAAATACCTACGGTTTTAAATTATAAAATAAAATTCGACACAGTTTTAATCCTACTTATATTACAAATGCTAAAATTAATGAAAAGGATGGTTTATAACCAGGAATAACATATAGGAAACTTTTATCCCGATATTCCCACGAAATCAAAACCTACGGGTGAAATCGCGGGGTGCAGCTGGTATTTAATAAAAACAAGCGTTATATTAATATTATTATTAGTTATATATTATTAATATTATCAAATATGAATATACCCCATTTCGAAAGCAAAAAAAACTCTCAATTAATCTTACGTCCAATACCTATTTCTAGCGATATTTCGTAATTGAGTAATTTTATGAACGGTCAACCCCGCTGTGCGAATTCGATGGCAACCGAAAAATTTTAATTTAAAAATTAAAATGGCGAAACACGTAGTTAATGGATACTTGGATGATTTATTCCAACTGGAAAACGTGTCCCCGTAGACATTTTAGTTTTTATAACGCGAGAATGTAATAGAAAATTCCATTAAATTAGTCGTCACATTTTTCAAATAGAATATCAGAAAAAGTTTTTCTCATAAATTAGTCGAGACGGCTAAAAAAGAAGCTCTAAAGACCTCATAAATAAGCCCAGCTCTCGTTTAATTTACTCTGGCTGTTATTATAAAAACCTTTTAATATAGATGAAGCTGGTTATTTCAAGCACTAACAAGCCAAATTAACTTAAGAAAATGCCATGTTTCTACTGTTACATTGTATCACTACATGACTTGATAAACATATAAACTGATTTTTTGAAAGCTTCTCAGTGACCTTATCGCCTATATATTTATTTTTATGGTTCTAAAATCTGCACTTCGTTTATAAAAAAGACTATATCATTAAAACAGGACCTCAAATGCCCTTCACGATCAACAATTCTTAACGCAACTGATACAAACAAGTATTACATCCCAGATTGGTAGAACAAACCCTCAATTTGGCACACATGATTTAAAATGCTCACACAATCCGATTCTGTCTGGCCAGACGCGTTACAGCTCAAATAACAGCCTTAAACAGAGAAATAGGCGAGTTAACAGACCATAGACAAGGCTAAGGACATATTGTTAGTGCGGGTATGATGGAGCCTCATCTGAAAACAAAGTGTAGGGCCTTTAGTCGTTGGACATCGGGCCCACAGAGCATCCGCGTTGTAACGAGCGTCAAATACATAAGATTTATGTATCTTCACGCGGCTTGCCTTATTGGGATGTTTCAAGTTTCAGGTTGGTCGAGTTAAGGCATCAATGTCAGTTAAAGATTTTAAAGAAGTCATTGCTTGGGTCATTAAATCTAACGCCTGGATTTATGAGTGTTGAAAATTTGGAAGAATTTTTTTTTTTAATTTGCTCAATACTAGGAATTTGCCCTATATCGTGGGTGTGTTTAGAAAAATTTAAACTCGCATACGCGACGAGCCAGACAGAACAAATTAAAGGTATTTGTTCTGTGTCTGGCTCTTCGTGTCAAACAAATGTTTGTTTCGTGCTGGAATCGAATGTCGTGTGTGCGATTTTATGTATTTTTTTAATTAGGTTTAAACCGCTTTATTAAAAAAAAAGGAATTAATAAATCTTAAATTAAATAGTGAAATATGTGAATGCAAAATCTAATAATCCATACTAATATTATAGATGCGAAAGTAACTCTGTCTGTCGGTCTGTCTGTCTGTCGGTCTGTCTGTCTGTCGGTCTGTCTGTCTGTCGGTCTGTCGGTCTGTCGGTCTGTCGGTCTGTCAGTCTGTCTGTCTGTTACGCTTTCACGCTTAAACCTCTCAACCGTTTTTGATGAAATTTGGCACAGACAATCTCTAGACCCTGGAAAAGAACATAGGCTACCTTTTATCCCGGAAAAATTTGATGTTCCCGGGGGAAATCTAAAAAGCGCGATATAACCGAACTCCACGCGGGCGAAGCCGCGGGCGGAAAGCTAGTTAATAATATAATGTTGTAATTTGTTAGTTTTTTATAATAAATAGTTACAATTTGAACAAATTACAAATCCCAAGCTCATCTTTCCGATATCCCTGCATAAGAAAGTGAGGATTGGATAATATAAAGTGAGGAAAAAAATTTAATATTATTTTTCTATCAAAACCTCTAGGCACGTACGACTAGTTTATTTTAACCATCTGTTAAGCTTTTTCCCGACTATTTTGTCCAGTTTATTGTAATTATGTATTGATGACGCGAATAATCCAAAATTATGATTTCTGTCAGTACACATTATGATTATTGGTTAACACCGTAATTCTACACTGCAGTGTTACAGGTCAATCTGTAATATTGCACACGAAATGGTTTCTCGTTGAAATAGTTGTTCAATTTCGCAAGATTCTGCGAAAACCATGTTCGATTAAATCAGTGTTAATGATCTGGTAATCAAATATTTTCGGTTCGATGGCGATACAATAAGCATAGAGTTTCATTTCGGTTTGTTGCGAGATTGCGTCTATTATCCCGTTTCTGAGTAAAGATAAGATTTTGCTTTCTTTTCTTGTAGAGAGCCCATGGTTAAATAATGACAGCGCCTCAAGTCGATCCCGAGGTCCGGTGCGGCAATTGTTTGTTCTTTTTGCAGTATGAACTCGGGATACACACGCAGGAGTTAGCACTTGCTGCAGTGTGGACTCGGCATACACACGCAGGAGGTAGCACTTTCTGCAGTATGGACTCGGCATACACACGCAGGAGGTAGCATGTAGTGCTGTGATGGTGTGAATAAATAAGGCTAGAGAAGCGCCACGTACAGACGACAGCACATCAAGCTACTACAATCTGATAAGGAAATCTCCTTATTAGATTGTCAACTTTATCCCTAAAGCATTAAGGCTCAAGATTGATTGGGAATATTTGACAGTTTCGGGTAGCTTGACCTACATACTGTCGTCCATACACGCACAATGGTCCACTTGAAGGACTAAGTGCAGAAACCAAATCCGTAATATAAAACATGAGGTACCACGGCGCCCTCATCTTCCGCCTGACACAACTACAGAGGTTCTGTCCGGCGAGGACCGGACAGGACCCACAAAAAGGAAAAAGCATTAGTTTTACCTAGGTCGGGTGTTTTATTAACACGCTGTTATAAGCTTCACCTGCATGTTTGCTTGCTTGTTTGTAACAGACACCTTTGAACGCGATTTTGACCCACTTAACACGGACTTATTCAAACTTTTCAGGGGCCGATGAAATTACAATTATATGATAAAAATACAAAAAGTATACTTTTTAGTTCGATTTCTCTTTAAAGGGTGTATTTTTAGTTTTTTATAATTGTAATGTAACTTTAACAGTCCTTCATTCACTTTGAGCTGTCTTCCAATAAGAACTAAGTATAGCCACAATTTCAGAATATGGACTAATTAATTCTCAAGACTTTTTATTATTTATTCATACATTTCCAATTACTCTAATTGACGCCTTGAAGCCAACAAATGTCGGAATGTTGGCAACATACGGTTTTAAAAAGATAATAAGCTCTCATTACTTCATAAACAGCATATTCACACGAGGTGTCCATAGTAATATTCTATGAAATGATTACATTTTTATACCGGGTGGACCCGTCCCGGCGGCTCAGCGTTCCCTTAGCTTTATGTTAATAGAATGTAAAGAACAAGGACGGGTGATTATCGCGGGGAGTAATCGTTCTTAGTGGGAACTGTTCGGCGCGCGCAATCCACTCAGGGCTGAGACTTGTTTTTGGTTTAAACGGTTGTCTGTGGTCAATGGCGCTAGGGTTTCACTCGTGTTTTGAATATTTAAGTTAATTATCTGTTGTGCAATGTCTGGTTCAAACTTCTTAGTGCTAGGCAGTGTCAGGTAACTAGGTTTCAGTTACGCCACTATTTACACAGAATAAACAGAACTGGCATGTTCTAATTGAACTTAACTTTTTAATATTGCCAAAGCAAAATGACAAGGTAACAAGTGTCCGTTTTTCATAAGTAAACCAAGCTTTCGAAATATGACATATATTTATTTATGTATATTTGGCATTCATGGCAATACAGAAATCTGTTTTACTAACAGCTAAGAAACTTAACTGACAAACATTGAAGGGATAAATGTTAACAAAATTGAAAACGCAACCTACATAAGTGTAGGTCCATGGTAGGACTATGTCGTCAAAATCAATAAATAAATCATCCAACTGCCTAATTCCCCTCCACACAGCTGTCAACCCTAGCGTTATGGGTGCGTGCGCGCACGCGCGTTACGGCGCCGTTTTGAGAGCCATTAACGCGATCACTGACTAATCGGCATTTACAGGAATTTCATGCGATTTGCCGGCGTACTGTAACTGACACTTAACAGCGATACTTGAAGGTTCCGGAGATGTTATCGTGAAATTGATGTGGACACACGCGGTCGGTGGCACTTGATTGGCTTACACCGACTATTACATGTTTTATCACTTCAGCGAGGTAATTGCCTAACATTCTTACATACAATGGTCCCGATTCTCTTGTTCACAAACTCAATTAAATTTAAGTTCATTGCATCTTTTTCTTTCTATATCATTAAAAAAGGACAGAAGATAAAATGTCAGTTTACACCTGTCAAATTATGCGCTCCTGACGTAAAGTGGCGTGTTTTTGGTCGCCATGTTTTTAATTTTATTTTATTTTATTTATTTGGGACAAAAAACATTTATATGTTACAATATTAATAGTAGGCTAAGGTATAATACATAGTAAACAAACATATAACCCACACCAATGTCCACGGAATCACATTGATTGTTCCAGACATAAGGAAACGGACGCATACAGAAGGGGACAGTGAGAAAGTAACGAATGATAAAACTAAAACTAAACCCTAAAAATCACACAAACCAATTCAAGATAGCGTGCCCCGTCCAGATATGGTCTGTAGGCACAATCACGTCACACCAAATGAAGAAGAATAAAGATGAAGAATATTAGTCGTGGTGGCCTAGTGGTTAAAACACCAGCCTCTCAAGTATAAGTGCGCGGGTTCGATTCCAGGTCAGGCAAGTACCAATGTAACTTTTCTAAAGTTATATGTACTTTCTAAGTATATCTTGGACACCAATGACTGAAGGTGAAGGAAAACATCTTGAGGAAACCTGGACTTAAGTCTGAAATCGCCAATCCGCATTGAGCAAGCGAGGTGATTACGCTCAATCCTTCTCTGTATGAGAGGAGACCTGTACCCAGCAGTGGAACGATAAAATGGTTGATGATGATGATGAAATAAAGAAGAAGAAGCAGTAATAGTTAAGGACTAAACTGTCCAGTCTAAACTGGCTATGGAGTATCTTAATTTGACAGGATTAAACTATAATGTTATCTTCTATTCTTTTCTTACCGAAATGGAAAGAAAAAGATGTACATAACTTAAAATTAGTTTAGTTTGTGAACAACAGAATCGGCGCCAATGGCATTCGATCGCATCACAACGTCATTAATTTTGATACTTCAGCCATGTTCATCGTATTACTTACGTTTTGAGCAGTCGTATAGAACAAACCTATGAAGAAAACAAAGAAAATATGCAGCTAGCTAAGAACCAGAGTTATATTGAAGAGAATTCAAAATGGATTAATAAGTGTTTGAGGACGCCATTTCAAAAAAGATAAACTTGGGGAACCAGATTTTCAGAGTTTAATAATAAAAGACAATTCATAACAGTCCCTCAAGAAAGCAAGAGAATCATAGAAACGACAAAAACTTAGGTTTCATTGTCAAAAAATAAACTTGGGGAACCAGATTTTCAGAGTTTAATAATAAAAGACAATTCATAACAGTTCCCTCAAGAAAGCAAGAGGACCATAAAAACGACAGGAACTAAAACTTAGGTTATATAGCTAAAAAACTGTTTTTCAATCGTTTCTTCTTCTTTTTCAGCCTATAGAGGTAGTGGACCTCTGGATAAATACCTCCCCCAAGGCTTTCATTACATTGGGGGGGTTTAACATAATCCTCACGCTTGGCAGGCGGGTTGGGGTTCGCATTAGTTTGATATTCCACAAAAGAAGCACTGCTGCCCGCTTCCCTGATCAGAGTTCCCTTAGTCGCCCTCTTACGACACCCACGGGAGGATCTGGGATGGTACTGTTCTAAACCTGGTACCACACGGGACTTTAAACGTTTAACCGTTTACGTTAACCAAAAAGGATTAAAGTATGGAGGAAAGTGGTTGCCTAGTGGTATCAGCAGCGACTTATGACTTGTAGGTCATAAGTCCAGTTTGTATAAACTATTTCATCACCACTGCTCTCAAAACGGTGAAGGATAATATCGTGAAGAATCTGGCATGTCCTAGAGCCAAAACTTCAAAGACATGACAACTGCCAACCCTTACTGGACAAAAACCAAAGGCACTATGACCATGACATGTACATATACAATATGTAAAGAAAACCCCGTCCGACCCAAAAGGATAATAAAGGTTAGGTAAACACATGATCAAATAAAATATTAAATTTTACATAATCATCATAGCAACAATAGTAATGAATTTTGAAATAATCTTTTTTTTCCGCGAATTAATTCCAACTTCCCCAAAATTTAGTAATTTTTAAAAAAGTGACAACACCATTTTAGACGGTATTATTATGAGTGATGCGACCACGTGCCGCGTGCCCTGCTCCCTTCGCCCGCGCATGTATACCTACGGTGTTGCCTACCGCACACGTATTAAGTGAAATGAAATGAAATGAAATCGTTTATTAAGCAAGTAGGATCACTGATCACTTTTACACGTCATGTTTATTTTTTATTTTATTTTTTTAACTAGATGAAGCCGGCATTTCCTAACTGACTACCTCTGAGAAGAAATAGCCGAAACAAACTCAGGGATCATCGTCTTTTTCAAGTCCAGACATTAAAAATGAAAATGTTTACAATAATTTACCTTATAATTACGCATATTGCTTAATAACAATTAACAATGCTTAACAGAGCGAGCAGCTCAGTCCCAAGCTTTTTTGTCTTCTAAATAATCTGTGATTTTATAATACCCCTTTTTGCAAAGTTTGGCCTTTATATGGCTCTTAAATCGTTTAATGGGTAAGTTTCGAACGTCCATGGGAAGCTTGTTGTAAAAGTGTATACATTGACCCATGAACGAGTTGCCTACTCTGTGGAGACGAGTGTGATGTACAGCAAGATTGTGTTTGTTCCTGGTATTTATATTATGAATATCGCTTATTTTCTTAAATTTCGAGATATTTTTATGAACATACATAAGATTTTCAAATATATATTGTGAAGCTACAATCAGAATGTTTACCTCTTTGAACTTTTCTCTAAGAGATTCTCTAGGACCAAGGTTGTAAATGGCTCGAACAGCCCTCTTCTGTAAGTTACCTCGCTTTTTAGAAATAATATTTATTTTTATAGGGGGATTTTTTTTAAGTTTACCCCGGCTTTATAGGGATTATCAGAATCAGCAATACCTAACAATACTTTCACGGATCAGAGAGAGTTTTCTTTACATATTGTATATGTATTCGTTTTTGCCACCGACTTCCGAAATCAGTTATTTTTCACTTTGTAATGTTTTTTTGGAAGTCGGCTGAATTTTTATTTTTTGTAAAAAAGTTTTTATATTTGTTAAAACAGGTAAATAGGTATTGAATCTTATATTTAGAACAGCGCGCTCTGTTATGTCAGTAGGCGTTTATAAAAGTAGGTATATTTTAAAATTACGCATAATTATTGTATTTAATTAGCAAATAGCTTGAATGTCAGACCTAAATGTTGATAAAGGATTTTGTTTACTAGACAAACTGAAACAGAAAGCTAGTTTCCTAATGAAGTCTACAAATACAACGAGTTTCCCAATCCCGACAGCACGCTCGATCGCGTCTTATCGATGCCCAGAATTACAATAATGCAATAAGAAATGTTATTAGATTTTACTCCGTTGACATTTACGCGAATAGGCAGGTGAAAACAAGAACTTATGATTCCAGTAACTATTTCAGGTTATCTATGTAAATCTGTTTCTAGAATTTGTGTACAGGTGTCTTGTTCCAAATGTAACCGTATGCTTTATTGCAGAATCAACTATATTGGCAATATTTAGACGACAACTTGATTACTAACTTCAGTAAACCTTGCAAGTCTTACATAGCAACGCAGCGAAGAGTTTGGACTCCAGGAACGACAGAAATAGCCTTTGCAGATCCCTTAACGGGCAAATCACTAGTTTTGGCAATAATAACCGGTTTTATATCAGTAGCGATGTGTTTGATTGTATTAGTGTAGTGACACATCTGCGGTACGTACGGCGCCGAAAGCTCAGCGGCTGAAGTGTCAGTCGCAATATTCAGTTGTTATGACAAACCAAACGGTCAAAACGCAGCGTCTTGTTCAGTGCGCTACGCGACGGGAAGTTACGTGGCGTCATCGTCAGTCTGTCTGTGTCGACACTTTATGGTGTGCGGTTTTTGTGACGTACCTGAATTGCGCAGAAAAATGGATTTAATTAGAATATTAGCTATTATAGGTTGGCTTAGAAAACGTTGCCGCTCTTCGATACCGCCACGCGCGCGATACACAACACACGCCGCACGTTCAGCTACGCCCGCCGAACTATCGGTCGCGCAACGAATCGCGTGATGTGTCGCTTACCAGCAAAATACATGTAATGCGTTTTAGCTGAAAAAACCGCCCGAAGGGAGGTCTATGCCTACGCCGAACGCGGCGTAATTGCGGCTGATGTGTCATAGAGTACTTGAAATACACTGCGATGCTTTTGGCGCCGTACGTTCCGCAGATGTGTCGCGACACTTATACTAACAGAATTAAACTGGCCAATTAAGAGTATTTGAAATGGTTTTACGTCAAGCTCTATCAGGCTCCGATTCAAGAAGCTTCCTAGTGTTTAAGTCTTTCGACGAAGATACAGAGCAGTGAGAATATTGTCCGCTACTTTAAAATAGCCTAGTATCAACTTTTTAAAATTTTTAGGACAGCTATAACACATTGGGCATAAAGACAACTGTAGAATAGTGTTGTCTTTCATTATTAGTTATTACCCGAACTGAGGTCCGTAGGAGAAACGGAGTAGGAAGCACCCGTATCTTTGGCCGATACTACGGAACTAGTGTATGTTTACCCCCAGATGTAGCATCCAACTTCATTATACATCGAAAGTAATGGCTTACGATTTCCGAACACTTGAATTACCAACCATGGCGTGCCTTAAACACACCACCACGTTCGAACGACTTTTATCTAGACCAAAATAATTTCCACACTTCAGTCTCAACACTAAACTGCTTCAAAAACGAGCTCCTAAACCTATCAAACGTAACCCTACACGTTCTTGTTCCGGATTAACGTTTAGGTCTCGTCTTTAAATCGCTACCCGTATTTATTAGTCGTGTCGCTTAGCGAGGGGACAAGGGCGCACCTCGGGTAAATCACCTGCAAGAGCCTGCTAGGCTACATAGGGCACGTTTACATGGTACCAAGCCACTTTTGGTGTGACCACCCATAAATGGTTTAACAAAGAAAGGGGATTGTTTTGGTGTAAGGTGACTGTTTTTTGGTCCCGTTTAAGGAAGGGGTTAATGTTGCTAAACTGGTAAGTGTTTAATGGGTGTCGCGATAAGGCGGATAATGTTGGGCTTAAAATAAGCGTGCGAAAGACTTTCTCCCCTGTAAGACATAATTTTGAATTCCGTAATCTAAACGTTTAAAATCTAATCTCGTCGGCCAACAAATGTCAAAAACTGGGAACATCCTTATCATTAAGAGAATTGCCTGTCTAATATTTTGCAGCTTTATCGTACAAGAAATGTACGGACGACATCAAATCAAGCTACCCGAAACTGTCAAATATTCCTAATAAACGTTGAGCCTTTAGCGATAAAGTTGAAAATATAATAATTTTAACAGATTGTAGTCGCTCGATGTGCTCTCGTATGTACGTAATTAATTGCACCTTAATTTTGGATCAAAATCTCGTGCTCCATCACGTGTTTTCACCCTACGGACCAGGAAGCAGTTCATTTGGGAATCTAGGACACACCACGAATTTGGAAAGCCAAGCGCAAAAAAAGGACGAGCAAAGCAGTCTACAGTTTCGAATCATCATGCGTGCTAGACGTACTAACGAGACCCGCTAATCGTACGTCGAAGCGACACATCGGCACGTCTCCGGAACGCATTCAATCACTGCCGTACAAATTCCACATAGTTAGCGATGTAGCGCGGATTTTACTGCCAATGAACTGGAATTTAGATGGTTTTAATGCAGTCTTATAGTTCAATGCTTAATTTAATCAACATTACGTAAAATACTGCAGCCTCAAGACGGCTTGACCCATCACCATGTAAATTCACTTGTCAGTCAATGCGTACTAAAAAGTTTTTTCTTTCAGGCACCTGACCGCCAGGTACTGAAGTTGGAGAGTGTGAGATTTATCCTGAATAAAACCACCGCAGTAATCACCAGCTGCACGTAGGGGTGATCCTGGTTCCTCTTAAAAGACTGCAAATATGCTGGGACTAGACTACAAGATCTCTTAGTGCCTGAGTGACATAAATGGGGATGTTAAAGATCAACATTTGTGGAATTGTCACGGACTGTTGAAAAAATGGTGGCGTTAGGTTCAATTTTGGCCAAACGCCAAACACCTTACAGACTTATAAAGGCTTTGGTGTAGTCTGAGGTAATATAATATACTGTTCGGTATTAAAATAATCAGACAATAATGGTACCACCGCTGTTCCCATTGCGGCCTCCGATCTTCGAGAAGGAGTGGGCTATAATCTACCACGCCGGCCCAGTACGTGTTAGTAGTAGATGTCAAATGTCTTCGAAGTTTTGGTTCCTCGCGATGTTTACCTTCACCGTTTGGAGACCAGTGGCGATGAATTTCATCTACAAAATGTAAAGCGCCGGTGTGGGTTCGACCTCACGACTACTCGTAAGTCGGGGCCTCCACTAAAAACTGCTGCTCCTCAATATATTAAATAGATTTCTATTTATACAAAATACTGCAAACGTCATGTACGCCGGGCGCGCACTAACAAGGCGCGCTAATCGGGCGTCGGAGCGACACATCGGTAAGTCGCGTGCGCTCGGTCGATCACTGCCGCACAAATCTCACATTGTTAGTGCGCATTTTTACTTCCAAGCTACATAGATGCATCTTCGTTGTGTAGTTGACCTTTTTTGTATGTAAGGACGTTTTGTTGTAAGTAAACCTAGACGCATTGAGGTTTTGTATGAAAACAATTAAGCGGTGTTTTTATATCCGAAAAAAAATCAACATAGACTTGAAATGGCAAGCTCAGTAACTTGGCTTTTAGGGATTGTCATTACATATCTATTTGGGTCGTGACATCAATACTTAGAGTAGCGGCATTCAACACAATAGGGATGTTTCCTGGATGAAAAAAAAATTGATTCTACTTAATCCGTCATTCAGATTATAGAAAAATATTGGATACGTATATTTTATTTTATCAAATCAATAAAAATTGACAAATATAAAAGGCATCAAAGATCAGAAGTGTTGGCTGGTGACGTCACTGCTCGTTAAAAAGTATAGCGTGCAGTAACGTCACACGAGTTTTTAACGCACTGTGTAGTCTTAATATTTTGTTTATATGAAAATATACGTGTCTAGTATTTTTTGGAAATCTGACTGACAGACTAATTAGTTTTTTTTTAGTCAACTACCCTATTCCAGCACCATATTCGCCACTCCTTAAGGTCATAGAATCTCTCTTAAAAAGCTCAGACATGATCCATAAAACCACATTCAAACGACATTCACACTCGAAGAGCATACGTTCGACCCCACGACCGCCGCCAGCGCAGTATGTAATTGACGACCACTTGACAGTGTTGTCGCGCCCAAAGCGGGCCCAAATAGGTAAAACGAAATGTCAGTGACAAAACGGCCCGGACACGTCGCTCAAGTTAATTGGCTATTAGCTAATGAGATTGTAAGATAGTTATCTCGTCGGCGACGCAAAGCGAATATCGCGTATATCGAAAGCGCCCCGTTAGGTGCCTGGCGATGACAGTGGGCAGGCGACAAGACGAAAGGGATTTACTGAGATAGGATGTGCGAATGTACCTATTGAGAAGTTGATAAGAAAACCTAGAGTATGAGAGGTCACGCGTATTTCTGGATGTCAGCAGTAAATTATAATAACGGTTTATTGGGTGAATTCCATGCTGATTAGAAATCTTACACATCTAACGGTCTTGGGCATCGATTTTAATCTTTAGCGGATATATTTTTAGTTCTAATGAGCAGTTTCCAGGAGGTTTCTTATGACTTCCTAGATGGTGCAGCCGGCACTTTTGGTAATAGAAGAGTGTTTCATGACATCTAGTGTTCCCTTATTTCTTTTCTTTAGAGTGAATACTACTTCAACTCTTGATCAATGGCCCCTGTGTGGATAGACACTACAATTTTGCCAATTATAACACGTGTAACAAAATATAGATATTCTTTAAAAAAAATATTTCACAATAATGGCGGATATCGCCAATGAAGGTTGAAAAAACGGCCGCGTGAGCCGTCTACGAGGGAGATTTGATGCAAAGTCATGATGTGGTCACTATGTTGTTAGTAAACGACACTATAAATAATTTAAAAGTCCAATGAAAAATGAGCGTCACATTCATCTTAGCTTTCCCGTCAAAACTCAGTGTTCCCTTATTTGTGGAAGGATCAAACAAAATGACTTATGACATTCTGTCACTGTCAGCTCTTTCTTGCCACAGACTAAATTAAACAAAACAAATAATATTTAAAAAATACCAAAAGTTATGGTAGCGCAATCTCTTGGTAATTTTTCAAATTAACCTTTCGGAAAAGTGCTCATTATCTCAGATCAAGTAAATGTATAAGTGATTGCGACGTCAATGTTAAAACTGAGTACGCCCTCCATCCAAAAACTATCACAGAAGTCAGCAAACTTTAAATATCTCAATTGGCTGAATAAAAGCATTGTTCGTTTTGTATTAGAAAGAACTGTTAGCACAATCCTGGGTTAATCTTAAGCGTAGAATGGAACCGTGTAAAGAAATCCGTACACGTTGGGCCCGACCTGTCGGTTGAACTCGGGCCCTTTCGAGCGAAGCGTTAATTTCGCAGAAACGCTTGGTTACATGTCTCTATGACCTTTAGAGGTAGGCAGAAGATTTAGCGCTATTTATTACACGCTTTGTTCACTTTCAAATCACAATTTCCGTTGTGAGGAAAATGTTATGTAATTAACCCTATGCTCATTGTAAGGGGTCGACGGATATTATTGTAGTCGCCTCGTTAAATCATCATCATCATCAACCATCCCACTGCTGGGCACAGTTCTCCTCTCATACAGAGAAGGATGGAGCGCAATCTTGTTAAATAGAATTATAAATATTTTGACAGAAAGCTCTATTTGTTTCATTTCGGGATAAGCCAGTTAGGTAGGTATTTGTAATTGTAAGAGGTGAATGAATGCAAAGAAAAGATTCAGGCGTGACCATGTAATAGATAATAATAATAATTATTTATTTATTTAATATGCTAACAATGGCCAAAAATATAATAATAATAATTGATACTATTATTGATTATTGGTTTATTGACTGTTTTTTTTTTATAAAAAAACATTTTTACACTTATAGTTTACGCCAAGCCGTCTCGTGCAAGAGTTATCAATGCCCATGCCTTCTTTGTATAAGAAGAGGGCTTTGCTCTACAGTGGGACAAAAAATAGTTTTATTATCATTAAGTTAGCTAATATGATTAAGAACGCTTTTGTGCAGTATTTATTTAGATATGTATAATAAAGTATTAATAAATAAATAAATTATGAAGTACATAGGTATTACTTTTCTCGTGCGATTTCGATTCCACTGAGTAGTTGGCCAATACAAAGATTCATGAAGTGAGTTAGTTAAAACCAACAACACAAAACGCATAGAAAGTGTTGACAAATGAATCTCATTCACGATTCAACAGACATCAAAACAGGAGTCTTATAAAATCAAAAGCTGGTAGCTCCACGATATTACTCAGGGAAGGAACTCCGGCGCACGTGCCAAAGAAACAAAAGGTGAATGATAGCGGCAATAGCGGTGCGCGAGCGCAAGGTATCAACTGCGGATGACACACACGGGGTGATTTGTGTTTCTGAATACAGTGGCTGTAATAAACAAGGCCTTTACTGTCTTCAGGGCTTTTGAGCACAGCGGGAGGAACTGGCGTACAAGAGCTAGTGTACGATGCGATAAGTAGGAACAGGATAAGACGTATTGTGTTTTATACACACTGCTTCATAATATGACTTGAGGTGTATAGCATGACTTATCAGATTAAAATAGCTATTCACAACTTGTAACATGTTATCGTAGACTTCTAAATGCTGTACACAAGTCCAAAACCCGAAAATTTTCTTAGGATAAATCAACTAGACCACCGCTATTCCACCGACAGCTATTTTCTGTTTGAGTCAAGGTAAATCTGATTATCAAAATGTCATTTTCGATACGATAGCTTGTCGGATGGTTCTGAATTGGAACACGATTGGGAACAAACAGGGAATTTCTTATTTCACCAATATTGTTTCTCATTTTATTACGTCATTTTATTATGTCGTCCTCCGTGGCACAGCGGTCAACACGCCTGCCTGCGACGTGGAGGCCCCGGGTTCGATCCCCGGCCAGGTCATGATGGAAAACGATCTTTTCCTGATTGGCCTGGGTGTTGGATGTTTATATAGTATCGTTGAGTTAGTATCCCAAAACACAAGTCTCGAACTTACTTTGGGACTAGCTCAATCTGTGATTATTTTTTTTTTAATATTTATAAACTAGCGCTTGACTGCAATCCCGCCTGATGGTAAGCAATGATGCAATCGTTGATGGTAAAGCGCGCTAGTTTATTAAGCAAAAAAAACTTAGTGAATAGGAAGGAAGACGGCAGTTGAGCGATGTGGTGCAATGTTAAACCCAACAACACGACCAACGATGCTGCGCCAAAGGGAGATTGATGTGGAGACCCTCCACGACCAAACTCCCGACACAACATTTGACGCATCGTACTTGGCACACATCGCAACACAACTGATCAGACCCGTCCTCCGTACGGCTTCACCAGACATCATGCCAGAACACGACGAATCGCTTGGCGGCAAGACTTTGTCTGGTGGGTGGTAACTTCTGCCGGCAGCCAATGGCCTACTTCCGCCATACCGCCACCGCCATTTGTCCGTATATATTTATTTATTTATTACGGTTCTATAGCATCTTCCTATTTCCAGAGATAGACACTAGTCTTTACAATAACATACTAATGTTAACAACCAAAGGCTATAAAATTAAGCCACTTTCATTTCAGCGTCTTGCTACATTTACTATCCACTGAATACTGTATTAAGAAAAATGGATATGCGACGAAATCTAGGTGAGGTAAATCTTGCCACCAATTACAACCACAACGACATATCGCCTCCATAAGAGAAGCTGCCATGGAGGAGAATGATGCTGTCTGTAAAAATCATCCCGTGTGTTCCTCCCTTTATTCGCTGACGTGGTACTAATGGCACCACCCGACGATGCCAGCGATTTATTGTCGCGAACACCGCCGTCGGCTCTACGACTCCGTATGTTTCAGTCCTTAGTTCCTTACAAAGCGTAGATTAAGCTTTAGAAATGGAAATGCGCGGGAGTGCGGTTGAGCCACTTAATTTATGACGTCTTTGGTTCGTTTCAAAGTGATGTGGAGTGGGGTATTTCGTACAATTTCGTTAAAATGCCTGCTTTAAAAACCTTCAAAATTGCATAAGCTGTATCGACCCAGGTGTTGAAGGGTAATTTTTTTTTTAATGAAGCAAAATTACAGCACAAGAAATAATTTAACGTATAGCTTTATCAAATCACCTAGCCTTTTCCCCTACTATTATGGGCTTTTCCGGTCTGAACGGATGTAGCTGGACCAATATTTGACATGGACCTACACACCCAGTTACTGGGTAAAAGGGAACCCTTTAGCAGGACTGTTGGTCAGGCTTTCGGCCTTCTGACGACCCGTAACGATCCAATAATGTCCGCCGGGACCAATGGCTGAACATGCTTTCCGAGACAACTAACCTCGGCAAGCATAACGTAGCCTGACCTGCCAGGCTTTATTCATCATTAACCTTTTGTATTATCCCACTGCTGGGCACAGGTCTCCTCTCATACAGAGAAGGAGCCAGGCTTTATTACTCAGCCTTAATAAAAATGAGCTAACAAAATTTTACCAATCCATTTCATCTAAAACTATGCAAGAACAAGCCTTAAGTTAAAACAAACAATAAATTCAATTCACACAATTATCTCGTGATCGACCGTTGTTCGTCGACATTAGCATGTGGCCACATCACGAACTATTAAATCAGGCACAATGTGCAACTACCGTCATCGCTATCTGCGGCCGAGGCGCGAACGACCCAGTTCGGCGCGTGCGCACCATAGATCAACTGATTAATGACAGACCACCAGGGCGGCGAAAATTTTGTTACTGCATTTATAATTGGACAGTTTTCTACTTAGACAAC
Source organism: Sesamia nonagrioides (assembly GCA_017933935.1). Lineage (NCBI taxonomy): Eukaryota > Metazoa > Arthropoda > Insecta > Lepidoptera > Noctuidae > Sesamia > Sesamia nonagrioides. The sequence goes on along the minus strand of JADWQK010001239.1, from coordinate 413,669 downwards.
GACTTGGTTAATCCTTGCGGCCTTTTATGGCTTATCGATTGCCAGAACCGAAGATTTGCGAGATGGATCTGCTAAAAATCGATTTTGGTATCTCAGATCAGCTCGAACTATGTAAGAGAGAATATAGGACGTAATGCGAGATATTTAAATAAACGTACTATTCTATCACCTCTTAATTCATAGGACCATAACATCGCGATTTCTTAAGGATTAACGACAGTTTAGATATATATTTAACTTCCTCTGCCCGGAATGTAGCTATCCGTGCCAGTTTGGATTAATATCAAAATCCTCCACCTCCAGCAGTCCTGCATTTATTAATAACGACCAAAAGCATTGTCAGCTATCTTTTCTACTATCACAAGACCGAGGTCGATACGCTTCTGCGTAGTCAGCTGATCTTTGCCTCACGACGTAAGTCGGCGAGCCCGATATCATCGGCACGAGCGATGCATCGCGGCTGTTTACGAGCCTACCGGCTAGATTGCGGCCACGGAGCTTTTTATACAACAAGCATTTGAGGGTCTTTATCTATGCACTTGTCCGTTCCTATGGATTCCTGGTAGCGATTCTCTGGAGTATGCCCCTTAATGGTTTCGCGTAGGTAGTTTTGCATCAGATGTGGCATGATTTTTGTTTTGATATTTATCCTGATTAAGGTCGGGAGTAATAAGGCGAGTAGACGAGTGGAGTTTCACAACTCCGTGGCGTAGCGCAAATGCAAATATTTGTATGCATGAATATGAATATTTGCACTGGTCTGGTCGTGCCTCGGAAAGCACGTTAAGCCGTTGGTCCCGGTTGCCACGAGCATGTAATGGCGTTCCTTACGGGTTGTTGGAGCCCTCAAATGTGCAACAATTGGTATAAACGCAATGCTTTGATATCGCCTTCGGGATGTAGAGGTCAGACGGCAGTCGCTTCACGGAAAATATCGAAGTTTAGTCAAAATCAGCAGTTAGGTAAAGCGGACCACAGACTCCAAAGCTGAAAAAGCTTGGGATGCGACTGGGATGAACGCTGAAATAATGATGATGAATAAGGCAAGTAGATAGGTAGTTTTATGTGAGAACAATCTGCGAGATTAATCTGCGTTCTACTTAAATAAATGTTAGTTATCAAATCACTAACAGACATCACAGAACCTGTGCTAGTGAGTTCAGTCTATCATAGTACACTGCTGGGCATAGGACACGGAAGGCCATAGCCTTGATTAAATTGATATACAAAATTTCAGCTCTCTAATGCTAACGGTCACTGTTTCTCCGCAGACGGACAGACAGATAGACATGGCGAAACTATAGGTTCCTAGTTGAATACCGAACCCTAAAAATAGTAGCTATCGACGATTAAGGCCCCAAAGAAAAGAACCTTCTGACAATTCGAGTAAATTAATTTATTAATGATAGCTTAATAGATACTTTATTTAAAAAAAAAAACGTCGCCTTACACTAGATATTTCTCCTGTATCGTGTGCGTTAACAAACATTTAAGCTCCCATACACGTACAACCTATAACCTATAATACTATCTTATAACTTCAAATGAGCTACAGAAAGCATAAAAACAAAATTAAAGCGCACATAACTACCCACATTTTAGACTACAAAATTCCACACATTTTAGACTAAAACCTACTTCATCCCACACTGCAAGATCAAAGCCAAACATCAAAGCCGGCTCAATTTTGATACCAAACACGCATACACCATTCAAGGAAGCTCAATTTCAGTTCAAATACTTTATATGGACACAAAAGATTTGCCAAATAGACAGAGAAGGCATAAACCAGCGAGGTGGGCGGAAATCTCCGAATCTGCGCTGTACAGGCGCATGCAAATAGCTGTACGGCAATATTTATGAACTGTGTGGCGAAATGTTAATAGGAGTTGACATGGTTAGATAGGGTATGGTGAAAGAATGCGCTATGCTGTATGGGTATTTTATATGGCAACGTTTTTTAAAAGCCAACCGTTTTGATACCCAACTTTCGTTATGAGTTATGCAAGAACTTCTCCTTTTAAAACATCAGTAACGTTTGGACCGAACGGACCAATGGGCGTGCCAAACGATCCCAACTGATCCCAACTAGTCAAAAATGTGTTCGCCGATTAGGGGGCTGCCCTCAAGCATTGTTAAGTTAATAGGAAAATAACCATGTATATGGTCGCTTTCATATGGTGGTTTTTCTCTAGCTAACTACACATTTTACCCAAGTAATTTTTCAGACACAGGGCTAATTTGAAGAATTTCTATCGAGTCCTCCATCAAAAGAACTGTGGCCTTCTTTCTACTATATGTCACAAAGGTACAAAGCAGTGATGTTACGAATGTTCGCATTCGCATATGCGATTTATTCCCATCATTCTCTACAGTCGATCAAATGAATTAACATATATTCGAGTGTATGGTAATTTTTGTGAATGTTATATATATAAACATTATATATACACTACAACCATTTTTTTGGGATAAGAAATCATCAATTGACTTCTCCCGCTCTGGGCGGAGCGGAAGGGCGTGTCAGACTTTTACTGACTAAAACCCACCCGTGTTTCTTCACTTGCCTGTGCGACGACCAGAGCCACGGTTTCTTTTTTAACCAACTCGCAACCCTGACCCAGGAGGCACGGATTTCGTGGACCCCGTCACGATGTGCTGACATCTCTTTCAGGCGTGCGTGATATACTACGCGCCGTCGACTCGGGCCTGGTCCTTACCTGGCGGCTGGGAAGTCGATGTCGTCTCCCGACCAGGGCGTCTGCTAAGGCGGTTAGTGGCGTGAGGGCGCTGGGATTCCCGCTGCCTCACGCGCTCTGCCTCCTCCTTTACCAGCATCACTGCTTCGCATAAGGAGGTGAAGGCCTGCCATGAACTCTCGCTCCGGACCATGGCCTGGACCAGGATCGGACGCAAGAGATCGCCGCCGATCGCTGCTACGAGGACACGGCGGTACTCTACCCAAGCCGGGCAGACCTCCACCGTATGCTCCATCGTGTCCTCAGGGCGATTCACACAATAGTGACACCCTGGCGTTTCCTCCCGCCTTATCCGGAACAGGAACCTCCCAAAACAACCGTGTTCGTGAGGACATGCGTCAAGCGGAAGGTGAGGGCGCCGTGGCGCCTCTCTAGCGACTCCTCAAAGAGGGGACTTACCGCCGCTATTGTGGCCTGCCCAGCACTGGGTTGCGACAATTGCACTCTCCATATCGCCATGAGATCCCGCCGGAGCTCTGTCCGCCGTACCGTGATTTCTCGCGGCAGTGGTGTTATCCCCGGCGTTTTGCCTCCTCTCGCCACTCCCACAAATGGGCGGGGGCTTTGGCCTCCAGATCCCATGGCGGCAATCCGGCAAGGAGGCTCGCCGCCTCAGCGGAGACCATGCGGTATCCCCTGATCAGCCGAACGGCCTTGACTGACCCTCTGGGACGCGGTAATACATCGGGCTGGTCGCTTCCTTAGCGACCGCGCCGACACCGGTGCCCCGTAAAGGGCCATAGACCACACGGGCCCGCGTAGAGCCCGCGGCAGGAAATGTTTAGTGCCCCTAGATTGGGGAGGAGCCGCCTCAGGGCAGCCCCGGCCCGTTCCAGTCTGGGTGCCAAACGTCGGAAGTTCTATAGACTACAATCATAATTAAATATAAATCGATGACTTAAATCATACGTTGATAGTCCTTTTTATACACATTTTTGACATTCGCACTGGCATTCGCATTCGCACATTCGCCATTCAAATACACGCATTCGCTTTCGCGTTCGCGAATGTTAAAATATGACATTCGTAACATCTCTGGTACACTTTAAAAAGTTTTGTACCCCTGAAAAGAAAAATAATGTGGAAAAGTAACTAGTTATCCGGATTCCCTTAATTTCTCAACAATAAAATAGTCACCATCACCAACCACAATCTCCTCAAACGTGCAACAATAAAGAATAATCTAAAACAATTAAATCCAAGCCTTCTACCACTACAACTGAACAAAACAACACAGAAAGCTCCATTTAAGTAAATAAGTAACCTAAATGAGAATAAAATATCATCGCACACGTCTTAGGTATGCAAATGGGCTTGCGCGGGAGCATTAAAATGCAAGATGGCGGAAGCGCGCACGCGAGGTCGTGGGGTCGCCGGTATCGCCACGCGCCATTGTCCAGGCTACCGAGTAGGGCAGCATCAATTACTATGATACCAGGATATATTTTATGAGATAGTAGCAACCAATTTGTTCATGCCAGAGTGAGATGAAATGTTATCACTCAATGGAATTGCGGTTGTGTGTGGTCGTGGTTACAAATGAGACCGTTCCGTCACTTTTGAAAGTTGATTAGTAAAGCTGGTCATGAACTATAATATCTTCCCGTGAGTAAGGTGATGGATGAAGTCTGCGAGATTTTTGCTACCAGATTATTGGCGCAATAACCATCATTTGTAGATGGATCAATGGGTAATGGCTGTTGATTATAACGTGTTAGTTTTCAAACATTTATTACGATGTGTATTCATTAATAATATGAACTAATCTAGGCAAAAAGCTAATATTTCGACGATAATGTATTATTTTTATAGCTCTCCTAATGTTTCCCATTAGGAGAGCTATACCTACTTATAATCCATACTGTTATTACAGAAAAGTTGGTTCTAGAGGAGTCAACAACCAGAGTCCATAAGGCATGTCATATAGAGGTACTCAACACATATGGTTGACAGTGTTACCCTCCCTAAGTCGTGAAACCAGTATGGCTATTCTTCTAATTTTCTCCATATGTTTTTCCACATTTTATTTTTACTTATAGCGTGGCAACCCGTTTATTTAATGATTGTCTTTATCTACTGTATTGTGTGTAGGTATTTTAGTCTGTGCTAGATAAATGTACTTTCTTTCTTTCTTTTCGTTCTTTATGAATTATTTGCGAAAAGTTAGTTCAAAGTACCTTTTGTAAATAGAAAAAAACAGCGCACAGGCATTGGTGCGTTTCTCAAGTTTAATAAATATTATCGAGAAAAGCAGCTCCTAGTTCACTAATTACGGACAGTCCCGGTCCGCACAAACTCATATCCCCACTACCGATATCTTCTCACGATCCGCTAAATCGCGTCGTACAATAGCGGTGGTTCAGTTCGCTTAAAACAAAGTAGATTCACAGCTTGCACAATGTGTGGCGAACAGTTAGAAGATTATTTATGGACCATTTATATAGGTCGATAACTTGCTGTCCCGAGGGCCTATGTTCGTCGATTTTCTATTAAAATGTTGTAAAGCATATTTAAGACAGCTCAAAGTTTCCTGGGATAATTTTAGACTAACTGCTGCTAGTATACATATTTTAATGATATTTGCACCTAATATTTGTAATTTCGAGAGCTGTATTCATGTTTTAAATTATCATAATTCAATCATTATTTTACCATACCTAATTGTTGCAAAGTGAATGTTTATTAACTTATTTTTTTCACAGGTCTAAACTTGAAGAACGTTAAAATATTGTATGACTTTATTTCTCTGTTCGCATTTTAATGGGAACTATTGCTCTATGGAGTAAGAATAATTGTATTAAGACTTTAGACAGTTATATGTACCTATTCTATATTATTACCTAGGTGTTCCTGAATAACCAGGCGTAGGGACCACAGACAATGGTATCGTCTTTGTAGAGGTGCCTATGAAACATCAAAAATGGAATTATGGGGTGAAAAAACAAGAACAAAGTGCAGTTAGAATTTATTAAACTATCCTAAGTACAGACAAGTATGAAAGCTACTGCTAAAACATAAAAGTCACATCTACTACTTAACTACCATAATTCTAATAGTATTCTTAGCGATCACAACGCTACGGAAGATCAAGCGCATATAAAATGCAAGCATGAAACATGCAATGTTCAGGATATGAACATAGGGTTTGAAAAAAATAGAGGTGTCTACTGAGCACCCCTTACTTTGTATCGAAAGTTCGATAACAATTGACTGTATTTCTCTAGTACGCTCAACGTGGACTCATCGCATTGAAATTCAGTCTAAGGGCGTACTAATCAAAAGCAAACGTCCGGCGAGAGCTTAAATATCCTATTAATAGTATGGCCATTTTGATAGTTATAGGCACCTCTATCTTTTCTAACGCTTTCTGGATACGACTCATGGAGACAACACAAACATAAATTCTTTCGTAAGAACGTTCTATAACTAACCCATACACGACCATATAAGTTACATAAAGCTAAAGCGTCAGGGTAGCCCTCAAATTTTCTCACGTTTTTTGCAATGTTCAAATCAATATCAGGTTCTATGTTAATTTAAATATGATTAGCGGCGGTATCAAATATTTATTTATAAAATTATAATTACAAAATCTTCTTTGTATGTTGGTCTGTTTAATGACGTTTTCCGAAATTATGGCAGATGAGGCCAATGCTGCCTGCAGGAATTGTATTGCTGATTCTAATGTTATATTAGATAAGGTCGAGAACCATATGACAAGTAACATACAACTTAACACTGACCTGGAAACTGCAAAAAAGCGAGAAAATTTAAACTTTAAGGGTTGCCTTAGCGCATTTTCCTCAAACTATAATAACAATCAAACACATGCACATTGCTTCCTTTTTCGCATTTTTATATTCGCGTTTTGTTGTTAATTTGTAAAAAATTAAGACAGTCTCAAAATTATCAACATAGACACTATAAAAATAAAAAATTGGAATAAAAATATTTATAATCACAAATCACGAGCCTAATAAAAAATACTGAAACGAAATATTCGAGAATTTTAGTCACCATGGGCCTTGGACGTTTTGCCAACTATGTATGTTCGGGTGGTTTCCAGTCTGACCGGATACAGCTGAACGCCTAGAACGCCTGCCTATCTGGACCGTCACAACTAGGGAATGCAATCCCAATCTCGCGGGATCCTGATCTCGCGGGATCCTGATCTCGCGGGATCCTGATCTCGCGGAATCCCGATCTCGCGGAATCCCGATCTCGCGGAATCCCCATCTCGCGAGATTGGAAATCGACACATCGTTTGGGCCATGTGATAAAAAAAGAAATAGATTTATTTGAGTGTGTTAGTTTTTGCAGTTAGCATATTTGCTTGAAAATCTCTTGAACGGCGACCACGTACCGGCAAGAGCAGCGTCGGACACTCATCGACTAGGTAGTCGGATGGCCTGACCAAAATCGCGGGGAAGCGCCGGATGCAGGCCACGTCCAACCATTCTTTTTGGAAATCCTTGGGGTAGGGCTATGTCCAGCAGTGGACTTCATGTGGCTGAGATGATGATGATGATATTTGCTTGGTCACGCTGTGGCCAACTAGTGTTAAGTCGGAAAGAGCATTCTTAACAGCAAGGAATATTGCAACGGACATAAGATAGATAGCACCTAACACACTTTGTTTTTTAAGAAGTTACTGTCAAAATCACCCGTAACCATATTTTAATATCCTTGAGCTATACTTACTTTTGTTTTGGTTATGTTCATTTTAGTAAATCTGTCAACTATTTAATAATATTAAATAATTATTTAGTACGTACGTGAGGTGACGGGTGTCTATAAGACCATCATTAGACCTGTTCTCCTTTATGGCAGTGAGGCGTGGCCTGTGCTTGAGCGACACAAGGAGGAGCTGCGTGTCACGGAGATAAATATGCTGCAGTAGATGTCTGGAGTTACGCGGAAGGATCGCATCAGGAACTCCCGCATCCGTGGCAATCTTCATGTCCGTGACATAGCGGACAAACTACAGGAGGGTCGCCTACGATGGTACGGTCACGTCTTACGAAAACCGGCATGTTACGTGGGTTACAAATGTCTTGCCATGGCGCCTCCGCCGGGCCGGAACAAGAGGGGTAGACCAAAGAAGTGCTGGCTTGACGTTGTAAGAGATGACATGCGTGCCAACAATCTCACACCACAGGATGCTAAAGATCGCGCGAAATGGGGGAAATTAAGTAAGAAAGCGGACCTCGGGCTCCAACGCGAAAGCCGTGAATGCAACCGGGATAAACGCTGAGATGATGATTTAGTACCTAATGTTAATGGACAAATTAATCCCAATTCACATCACAAGCAAGCAGTTTTTACCGTATTCAGTCATGTGATTTTTTTAACTAGACGAGATCCCGATAATTCCGTGATCCCCCGAGATTGTTAGTTCTAATCCCACTGGATCTCGAATTTACGATCTCGGGATTGCATTCTCTAGTCAAAATCCAGAACTAACTTACTAAAATTATAAAAACATATATATATATTATATAGAATATTCATAGATATTTCTAAAAACGCCATAAAAAAAAACCGTAGCAAATAAGAATATAAGTATTTCGAAGACACAGATGTCATAACGTGACGCTGTAGTGGTAACTATACTCCATCGCTTTCAGTTATTAACTAAAGGTTAAAATTTTAGTTGCCATTATAAGTCAATTAGCATTTTGGTCTAACTGCAATGCTTCGATATCGCCTTCGGGTTGTGGAGGTCAGACGGCAGTCGCTTCACGAAAAACATCGAAGTTTAGCCAAAATCAACAGTTAGACTGGTACAGCGGACCCCAGACTCCAAAGCTGAAAAAGCTTCGGATGCGACTGGGATTAACGCTGAGATGATGATGATGATGAGTCAATTAGCAAAGTTATACTTCTATTTGTAACGATACTAAATTGAAAAGTACAGCTGTAATGTAGCATGACAACTAAAATGGGTGGTATTTTATGTAACCAAATCGTTTAACAGTTCACCAATTTGTTTTTAATTTGCATAATCAGCCTATAACATCCCCATTCCTGGGACACAGCTCACTCTCGGTGAGAGCCAGTGGGCCGTAATCTACCACGCGGGCCCAGTGGGGGTTGGTTGTCACAGGTCTTCGAAGTTTTGAATTGAAGACATGCCGGTTTCATTACAATGTTTTCCTTCACCGTTTTGAGTGCAGTGGTGATGAAATAATTTACACAACGGCGCCTGGTGGGGTTGGAACCTACGACTTACAACTTGAAAGTCGCGGTCGATACCTCTAGGCCACCGTTGCTCACAGTTTTTCAGTTTACCTTTAGTTGGTTTCCTAAAGCGATGGAGTATAATCTATGGATTCTTTTCTGTTCAGGGGTAAGTAGTATCGTAGCCTAACTTCGTTCGTATTTCCCGATAATTTTTGTGCTCTTAGCTACTTATTGTAATATCGCTTGTCGAACTAACTTATTATTATAAAGTCTAACTTATAATAATATAAACAAATACTGATTGATGAACCACTTTGTGGAGAAATACTTAACTTTAGCAGACATAAAAAGTTACCCTTTTGGTAATAAAAACGGCATAAAATTATGTCATGAATAACGCAATTTAAGGCTGAAGTCTTATGAGTAGACGCAATTGAGTCACCCCGTGTTTCATGGGACTTAAAAATTACTAAATTCAAAAACAAATTCAAATACAAAAAATTAAAAAATACAAACCTTTTTACATTCCTTTCAGCCGATTTTGGATTATATTCCATGGATATAAGGATGACATTAAAAAAGTGGTTATTTACACCAACTATATACTACAGGTACCATTTGGCGAGCCACCACCGCAATAGAAGTCAAAATCGTTTGAGCGGATTGTAAAAAAGTTTTATTAAAATATCTGACCTTCTTTCGGCGTACTATAGGTTACATGTCTGCCTAACCCTTCTAGTGTTAAGTTTTTAAGACACCACACGAGTACATTCCCATAGCCAGCCATAACTTCAGAAAGAGTTAATTTAAAAGGACCTTTAAAGTTAGGCATCTAAAGTTCTTTTTCATCTGGGAATACAACCATTGCGTTAACAAAATCCCCGACTACCTTTGAAGCGAAGTAGCTATAGTAGGTAAACAGCACTAAGAGCGCTATGGAAGACATACACACAAATACGAACATTAATTTATACGTATCCGATTTGGGCCGCTCGCTCCGTAACGCCACCTGGGGACAAGTTATAGCAACATAATAAATATTGAACGCAACTTAATTATTCATTAGAACGTTCATTGTTTTAGACAGATATGCAACAGACATAAAGCAATTGAGTGCCCGGCCATTGCAAAAATTGGAAGCAGATTTTAAAGATGCACAATTAAAACAGTGATGGAACACTGTGTGGGGATTTGAGGTACTATAATAACGTTTACTAAACTCACTACATTTGTGGGGCAATGCTCGTAATTTTAAAAACGTTGACAGTCCGATCTCAATTTCAATCTGTCAAAAATATTTATAATTTCCCTATACAATATGTAAAGAAAACCCTGTCCGATCCGTGAAGGTATTTTTAGGTATCGATAACTGATTCTACTAATGTCTACAAAGCCGGGCTAAACTTAAAATCCCCCTATAAAAATAAATATTATTTCGCAAAAAGAGGTAACTTAATACATGTGCTGTAAGCAACCCTACCGCAGGCGGCGGGGGGCAGGGCACGCGGCACGTGGTCGCGTCGCTATTCGCTCATAATAACACCGGTGTTGTCACTTTCTTAAAAATTACCAAATTTCGGGGAAATTGGAATTAATTCCCGGGAAAAAAAGATTATTTCAAAATTCATTATTATTGTTACTATGATGATTATGTAAAATTTTATATTATATTTGGCCAAGTGTTTACCTAACCTTTATTATCCTTATGGGTCGGACAGGGTTTTCTTTACATATTGTATATACACGATCGTCGCAAATAATAATATCAGCTATTTGCATAAAACATGGTATTAAAAGGTGAAACATACATGGTAAAAACAGAACATACATGTTTGTTGCAATGACGCGAGAGTACACGAGCAGCGCGAATGACGCGAGAGTACACGATCGGTGCGAATGACGAGCGAGTACGATCGGCGGAAATGACGCGAGAGTACAAGATCATCGTAAATGACGTGAGAAAACACGGTCGTCACGAATGATGCGCGAGTACATGACAATTCTTTAACCAACGTGTGTTATCAGCGATGACATATGGATCAAACGTAGTCCCTCACAATGGGCCTCATAAGAAAGCTCAAGATCGCATAGAGAGCTATGGAGAGGGCTAAGCTAGGTGTTTCTCGCACGCAGAGCCGGTGGCGGATGGGGCAGAATGGCGACCACAGCGTATGCGCAGCATCGGACACCCACTGACGAGGTGGTCAGATAACCTGACCAAAATCGTAGGGAAGCGCTGGATGCAGGCGGCGTACAACCGGACTTTTTGAAAATCTTTGGGAGAGGCCTATAGCCACAGGAAGTCCACTGCTGGACTTCCTGTGACTAACACAACATATTTTGACAAGTTTTTGACAGTTGTTTGCCGCCGAGTTGTGACTGAACGTTTTCAATTACGAAAATTGGCCTACTGATCTGAAGCAGAGAAATGACCTCGAATCAGATATCGGTCCGTCATACAAATACTACTAAGGGGACATCGGAACAACATTTCTCGAATTCTGATCATGTTCAAATACTACGACCTTTTTAAACGTGCAACAGTGAGTGCAGCGCAAAAACTTTCGACGTAAAGTATAAAAAGTGAAGTGGGAGAGTTTATCTGACACATATTACAGTTATTTTGTGCAAATTTCTGCATACTACATACAGGGCCAATGAAACATCGACGTTCAAACTACAATCATGAATTTAGCACATGATTCCAGACCTAAAGAAGAAAACCTTCGTCTTAAAAAAAAAGGATATATTCCATTAATTCTTATACGACGTGTAACGGAAATGGTATATACATACCAAAGGCATGGCTTCTATGGATGTTTGTGATTGACAAATGAATACAACTAAGGTGAAAGAATGTACAAATATCTTGAATTGTGGAAGTACAATTTGCAATCGTTATTCGAGTTTTACGTAATTAAGGGACACATCCTTTATTTTGTTTGTGTAGGAAATCATCAAATGTCTTCTCCCGCTTTGTAGAACGGAAAGGATTGCCAACTTTTTCTAAAACCTACCCTTGGTCTTATTTGCCTATGCCGGGGCCCTGTCAGGCATTGGCCCTAGCTGGCCACGTCGCTATGTATTGCGATTACTTTGAGGCGCGCTTAGAGCACAACGCGCCATCTACCCAGGCCTAGTCCCTTCCGGTCGGCGAGCTAAGGGATTCACCCTTAATTACATTTAACTCAAACTCAGTTGTCAGTTAATTTTGGTGAAATTTAATGTTACAAATTGTAATACATAATTTATTGATATTTTATATAGAACATAAGTTTTACTAATAAAATCTTTTACTTTGATTTTATCAGCCACAGATACGTTTATCAACCCTAATTGTTTACATTCCCATAAAATTTATTTCTAATAGAGTACGAAACTTAAAATTTTAAATGTGCAGAAATATTTACGTTACACTACGTCAAAAGCATTTCTACTAGTCCCTTGGTAGGCCACTATTACATTACATTTTTTAAATAAAATTATAATTGCGACTATTAGTATAAATTTCACTAATTTCGTGTATAAGTCTGAGATCTATAAAACGAAATTAGCCTTTACTGAAGCTAAGCGATAGTGTGTTATAGGAAAAAGATCCTTATTCAGAATAAACTAATGTGTACTCCTATGAAACGCTCGATCGTAGTCGATTATAGGAATATGCACAAAGCCATACCAATAAGATTTATATTGGCATGTGAAATTACTTTCAGATTGAGTAAAATCTAAATTTGACAACAAGTATCAATTTTCAGTCGAATAAGTGATTATGTAATAAAGGCCTCATTACAGAAAAGCATGATAGTTTTCCCGAGCAATTAAGCGACCTTCTAACTACACACCGACCTCCACTAAATACTTTCAGATACACCATTCATTTTTCCATAAAATATATATTAGCTTTTGTGCTACTACGCGTACCAACCGAAAACGAGTGACGCGCGAATACACGATCGTCGCGAATGACGCAAGAGTACACGATCGGCACGAATGCCGCGCGAGTACACGATCGTCGTGAATGACGCGAAAGTACACGACCGTCGCGAATGACGCGAAAGTACACGACCGTCGCGAATGACGCGAAAGTACACGACCGTCGCGAATGACGTGCGACTACACGACCGTCGCGAATGACACGCGAGTACACGGTCGTCGCAAATGACGCGCGACTACACGACCATCGCGAATGACGCGCAGGTACACGATCGTCGTGAATGACGCGCGAGTACACGATCGTCGCGAATGACGCGCGAGTACACGATTACCACGAATGACACGCGAGTACACGATTACCACGAATGACCCGGGAGTACACGAACGTCAATTTGGCAGATACGTAAACTATGACCTGGTTTAGGACGTAGCATACTTTTTATCTCAACATTTCCACGGGATTAAGACTTATACACGGATGCAATCGTGGGGCTTCATTTCTGTAAACGATCACATAATCGCGTATACCGCTACACTCGATTTCTGTTAAGAAGCGGGCTTAGTTAAGGACAAACGCTGATAACTTTTTCTGATAACAACGAAAATAATTCAATATATTTTGGAAAAATGAAAAGTACAGTGTATTCATACTTACATGATCTCGGCCGGCCCAGGATGGGGCAAATAGGAGAAAAAAATGAATTCTAATACATTCACCAATCACATGGGACTTAATACTGTCATGAGCATACTGGTACATGTTTGTGTCACTATATGAAATAAATAAATGACATTTCTTAGTTATATGACATCTAAGAGTCAAATGACAGGAACGGTCAAATGACATTTCTTTTCAATCCGTTGCGCGATACTAAGACTTAATCCTTTATTTCCAAATGGTATAATATCATATGTCTCAGCCACGAGTTGGTAGCGTGATTATCGAAAATTAAATGCAAAGTAGTTTGCTAATTTCAAGGACATTATGTATAGTTCTTTTCCAAAAAGTAACTCAAAAAGTAAACATAAAAAATGCCGATGACGGTATATCGATCCCATGGGATAGGTGTAATCTATCGATTTTCAAAGAACATCTTCAACACCAAAAAAAGAGATTTTTGACATACATGAAACATGGCTAAGCTAACCAAAGGCCAAATGACTGTCGTCTCAATGAGCGTGTCGTGTGAGCGAAAATGTAGACGCTGCACGAGCGTCGTTTGGACGTGATTGTAGGCTAAACTACGTCGGCTTTAGCGTCACATATACGTAGCGTCTATGCTGCACATACGTTCGATGATGCCCTACGGTAAACCAACGCGGAATGCGAAGGCACTCTAAAACTTATAGACTATTGTTAATTATATCATACAAAACCATATTTGGTTTAACTTATTGAAACTTATACATGGAGTAAGAGAGGTCATGCGCAAACTATTATCATGAATTCAGTTCGCTATACTAAATCTACCAGTGCTGAGAAAATGTAGATTGCTTGCAATGCTCGCTAAAATTAAATTAGTCAGAATGTTTAATGTATCAAACATCTTCATCATATCAAATATCAAATACTGGCCTAGTACCTGTGCCGGACTTGCGCAAACTGTGACTTGCGAAAAAGACATAGCGAAACTGAAGTATGGAATTGACCCCGCAATGAAAACGCATGTATAAACATTATTCCCAGCAATATATATGCTGAATAGCTCAAAATTTGTATTTTGTAATTAAAAAGGTTTAGGAACTTTTAATATCTACACCATACTGAAAATAATACCGCGTAACTCCTATCTCAAAGCTACAAAAACTTCAATCAATAACATTTGCCATGAACTTGTATCTAGGCATTTTAAGATGTCTGCGACGATTTTTATTAATAAACGAGTTTTGCTCTGATGATTTTACGCTAAGGTACTTGAAGTAAACATGTACAAAGAGGTAATTGCAAGAAAGGAACTTGATACAACGGAGTTACAATACTCCCTGATCCTGTCCTGTCAAACCAAAATAATGAAACAATTGAGAAACTTTTTTATTTTTATTAGTTGACGGCAGTTTGAAGAAATTTTTAAACACTAAACTATTCATGAATGAATATATAAATATTACGTTTTAGTGTGAAACTCCTATTCGTTCAACCAAGTTGGGGCAGCCGTTGAGCCATCTCTTTGCAACTGTATCTATTACGGTTCATGAGATACAGCCTGATTATAGACAGACAGACAGACAGAGTGACGAACAGTAGGGTCATAGTAATATTAACCATTGGGTACAGAACCCTAAAAAATGCAGATGTCACGTTATCAAATTAGAATAACTTATCCATATCAAATAAGATATTTGATATGGATAAGTCGACATTTGGGAAATGGGCGCTTTCAGCCCAGCGCACACCGAGGAGGCACGGCGGAACGTAATTGAAGACAATTCCGCAATTGTCTTTTAATATGAAGCATAACTACCTTGACATACGGTCTACAAATGAAAAATCAAGGAAATGCGCTCCGCTGCGCGCCTCCAGCGGTGTGCGCTGGGCCTTTGTATGCCGTATGTCAAGGTAGTTAAAGGGCCCTCCACACGCTTGGCAAACAATGGCAAACAGCCAAGAGCAAACAGCAAACACGGACGTGTGGATGGGTGTTTGTCTTTGTTTGCCTGTTTATGTTGGTGTTTGGCAGTGTTTGGCAGTGTTCGGCATCGGTGTCGGTTTTTCTTGCCAGATCAAAGGATGTTTGGCAAACAGTTTGCAAGGTGTCCACACGTTTGGCAGCGACCAGTAATGCGTGAGAGCTTTCGGGAGGCGCACGTATTTACTTGATACAATTTCCGTTGGAGCGCAAAGCAAAAAAAAAATTAATGATTGGTCAGCACCTACGATTCTGTCATTTTTGGAGGCTTATCAAAATGAACCATGTCTCTATGATTCTAAAGATGCATGGACTCGAATCAGCATTATAATGAATAAAAGTGTCAAGGGAATGAAGACCAAAAAATAAATACTGATGGCTACGTTCCGCAGACATTTGAAGAAAAAAAAGGATAAAAGATAGCAAACACTCAAAATCTGTGAAACTCATGCGACAGACGTTATGAAACTCCCCTGATGGTTCGTGAAGAAGCTCATTAGATTTTTCTTCTATAAATTTACTGAAACCAATAAAAACTTTTAAGTAAAATTAAATAACACGGCAATAATAATAGGCCCATATAATAGGTCTAAAGTAGTACCTTGTACGATTTTTATGTATTACTTTAGTATTGTAGTACGATTGTTATGTCAACCCGAAAGTAATACTTGCCACAAGCTCGAGGTCCGCCATGTTTGCCGATTCATTCGGAGTGTAATGAACGTTCACCAAGCATGTGGATGTCTGTTTGTGTTGGGTGACTCTTGTTTGATGTTTGGGACTTTGTTTGCTGTTTGCGGTGTTTGTGACAACCAGCGTGTGGAGGCCGTTTAAGGATTATATAAAATTGTATGCCGTATGTCAAGGTAGTTAAGATTAAAGCGGCCTCCACACGCTGGCTGTTTGTCACAAACACCGCAAACAGCAAACAAAGTCCCAAACATCCAAGAAAAGCCACCCAACACAAACAGACACCCACGGCAAAAATCGGCAAACACGGCGGACGTCGAGCTTGTGGCAAGTATTACTTTCGGGTTGACATATTTTTATTTGATACAAATACATAAAAATCGTACAAGGTACTACTTTAGACCTGTTTATTATGTGGGCTTTAATCTGCCGTGTTATTTAATTTTACTTAAAAGTTTTTATTGGTTTCAGACAATTTCACAAACCATCAGGGGAGTTTCATAACTTCTGTTTGCTGCTGGCGGTGTTTGTGACAAACAGCCTATGGAGGCCGCTTTAAGATTTATATTCAATTGCGCTCCGCTGCGCCCCCAGCGGTGTTCGCTGGGCCTTACGAGATTTTGGTCCCAGTATGTATTCCTGTTTGCGTTAAAGTCAGATTTCGATATTTATATAAGTTTCATCAGAAACCGCCATTTTGAAAAAAAATAAAATATCTGACAGCCCTACTAATATTATAAATAATTTTGTTATTGCTAAAGTTTGTGAGGATACAGTTACATGAATGGATGGATGTTTGTTACTATTTCACGCAAAACTACTGAACGAATTTGGATGAAATATGACACACAGATAGTTAGTACCCAAGAATAACATCTAGGATACCATGATCGAAACTTACGCGAGTGAACAGCGCGAAACTATGTAGTAGGTAAGTATATCACGAACCTTATAAGCGCGTTTATGTTCATTATTTAAAACAAAACAGCTGTTCAATAAGTTTAGCCTTGCAGAAATGACACAAAAAAAAACCCTGGTAGTTCTAAAAACATGTGCTGAATTCATGGTAACAGTATGCACGTCGATATCCCTTACACCGGGCATGAAAAAAACTCTTAGTAACGTTTCGAGCCTATGTATAGCATACTTTACAAGTGACATATATGAAAACACAACATATAAAGTACCTCATTATCGCCCCCGCTGCCGTAGGCCTTGTATTTGTTGTAAGGCGTCAAGGTCACGCGTGGGTTCTTAGCGAGGGTGCGCATGACGTCACCGGCTTGCTCGCGGCGGTCGAGGCCGACATAGGCGGATGTCTCGTCGAGGAAATGCACTTTTACGGATCCTGTGGGAGGAAACAATGTGTTCAGCATAATCAGCCTACAATGTTCCCACAGTTGGAATACAGGCCTCCTCTAGGTGAGAGGGAGTAGGTCGTAATCTAGCACGTTGGCCCAGTGCGGGTTGGTACATGTGTTTATCACTGCATGGAATCACCAGTAACGTCTAGAGATGTCCACCAGTATATCGTGTAAAAACTTCAATATGGAAACGTAGGTGAGATGACCTTGAAGTGGGTTGTTATTCCGCCTGATGCTAGGCATTAACACTATACAACATGTAAAGAAAACCCTGTCCGACCCATAAGGATAATAAAGGTTATTCAATCACACGACCAAATAAAATTTGAAATTTTGCATAATCATCATAGTAGCAATACTAATCAATTTTGAAATAATTTTTTTTTTCCGCGTATTTACGCTAACTTCCCCAAAATGTGGTATTTAGAAAAAATACAACACCATTTTAGCCGGTATAACTGGCGGCTTTCCTTTCATTATTTTGTTAGATTCTTTATTTCTTTGGCGGCGTCGCGCGGTGAGCTTTGCGACGTATAAGAAATAATTAGAGTTGCACTGTTTTTTGCGTAATAACGTTTTTTTTTATCGCTATTAATCGAAACTTGTATGTGGTTGAATGATTTGTTGTAAAGCAAGCAGATTACCTGAAGGTAAAACTACTTTTGTTTGTTTATCGATTAATTACTAATAACATTATAATAACACAAGTCTAATACTTGTGTTATTATAATGTTAAACAGAAACGAGAAGGACTTATGAAACACAATTTTAATAAAGTTTTACAAATATTTTAACGGTCAATATCATCGATATCGAGACAGAAACTGAAATTAAAACTTTGGCATGATTTTCATTTACAGCAGTGTACCTAACTAATTTGAGTTTTGTAAAAGTTCTAAACAATTCCATGCGATGTTGAATCGAGAATGAGAATAACAAACTACAATACTAAATCGATACATAAAATGGACGAGTAAATCGTATCAGCTCAAAGCATGCCGCGAGGCCAGCCGCGTAGGTACCTATTTTTATAAAATAAAAGTCATTTTTACTTTAAATATCAGTTGCGCGTAAACATTACTTCCGTGTAGAGTAGATTATTCGTATATTGTGTGATCATGTCGTTTTCTAACGTAGAGTAATGTAACATGCTGATGGAAGGTAGTGACTGCAATTAGCTGTGTTGTGATCAAGTGTTGGACGATTTGGATGTGGCTACTTATTGGTCAATGTGGTTCCAGCATGACGGTGCCCCACCATATTTTTGCCGACCTGTACGTCCTTACCTCCATTATCAGTTCGGCGAGCAGTGGATTGGTAGGGGTGGACCAACTGTGGCCAGCGCGGATTTGTAAACCACTTGATTTTTATTTGTGTGCACGTCCGTGCTAATCTCGTGCGACGGTGCCAGGCCTGTATCGTTCCTAGTGAACGAAATATGGAACAAGATCTCCGCCACAACCATTGTGCTCATCGAATGAAATGATACATTCGGAGAGTCACACAACCTTCCTACGTAAAAAAAGTTCTTTTCACGAGCTGCCTAAGTATCATTGTTTCTTTCGAGAGTCGATAAACGTGGATAAACTACCTATACCTACATGCATGAGGTCAACTGAGGTCATGACCTGTGCCTGTGTTGCCATGAAATTACCTATTTATTTTATTTAAGTTATTTATTTATTAGGCGGTATTTTTTTTAAGTTTAGCCAGGTTTTGTAGGCATTAGTAGAATCAGTTATCAATACCTAACAATACCTTCATGGGTCGGACAGGGTTTTCTTTACATATTGTATATATAAAGGCAGATGTACGCTTACGCACACGTACGATAGTGAGGTTCGGGTGAATCTTGCGAACAGTGTCGACATATTTGGACGTCTGCAGAGATTTTCGAGCTCTCATGCAAGTTATAACATTCACGACGCGCATTTTCGACGTTACCAAAAATGTTTAAGAACTTGTTTTTTTTCGAGGACAGGCCGGTTTCGGCATTCCTTCGCCTACCTGGGATCGTCGTATTGAAGCAGTTACTTCGCTACAAAACTCCAAGCGAAGCGCATGTGCGCAACGTCATAAGCACGCGCCAATCGTAAACAAATAGACCTTATTTCTGTTATTAAAACTCCTTTCTGTTATTAATATAAAAAAATATATGTATCTCACCAAAAGGACTAAATAGTTGATTGAGGTCGCTCCTCTGCCACTCCCTGGGGAACTCGAGGTGGAACACGTGGTCTCTGCTTGGAGTCGCTGAAAAAAAATGGACCATAAGCATAAAGATACCTTATTATTAAAAATGACTAAGTATATAAAAATACTCACAAATTATAATCATTTCTATTTAGTGTGGAATTTATGCGTAAACGCGTGATTGAGAGTTCTGGAAGTTATTTTAAGAGTTGTAAAATTAGTTTTGATAGGAGATTTTTTTATCTATAGTCGCTACGGTTACCAGTAATTCTTGTTCACTATGGGCGCCACAGTGGTATCCATCTAGCTATACAAAAATAAAAAACACTTACGTTCATCGCCCACAAGATTGATATACGGACTGTCCTGCCTCGCCGTTTTCGCTAAAAACAGCTTATTCAGAAAAGGCTTCAGCGTAGTCAACTGGGGAGACAGTCGTACTGAGTCTTCACCGCGCATGCGCGACAGGTGCGCGTGCATTCCTAAGAAGCACAGTCCTGTGATATAGGCGTCATATCCTGCTTCGTGCTCCTTGTCATCTAGGCGAGAGTAGCCACGACCTTCTAGAGATCCTGCGAATGTAATTTATTTTTTAAACTCATCATCATAATCCTTTCAGCCGAAAGACGTCTGAAACTGACTGTCACTGACAGATTGTCACTGCTGGATATAGGCCTCCCCCAAGGATCTCCACGACCTTCACCAGTTCGTCGGTCCACCTTGTCGGGGACCTACCCACGCTGCGTCTTCCGGTGCGTGGTCAAAAGGTGACAACACCCTTTTGAAAAACTACAAACCTATCTCACTTCTGAGTCATGTTTATAAGTTGTTTTCGAGAGTCCTCACGAATCGTCTCGCTTGCAGGTTTGACGACTTCCAGCCTCCCGAACAAGCCGGTTTCTGAAAGGGCTTTAGCTCTGTAGACCACATACAAACGCTACGGCAGGTTATACAGTAGATAGAAGAGTATAACCTACCCTATTGCTTGGCGTTTGTTGACTACGAAGAAGCCTTTGATTCGTTCGAGACCTGGGCTGTACTGCAGTCTCTCCAGCGGTGCGTAAATTTTTGGTATATTGAAGCGCTGAAGGGATTGTACGAAAACGCCACCATGTCAGTCCGAATACAAGACCAGTGTGGCTACCATGAGTTTTCATTACTAGACTCGATCGTCGATATCGACCGCGTTTGACTCATCGATTGGCCGGCTTCATGGTTGTAAGAACTCTCAACCAATGAGAGCGCTAAACACGGTCGATATCGACGATCTAGTCTCGTAATGAAAACTCATGGTAGCCACACAGATCTCACAACCAATACCTCTGCACCGTGGTGTCAGACAGGGAGATATTATCTCCCCCAAACTGTTCACCGCTGCTTTGGAGAATGTCTTAAAGGTTATGGACTGGAGAGGACAAGGCATCAATATCAATGGCGCACACACCTTCTCCGTGTGTAATGTACTCGCCATTGATGTTATTCCTCTCCTTCTGCTCAGTGGGTAGCTCCAACTTCAAGAAAGAGGTCAATCGTCGAATCCAACTCAGCTGGGCTGCTTTTGGGAAGCTACGTAGAATTTTATAGACGTGTAGTGATATTGAAAACATATCTTTCTTTCATTCTTGCATATATCATCTGCATGCTTGAATTCTTGCATACCTACATTCCTGCATCCGTGCATGCGTGCATTCCTGCATTATTGCATTATTGCTCGCATGCTTGCATACTTGGCTACTTGCATACGCATACTTGCATACGCATACTTGCATACACATACTTGCATACGCATACTTGGCTACTTGCATACTTGCATATTCTTGTATTCTTGCATTCTTGCATTTTCTTACATGTTCTTGCTTATTGTTGAATATTCATATAAGAATAGCATTCTTGTATACTTGCATTCTTGCAATCTGGCATGTTCTTGCGTGTTCTTGCATATTCTTGCATTCCTGCATTCTTTCATTGCTGCGCTCTTGCATTCCTACATTCTTGTATACTTGCATTCTTGCATGTTCTTGCATTCCTGCATTCTTGTATTTTCTTGCAGGTATTTTTGCATATTGCATTCCAGCATTCTTGCATTCAAGCAATCTTGCTTTCTTGCATACTCGCATTCTTGCATGATCTACCATGTTCTTGTATTTTCTTGCACACTTGTATGTTCTTGCACGTTCTTGCTTATTTTTGCATAATCTTGCATGTTCTTGCATATTCTTGCATGTTCTTGCATATTCTTGCATGTTCTTACCTACTTGCATTCTTGCATTGCATGAATATGTAAGAATAGCATTATTGAATTCTTGAAATCTGGTGTGTTCTTGCATATTCTTGCATGTTCTTACATACTTGCATCTTGCATTGCATGAATATGCAAGAAAAGCATTCTTGCAATCTCATTGCAATGTTCATACGTGTTCTTGCATATTCTTGCATTCCTGCATTCTTTCAATGCTGCACTCTTGCATTCCTGCATTCTTGTATACTTGCCTTCTTGCATACTTGCGTTCTTGTATACTTGCATACTTGTATACCTGCACTCTTGCATTCTTGCATACTTGCTTTCTTGCATGCTTGTATATTCTTGGATTTTCTTCTTTCTTTCTTTCTTAAGTTTTTTTGTTTTTGTAAGTGTTTTTTTTTCTATTCGAGGAACACAGGCGTGTTGTTATGTTTCCAATGAGATGATCAGTACTTACCAACTTTGGGAATTGAGAAGGGTGGTTCAGCGAGGGTGGACAGTAGCTCTTGAAGCACACTGGACCCGAGCTTGTCTTTGAACGGCGGCAAACTAGACATGTACTTTGTGTCTAAAAGTCTGGAAATAAAAGAGAAAAAGAACCGTTAAGTGTTTAGTGTTAGGAACATCATATCGTATATCATAATTATATGCCTAGCCTAATTACATTACAACTCGCGCGAGTTAACTGTGCACCTCGCTCTGTGACGTCATTCAGACGGTACCGTTTGTACAAAATGAGAATTACGTTAAAAAAATACATATTTTTTATGTAAATAAAAGGTCGTTTTGATGATAATTCATAATACTAGATCATTTTACTCATGGCGTTTTACAATTAAATTGATATATATAGACTGAAATAATGATGTTGGTGCAACCAACGGGCTTCACTAACGCGTCGAAAATGTAAAAAACAAAATCAAACTTAATAAAAAAAAGCTTAACAAAGCAAAAACTCCACAGAAACAGTAATAACAACAGGGGATTTAATCTGAATTTAGACAATTGTTACAGAGATGCTAACGCTACTCAGCGCTTACGGCAAATACGGGACGATGCGCGGGGAAGCGGGAGAGGGGTGGCATTCCAGCGAGGTGCACAGTTACGCGAGTTATACAATATTATTAAAATTATAAAAAGTTTTCTCTTAGCTATATTATAAATATCACATTTTGGAAACATATTTTGTGAACATGACTATATTATGAATTATACATATTAACTAGCTTTCCGCCCGCGGCTTCGCCCGCGTGGAGTTCGGTTATATCGCGCTTTTTAGATTTCCCTCGGGAACATCAAATTTTTCCGGGATCAAAGGTAGCCTATGTTCTTTCTCGAGGTCTAAAGATTGTCTGTGCCAAATTTTATCAAAATCGGTTGAGAGGTTTAAGCGGGAAAGCGTAACAGACAGACAGACAGACAGACAGACAGACAGACAGAGTTACTTTCGCATTTATAATATTTATTATGATTATAACATATTAACTAGCTTTCCGCCCGCGGCTTCGCCCGCGTGGAGTTCGGTTATATCGCGCTTTTTAGATTTCCCTCGGGAACATCAAATTTTTCCGGGATCAAAGGTAGCCTATGTTCTTTCTCGAGGTCTAAAGATTGTCTGTGCCAAATTTTATCAAAATCGGTTGAGAGGTTTAAGCGGGAAAGCGTAACAGACAGACAGACAGACAGAGTTACTTTCGCATTTATAATATTAGTATGGATATTCTAATTGGGGTGTTTGAGGGTGTGCATTGATTACAGTACATGTTGTGTGTTTCCATTTTTTAGCTTTTATTGTTTTATGGTACTAGTTTGGTGTCGCTAATAATTGTTTTGTGACCGGGTGAAGTCGTGAGTGTAGATGAAAACCAGCGCTGGGGCTCTGTTTTGCATAGGGTCACAGCATAATGGTGAGCGACAGCCGTTTCACGTGGATGTGAGGCATGTTTCCCTGAACTTCTTATTTTTTTTATTTTTGCATTTGTTGCGTCATGTTTACAGTAAATGTAAAAAAGCAATTGTTTCCTTTTTGGGGGTTTTGTAAGAAAGACTAATTAATAAATAATTATTAGCCCCCCTTAAAAAATCGGCTGGGTCATTTTGAAAAAAAGTAATGGTGTACAAGTATGCCACGCTTCACATAAAATTCATCAAACCTCATTAAAAAGTGAATGCAACCAATTACTTACTTAGGGAACATACAATGTGTGAACTCTTTGAAGGCGGAGTAATCAGCGGGTAGTTCTTGGAAGAAGTGGCCCATTGTGTGAAGGATATCCAGCAACATGTTGTGACCAACTATGAGTTTTCGCTGTGGACCAAATCAAATCACATAAGTACAATGATAGAGTTCGTCAAATTTAAACATTTGAAAAGTATATGCAACAGGCAATGAAGAGGCGTGCAATTTTAGCACACCTTACACTGCTTGTTGCATACGGATTTCAATGTTTGTTCACAATAGGGATGTTTCCTGAGTAAAAAAAAATTTATTCTATTTAGTCCGTCATTCAGATTATAGAAAAATATTGGACGTATATTTTGTTTTATCAAATCAATAAAAATTGACAAATATAAAAGGCATCAAAGATCAGGAGTGGTGGCTGGTGACGTCACTGGTCGCTAAAAAGTGTAGCGTGCAGTGACGTCACACGAGTTTTCAACGCGCTGTGTCGTCTTCATTTTTTGTTTATATGAAAAAAGAAAAAATACGTGCCTAGTATTTTTTGGAAAACTAACTGACGGACTAATTAGTTTTTTTTTAGTCAAATACCCTCTAGTATAAACAAAAAAGTCCTTCTCTGTATGAGAGGAGACCTGTACCCAGCAGTGGGACGATAAAAGGTTGATGATGACCCTATAGTAGAACTTTTCTGCTTTCGAATTACATGATTGTTATGTATGAAGTAGGTACTTGTTATCTTATTATAATGAATAAGTTAAGGGTCCGTCCTGTTAATCTGCTCATTTTGATCAATTTTGTTCCATGATTGTGAGAATATGTTACATAATATTAGTAAAATTATGTATGATATGGATAGTACAACTCTTCATCTAGGTGCTAGCTTGACTACTTTTTTCAAGAAACTTCATAATTAGTAGTAAATCTACAATTTCCAATACTCTTTTTTTTTCAAATTTCACGTTCGAGTGAAGTTTGACCATAGTTTCTGAAGAAACTACAAGCGATTTTGCCCATAAAAAAGTACTATTCACATCAGCATATAACTATCTTGGTGCTAGCTTGACCACTTTTTCGAGTTTATTTCATAATTCAGCCAAAAAAGAAGACAGAAATTAAGAAATTCAAGGGAAAACTGCAGGCAAACAAGTATGTTTTTTCTATAATAAAGCAACTTTTTTTAAAAATTAAAAAATGCCTCATTAATTTTAAGGTATTTTTATAATAGAAACAAAAGTTTATTTTCTAAAAAAAAATTTTTTTCATCATGAAAATCAATGTCAAAATCTACTATATTTACGAGCGCGCTAACGCAGCCGGCTCAGTGGTAACTCGGCTAGCGCAACGAGTGGACGTATCACTTTGTGTCGCTAGAGCTCGCGAGTTTTTTCGTAGGTTTATGTAAAAAATATACTGCGACTACCACAACTTGGTCCTTTAATAATTTTTCTTTCTTAGTAATATTATATTAGTTGTGAATTATATTAGGATATTTACGACTTATCCCTTGGATTGCTTTAACTAATTTTTAACCGACTTTAAAAATGAAGGAGTATATTTTTTTGAGTTCGTAGATTTTTCTATCATTTGTGAACCAATTTAAAAATATCTTAGGTTTTTTATTTCTCTATTAAAGTCAATTCACATAATGCTTTTGTTATACCTAAACTCATTTTTTTTTTAAGATAATGGGGCGAAACAAGGGAGAACATTACCAATGTATCAATAAAAGAAAGAGGAATAGAGAGGGAATGGCAAGAGCCAGACAAGTGCTTAAAGAACGTACTTTTAATCAACTGGATACCACTTCGTCATCTACTATGAGTGTCGAAGTTGATGTAGGCACAGTACGTTTCTGCTATCTAATTTTTTTTTTAATAGCCTAATGTGTCTCCCTCTGCTATGCAAAGGGAGACACAGTAGGCTAGGCTAGGTAGTAGGGGGGAGGCCTTTTTACTTCCAAACCTCGCTGACCTGTGTTATCTCATGAATAACCTACAATTATTTATTAATTTTATTTCACAAGTCTTTCAATCAAATACAGCTTGCTTTTTGTTTTTTTTATATAATCATATGCTATTTATTGCAGAGTAAAGAAAATAATCGAAAGGGAGTAAGTTATTTATTTAGAAACATACAATTATAGCACTATTACAGAGCATTCCAATTCAGTGCTATAAGTAAGAATAAATTATACAAAACAAAAAAAAAAAACAATACATACATAAAGTCAGAATAATTAGTAAAGAAACATTTATAATATATTTACAATATATACTTAGACTATAATAAACAGGAACAATACCTATATCATTAATTATTATTAGTTGTTTGGCAACAAATTTATTTTCAAGCGATGTCTTTGAAATTGAGTCAAACAAGGTATGTACTGGATGTACTAACTATGCTGCATTTAATGCACATTAAGTAATAATAATTAATTTAATTCACCAGAAACACACATAAGTTTGAATTTTTGTTGTTTCAGCAGTCACCAGTTTCGTCGTAGTTATAGAAGGACGAAGAGTAGTTGATTTTCAGTATTTTTTTGACCAATTTATTAACATATTAGGTCACAATTCAAAATTTGGATGCAATGCATCAAACCTCGTTATAATTGAAGAAAAATTGCAAGGGTTTTGTTCAACATTTTCATTGTCACGTGCAATGTGTGGAAGTCAATTCCTGCTAAAGACGTGTCAAATTAAAACAAACTGGACGTTAACCAAAGCGCTGTTTCGGGAGTTATAAGTATCGGATGTGGTCGAACCAACTTAAATGAGCTAGCTGCTTCCATAGATTTGCCACTTATGAATAAATCAAAAGTAAAGTTAAATAAATGTCACGTCAATTTATTTAACTGGTGGAAAACTACAGCCGAAGCCACAATGATAGAAGCTGGTAAGGAAGAGGCTTCTGTAGCTCTCGAAAGTGGCAATGTAAGTCCATCAGGTATACCAACTATAGCCGTAACAGCTGATGCTGCTTGGGGAAAACGTTCATATAAAACAAATTTTTCTTCCGCAGCAGGCGTTGGAGCTATAATAGGGGTGAAAAGTGGCAAATTATTACATGTTGGTATTAAAAATAAATACTGTTTTACATGTTCCCGTGCAGCTAATAAAAATATTACACCCCTGAAACACCGGTGTCAAAAATCATACTGGCTCTTCCACTAGTATGGAGAAATCAATAATCGTTGAGGGATTTAGAGAATCTGTGAAAACACATAATTTAGTGTATGCAAAACTTATTGCTGATGGTGACTCAAGTGTGTATAAAAACATATTGGAAAGCAGGCCATATTCAAACGTTACGGTTGAAAAAGTGGAGTGTTCCAATCACTTAATGCGCAATTATAATGGGAAAAATTTAAGTTTGATGAATATCTTTCATCAAACTTAATTTTTCCCATTATTTTTATTATTACGTCCATCCCATTAAACGAACGCAAGCTACTACATTCTGATCGAGTGAACCGATTACGCATTGCTGTGAAAGCAGCAGTAAGATTCCGAGGAACTCAAAATGTTCCATTTACTGAGCAAATCAAAAATTACAAAAAGACATTATCAACAGCCCACAACATATTTATGGAGACCATTCACAATGTGAAAACTATTACTGCACAGACGAAAAACCAACTTTTGCCTATTGCCCGAAATTGTCGATCCAAGAAAATCTCGTTCAATGCCTCTACGAGACACTTCATTTTAAAATAATAGGAGGCTAATGCCGGCAGCTAGGTCCTGAAGTTCATCTAAGAGATTTCTTTAAGGTATTCTTACGGTTGCTTTAAAATTCTTTGATAAATAATATTTTAAACATGTTTTGTTTTATATATCGTTTACCTAAATACTGGAAATCTGTCTAACTGGAGGTATCTATCGTAATCCTAAATGCTGCATCCGGTTAGACTGGAAGCCGGTCCGAACATAGTTGGGAAAAAGGCTAGGCAGATGATTATGATATTGTATATGTAGGTACTTACACTACACTTTAATATTAGTATCCATAAACTAATTATTTAGTTATTGCAAAAACTCAAAAGGAAAATTAATTTATTTATATATCCTTACTAGAGTAGGTAGGACATAGATATCGACGCTTGAAAGCCAATCATATCTTCTTCTTCTTCTTCAGCCTATAGATGTCCACTGCTGGACAAAGGCCTCCCCCAAGGCTTTCCACGCTGACCGGTCTTGTGTTGCCCGCATCCATCGGCTTCCCGCGACCTTCACCAGGTCATCGGTCCACCTTGTTGGGGGCCTCCCTACGCTGCGTCTTCCAGTACGTGGCCGCCACTCCAGAACCTTACTGCCCCATCGGCCATCGGTTCTACGAGCAATGTGCCCTGCCCACTGCCACTTAAGTTTAGCGACTCGCAGAGCTATGTCGGTGACTTTGGTTCTTCTGCGGATCTCCTCATTTCTGATTCGATCACGCACAGAAACTCCTAGCGCTCTTTCCATTGCCCTTTGTGTGACTCTGAGCCTTCGTATGAGGCCCATTGTGAGCGACCACGTTTCAGTTCCGTAAGTCATCACCGGCAACACACACTGGTCAAAGACTTTAGTCTTGAGACACTGTGGTATCTTGGACGACGAGAAGATGTAGCGTAGCTTCCCGAACGCTGCCCAACCGAGCTGGATTCACCGAGACACCTCTTTCTCGAAGTTGGACCTACCTAGTTGGACTGTTTGTCCCAGGTATACATACTCGTCAACAACTTCGAGTGCAGAGCAACCAACTACAATTGGAGTGGGTGCGACATGAGAGTTCGACATGATCTTCGTCTTATCCATGTTCATTTTTAGACCCACTTGTTGGGAAGCTCTGCTGAGGTCATTGAGCATTTTGCCCAAGTCTTCCAGGGTCTCAGCCATGACCACGATATCATCTGCGAAACGGAGATTAGTGATGTTCTCGCCGTTGATGTTGTTGCCAAGTCCTTTCTAGTCCAGGAGCTTGAAGACATCTTCCAGCGCAGCAGTGAACAATTTAGGAGATATGACATCTCCTTGTCTCACTCCACGCTGCAGTTGGATCGGTTTCGAGTCCTGATCCTGGAGACGGACTGACATGCTGGCGTTCTTGTACAAACACTTTATCACCTCAATGTATCGATGGTCAATTTGGCACCGCTGGAGAGACTGTAGCACCACCCAAGTCTCAATCGAATCGAATGCCTTCTCATAGTCCACAAACGCCAGCATAGTGGTTTGTTATACTCCTCGGACTTCTGTATAACTTGCCGCAGCGTATGAATGTGGTCTATGGTGCTAAAGCCTTTTCGGAAGCCTGCTTGTTCGGGAGGCTGGAAGTCGTCGAACCTGCGAGCGAGACGATTCGTGATGACCCTAGAAATCATATCTAAGCGACAAAAGTTCGTAAATTGAGTTATATACACCATTCGAACCGCCAGATTTTTCTGCGTCGTTTGGTGTATAATTGTATATAACTCAATTTACGAATTTTTGTCGCTTAGATATGATTGCCTTTCAAGCGTCGATATATTATCGCGTAATAATTATGTTAACCCTAAAATTTTGTTAATAGATTTCTAAATGTGAGGAATATTAAATTAAACTGATTACTTATTCTGATATTTCATTTTACCGTATATGTTTTTATTTCTTAAATTGCCTATGTAATAAACTATCATTACACCATATGTTTTTAATGTCAAAATGTATCAATATTCATCTAAATTGTGATAAATATACAATGTGCACTCGTTTCCGACTATTCACAAATCATACTTTATATAATTTAGAATAATATCTTCTAAAGGATCAAAAATGTTTAAGCGTTCACTAAGCTCGATATTTACGCGCGTGTGCGTCTAGCTGCTAGAACGATGCACACAAAGATAACATCGCAACGATTTTACCTAAACTGTAGCGAGAGAATTTTGTGCACGGACTCTTAAGCAATGTAGGGTAGGTGTTATATTTGACACTTCTCAGCTACCTAGCAATAAACATGGAGTGATTTCTGTAAATGTGTTTCCTTAAATACAATAGTGGCGACGATTCGTAAAATAAAGTACAATGGAGAGGAGAAGTGTAAAATTTAATGAGTTTGATCCGCAGACGGATAATTGGGACAATTACTTTGTTAGATTGAAATATTGTTTGGAGGCGAACAATGTGATCACAGATGCAGCTAAAAGGGCTAACTTTTTCACAGTGTGTGGTGCACAAGTTTTTGAAACAGTTTTAGCCTTAATTACACCGAGAAAATCTAGTGAAGTGACTTTTGATGAAATAGAAAATATTCTAACCAAACATTACAGTCCGAAACCGAACGAAATAACAGTTTCATACAAGTTTTATAAGCGGGATCAAAAATGCGACGAATCAGCGTCCGACTACATCGCGCAATTGAGGAAGATCAGCGCGGGCTGTAACTTTACTGATTTGGAGCGTATGCTGCGCGACAGGCTTGTGTGCGGCATGAGTGATCACCGGTTACAGTATGAATTACTGAAGCGGAACGACCTAACCTATCAGGACGTCACCGACGCCATGCTGTCAGCAGAGAGTGCAGGTCGGGACCTGCGCATGATCGCGGGCGCCGCGGGTAGCAGCGCCGACACACACGGCGGCGCCGACACGTCGCTGTTACCGGGCGGGCCGGAACCCATGGACATCAACGCCGTGCAGTTAAAGAAGAACAACAGTGTTATGCGTTTTTGTTATCGTTGTGGCGATAGACATTCTAATGACTGTCGTTTTGTTAATGCTGTATGTAGATATTGTAACAAGAAAGGTCATATAGAAAAAGTGTGTATTACGAAAAAGAAAGCAGCTAAACTTAATTATTGTAACGAAAATAAGGGTGATTCTGATTTAAACGGGATTTATTGTTTCGGGAGTTCTAAACATTTAGTACAACCATACAGAGTTAAAATTATGTTGAATTACACACCGGTGACTATGGAGATTGATTCAGGTGCCAGTTTTTCTCTTATAAACGAACGAACGTGGCATTCATTGCGTGGTAATCGATCGCGTGACACATTGCGTCCAGCACCACTGAACCTGCACACTTGGACAAAATCTCCAGTGGCACTTATTGGACAGACAATGGTGCGCGTGCAATACAATAACATATCGTGTAATTTAAATATCATTGTAGCTAGGGGTATGGGTCCTAATCTTTTGGGAAGGAATTGGTTTCATCCTCTCAATATTGAATTAAGCGTGAACACTGTGTCTCACGAGCTTGACGATTTTTCATCTGACGTCATCGTTGCGAAGCATAGTGAAGTCTTTAAAGAGGGACTTGGTACTTACCGTGGAGACCCTGTAACAATTAATTTATTACCTGACGCTACACCTAAATTCTTAAAGGCTCGCCCTGTGCCGTACGCTTTGAAGGAGAGAGTAGAAAAGGAAATTGAACGTTTAGTACAAGAAGGGGTTATTCGTCCTATATCGTATGCAAAATGGGCAACCCCTGTGGTACCAATTATTAAAAAGTCAGGTGAAGTTCGTCTTTGTGGGGACTACCGAAGTACAGTCAATCAGGCTACCGAGTCTGACACATATCCGATGCCGACGGCAAGCGAGATATTTGCTACAATTTCGGGTGGTAAATTCTTTACTACGTTAGACTTAAACAGAGCTTATACACAAGTGACTGTAGATAACGACACAGCTAAGCTATTAACACTCAACACATGCAAAGGTTTATTTACCGTACATAGATTAGCTTTCGGTGTAAAGGCATGTCCGGGTATTTTTCAGCGGTTAATGACATCGTTGCTAGCAGGCATTCCAGGTGTTGCAATACTAATTGATGACATCATAGTCAGTGGACACACCGTTCAGGAGATGAGCCAGCGGTTAGACACAGTTCTAAATCGGATCAAACTTGCTGGATTACGACTAAATAAACACAAGTGTAAATTCGCCAAAGAACGAGTTGAATTTTTGGGATTTGTAATAGATGCATACGGTATTCATCCGGCACTGAGTAAGGTGGAGTCCATATTGAAAGCACCTGAACCTAAGAACGTACGAGAACTGCAAGCGTTCCTCGGGTTATATAACTTTGAACGGTTCATACCACATAAAGCGACCGTCCTCGAACCGCTTCACCGTTTATTGGATCGATCAAAAACATGGCAATGGACTGAGGTTGAACAAAAAAGCTTTGATACGGCAAAGCGTTTATTGTCATCAGACATGACATTGATACATTACGATTTAAGCAAACCTTTAATACTGACGTGTGATAGTTCCGAATATGGGGTGGGTGCAGTGTTAGCACACGTCATGGAAAACGGAACTGAACGCCCGATTGCTATGGGATCCAGGACACTACACACGCATGAGCGACGATACTCGCAACTCGACAAAGAAGCAACATCAATTATGTTTGGCATACAGAAGTTTCACAATTATCTAATGGGCAGATCTTTCACTATTGTTACAGACCACAAACCTTTGCTTGGTATTTTTGACCCTAAAAAACCTATGCATAATGTCCTATCACCGCGTCTAACAAGAATAGCAATTACACTCACGTCACATGATTATAATATTATATACAGACCAGGGACACAGATTGGTAACGCCGATGGACTCAGTCGCTTACCGCAACCAGTACCAGAGGAACCTGAATTGCAGGTGGGAGATATTTTACTAATGGCAGAAACCTGCGATGACTTTCCAGTCGACGTTAACGATCTAATTGTAGCGACCAAGAGAGATAAAACGTTATCACGTGTGGTACACCATATGCTGAACGGTTGGCCTCCTAAGGTGACCGACGAAGAATTACGACAATATTGGCTACATCGTGCAGAGCTGTCACTACAAGACGACTGTGTTGTGCTAGGCTGTCGCGTAGTGGTGCCACCAGCATTACGTCAAACAATGTTACGAACGTTACATAAAACACATAGTGGCATAGTACAGACAAAAGCAATGGCTCGAAGCTACGTTTGGTGGCCAAATATTAACAACGACATAGAAGCCTTTGTACAAGGCTGCAATATTTGTTTGGAAAACAGACATATGCCGCCTAAGACTACTTATGAATGGGTAACGCCCAATAAACCGTGGTCCAGGATCAACGTTGATTTCGCTGGTCCATTTCAGAATAAAACTTTTCTAATCATTGTAGATGCGTACTCTCGTTGGCCAGAAGTTTTTATAGTCAACAATATGACGTCAGAAACAGTAATTCGGCACCTCAGAAATATATTTGCAACTCATGGTTTATGTGAGACATTAGTTTCAGATAATGGAACATCATTTGTTTCAACAGAAATGAATAATTTCTTAACTGCAAATAAAATACGACATGTAACTACAGCACTTCATCATCCTGCCACAAACGGTTTAGCAGAAAGAATGGTGCAAACAGTAAAAGACAAGCTACGAAAAATGGAGGGCATACCTTGGGACCTTAGATTACCGAGGATGTTATTGGGCTTACGAGTGGCTCCTTGCAGTACTACGCAAAAAAGTCCGGCAGAACTACTAATGAATAGGAAGCTTAGAACACTTCTCAACACTATACATCCAGATAATATCAGAAGTGAAAAGACATATGTGCAAATAGATAAAAACCAGAATAAGAAGCATAGAGAGACCACAATTGGTCAAAATGTGATGTACAGGAATTTTAGCGCTGGACGAAGATGGTTACCAGGCGTTGTTAAAAATAAGGAAGGCCCATCTAGTTACAGAGTGGAAACTCAGAAAGGCGACATAGTAAATAGACACATTGACCAAATTATTAAAGTCCAAGGATCTAAAGAGGCAACAGAACAAAGTAGTAGCAATAGCAATAAAGATAGTTATGGATCAGGTGAAAATGTTAATTTAGGTGAACATGAAGAAGAACAAAATACAGAAAATATTGAAAGTCAGGATATGATAGAGATTCCAAGCTCAGAGAAATGGGAAGAAATGTTGGGAATCCCCCGCACATCAGGAACAGAACCAATATATCCTAGTAGGAGATTTAGAAACAGGTCACACCGACGTTCGCAATCTCCATATGTAAGACCGGTACCCAATACTGATGGTGATGCTTAAGTTTTGATATTAGTAATAATTAGTTTCATTCATTTATGTTATTATAGTGGTAAGATATTTTGTAGGATATTATGTACTCTTAAGGGAAAGGTATGTTATGTATGAAGTAGGTACTTGTTATCTTATTATAATGAATAAGTTAAGCAATGTAGGGTAGGTGTTATATTTGACACTTCTCAGCTACCTAGCAATAAACATGGAGTGATTTCTGTAAATGTGTTTCCTTAAATACAATAATGATCCAATTAATTTATTTAAATCATAATCAGCCTATAATATTCCCATAGTTGGACCACAGGCCTTTTCTCGGTGAAAGTGAGTGGGCCACCAGTGGCTACCACATAGTGGTACCAAGCTTGGGACTGAGCTGCTCGCTCTGTTAAGCATTGTTATTAAGCAATATGCGTAATTATAACGTAAATTATTGTAAACATTTCCATTTTTAATGTCTGGTCTTGAAAAAAGACGATGATCCCTGAGTTTGTTTCGGCTATTTTTTCTCAGAGGTAGTCAGTTAGGAAATGACGGCTTCATCTAGTTTAAAAAAAACCTATGACGTGTAAAAGTGATCAGTGATCCTATTTGCTTAAATGAACGATTTCATTTCATTTCAGTGGCCCAGTGCGAGTTGGTAGATATTTAAATGCTAATAAATAAAAAATTTACTTACCGACTGACTGATCATCTTGGCTACTTTTGAGAAGCCTACAGCGTCTTCAAACTCACTCCATTCTCTTTGTTTTCTGAGAGTTTCTTGATCCATATCGCCTTTTTTACGTATCACTTTGAGCACTCTGGAAGATACATCATTGTCTGTTACATATAATGTAATTGCTGATGAGCATGCGAGAGAGCACAGAAGAAGCTATCCATATTAATATCATAAATGCGAAAGTAACTCTGTCTGTTTGTCTGTTACGCTTTCCCGCTTAAACCTCTCAACTGATTTTGATGAAATTTGGCACAGAAAATCTTTAGACCCTGAGAAAGGACATAGGCTACCTTTTATTGAAAAATTTGATATTTCCCAGGGAAATAATCGAAGCGCGATATAACTGAATTCCACGCGGGCGAAGCCGCGGGCATTAAGCTAGTTTGCTATAAAACTTCCAAATACTTTGTACACTGTTTTGAATGTGACGTGTAGTCAATTCTTTTACTTCAATAATTGAACTTTTTAAATAACAGAGTCAGACCCAAAACAACTACTTCTAGGTCATACAAATATTATTTTCGTGCGGGAATCGAATCCGCGACACGCGGTGCAGTCAATCTAAAAGAAAAGGTGGTAAAGTAACCTGCATAAAATTAATGCTACTAATATTACCTGTTCTTATTTTCTAACACCCTGGTATCAACCATGACATCGTCCTTGAACCTGACCCTTAGTTCTTGAAAGAGTAGCATCCTTATAAAGGCATTACATTTATCAATCTCCATCTCATCCTCTGTACTTTTGTCAATGAAAGTCTTCACTTTTTTACTGCAAAACAAATCAATGATTTGACTTCTTCAAGTGATCACTTTACAAAAAGGTGTAAATACCTTTTTTTTTTTATTTGGATTATCAAATGACCTCCTCCCGCTTTGGGCAGAGCGGAAGAGCGTGTCAGATTTTTACTGACTAAACCCCACCCGTGTGCCTACAGTTGCCTGTCCGCCAGGGCCACGGTTCCTTTTTAAACCAACCCACAACCCTGACCCAGAAGGGATGGACTTTATGGACCCCGACACGATGTGCTGATATCTCTTTGGAGGGAGTTTGATGTTGTCTCCCGACCGGGGCCTCTCCTGCGGCGGCTAGGGGCGTGAGGGCGCTGGGATTCCCGCTCCCTCACGCGCTCCGCCTCCTCCTTTGCCAGCATCACTGCTTCGCAGAAGGAGGTGACGGCCTGCCATGCACTTTCACTCAGGACCATGGCCTGGACCAAGGTAAGACGCGAGAGACCGCCGCCGAACGCCGCCACGAGAACACGGCGGTGCTCTACCCAAGACGGGCAGACCTCCACCGTGTCCTCAGGGCGATCCACATAATGGTGACAGGCTGGCGTTTCCTCCCGCCTTATCTGGAATAGGCACCTCCCGAAGCAGCCGTTTCCAGTGAGGACCTGCATCCAGGCGGACAGTGAGGGTGCCGTGGCGCCTCTCCAGCCACTCCTCAAAGAGGACTACCGTACCGCCGCTATTGTGGCGTGCCCAAAAGGCGATACTTTGCCTACACCATTTGTAACTCAAAAATGGCTGGACTGATTTTTATGATTTTTGATTTGTTGGATTTGCCCTGAATAGCATAATATCTAATAAAAACATGAGAAACATTCACATTATGTTGCAGACATCTTAAAATAAATAAAAATGTTGGTTCCAAAACCCACAACAAGACACTTCATGATCCTTTCCTCCTTTACAGAACACCACCTACATAGTGTTTTTGCCCGATTTATATTCATCATCAACCTTTTTATCTTTCCACTGCTGGGCACAGGTCTCCTCTCAAACAGAGAAGGATTGAGCGTAATCACCATGCTAGCTCAGTGCAGTGGTTGGCGATTTCAGACTTAAAGTCCAGGTTTCCTCAAGATGATTTCCTTCACCTTGTAATTAGCATACCCATTCAATCATTGATTGAAAGGGTATGCTAATTACATTGATTGATGGCCCATTCATTCATTCATTGGTGTCCAACATACATTTAGAAAGTACATAATTATAACTTTAGAAAAGTTACATTGGTACTTGTCTCACCTAGAATAGAACTCGCATACTCATACTTGAGAGGCTGGTGTTTTAACCACTAGGCCACCACAACTTACAATTAGTCATTTATAATCATACAATAATAATAAACACAATGTTAATTAAAAACAGCTGTGCCCTGTGGTTTCACCTCCCTAAGTTTCAATTCTGTGGGAATATACAGATAAAAAATGTCATACTTACTAATCCAGGTTTAATGGATGGTCAATGATTTGGATGAAGTATACACATGGTTGCGTGCACCAAACTTCATCCAAATCCATTTAGTAGTTCTTAGGTGGATGAGTATCAAACATACAAACTTTCATGTTTATATGTATACATATACATGCATACATATTCAGCCTATAATGTTCCCACTACTCGGACACAGGCCTGGTCAAGGTGAGAGGGAGTAGGCCATAATCTACCATGCAGGCCCAGTGCTGGTTGATAGATGTCAGATGTCTTTGAAGTTTTTTGCCTCTAGGAAATGCCGGTTTCAGTTTTAAAGCAATAATTCACACAAAGCAAAGTGCCTCATGAGGTCCGAACCTATGACCTACAACTTGTAAGTCACGGCCGATACCCCTGGGCCATTGCTGCATTTCATGTTTATATAGTTGGATCAGAATATTACCAAATATCCTCTATAAGCTGTTTATGTTCCTCAGGTATCTTCACAAGGTCCTTTTCCTTGCTATATGACTGTTGCCTCTCAGTCAGGGATTCTCGTAACTTTGACTCAGTCGCAGCAGTCATGTATGATATTCCTGTAGGCATTAGGAAAAAATAATATGAAGAATCAGATAACCACACTCAGATTTGTGATCAAATGAGCAAAGGTATAAAATTTTATTTATAAGTGATTCAAGAATTATTTCAATGAATAGTTTAAGCCTGCAATTTCATTCACAAGAAATTTCTTGTTTCTTACACCCACCCGTTGCATTGATTATTATTTACATGTTTTATTACATAATAATAATAATAATTCATTTATTTCAGATTACTCCATATTTGTTAGTACAATTTTGAGCTTATAGACTAGTGTTAGTAACAATATGACAAAGATACATTTTTATCAATAAATTTGTTTTTGTTTAGCATTACTTCGGACTTTTTTCATCATGCTCTTTGCTTATGGGTCCAAGTGTAATGTTAAATTCTATAGCCTTCCTAAAGAATGGACTATCAAATTCCAAAATATTTTTTAAATGTCACTGATAATGTTATTCCCGAAATTAGTGCATTCAAACCAATAAACAAACTCTTCAGCTTGATTTTTAGTACAGATATATCTGATACCGATACTATATCTTTAGTACACTCCATGTTTACATCTAAACAATTTTCCAGTTTACCAATTATTTATCCAAGTTTCTATTGTTTTTTAATACAACTTTATAAATGTCTATAGTATTTCATTAGTGTCTTGTTTCAACTTAACTTTCTCGTCTCATGTTTCTATACTTTGTGTTAAACGATGAGTAGTTTTGACAATCAATAACATTATTTGTGTTACCTACCTTCTTTTATAAGCTTGTTAAAGTTAAATCCATTTGAAGCCAAGAAATCTAAGCTGGAACTCTGGCAAAGGAACATTCTATCGGGGCCAGGACGGCCGCGTGGGTACAAATAAAAATTGTATGTGTCATTCATGTAGTGCTTCTTCTTCTCATCCCAGTAAAAGGCGCTTAAGCCAAACTGTATCAATAAAAACTCACTCGAGCCATTCAAAGTACGAATGTAATAATCCTTGGGTGAATCGTACATACACACGTCCCGCCCATTTATAAGCCCTGTAAACTCCGTATCTATCGATAAAAAGTCCGCTTTCTCTATAGAATTACTTATTACGGGCAATTTTTCCATAAAATCTGAAAAAATATGAAAAATCAATGAGAATTTGCCGCGTTTACGGTATCCCAAAGTACTTGTAATTTCTACTCACTGCTGCGTACTATCTCCATTATTTACATATAATAAAAATGTTTGATTAATAAAATAACATTAAGAAATAGATTTTGCTTATAAATGGTATTTATTTATCGAACAAAAGGGACAAACAGAGAAAACAGAGCGGGCGGAGCACACACGCGCGCATGTCAAAAAAGTGTCAAACTCGAAGCACAGATTACATTAACACAACATAAAACATTATGGTCTGTATTCCAGAAGGAAACTCAAGCATTGATCTATAAACATTACTTAAAACTGGTTTCAACCAATCAAATGGCTTGAAACGAGACTAAGGCTGAGACCGCACTACGGTTAAACCGCAGCGGTTTTTAATCGCGTGAATTTGTGCCCTTAGAAGACTAATGCAAGCGGCCGCACCTGCGGTTTTTTCCCGCGAGCATTTTGTAGCGAAAAAATCAGTCGCCGGAAGAAACCGCCGCGGTTTAACCGTAGTGCGGCCTCAGCCTTAAGTAAAGCTTGAATTTTGAGTGACGTTCTGTAATACGGACCTCTAAACTAGATTAATTAAACATATTACATGAGGAATTTTGGCGGGA
Source organism: Sesamia nonagrioides (assembly GCA_017933935.1). Taxonomy (NCBI): domain Eukaryota; kingdom Metazoa; phylum Arthropoda; class Insecta; order Lepidoptera; family Noctuidae; genus Sesamia; species Sesamia nonagrioides. The sequence continues at coordinate 374,186 of JADWQK010001239.1, read as the reverse complement.
AGCTAAGATGAGTGCCACGCTCATTTTTCATTGGACTTTTAAATTACTTATAGTGTCGTTTACTAAATAAAAACGCGTGATTTATGTAGTAAAAAGTGCATTAAGTGAATAATTCATAAAGAACAGTGAAATATTGTAGCATAGTGGCCACATCATGGCTTTATACCAAAACTTCCTCAGTGTTCGGTTCGCGCGGCCGTCTTTTTCGACATGAATAATTCATTACGTGACATTGGCTAAATGCACAAACCGTGCAAAGCCATAAGAGAAAGAAAGAAAAAGAAAAAGAACATATTACTTAAGTCAAACACTCAAACCATAGACATTTTTTTTTGGTTTCATTCTTTCAGTTCGTTTGAACGGAAAAGGCAAAGGCATAGTACGCTATACATCCTAGTGTTTTATATCCTAACTTATACTAGCTTAACTTAAACTAAACTATCTCCTTTCGTTTCCCGCATGAGGCCGAGAAGGAGGAAGTTTGGGTGAGGTCATGATGTGGCCACTATGCTATAATATTTCACTGTTCTTTATAAATTATTCACTGAATGCACTTTTTACTACATAAATCACGCGCTTTTATTTAGTAAACAACACTATAAATAATTTTAAAAGTCCAATGAAAAATGAGCGTGACACTCATCTTGACATTCCCGCCAAACTCCAATCATAGACATTTTTTTTTGTTCATTTCTTTCCGCTCTTGAACGGAAAAGGCAAAGGCATAGTACGCCATACAGCCTAGTCTTCAATAAGTTTTTCTTGAGTATTTTTCTATCCTAACTTATCCTAATTTATAATAGCTACCGTACCCCGAAAGGCGTGTGTGGGACTCGCCTAGCCGAAGCCGGGAATACCCACTAAACCCACAGCGGCACAACCACATCGCCTGAGTGGCGGGGTCATGGGAAATGGCAGAGCCTGTCTACCAATCCCCCGCCGGCGATTCCCGCCAAAAGGCGGGCCCACAATGGTCCCCCCATAAGGAGGGGCCGGACTGGGTACGTCTTCTAGTGCGAGAAGACGCAGCAGCCAAGGGTTTTTTAGCGAGGTGTCCTTCCTCTTAGCCCCACTCGTTTGCCCGGAGGCAAACAGGGCCCCCAGCTCCTCTCAATGAGGAGACCGGGTTGCCCGACGGTGACCCGGAGTTCGGGTCACGTCAGCCACCTGGAGTGGTGGCCGACCCGCCGCACGTGTGACCGCCGAAGCGGTCCCCGCATCTGGTTTTGGTCCGCGCCGGTAAACCGGTAACCCCCATATCTGGGGGCCGTTCCCCTATCCGCCACCTTTTTTTTTACGGGTGTGAATGCGTTACGCACCGTACCTGCCGCTAGCTAGGCGACAAGCGTGTGTGGGACTCGCCCGGCCGGAGCCGGGAATACCCACTAAAACACTCGGTTTCCCTCGAGCCCTGCGTTGAGAGTGTCACGGGTTCAGCCCGAAGACCTAACACCGTGCCACTCTCAGGGCTTACCGGCCTTTTAGGCCGGTTTCCGCGCCAGGGGAGGATTACCCGGGTACAGAGTAATCCTCAGACGTGATGACCGGTGCAATGAGTGCGACCCACACACACTGGTCACACTCGGGGGCTAAGGAGACGGGGGTTCGTCCCCCGCCTTCTTCGCCCCGCCCGTCTACGCCGGAGGGGAGCGGCAAGACTATCTTCTTCCCGCTAGGAGGAGGCGGCTCCCCTATCCGCCGCCTGGGGACGCGTCCGATGGTAGGCCAGAAACTGTGCACGGAAACTTATCCTTTTTTTTTTTGTTTACGCTGTGGGAATGCATTTACGCACCTTACCCCGAAGGGCGTGTGTGAGACTCGCCCAGCTGAAGCCGGGAATACCCACTAAACCCACAGCGGCACTCCGGCATCGCCATAGTGGCGGGGGAGTGGGAAACTAGCGCAGCCTCAGCTACCTCTCCCCCGCCGGCGAAACCCGCCTAGTAAGGCGGGCCCTCAATTGCCCCTCTTAGGGAGGGGCCGTGGCTCCCGCATGGTGAGCGATGTAAGGCGGGCGTCGGCCTCACGCCCGCCGCTCACCTCAGGGGGGGAGGAAGCGGGCGTAATCCCGCCGTCTCCTCCCACTACGACGCCTGCGGAGCGCCGGAGCGAGGGGATCCTCCTCCCGCTCGCGCTCCGCTGCCTCCTTCTGCGACATCACGACCTCGCAGAAGGAGGCCATCGCCCCCCAAGCCTCCTCGCTCCCCACCATCGCTCTGACGATGGCGGGCAGCGAGAGGTCGCCACCAACCGCCGTGACAAGACCGCGGCGCGGCACGGCCCACGACGGGCACACCGCGAGGGTGTGTTCCGCCGTGTCCTCCACCGCGCCACAACCATGGCACGACGGTGTCTCCTCTCGTCCTATCCGGTGCAGGTACCTGCCGAAGCAGCCGTGACCGGAGAGCACCTGCACCAGACGGAAGGAGAGGAACCCGTGACGCCTGTCGAGCCAGTCCTCCAGGACCGGCCCGATGGCGTCGAGGGTACGGCGGCCGAAGACGGCGGAGGCGAGGTCCCGCGTCCACTCCCGGACAAGAGCGACCCTCGCCTCCCGCCGGACAGCCTCCCTCAATTCGGGGGCCGGACGCTCGCCCAGCGCCCTACGCCCCGCCGTCCACTCGTACACTCTGGCGAGCACCCACGCCTCGAGCTCCCAAGGCGGGGTGCCCGCCAGAGCGCATGCCGAAGCGAAGCCTACTGTGCGGTAGGCCCGCGCTGCCCGCTGGGCGATGGCCCTTTGGGGCGCCCGAAGAGCGGTGGCATTCTCCCTCCTATGGAGGGAGTCCGCCCAAATGGGGGCCCCATAAAGGGCCATACACCGCAGAATGCCGGTTTTTTTTTGACGCTGTGGTAATGCATTTACGCACCATACCCCGAAGGGCGTGTGTGGGACTCGCCCAGCCGAAGCCGGGAATACCCACTAAACCCACAGCGGCACAACGACATCGCCTGAGTGGCGGGGTCATGGGAAAATGGCACAGCCTAACTACCAATCCCCCGCCGGCGATTCCCCCCTAGGGCGGGCCCACAGTGGTCCCTCCACTCCACAGGGAGGGGCCGGGCTGGGTACGTCTTTTTGTGCGAGAAGACGCAGCAGCCAAGGGTTTTTTAGCGAGGTGTCCTTCCTCTTAGCCCCACTCGTTTGCCCGGAGGCAAACGGGACCCCCAGCTCCTCTCAATGAGGAGACCGGGTTGCCCGACAGTGACCCGGAGTTCGGGTCACGTCAGCCACCTCAAGTGGTGGCCGACCCGCCGCACGTGTGACCGCCGAAGCGGTCCCCGCATCTGGTTTTGGTCCGCGCCGGTAAACCGGTAACCCCCATATTTGGGGGCCGTTCCCCTATCCGCCACCTGGGGACGCGTCCGATTAACCTAACCTTTTTTTTTTTTTTTTTTTTTTTTTTTTTTTTTTTTTTTTTTTTTTTTTTTTTTTTTTTTTTTTCGCTGTGGGAATGCCTTTACGCACCGTACCCCGAAGGGCGTGTGTGGGACTCGCCCAGCCGAAGCCGGGAATACCCACTAAACCCACAGCGACACTCCGGCATCGCCATACTGGCGGAGGAGTGGGAAACTAGCGCAGCCTGAGCTACCTCTCCCCCGCCGGCGAAACCCGCCTAGTTGGGCGGGCCCTCAATTGCCCCTCCTGGGGAGGGGCCGTGGCTCCCGCGTGATGAACGATGTAAGGCGGGCGTCGGCCTCACGCCCGCCGCTCACCTCAGGGAGGGAGAAAGCGGGCGAAATCCCGCCTTCTCCTCCCCCTACGCCGCCTGCGGAGCGCCGGAGCGAGGGGATCCTCCTCCCGCTCGCGCTCCGCTGCCTCCTTCTGCGACATCACGGCCTCGCAGAAGGAGGCCATCGCCACCCAAGCCTCCTCGCTCCCCACCATCGCTCTGACGATGGCGGGCAGCGAGAGGTCCCCGCCAACCGCCGCGACAAGATCGCGGCGCGGCACGGCCCACGACGGGCACACCGCGAGGGTGTGTTCCGCCGTGTCCTCCGCCGCGCCACAGCCATGGCACGACGGTGTCTCCTCTCGTCCTATCCGGTGCAGGTACCTGCCGAAGCAGCCGTGACCGGAGAGCACCTGCACCAGACGGAAGGAGAGGAATCCGTGACGCCTGTCGAGCCAGTCCTGCAGGACCGGCCCGACGGCGTCGAGGGTACGGCGGCCGAACACCGCGGAGGCGAGGTCCCGCGTCCAATGCTGGACGATGGCGTCCCTCGCCTCCCGGCGGACGGCTTCCATCACTTCTGGGGCCGGACGCTCGCCCAGCGCCCTGCGCCCCGCCGTCCACTCGTACACTCTGGCGAGCACCCACGCCTCGAGCTCCCAAGGCGGGGTGCCCGCCAGAGCGCACGCCGCTGCGAAGCCCACCGTGCGGTAGGCCCGCGATGCCCGCTGGGCGATGGCCCTTTGGGGCGTCCGAAGTGCAGTGAGGTTCTCCCTCCTATTGATGGAGTCCGCCCAAATAGGGGCCCCATAAAGGGCCATACTCCGCAGTATGCCGGCGTATAGACGCCGGCACCGCATGCTGGCCCCCCCCAGGTTTGGCATCAGCCACGAGAGGGCTCCCGCAGCCTTCAGCAGGCGCGTCGACAGCCCGCTGAAATGCGGGCCGAAGCGCCACCTGCTGTCCAACGTGAGGCCCAGATACTTCATCTGGGCCTCGACCCTGATCCTGACGCCCTCCACAAAAACATGGCGTCAGGTGGGGGGTGCTGCCGGGGGCCGTGAAAGAACACGGCCTCCGTTTTGTGCAGCGCCACCCTCAAGCCCAGGCGGCGGATCCTTCCCGCCACCAAGGATCCGCCCGCCGACGCTAAACTGGCCGCCTCCCGGAAGGTGCTCCCGCGGGAAGTGAGGAGAGTGTCATCTACATAGCAGATGACACCCGTGCCTCGAAGGAGGGTTCCCCGCAGGAGCCAGTCATAACCGACGTTCCACAGAAGAGGCCCTAAAACAGACCCCTGTGGAACGCCGGCTTCAACAGCGTATCGCCGGAGCTGGCCAGCCCCGTCTACGAGGAGGACAGCACGGTCCTCCAAGTAGCTGGCCAGGAGGCCCCGTAAAGACAGGGGCACTCCGTGGTACCGGAGCGCTTCCAGGATGGTGGAGTGGGGGATGGAATTGAAGGCGTTGGCAATGTCGAATGACACAGCCAACACTCCATCCCCCACTCCCACCGCCTCTGTCACCTGGCCCTTCAGACGGGCCAGGGCGTCCACTGTCGAACGACCAGCTCGAAATCCGAACTGGGCGTCCGACAGGTCCGGTCCCACGCTCCGCAGATGCCGCTTGAGACGGCCGGCGATAATCCCCTCGAACATTTTACCGACCTCATCGAGCAAAACGATGGGCCGATAAGCCGAGGGGGAGTCCGCCGGCCGCCCTTCCTTCCGGAGGAGGTACTTATCCTAGCTTAACTTAACCTAACCTAACTCCTTTCGTTTCCCGCGTGTGGCCGTAAAGGAGGGGTTTAGCGTAAAGATATGATGTGGCCACTATGCTACAATATTTCACTGTTCTTTATGAATTATTCACTGAATACACTTTTTACTACATAAATCACGCGTTTTTATTTAGTAAACGACACTATAAATAATTTAAAAGTCCAATAAAAAATGAGCGTGGCACTCATCTTCGCCTTCCCGCCTAAACTTCAAACCATAGACATGTATCAGTCGATGTGTCAAGCACACACCACACAGCCTAACAACAGACCATATAACTTAGACAGAGAATGTTATAGACGCCTGCAAAGCATGTCGCAGAGAAACAAAATAAAAATCTACACTACACTGCAATTTCAAGATAACTGGCTGCACACTACTCACCTAAACTTTAGGCGGTTCATTCAGTCCAAGGCCAAGGTGGCTTCCAGGAAACTTGGCGATACCGCCAAGGTCCGGCAGTACACCAGGGCAGCTTCTAATCTTGTACAAAGCACAGGTCCGTTCTTGTGTGGAGTACTGCAGCCACATCGGGGCTGGTGCTGCTAAGTGTTACCTGGCCACTTTGGATTCAGTGGAGAGGCGTGCGAAGAGGCTGATTGGTAATCCTGATTTAACTCGAGATGGTCTCCAAAGCCAGAGCACAGGCGAAAAGTAGCCAGCCTTTCGGCGTTCTATAGGATGCATTTTGGGGAGTGTGCGAGGGAATTGCATGATTTAATTCCCCCATCTCCGTTCCACCATCGGATGACCCGTCGTACGGCGAGTTTCCACCCTTACGTTGTTAACACCACTACGATTCGGACGAAGCGTTTTGCCTCCTCCTTTATACCGCGTACATCGAGAGACTGGAACAATTTGCCGGCGGCGGTGTTTCCGTCAGACTACAATTTGAGTGTCTTCAAGGCTAGAGAATAGGCTCTTAATAAACTAGTGCACTTTACCATCAACGATTGCGTCACTGCTTACCATTAGGCGGGATTGCGGTCAAGACCTGGTTTATAATTTATAAAAAAAATATATATAAATCACATAAAACTGAATTTTACAAGATGATAACTATTGTTACGGGCTGGGGGTATTAAAACGCCGGTTAAGGGTTGCGAAGTTTATTGGCAACGAAGATACAGTCGATTGTAGGCAATGACAAGTAGAATGTCGCTGACGTTGCACCGAAGTCTTCACTTACGTCCACGAAGTCAGTGTCGTGAGCACACAATAACAAGGTTACTTCACGTAGTACTCAAAGTTTTCGTTACAGTTGTCGCAGTAGGTATTCTCAATTATCGCTTCTTATCTGTCGCTTGTTCTCGTATCGCTAGTCGAATGCAGACTGACTCTGTGCCGGCGTCGCGGCGCTATATATAGGTCAGCTGAATCGAACATTCCGTGTGCGTTCGCGCAGCGGAATGTTGTTGAATTTAAAGATTTAGCGACGCCGTAATTGTGTATGGTGTGCCCAGTATTGTGGAATTAACAGCAGCTGGGCGAAAAGGTTCTGGCGGAACTTTTTGGTCCATTGACTTTAAGAAAGAGATGTCCAAAAATTAGTGTGTATTTGTGTGTAATTGCATGTATGAATAAATTTGTGCGCATAAACTTCGGAGAAATTCAAGTTTCAAGGTGCGAACGTTTGGCCATTAGTTGTTTTCATATAAAGCGCTTACATAGAGAGCTGTGATTTTACATACGTTGTTTTGAATTTGTGCATATTTGTGTACAAAACAGATTTAGAAAAATCGTAGGCCTAAAGAGATAAAAATATAAACGTAAAAACACGCTTTTAGGTCATAGTTCTAAAGTATGCACTTTGGGGGTCTAGATTTTCACGTTTATACAAACCTTGTAGGTGTCTGCAACATATTGCCAAGTATCAATGATGTTGCTTTAGTAATTAAAGAGTTATAGGACTATTTACCATGAATAGATAGCAGTCAAATGTTATGACATTCTAAAGGAATTGCATGGTAAAATGTATGCCAATAATTAGTGTATTCATTCAACTATTCACATGCAAAATTTCATGTCATTAAATTCAGTAATTAAAGAAAAACAATTAAAACACTGACGAAGCATCGAAAACCTACATAACCCGACCAAGTTCGGATAGCTATAAAAAAGCGGCCGTGCCATATATCTTAAGAACGTTCTTAACCTTCCAGTATAGTATTTATTAATATGGCACAGTTGCGTACACAAGCGTTAGGAAAAAATAAAACAATTGCATTTCTTGAATGAAAAATGTTTTTTATAATAACGCCACTATCTACGACAAAAATAAATCTTCAATTAACAAGTACTTCTCTATTTAAATATCCGTGTACAAAAATATTTTTAATTACATATAATGCTTAATTATGTAATTATAATAACGTTAACAAACGCTTGCAACGGCAGCAATAGACTTGTAAGTTGACAATAGAATGTGTTTTAACTAAAATAGGTTTAATAAACTATTATGAATATAAGGGTAAGTATAATATTTCGAGCTTCAATAAAAATTAAAATCACATCACATAACTGGACTATTCAGTTGTTTATATTTGATCAAAATTAAAAAAGTGCTTATAAACTAAAACATTTGTATAAAAAAGGTATTTTCAAGAAATATTTTTAAATGAGTAGCAAATACAGTAAATAACCTCAACATTCCTAAGTATACCTAATATTTTCTAGTTCCTATTAGATAATAAAATTACAGAATAACGATCACAGATCAATAAAGTAGACTATTCAGTTGTTTAGGTTTGAGAGTCTGCCTAATATAAAAATAAATCAACATTTACAAACAAACAGTAGTTCTTACTTGTACTTATTTAATTTCCCTGAGGGGTCTATAGTAAGAATCCGGATCCGTGAAATATTCAATAGAAATAAGCTGTATGAATTTTATTTGCCTAAATTAATATATTTAGATTATATCTCAAGTCTCAAGCGCATACTTAAATGAAGTAACTACGTAAATAGTACCTACTTTGTCATAGTCAAATACATTTAAAAAAGTAGGTGTACAAAAATAAATGACCTTTATATTATATCGAAACAATTGTGCTATCACCTATACCAATTCAATACCGGTATTATACTGTAAATTTTGGGATGTTACCTAAATATATTGCACGGCCGCTTTTTATAGCTATCCGAACTTGGTCGGGTTATGTAGGTTTTCGATGCTTCGTCAGTATTTTAATTGTTTTTCTTTAATTACTGAATTTAATGACATGAAATTTTGCATGTGAATAGTTGAATGAATACACTAATTATTGGCATACATTTTACCATGCAATTCCTTTAGAATGTCGTGATATTTGACTGCTTTGTAAACAGTGATTTTGTCATGGTAAATTGTCCTATATCTCTTTAATTACTAAAGGAACATCATTGATATTTGGCAATATGTTGCAGACACTCACAAGGTTTGTATAAACGTGAAAATCTAGACCCCAAAGTGCATACTTTAAGAACTATGACCTAAAAAGCGTGTTTTACGTTTATATTTTTATCTTTTTAGCCCTACGATTTTTTCTAAATCTGTTTTGTACACAAATATGCACAAATTCAAAACAACGTATGTAAAAATCTACAGCCCTCTATGTAAGCGCTTTATATGAAAACTAGCTAATGGCCAAACGTTCGCGCAGCGGAAACTTGAATTTCTCCGAAGTCTATGCATGCACAAATTTTATTCATACATACACAATTACACACAAATACACACTAATTTTTGGACACATCTCTTTTTGCTAAAGTCAATGGATTAAAAAAGTTCCGCCAGGACAACGTTCGCCCAGCGGAATCAGTTTTTGGTGAATTTCTCCACAATGGCTGCATGCACAAATTTTTTTTACCATACACAATTACACGACGTCATACACTAAATATCTGCATATTTAAAATCTTTAAATTCAACAACATTCCGCTGCGCGAACGCACACGAACATTCCAGATTCCTCTAGACGTAATAATAATAGCGCATAACTTCGAGGACATTCAATAAGTACCGTAAAACGCTGCAACATTGCCTCTCGTACACAATTTTGCCTATTTAAAGAACTTGTTAATATCTTTTAAAATATTGCATGTAGTAACATCTGCTTTTTGGTAGATAATTAAATCCTTACTTGGCAACTCGAAAAACCGGTCGCCATATTTGTTTTCATTGAAACCGCCAAATAGTGATCTGTCAAACGCAACAAGGGATGGCCGGCTTCGACGTTACGCGACAAACTTTTATAGTAAGTCCAAAATTATTGTTAATTTTACTAAAATGTTGATGTTGATATGTCCTTCGTAAGCCTTTCTATACTTCTAAATAATTGTTGAGTGTTAATTGTTACAAATAAAATAGTTATAAATGTTTAGGCAAAGTTATGACACTGAATTCCTACTAGTGTACATAACTTTACCTGACCTAGGGTTGTCACAAAGTGGAACATAAAATTACGTACGAAATTACGAACTTTTATTTTGATCATATTTCTTATTTTGTGTAACTTGTAAACGCTTTAACTGAGTCAGATTTTGTAAATATTCACTTCTGAATACCTAACTTCCCCGTTCGTTTTCTTTAAATTCAAGGCATCGGTAATAGCTGTGTTGTATCTAAACAAATGGCATGAATTAGCGAATTAATTTCAACACAGTTACGACAGCTAAATAACTGCTGATATTACAATCTGGTTTTGTTTCTTTTAGATTCAGAATGGGAAATAGAAGAAAGCCTGGGTCTAGACGCTATAAATATTATGAAGATAGTCCTCTAAATGTTGCTGTAGAGCTTGAAAAAAATAAGAATTTGACAAGTTATCAGGCCGAAAAACAGTTTGGAATCCCCCGACGAACTATTGTTAATAAAGTTAAACTGCTTCACATGAAAAAAATTGGTAGTCCCATTCGATTAAGCGAAGAAGAAGAGAGTAAAATAGCGAATGCCTTAATACTTTGTGGATAATATGGCTGCCCACTGACTCGCCTCGAGTTACGTATGATTGTGCATAAATATTTAGTGAAGATTAACAAATCCTCGATTTTTAATAACAAATTGCCAGGCGAAAGGTGGGCCCGCGATTTTTTGAGTCGCCATAAAGGAAGATTAACATTGAGATCTACGCAAAACATAAAATCTTCTTAATCCCCGTTCGTTTTCTTTAAATTCAAAGCATCGGTAATAGCTGTGTTGTATCTAAACAAATGGCATGAATTAACGAATTAATTTCAACACAGTTACGACAGCTAAATAACTGCTGATATGACAATCTGGTTTTGTTTCTTTTAGATTCAGAATGGGAAACAGAAGAAAGCCTGGGTCTAGACGCTATAAAGATTATGAAGATAGTCTTCTAAATCTTGCTGTAGAGCTTGTAAAAAATAAGAATTTGACAAGTTATCAGGCCGAAAAACAGTTCGGAATCCCCCGACGAACTATTGTTAATAAAGTTGAACTGCTTCACATGAAAAAAATTGGTAGTTCCATTCGATTAAGCGAAGAAGAAGAGAGTAAAATAGCGAATGCCTTAATACTTTGTGGAGAATATGGCTGCCCACAAAAAAATTGATTTTTCTTTATAACCAACCGAAACAAATATTGGATGTTGATAAGACTGATGTTAAACATTTTGATCTCTTAATAAATATTAATGGAAAACGGATATTCTTTTATTCCATAAGTTTGTGACAACCCTATGCCATTTAAAATTATGTATGAAACTACAAGCAAAGTCGAATACAACATTGCCTAGCATCGTATCTAGTATTATATGCAAAAAGTGACTGCTTTAGGATTTTCATCCATAGGTTTTACTCATAAAGTTTAACTTCACGCCCAAGAATTAGGTATTTATGTTGTTTAGACTGTCTAAATTCATGCAGGCAATGTTGCAGTTTATTGGCCCGACTTTGCCTATTAATAAAATTGATCATAATTAGAAAATGAATTAAATAAAACCATGTTCTAAGTACACTTTAGAAGCCCATTAAACTGAGCTTCATTACTAACTAGACAAAAAGCAAAATGTGTCGTAATGTTTTTAAATATAAACATAATACTCCAAAACTAAGGCAAAGTTGCAGCGTTTTACGGTACCTACGGTAATTCCCGGAAACGGGTTTCTGGAAATTTCGATGTCGACACTTTGTTGACAAAATTGTTGAGACCTGTACCATTCGATAGGCCATCCTAACTCTAGTTCTATATTGCACTTAGGAAATGTCTAGATCTGGGGATATAGGGCTTAAAAGTTACACACTGCATGTCACGCGATATTGAACCTTATGCCATCGACATAAGATCCATTCGTAACACTATGTACAGACGACAGCACATCAAGCTATTATACTACATTCAATCTGTCATACTTCTTTATTAAATTTTCAACTTTATTGCTAAGCTTTAAGGCTCAAGATTGAAAATATTTGACAGTTTAGGGTACGGATGACAGCAGGTCAAGCTACCTGAAATTGACAAATATTTCCAATAAACCTTGCGCCTAAGCCTTGAGATAAAGTTGAAAACCGAATAAATAAATCTGGCAGATTGTAGTAGCTTGAACTGCTGTCGTCTGTACATTGATCTGCTGTCGTCCGTACACGTTAGCTGTCAAACTTTATTTAGCATAGGTTTCTAGTTAGGTACTTTAATAACCTTAGAAATCTTGGCACGCGCGGTGAAAAAAAAAATCGTTCTGTATGAGACAGAACGATTCACTGCGAGTGCGACAAAACACTAAACTTGTGCGTGCGCGTAAATGCGGAAGTGAGGCGCGTCATTTCAGAAAAGACGAACTCTGGCTTAACGTTCCTGTTTTAAGATAAATGATCAAAAGAAAAAAACTACATAATTTCCTATTTACAATCCGAGAAGCTTATAGGACTTTGAAGATCCGCCATGCAGGAAACCTTCGAGAACCGATAGTTGACATCAACCCAAACAGAAAACTATGAGAAAACATTAGAAAAACAAAACCAGTAATGTCGCATTTCCGATATAACTGGTAAGTTTTAAAATTAAACGACTATAATAGTTTTGTTTTGCTTTTATTTCATGAAACTTAATAATCAATCATTTGCACACCAAATGAACACTTGTGCGGCAGCTAAACTAAATCAAACCATTCATTAAGAATAGAGTATATTTTAATAAAATTAAAACTAGTATAACGACACATTCCATTAAGAAAAAGGTAAGCACAGACAGAAAAAAAAACAATTTCACTAGCTACATTTTAAGACCTTTGCACATTATAATATGTCATATTATCGTGCACGAAATTAATAAGTATTATTATAATAAACCTTGAAGACGCTATCAATAGCAACTCTATTTCTACCCACCTTTTCAAAAAGGTGGGTAAAAATAGATAATTAATATGACCCGTAATCATTTTCAGTTTACCCACTAAAACATGAAACACAATTCGGTGTTACCACACAATTAAATCTAATTAGTAACTATTAAATTAAGCTGGATACGCAAGAAGCCCGCGAAATTCAAATTTGCTTACGTTTTATGCAATTTGCTGATCGCTTTGAGGTTTTGTGTTGATATAAATATGATTCGCGAGCGTAACAAACATGACTTTATAGATCTACAATCCCATTAATTATTAGCGTATAATCCCAGTAGCTTTTGCTTTGGAGCCCGGGGTCCGCTTTCCTACATAATATACGCCTCCATCTCGCATGATGTCTGGTATCCCATGGTGTGAGGTTGTTAACACTTCTTTGGTCTACCTTGCTTGTTCCGGCCCGGTAGAGGCGCCATGCCAAGACATTTGTTACCCACGTAACATCACAACGGTTTTCGTAAGACGTGACCGTACCAGCGTAGGCGACCCTCTTGCAGTTTGTCTGCTATGTCACGGACACGAAGACTGCCACGGATGCTGGAGTTTCTGATGCGGTCGTTCCGCGTAACTCCACACATCCACCGCAGCATATTCATCTCCGTGACACGCAGCTCCTGCTTATGTCGCTCAAGCACAGGCCACGCCTCACTGCCATACAGAAGAACAAGTCTAATGATGGTCTTATATACCTGTCCCTTAAGCTTAAGCATTTTGCCCAAGCTGCGGACATGCGTGCCTTAACGTCGCAAGCAATGTCGCCGGACGCGTGGAGCACAAATAATCATTCTATAGTATTACATTAGTTTCCGGTGATAGGCCGCAGGAACCCGCTGAATGCTGGAGTCACAGAACCGGTTCAAGGGACGGTGCTTAGGGAGGCCTGTTTTCAGAAGGGGACGTCCTTCTTATTAGACGGTATGATAACCCGGACGTATCCCCCTTCCTTAAAAACCGCGGAGCCCTAACATCACCAGGACAGCGGCTTGTTTGATTGCGTCATAGAGATACCGTGGCCCCTGGGCATACAAGTGAAGGAACACAGCTGGGTTTTAGTCAGTAGAAGTCAGACACGCTCTTCAGTTCTGCCGGAGCAGGAAAGGTCATATTTTGACGATTTCCCATAATAAAAAAAAAATAATAATAACATCACAGTGCGAGGCAAAGCACCCAAACATACCTATCAAAGATTAGGTTCGGTTCTAAACGCCCCCCTACAATGAATCTTCGTGTCTCGTTTAGTGTAATTACTATGGTTTAAGATTCAGTCTCTTTACAACTTAACAATATCTTCTCAAGGTGACTAGACAATCTTTCATAAGCAGTCTTATTCCTGTAAAGATGGATGTTTGCCTTGACTTTCTTCATTAGAGTCTTCGGGTCTATGTCACTAAGCTTCATCAATGATTCTGAAACAAAAAAAAAAACAATAATTAATAATGTAATAAGAAGAAAAATACATACAACTGCATCTGCCATATTATCTTACAATATCTTTGGTTGACTGGTAGAATGCCTAAGGTTTTGGAGGTACAGACGACACCAAGTCATGGTAACCTAAACCGTCTATTCTCAATCAAATCTTGAGCCTTAATGTTTTAGTGATAAAGTTGAATATTTAATAATGGTCTGTACCAACATTTTTGCAAATAGTATTTCATTTCCAATCTTGAACCAGGTTTTCTGTATTTTATTTATTTGACTGTGCGCTACAAATCATTTTTTGTACAGACGATATCACATCAAGCTACTCTATCAGTCAAATTTCTTTATTAGAATTTCAATCCTATCACTAAAGCATTAAGGCTTTTATTAAGATTGGTTGAGAAAATTTGACAGTTTCGGGTAGCTGGACCTGCTGTCGTCCGTACATTACATTAAAAGTTCCCTATACGATTTTGGTTGGTTTATCAAATGTCTTTACAACCATTGGAAAGCAACTCCTATGGTATATATGTATAAGGTAATTGACACACATTAATATCAGAGGTTAATCACCACTCGCACTGAGGCCGAATGGTGAATGGTCCATTCCTTCGCTCGGAGAGGAGATGCACCCTATGGCAATCGCCTGCTAGACACTAACCTCTCTAAATACGAACGTAATGTAAGCATATCCTTAGCTACAAGCTATTAAGCTAACCACCTTAGAAGGCTCAAAAGCCCCGAGTCCAAACTCACCAAGCATTTTTTTTCTGAAGTCTTCGCTTGAATCATCCAGATGTATGAGCATGGCACCATAGAGCGCATCAATGTGAGCGCCATACAAGACGGTGTCGTACGGATCCGGTCGGTTGGTGAACAAAGTGACTAGAGTCTGGACGGCGTAGGAACGGACTTTGTCGCTGCTGTCGTCAAGACGTTTGAGTACCACTGGGGAGAGAACGTCAAAATTATTTAAAGAAACAAAGTCTTACTGCCAAGGGATTCGTCGTGTTCCGGCATGATGTCTAATGAAGCCGTGCGGTTTACTGTGATCTATAGGAAGATCACAAAACTAAACACAATTAAAATGAAAAACAAATAATTAAAACAAAAACTAACTATAAATCAGAAAAAAATAATCAGAAAGCCAAAAGGCTCTTATCTCAGCATGATACGTTGACATTTAAAAAAAAATGTCGCAGCGCGGGCATACCATTGTCTCCTGTGTATGTAGTTTTAGAAGCATCAGATAAAAGTAATAACAACGTGTCTTTAAATCATATTCTATTAGTCGACTCTGACAGTAAATCGATCTGAATACTTACCAAAATACAGTTTGTGTAGTATCTCCCCCTTGAAGCAATCGCGCTGTCTGGCCAGCACAGCTAGACAACATACAGCTCGCAGCGTGTGCTGTCGCGTCAGAGTGGAGTTGTCGTCAGCTAGGCCAACCAGAAGAGGCACCATTTTATCCAAGAACGGTTCCAATGATTCTTTGGTTGGGAAGAGGTTGACTTTCTGAGGGATCAAACAATGTTTACTGTTACTTTTGAAAGTAATTCATTGCTGTTTAAGACACCTCCCAAGCGTCCCTGAACTGCCATTTTCGCATTCAGTGCATTTCTTTTGTTCAATATCCCCAATCAATCCAGTTTCTTACAAAACAAGATTAAGGGAGCTGCGGGTCGGTGTGGCCAGCCTTCAACAGGTTTTAGGAACCAGGGAAACGGACATCATAAATTCATAATCAGCCTCTAATGTTCCCTCTGTTGGAAGTGTCAAGCAAAACGACACCCTAAATGCCCTAAGATACGTCAGTTTAATCTGTGTGGGCATTTCATACCTACAACTATCAAAGAATGACTGTTTTTTCTTTGGCTTTGCACGGTTTGTGCATTTAGCTAATGTCACGTGTTGGGATTGTTAGGAAATATTTATTTCTTTCCGTCTTCTTTGGCTTGACGGCCGCGTGAACCGTCTACAAGGGAACCTCCCTTGTAGACGCCTCCTTTATACCGCGTACATCGAGGGACTGGAACGATTTGCCAGCGACGGTGTTTCCGTTACATTACAATTTGAGTGTCTTCAAGGCTAGAGTGAATAGGCTCTTAATAAACTAGCGCGCTTTACCATCAACGATCGCATCACTGCTTACCATCAGGCGGGATTGCGGTCAAGCGCTCTAGTTTATAACTTATTAAAAAAAAAGTCAAGATGAGGCTATGCTATGATATGATGATATGCTGCGATATCTCAATGTTCTTTATGAATTATTTACTGAATGCACTTTTTACTACATAAATCACGCACTTTTATTTAGTAAATAACACTATAAATTATTTTAAAGTCCAATGAAAAATGAGCGTGACACTCAGCTTAACTTTCCCGCCAAAACCCAGAATTACCGTTGGGATTCGAATACGGACAATTCAAGTTACCAGTGTAAAAAAAAAACCATGACTTATGACATGAGTGGTGGTGGTAGTAACAAGATAACGTTCTCTTGTTCACAAACTAAGCTAATTTTTTCTTACTATTTCATCAAGAAAAGGGATAGAAGATAACATTTTAGTTTAATCCTGTCAAATTAAGATACTCCATAGACAGTTTAGACGCGATTATAAACATGGCGACCAAAAATACGTCAATTTACGTGAGAACTAACATTAAACTAACATTTTATATTCTGTCCTTTTCTTAATGAAATAGAAAGGAAAATATGCACTGAACTTAAATTTAATTTAGTTATTTAATTTATATTATATATATATAATTTAATTTAGGTATTATTTAATTTAGCTCGACGGCCGGTGAGCAGTGTGCAGCTCGCCGCCCGATAAAGACCAGGCCCGAGTCGGTGGCGCGTAGTGTATCAGGCGCGCCTAAAAGAGATGTCAGCACATCGTGACGGGGTCCACGAGAAGACCGATGCCTCCTGGGTCAGGGTTGCGGGTTGGTTAAACAAGAAACCGTTTCCCTGGCCGTCGCACAGGCAAACGAACGAACACGGGTGGGTTTTAGTCAGTAAAGGTCTGACACGCCCTTCCGCTCCGCCCAGAGCGGGAGAAGTCATTTGATGATATGCCATCACACCAAAAAACAAAAGGGAGTCGGAGCCAGGATTTACTTCAAATAGTACTTACCTTATTCCCCATGTCGCCATCCCCTCCTCCATTAGCCTCCGCCATGAGGTTTTCGTTATAAGGGTTCTCTTGTAAGGCAGAACACAGACAAGCGACTGCCGCCGTGCGGATGGCCTCGGCGGTGCGACCCGCGCACCACACCAAGTTCGGCATTATCACTTCTGTGAGGGAAAAGTTAATGGAACATTTAATTTTATGAATGCCCCTTTCAAATGCTTCCGGTTGAAGTCATGTTCTCTTCAAAAATATCAAATATACAGGGTGTATTGTTTTATATGATACGGAGAAACTGTCTTAGGAATAATTACGTCGTTTTCAAGAATAAAATTTTGGTCAAATTAGGATTTTAGTCATATGCGAAAATGATTTAGAAGACAGATGTATCGGAGATGAAACATCCGTAAAGCAAAAGTTGGGAAGAACTTTGAAGGTTCGTGCCATATGTACAGTCAGCGACTTTTTTTTTTGGTGGTGTCAAGTGGCCTTTTATCGTTATCATTTCAGAAACACACCCTTTACGAGGTTTGACTACATTATTTTATTTCTGTTAGGTTTGATGTAAACTACCTATAATTTTTTATAAGTATAATGCGTGCCCGCCATTTAGAAAAAAAAAGGTAATGGGAGACAGCCATCCCCCTTAAATAATATTTAATCTTGTTTTTGAAGACCATCCACGAGAATTCACTTGCTGAAAATTCCATCCTTCATCCATCCAAGTCAGTCTTCATCCAGCCAAGTCCAAAGGTATAGCAAAGATGTATACCAGTTCGACATACCTTCAATAACAACATTGAGGAAAGCCTCAAGCTTGTCATTCTCACACTTGCTGAAGTTCACGTCTCTCTTAAGCAGCACGGTGGATAATGTAGTGAAGACCTTTAGCTTCACCTCCGGGTCTACCTTGGGGGTAGCCAAGCACTCCTTCAGCAGTGGGGCTATAAGGTGCAGCTGGGAACCCATGGCCGAACCTGGAAGTGGATTATGGAAGTCACAAAAAACATCAAACCGAAAGCTCCTTAGGCCTATTCCTATTGGTTGTTAAATCGACAAAACAGACATGGCATGCAAAACATGTGCATGACTAGAAGGTGACTTCATGCTCGCTCGGAGTTCTTTCTGACTTTGTTTTTTTGTTGATCGGGTCCTTAGGGACATAGCATGATGTTAAGTACCCTTTAGTCTACGGAATGGGAAATCTACAAGTCACCTCCCCGCTCTGGGCGGAGCGGAACGGCGTGTCAGACTTTTACTGACTAAAACCCACCCGTGTTTCTTCACTTGCCTGTGCGACGGCCAGGGCCACGGTTTCCCCAGGAAGTATCAGTCATCGTGGACCCCGTCACGATGTGCTGATATCTCAGTGAGGCGCGCGTGAAAGACAACGACAACTTAGTTCTAATCCAATTGGTGGTAGTACTAGAGATAAGCACGCCCAAACGAGTTTATTTGAACGCGCTTATTTCTATTATTCATCTTTTTAATTAGTTCGACAGACTCTGTGGCGTAACGATAGCGAACGCGGCCATTGCGCAAGGAGGCGCGGCTTCGATCCCCGCACAGTGCAAATATTTGTATGCATGAATATGAATATTTGCACTGGGCTGGTCGTGCCTCGGAAAGTACGTTAAGCCGTTGGTCCCGGTTGCCATACGAACATCTAGTGGTAGTCGTTACGGGTTATTGGAGCCCTCAAAAGTCTAACTGCAATGCTTAGATATCGCCTTCGGGTTGTGGAGGTCAGACGGCAGTCGCTCAAAATCAGCAGTTAAGACTGGTAAAGCGGACCCTAGACTCCAAAGCTGAAAGCTACGGATGCGACTGGAATTAACGCTGAGATGATGATGATGAGCTTTTTAAATAGTTAAATCATAGAGAACAAAAAAACCTACCGGAATGCAACATAGCACACTCGAGCAGACACTTGTCAGGAGACAGCTGCGTCCACGTCAGCGCGTCGCTGGTGATACCAGCCAGCATCTTGCCGATGTGCTTCTCATACAGACTGATAAGGGACTTGCCGCAATTCTCCGCGTGACGCAGCTTGTCCAGGTTAGCTGGGAAAATGTTGAGACTGTTATATGCTGTATGCTGTATGGTGGGACGAGTTTCACTTTTTTGGTAAGGTTTTTCTCAAAAAGCAATTGAAATGGATCCTTGAAAGGAAGCAAGAGAGGACTTTTCTCTGTAGTGGAACACAAATGGTTGATATATATTTTTTTAACCTGTACTGTATCGGTGCTGGGCAAAGGCGGGACGCCTTTGTAAATCCACGTAGGACTAATATAGCAACTGCTTTTGGACAGTGCATGATAAGTTGTATGCTATGTATATTTCTGGCTTAAGACTGATTCTTTTTCTTATATAATATTGTTTTTTTTTTACTGTTTTTATTCTAGTATCTTATGATCTTCTAGTACGACTCACGATAAATATTTTTGTTTTTTTTTCTTAGTAGATACTCACAAAGCGCCATGAACTCTATGGTATTATCCACCGGCATGGCGTATACGGTGTAGTTGATGGTGAACAGATCGTCGGCCACTCTCGCGCAAGCCTCGCCGCACACGTCCAGCAGGGCCTCGCACATATGCAGCAGATTGGTTTGGTATTTCGGCTAGAAAATTTGTTTTGTATGAGTCTAGAGTTTAGACAGGGCAACTGCTGCAAATACTTGTTGCCAGCGTAAAAAATCTAAACGGTATTTGTTCACATCTAACTTATAAGTAGTATAACCCTTCAATATGGTTGAGCTAAGTGGGGCTGATGCGCGCGTCATGCTCGTGAACGGGGGCCGTCAGTGGAGACTGGTCATCTCTTAGCTGCCAGTGGGTTTAATTCATTTTTATATTTTAATTAATTTTACATTGTGCTCACCTGATAGAAGCAACATAAATATGTAACGAAGAAATGTAACCCATATATTATGATTTTAAAAGAGTGTCCATGGAGTTTCTTGCACGTTCTTCTCCATAGAGATCTACGCTTTGGAACGTGCAATTTAGCTTCACTTTTCTTGGACTGACCGACATTGACTATTCAAAAGTACCAAGTGATGGTTATAAACGTTTTATATCAAATCAAATAAACGATTTTGATTTGATTTGATATAAAACAAAGTCACTATTCGTCTCTCAGTGTGACCGCTAAATGCTTCTAAACTACACAATAGATTTGAAAGCAATTTAAATAATAATAATAGAGTGAATAGGCTCTTAATAAACTAGTGCGCTTTACCATCAACGATTGCGTCACTGCTTACCATCAGGCGGGATTGCGGTCAAGCGCTAGTAAGTATATAATTTATGAGAAAAAAAAATTGAGAATTTATTTCAGAAAGTTTACGTGTGGGGTACATATAAAAGTTATTTATTATTATAATCTATTTGTTTTAACATGTCCCCACATCGGTAGCCTGCACATGTGCCAATGAAGGTCGGGTCGCTTGTAGTAGCGGAATCACGAAATTGATATTAATATGATCATAATTCCAGTACGGAAAGGGGATGGCGCTATCGGTCATGCTCCGTCTGCGTCTTCCACTGGAATCGTGATAATAAGGCACGAGTTTTTGCTTTCCCCTTATTTACCTACAAATAATTTTCGCTAACTCATTTTATTTCAGAAACATGTTACTTCGCGTCCAAGTAAAGATCATATATGTAAGTTATTGATTATACAATATGTAAAGAAAACCCTGTCCGACCCGTGAAGGTGTTGTTAGGTATCGATAATTGATTCTACTAATGCATACAAAACCTGATTAAACTTAAAAAACAATTATCCCCTAAAAAATAAATATTATTTTGCAAAAGGTATACTCACGAATGGCAATACAATGCGCGAGTGACGAAACAGGTCACGCGGTCACGCGCTTATCCGTGGCGGTGTTAAAGGTCATGTACTCGCTTGACCTCATGCATGACCTTCCACACTTGCATATGGTTAGTGCTCATACTTGTGCCACAGAACGAGTACTCAGAGTGGGGTCCTCGTTGAATAATACGCACACTCACACGGGACCGGGCTACAAAACGGATCTCATAATCTACGAGCTTCTGCATAAATGCAGTCACTAATCACATCCAGACACATAAGCATGTTAGAATACTCTACCTACGTCAAAAACCGACTTGATCACACAATAAACGATACGTCTACACGGACGCAATGCCTACGCGAAACTGAATGATTTTGAAATGATTTTTATTTCATAAAAATAGGTAGTCTAGCTGCACGGCGGTACCCTTTGACTAGAGGTGGTAAAGTATTCAAAATATTGATGGATCGATCGATACGATTTTTGGTATCGATTTAGTATTGCAGAATATCACGCGTCGATTCAACATCGCAAGGCATTCTTTAGATTTTAGAACTTTCACATAACTTAAATGAGGTAAACCTAAATGCTTTACATTGTTTATAATACTTCACTGAAATCGTACTTCATAAGACCTTTTGAGTTTCTGTTTACTAATTAATACCTGTGATATAATAATGTTATTAGTAATTAATCGATAATCAAACGAAAGCACTTTTAACATTAGGTAATCTGTGTTTTTATAACAAATCATTGAACCATGTATAAGTTTCGATTAATAGCGATAAAAAAATGTTATTTCGCAAGAAATTGGGCATCTCTAGTCATTCTTTTCGTCGCCGAAATTCTCACCGCGGCTAGATAAATAGACGCCGCCAAAGAATGAAAGGAAAGCCGGCTGTTATACCGTCTAAAATGATGTTGTCACTTTTTAGAAATTTACCAGATTTTGAGGAAGTTAGAGTAAATTCGCGCAAAAAAAAGATTGTTTCAAAATTGATTAAGCTATTGTTGTTATGATGATTATGCAAAATTTCAAATATTATTTGGTCATATGATTACCTAACCTTTATTATCCTTATGGGTCGGACGGGGTTTTCTTTACATATTGTATAAGGTAATGTAAGGATTTATCATGTAAAAGTTCCAAAAATCAGTGCATCTCTCTCTGTCCTTATAAGTTAAGAGCTAGTAAAGCGTACATGATGTTGGATGTACCAGAGTGTTGCCAACATGTTGTACCAGTGTGCCAAACTTAAGTAACTTATTCTGTAACTAATTCTACGAAGTACTGAGAAACAGTTTAGTGTCTCCTTCTCTTGTCGCTTTTTCTGTTGTAATATTATCAGTGATAAACTTTCAATGGCCCCCCTAACTGTAAGTCTTCTATGAAAAAAAAAAGCAAATACCTTCCTAGTCCTGCATTTATCAGGATCAGCAGCCTCTCTACACAGTTCTTCCAAGACTTTCTCCTGGAGCAGTTCCGAGCGGGAACCCTTGATGATGTTAGCAAGGACCAGCAGAGCAGCCCATGAGTCTACTTCGGCCTCCAGCAAAGGCCACCAGGTCGTAGGCACTATGAAATGGCCGAATAACTCAGCTGCCCGTTTTATCTGGAAAGATAGGTTTTAATTATCCCTACTAATATTGAAAATGCGAAAGTAACTCTGTCTGTCTGTTACGCTTTCACGTTTAATCCACTGAATTGATTTTAATGAAATTTGGTACAAATATAGAGTTGACTTTGAGAAATAACATAGGATAGTTTTGATTCCGGACTTTTGAAGAGTTCTCTTGGAAACGCGATATAACCGAAATCCACGCGGGCGAAGCCGCGGGCGGAAAGCTAGTTTATTTATAAAGGCCAAATGTGTGTATACCAGAACTACACTTCAGCTTAAACCTTGGGAATACAGGTGAAATTATAATGCTCTATTATCAGTTTAATGAATGAATTAATTGTATCGATCCCAGGGTAGGTTATCGATTATCAGATTCGTTTAATCAAATGAACACCAAGATTTGCACTAGCCTCTGTAGCCTCATGTTTCATGGTACTACTGAAGCCATAGCATATCAAGGAGTTGACCGAGGTGCACTGTATTTTACCACTCTAATCCTCCACATATGTAAAAAGGCAAAATCAATCAGACAAATTATAAATGAAGCAGACAAATGCTATATTTAGCTTAACGGACAGCTTTCATCTATGTAGGTATGTTATTCAAGACATATATACAGTAACATTTGGAGTACAATAAATCTGAGCTTTACTGCACTGACGAAAGACAAAAAAAATTACGCTACATTGTGCCAAACGAAATAGAATGGCTTTAAAAAAGTCGCCCTGTCATTCAGTCTACAGTTGGGCAAAGACATCCTAGCAAAAAAACGCGCCGCAGCCGGCCTGAACCTGGCTCTCGAGTACCTCACCCCCTTTCTCTATGCCAAGTCTATTCTAGACCATCTTACGATAGCAAAGCGGTCGAAATTATACTGCACCCTTTATCCGGCTGGCATGCATTTGGGTGCCGAGAGACCGTAAGAGCTTAGTAGACCGACAGCCAAATAGATAGAAAACCTACAGAAGATCGAAGAAGAGACTGAATAGGACTGACATAGACAAAAGAAGCATAGGAGGAGGAGGAGGAGGAGGAAGAGGAGGAAGAGACCCATCAGCAGTGGGTGAAACAAGACTGTCAATGGGGATAATGATGATGTTCAACCAATAACAACAGCAAGGGGATCCTCACCTCAAGTACAACCCTAGGATCTTCATCAGTGGCGCCACGAAGCATAGTTTTCACAATAGTGTTGGCATGCTGAGTGGCGCCGTCTTCCGCGCAAAGGATCAACCAGCATAACAATTGAGACACGCGAAGTCTTGCGTCTGCTTGCCAACCATCCATTTCTATGAAAGAAGGAACATAATACATTTAATTAGAACAGGCTAAAAATCACGATACATCAGATAAAAATAAATAAAAGTGATTTTTTGCCTCATGGCTGTGTCAAAATGACCCAGCAGGCCAAAATACACCAATATCATAATACGTCTTTAGTCACTCGCTACGAACTGGTCTAAGGCCCGTATTACAGAACGTTACGCAAGCATTGATCTCTGCTTAAGCATTACTTAAAACTAGTTTCAACCAATCAAATGGCTTGAAACAAGACTTAAGTAGAGCTTGAGTTTTGAGTGACGTTCTGTAATACGCACCTAAAGACCAGTGGTATAAAACGGTAAAAGCAAAGTCACGCCAGACCCTAATGCCACAACTAACTACTATTTTTATTTCGTGAGCTTACGACCGATTGACATCCATGACATCAGCCCACTTTTCCAAGACAAGGTAGAAAGGTATGTAGATTAGAGATTAACAATCCCAGAATAATACAAACCCATGACGCTTGTCAGAATCCCAAGGACAATTGTGGAGAAAACTCACTTTCTGGCTCCTTACCTTTAGAAATAGCTGGTACTATCTTGCCGATATTGCTTTGCACTAGCATTCTACAGCCTAAGTTCGGCCTCTTAACATCAGGGTAGTGTGTCGGCACATCTTTTAGGAAGTCTGTCTTCTTCTTAAAGTCTTCCTCATTCTCCTCCATGTATTGAAGACCAATATCTGTCCAGAAGGTTGTGGCTGTGTTCCTTATTTCCTCCATTACGTCGCTTAGACTAAAAGAGGTTTGGGTTTTAGCTAAAATATAAAATGGAAAAGACACTTCCTAGATGCATACATTCTTGTTCCTGACTTTATTTCAGAAATCAAGAACAAAAGGTTTGTATCTAGGAAGTGTCTTTTTTACAACAGTCATGCATACATTTGAAGGCTGAAGCAGCTTTCACTGGACACAAGTCATCATTTATATAATGAGGAACGGGTCTTTGTCATAGAAGTAACAGAAAGTCTGAAGAGCCTGCATGGAAGAAGATAAGAAAGCAGTTGACGTGCTTTTAAACTACCTGGTGGTCGAGAAGCACGAGTAATTGGACATGTAATCCAGATTCCCTTTGTGAGACAATCAGTAACACCAAGGCATTGCAGGCCTTTCTTAAGGAGCTGGGGTGGATCGAATAATTTTTCTCACCCATATGCAAAATTCATACGGGTTTTACAGACAACAGCATATTGACACTGAATTGCTAACACCAGCTAGTATTTCCTAAACTTTAGGAAATACAAGCTGGTGTTAGCAATGTTACAACCCTTTAGGACCTAAAGGGTTGTGACATTATGGTGAATCACAAGTAGGTAATATAGCCCATGTTACCTACTTGTGATTCACCATAATGTCATAACTTAACTGTGGGTTGACTACAACTGTCAAAACAGGTATGCATAGAACATTTTTTATACTGATCTTTAGGGGAGTGTATAGGTCGAAACACTATCAAAACGTGACACGACGCCACGCCACCCGACGCATGTCAGTACGTATCAATTCCATACATTTAATATGGCCAGAAGCGCATAGGCAACACGCTATGTGACCACACGCCGCAACATCCAACCGATTTGGATCAGCGTGTTGCCGGGATAGGGGGGTGACACGCCACCCGACGAATCAGCGCAGTATGTTTCTAGTTAACAGCCAACGTTTTTATGGCGGTTATAAATAAGATTTTTTTTTTAATTTGTTTAAAATGTCGGATAAAGAATTAGTGAAACCGTACTCAGGTGATCCTATTGGTCGCTACGTGATGTTATATAGCCTAAAGCCTTCCTGGATTAATAGGCTATCCATCGCATAAAGAATTTTTCAAATCGGAACTGTAGTTCCTGAGATTAGCATGTTCAAACAAACAAACAAACTCTTCAGCTTTATATACTAGTATAGATGAGTACGTTTTTTTTATTTATTGTTTCTGTACAAAATATATCCCCAAAATCTGCAATAAATCTTCTTCAAAATCTTCATCTAGCTCGTCTTCAAGCAGAATCGAATCCATGGGCACGTGACACGTCAATACACTTCAGTCTTTCGTGAGAGACTACACTACACGATACGTGTTGTAGCATCGCGTGGCGTGTTGCCTATGTGCACGACGAGCGTCGGGTGTCGGCACAACACATCGCGTTGCGTTTTGATAGTATGTTTGGACCTGATACGTCTTTCGGCAGAATGAAGATGATGATCAAACTGCATTTTACCTACTACCAACCATGCTAGAAGTTCTTTAAAGTCAGGTACATACCTTGTCAGCAGTAAAGGTAACATACGATGCCAGAATGAATATCGGTCTCTATAGCTGAGCATCCAATTGCCAACTTCCATTGTGACCTGCATCCGGACTGAGGCGTTCTCATCAAAGAGTTTCTCTGCCATCGGGGTGATTGACAGCTCAAAGCATTTTGCATTTCCTGCTATAACTACTGCACCTGTAATAAGGAATAAACATTTATTAGAACTTAATTTTTTTTTTATGAAACTTTTGCAGGAATTACTGGTGCAGTTTGCTAAATCCCTCATGTTGGGAATATGCATAAGATAAATAGGGGGATTTCCTGTTTGCCTTCAACTTTTTACACAAACAATTTTATTTTTCTTACACTTTCCTATTAGATATTTAACAACATACATTTTTTTTTACTTATTAATAAGTTATACATTGTAAGAAATCAGACCATAGACTTGCAATATATAAGTGTAAAAGTATTACCAATAGCTTTGATGGAAGCAACTCGAACTTTAAAATGTTGATGTGCAAAATTAGACAGGATGGGTTTTACATAGCTCTCTGATTGGAAATGGAAGTCTCTCTGTAGTGACTTGGTTATCATGATAATACACTCGCAAGCCTCAAGCTTTACACTTGGGTATGGATCAGCAACTGTTTTAGTTAGAATATTAGTCAAATCATTGATGAATGGACTCAGAAGGTAAGATACTTTGTACTTCTCCAGTATCTTGCGTACTAGTTGAATAAGCACCAGACGAATTTCTTCAGATTCTTCAACGATTTCTGGGCAGCCAATGCGACGTACTATTACTGGTAGTATATAAGTCAAATAGTAGTCGTTTAGTGGGAGTTTTTCAATAAAGTTGGAAATTATCAACGCCGCGATATCACGACATCCCTCAGAAGTATCAGAGAAGCTCTTCAAGACATAAGCATACACTTCTGGGAAGACAATAGTCAGGTCGCAGTCCTTGTTAGCAGGGTTTTCAAATATCTCTTCATTTATTTTCTCCAGAGCCTGCTTCCGAGCCATTTTTGACTCGCTTTGTAACGTAGTGATAAAAGGCTCCAACGTAGCACGAGGATTATCCATCAAAGTAGATTTCTTATCACACATTTTTGAGATATATAATTCGACGATCGCTAAATCAGAAAATATCATCTATGATCAGAAATATTGACAAAACAAAAATATTCGATAAACAAAATCAGTTTCCATGACAACTGTTGTTTTTTTTTTGTTAAATTCTTTCCGTTCTTCTGAACGGAAAAGGCAAAGGCATAGTACGCCATACAGCCTAGTCTTCAGTAAATGTATTCTTGAGTAAACTTCTATCCTAACTTATCCTAATTAATCCTAACTTATCCTAGCTTATCCTAAACTTATCCTAACTAATCTAACTCCTTTCGTTTCTCGCGTTTGGACGATAAGGAGCGGTTTAGCGTAAAGACATGATGAGGCCACTATGCTACAATATTTCACTGTTCTTTTTGAATTATTCACTGTATGCACTTTTTACTACATAAATCACGCGTTTTTATTTAGTAAACGACACTATAAATAATTTTAAAAGTCCAATGAAAAATGAGCGTGACACTCATCTTGACATTCGACAACTGTTGTTGCTGTCAGCACCAAAGAGTAAATAAGGTCGGGACCAAGGAAATTACACCTAAACTGGAATGTGAACTTGCATGATTTTCTTATTTAAAAGAAGACTCTATCGCGAGAGCAATAAGGTCGGAAATAAAAAAATAATCTACTAACTACCTAATAATCTTTTTCATAATATTAAATATTCTATTTTTCTACTGATTAAATTATAGCCATCTTAGGTAACAAAGGGCTAATGGAGGCCGACCTCAAACAAAACAATTACAGGAGGTAAAAATCTCGTGCTAAGTGCTAAGATAATTCAGGGTACAATTAATATTTTGCGACACTAGTACTCACTACTTCACTAGTCGACTTTATGATTATAGACATAAGAAGCTATTTCCATGTTAAATTACTATTATATGTATATCTGATAAAAGTCAGATAGAAAGACTCGGAAATTGTCAACTTTCCGGAGTCCCCTATTACATTGAACAACAATCAAACAATGCATTAATTGTAATCCCACAAACCTAAGCAATAATCGACTTAAAGATTTTAATTGAGAGGCATCGTTACACAACACGTGTACATCTCCAGCATGCCACAACGTGCACCAATCACAACTCGCCAAGTAAAGCTGTCAACGTTTTCATTTCCATGAATGGACGAGATCCTTCTATCACTTTAATTTCGTACATTTCTATTTATTCTTTAACAAGTTACGGTGTACGTAGCATCTGGATTTAAATTTAGCCTATCCCATTATCAAATATTAGTACAAAATGTACAAATTAAGTGTGTTTCATTTATTATTCTTGGCGACACTCGTACATGTCTCGCTCGCCTTACGGGAAGGCGAATGCGAAGTTTGTATCAAAACCATAGAAAAATTTGCAGCCACGTTATCAGAAGATGTAAAGAAAGACCCAAAATCAATTGAGACTGAGTTCAAGAAGTTCTGTAAAGGTTCCAAGAATAAAGAGAACAGATTCTGTTACTATTTAGGAGGTCTGGAGGAATCTGCTACCGGTATCTTGGGTGAACTTTCGAAGCCACTCAGCTGGTCGATGCCCGCTGACAAGATCTGTGAGAAGTTGAAGAAGAAGGACGCACAAATTTGCGACCTCAGATTCGACAAACAGATCGACTTAAACAACGTTGATCTGAAGAAACTCAAAGTGCGAGATCTGAAGAAGATCTTGAACGACTGGGATGAGCTCTGCGACGGTTGTATCGAAAAGACAGACTTCATTAAGAGAATAGAAGAGCTGAAGCCCAAGTATATGGGCAAATCTGAACTGTAGAAAAGCTCAATTCTTATTTTTAGGTAAGGTTATTTTCTGTATGTTACATTCTTATTGTGAATATTTGATAGTCTTAAAGCGTTAATCAACAGAAAGCGTAATAAATTGGTTATGACATGGTGACAAATAGAATCGTGATGCAGTGTGTAAATCACTTGTATAATATAAATGTCAATAACTTTTAGTACCTATGATAATAAAACCCATGGATCATGAAAATTGAACTGTAATTAAGGAAATATCTTGAATAAATACCAAAACGGTACTATTTTAGTAAAATTAAAAAGTATATTGCATTTAAAACTAAGTAAGGTCAACCGGGGCAATTGCGTCTAATCGAAATTATTTTAAATCTATTTAAAAACCTACCTCTCCTGCTATCGATACATTATAGTTTTTTATTCAAAGTAAACAAAACAAGATGGCAGGAGAGTGGGTTTTCAAATAGATTTAAAATAACTTCGATTAGACGCAATTGCCCCGGTTGACCTTTAAATTTTTTTGTCAGAAATAGCATAGTCATCAGTCATATCAGAATCTGTTACTAACTTACTTTTGTCTTCAACTTCTCTCACTTTTACAATTACCATAACTAACATTATAAAACCCACATTTTTAAAACATGCTGATTTCCTGTTTTAATTAAAGATTAGTAATTTAAAAAGTGTATTGCAATATTAGTTGATAACTTCTGATTTGTTCATTTAATTGCCTTGTTTTAAAAAATGCTTGTTGCTCAGTACCCAGCAACAAGCATTTTTGTTGAACCATATGGCTCTCATACCAAATATTAACATATTTAACAGTTTATTGATGCACATGAGCTTCGTCATAAACTAGATAGATTTAAATGGTTTCTATGAAATAACAATAATCATTTTGTTAGATTGAAGGGTACTGAATGATAAACATTATAATTTTATATTTATTAAGTCTAGGATCAGTGTCTGGCAAAGTATTTACCAATTAACAGTATACTGATTTCCATCTTCTCAATTATTGCTAGCTGTTAATGTCTAACTGCTACACTTCCCTACACTTTTCCTACCTTTCTCTGTCCAAAACCAAGGACCAATCTTTATTGAAGAAAACCAGCTCATCCTGCCATCTCAATCTGCTGTTTTTTTTTTTTTATATTATAAACTAGCGCTTGACCGCAATCCTGCCTGATGGTAGCTAGTGACGCAATCGTTGATGGTAAAGCGCACGAGTTTATTAAGAGCTATTCACTTAAAGACACTCAAATTAGTCCCACGGAACACCGCCGCTGGCAAACTATTCCAGTCCCTCGATGTACGCAGTATAAAGGAGGAGGCGAAACGCTTCGTCCGGATCGTAGTGGTGTAACAACGTGGTGGAAACCAGCCGTACGACGGGTCGTCCGCTGGTGGAACGGAGATGGGGAAATTAAATCATACCCATCGCACACTCCCTCAAATGCATCCTATGGAACACGAAAGGCTGGCTACTCTCCCTGTGCTCTAGGCTTTGGAGACCGACTCGAGTTAAATCAGGTCACCAATCAGCCTCTTTGCCTCTCTCCTCCGAATCCAGTAGCCAAGTGACACTTGGCAGCACCCAGCCAAATGTGGCTGCAGTACTCCACACAAACGACCTGTGCTTTGTATAACATTAGAAGCTGCCCAGGTGTGAACTACTGCCGGACCTTTGCGATAAGCCAAGTTTCTGGCAGCCACCTAGCCTTGGACCCAATGAACCGCCCAAAGTTAAGGTCCGGAAATCTCAACTCCCAAAAGCTGAATAATCACATAACATAATAGCAACACAACATGTTTTATTATGATAGTTTGTTAAGAAATAATCACGCCATGTATGATTCACCTAATCCGCCCATGAAGCGACCACCATGCCTTGTTTTCCCAAGACCTCCGAACATCGCTAATGAGAAATATCATACCGTGGGGTCCAACCTGTGATTCACCAATTGCGTTATATCATTCGAATTAATTTAGTTATAATGTTGACTTAAGAGCTTCACTTTTGTTCTAACATCGAACAGATTGTCGCATCTAAGAAATAATTAATTGTAGTTAATTACTAATTAAACACATAAGTAAATTCGTTTCGGTTTCATTCTGCATCCTCAACGGCAGCCCTATGTTATTAGTTCAGCAACATTGGCTTGCCACAACATTGTTCATAATATTTACATTTGGACACAATTACACTCTGCTAACATTGTTTTGTTATAATTGTTACAGATTAATTCAAGGGACACTAACGTGATATCACATCTCAGCAGCAAGCCCAGTGCTATGGGAGTGGCAGTCCTAGTGATCAAGACTATTGCATTTGACAAACTGTGCGCAAGCATATGGGAGTGTGGAGAATGCATGTGTTGAGTAAATTATTATCTCTATTATAAGTAATTAAAGTATTTTTTTGAAGTTATTTGTTTTATTGGACCGCTACATCTACCAGTTAAGCATTAGTAAGACAAGTTCTCATGAAAATTGTGCCTCTTGTAAACTTGTCTGTATTTATGCAAAATGGAACCACTCAATAAATTTTAATTTCTTCTTATTTTAAAGAATACTAATATATTCTACTGTGTATAGAATTCTGATAGGAAAAAGAACCACATCATTTTTACCTTGGAAGTGTTTAAAAGGAGATGGATGTATGTGGCTGACTTTATTCTTCAATAAGTTGTTGCATGAAGGAGGGATCCCACAAGAATGGTGCAATAGTTCACTAGCCATCTTTAAGAATAAAAGTGATGTACAGGACTGTAACAACTATCAAGGGATAAAGCTCATGTCACATAGTATG
This sequence comes from Sesamia nonagrioides, assembly GCA_017933935.1. Taxonomy (NCBI): domain Eukaryota; kingdom Metazoa; phylum Arthropoda; class Insecta; order Lepidoptera; family Noctuidae; genus Sesamia; species Sesamia nonagrioides. The sequence continues at coordinate 342,119 of JADWQK010001239.1, read as the reverse complement.
AAGGTATGGGAGAAAGTGATTGAGAAAAGATTGCGAGAGGAGAGTGAGATTACCCCAAACCAGTTTGGGTTTATGCCAGGTCGAGGAACAATGGACGCCACTTTTGCACTCCGCCAAGTGTGCGAGAAGTACAGACGTGCACACAAGAACTTGCACATGGTGTTCATTGATCTGGAGAAAGCGTATGATAGGGTACCTCGTGATGTGCTGTGGTGGGCCCTGAAAGAGAAAGGTTTCCCTGGGAAGTATGTAGAGTTAATTCGTACTATGTACAGTCGATCTCGTACCTACGTCCGGTCGGCTGTTGGCAATACCGACGAGTTCAGAGTGGCGATAGGCTTGCACCAGGGATCCGCTTTAAGTCCGTACCTCTTCCTGTTGATTATGGACGCTCGGACATCCAGGAGGAGGCACCCTGGTGCATGCTGTTCGCCGATGACATTGTTCTCGTCGGTGAAGATGGACCTGAGATCCAGAGCAGATTGGAGAAATGGCAACAGAAGCTGGAGAATGTTGGCTTGAAAATCAGCAGAACCAAAACCGAATATATGTTCTGCGATTTCGGCGATCTCTCCACTTCTGGAGCCATAGCGCTTGATGGCGCACTTCTCCCAATTTGCTCCGACTTTCGGTATCTCGGTTCACTCGTGCAAAGCGATGGCGAAATAGATCGGACGGTTAAGCATAGAATTGACACTGGGTGGATGAAATGGCGGCAGGTCACGGGAACAATCTGCGACTCCCGCATTCCCCTTAAACTTAAGGGGAAAATATACATATAAAACCATGATCCGACCTGCTGTCTTGTATGGATCAGAATGTTGGACTACGAAAGGGATGAATGAAAGGCAATTGCATGCAGCCGAGATGAGAATGCTAAGAGGGATGTGTGGTGTTACAAGAATGGATAGAATAAGAAATGAGTACATAAGAGGAAGTCTGAAAGTGGCACCGGTAGCTGAAAAGGTGTGTGGAAATCGGTTGTCATGGTACGGGCATGTGTTACGGAGAAATGAGGAGAATGTCGTGAGGAGAGTTTTAATTGTGAATGTATATGGCTATAAGAGTAGGGGAAGACCAAAGAAACGATGGATGGAATGTGTGAGGGATGATATGGCTAAGGAGGGGGTGACTGCCGAGATGGCTTCTGATAGGGATGTATGGAAGAAAAAGACATGTTGCGCTGACCCCAAATAAATTGGGATAAGGGCAGGAGAATGATGATCATTTTTACCTTGGAAGTAAGGTGGTTGGTTATTCAACTAATATTGCAATACACTTTTAATTCTTCTTCTTCTCTTCTTCTTCAGCCCATAGACGTCCACTGCTGGACAAAGGCCTCCCCCAAGGCTCTCCACGCTGACCGGTCTTGTGCTGCCCGCATCCATCGGCTTCCCGCGACCTTCACCAGGTCATCGGTCCACCTTGTTGGGGGCCTCCCTACGCTGCGTCTCCCAGTACGTAGCCGCCACTCCAGAACCTTACTGCCCCATCGGCCATCGGTTCTACGAGCAATGTGCCCTGCCCACTGCCACTTAAGTTTAGCGACTCGCAGAGCTATGTCAGTGACTTTGGTTCTTCTGCGGATCTCCTCATTTCTGATTCGATCACGCAGAGAAACTCCTAGCATAGCTCTTTCCATTGCCCTTTGTGTGACTCTGAGCCTTCGTATGAGGCCCATTGTGAGCGACCACGTTTCAGTTCCGTAAGTCATCACTGGCAACACACACTGGTCAAAGACTTTAATCTTGAGACACTGTGGTATCTTAGACGACGAGAAGATGTAGCGTAGCTTCCCGAACGCTGCCCAACCGAGCTGGATTCGCCGAGACACCTCTTTCTCGAAGTTGGACCTACCTAGTTGGACTGTTTGTCCCAGGTAAACATACTCGTCAACAACTTCGAGTGCAGAGCAACCAACTACAATTGGAGTGGGTGCGACATGAGAGTTCGACATGATCTTCGTCTTATCCATGTTCATTTTTAGACCCACTTGTTGGGAAGCTCTGCTGAGGTCATTGAGCATTTTGCCCAAGTCTTCCAGGGTCTCAGCCATGACCACGATATCATCTGCGAAACGGAGATTAGTGATGTACTCGCCGTTGATGTTGATGCCAAGTCCTTTCCAGTCCAGGAGCTTGAAGACATCTTCCAACGCAGCAGTGAACAATTTAGGAGATATGACATCTCCTTGTCTCACTCCACGCTGCAGTTGGATCGGTTTCGAGTCCTGATCCTGGAGACGGACTGACATGGTGGCGTTTTTGTACAAACACTTTATCACCTCAATGTATCGATGGTCAATTTGGCACCGCTGGAGAGACTGTAGCACCGCCCAAGTCTCAATCGAATCGAAGGCCTTCTCATAGTCCACAAACGCCAAGCATAGTGGTTTGTTATACTCCTCGGACTTCTGTATAACTTGCCGCAGCGTATGAATGTGGTCTATGGTGCTAAAGCCTTTTCGGAAGCCTGCTTGTTCGGGAGGCTGGAAGTCGTCGAACCTGCGAGCGAGACGATTCATGATGACCCTAGAAAACAGCTTGTAGACATGGCTCAGGAGGGATATCGGTCTGTAGTTTTTTAGGACGGTATTGTCACCTTTTTTGAAAAACAAAACAACCACGCTCCTGTGCCACGCCTTAGGCGTTTCGCCTTTAAGAATGACGGAATTAAATAGCTTCTGAAGCGTTTTAAGAACCGGTTTGCCACCCGCTTTCAGAAGCTCAGCCGTAATTCCATCATCTCCAGCCGCCTTATCGTTCTTGAGCTGTTTCAGGGCCATACCAATCTCGTACAGGCTGACGTCCGGGATATCGTCGGTGTAGTGTCGGGTTAGTCTGGCTCTAGGATCATTAGCCAGGCTTACAACAGGTGCGTGTGTTGATGTGTATAACTCTCCGTAGAATTTCTCCATCTCACCCAAAAGCTCGGGCTTGGAAGTGACGATCCTACCATCCCCAGTCTTCAGCTTCGCAAGTAGACTCTGTCCAACAGACAATTCTCGTGCGAACACTTTGGAGCCTTTGTTCCGCTCGATAGCCTCTTTAATACAATTTGTATTAAATTGGCGTATATCGCGAGTCAGAGACTTTGAGATTTGTCTGTTAAGGCATCTGATACGCGAAGCGTCATCAGATTTTAAGATCACCTCCCGTCTTTCTTCCATTAGCCGGCGGGTGGGACCGGAGATCTTCTTCTGTCCTTTTGAACGGAGGTTTGTAGAACTTAGACCCTTCCGTTTGGAGTTTTCACAAACCTGTTGTTGTAGTCGTCCACATCTACGCATTCACCGAGGCATTCGAAGCGGTTTTGTAGTTCGATCTGAAAGCTCTCGGGGTTTTGGAGTTGTGTTGACGCTGGACGGAGCGTAGATTTCATAAGTCGAGAGCGTTCGAGCCTAATGTTGAGGTTCAAGATGCCTCTAACAATACGGTGATCACTCCCGGTTTTAACCGCATGGATCACGGAGACATCGTTGAACACTTGCCTTCTCGTTGACATTATGAAGTTTATCTCGTTTTTGGTCTGAGCATCGGGGCTGAGCCAGGTCCACTTGCGGTGCAATGGTTTCTTGAAAAAAGAATTCATCGCAAAGAGTCCTTCCTTTTCCATGAAATCCATTAGCATCTGACCTCTGGGATTCCGATTTCCAACTCCAAATTGCCCCACTTTCGTCTCGTCCGCCTCTCGCATGCCCAGTTTTGCGTTAAAGTCCCCCATGACAACGGTGTAGTGGGTTTTGGAGGAATGTATGGCTCTACTGACGTCCTCATACATAGCCTCCACCTCATCGTCAGAGTGTTTAGACGTCGGGGCGTAGACCTGTATAACCTTTAACGAATATCGTTTTGTTATTCTGAGTACAAGGTACGCCACCCGAGTCGAAAAGCTCCCGACTTTAACAACGTTGTTCACGAGGGACTTGTGGACAATAAACCCGACGCCACCCTGGGACAGCTGGTCGCCTTCCCGGAAATAGAGCAGGTTGCCAGACTTCAGGATTATCGAGTCCTCTCCCTCTCTTCGGCCTTCAGATAACCCCACAATGTCCCAGCGCAACCGGCTCAGTTCTTCCTCCAGTTCGACAATCTTCTCATCGGTCCGTAGTGTGCGCGTGTTAAATGTTGCCAGGGCCAAAGGTCGTCGTTGGTGATGGTAGCCGGATCTCTGCCGGAGATTCTTAGTACCCCTTGCTCCGCCGTAACCAAGTCCGCTACCGTAGACTGGAATAGCGGAGCTGCCGGGGACTAGGGGCCTGGGCTGTATCGTGTGCATCATTGGGGGGGTTTGCCATAATCGCCACGCTTGGCAGGCGGGTTGGGGATCGCAGTGATTTAATATTACACAGGAGAAGCGCTGCTGCCCGCTTCCCTGGTGATTTCCCTTAGTCGCCTCTTACAACAGCCACGGGAGGATATGGGTTGGTACTATTCTAAGCCCGGCACCACACGGGGTCACACTTTTAATTAGCATTCTTTAAAAAAGAAGAAATTTCAATTTATCTAGTGGTTCCATTTTGCATAAATGTGAATACTTATGTATGAATAATTTTATTTCTATCATTAACATGGGAACCAGATAAATTTGAGTTAAGGCTTCAATTAAAAATGTTACCCCGAATAGATTTCTAACTTAAAATTTGTAAATTCAATAGACAGAATTCGCTTTATAATGCACATGCATAGAAATTATTTTTTACTGTGTGTGTACCAGTTTTAGCCTTTGGTATATAACAGGTTAATTTATATAGTGTGTTGTATTGGTGCATATAATTACATAATTGAATTCAACTATGTCAAGAACTTCATATAGAGGAAAAATCTTGGAGACTTAATGAAACAAAAACCACTAGTTCACACTAATAACTTTATTGCAGGTATGTTTGATCTAGCACATACAGATTCACATAATTCTTTGAATACATAAATAACGTGTATATTAATGACACATTGAGGATCCCGATTAGTGGTACTTGTAGTTCCTGTGGTGCTCTGAAAAACAGAAATGAATTACTTTAAAAACTCTTTCATTATGAAATATTAAGAATTTTTAAATTAAGATGATGTCTGTTTGTCTACTGTTCTCATTTACATTTATTTCTCAGATTTTTGAATTTGGAAATACTAATCTGACCTAATTTTGAAATAGAATTAGAGCAATTTAAAAAAAAAATGGTAGTACATAATAAAATATAATAATTTGAAAAAAAAATACTGAAATAATTTTGATGCTATTATATTATTGCAATCAAACATCGTATTGTTGTATCGTATTATATGTCTGCCCATTGCCATCCGTCAACTCAATGAATGTACGGACGACAGCAGGTCAAGCTACCTGAAACTGACAAATATTCCCAATCAACCTTGAGCCATAATGCTTTAGAGATAAAGTTGAAAATCTAATAATGAAATCTGACAGATAGTAGTAGCTTGGTGTGCTGTTGTCTGTACATAATATCAATGCTTGAAAGGCAATCATATCTTTTTTTTTTTTTTTTCTAACCGCCAGATTTTTCCGCGTTGTTTGGTGTATAACTCGAATTTCGAATTTATGTCGCTTAGATATGATTGCCTTTCAAGCTTCGATATGTTTAAGATGTTTTACAAGATATCACTAAAACTTATCTCTCAAAAACACTGTATTGAAGTTATCTGAGGAATATTATTAGCAGTAAGTCTCCTGAAATATAAAACAAAAAAATGTAATGTTTCCTTACTCATTTTGCCGTAGTTGATAACATAGAAGAAAGTCATGCTGCCTGCCAGCAGCTGGAAGAAGGGGGCAATGCCCACCTTCTTAGGCTGCATGTACTTGTGCTGCCACCTCCACCAGGCTATAATAATGACATTATTTATATTTAAATTATAGTCGTAGCTTTACACCATTTATTTTCCTAATCCTATTAATATTACAAATGCATGAGTTTGTAAGGATAAATGTATTGATAACATTCAATCATGAAAACTTAGGTCCGTATTCCAGAAGGAAACTCAAGCATTGATCTCTGCTTAAGCATTACTTAAAACTAGTTTCAACCAATCAAAAGGCTTGAAACGAGACATAAGTAGAGCTTGAGTTTGAGTGACGTTCTGTAATACGCACCTTACTCTTGCATACAAAAACTATTGAATGTATTTGGATGACATTTGACACAGAGTCTATAAACAGGATTAACATGTAGGATAGTTTTTATCCACAGGATCGTTACACAGTACAAGTCAACTGGTCAAACCACTGTGCAACTAGTAAATATTAATTTGCACTTTTTTCACTCAAACCTTATTACTCTCTCTCTCAATCTTATAACAAAATGCAAACACTTGAAATAAGAGTTGGTCAATGGTCATCTTTGAATTTGGGGATGATTATTCTTAGAAAATTTTTCAGGTAAGGTAGGTTTGGTAACAAATGCTGCTGTGTTATAAATCTAACGAATGTCTCTTTTGCTACTTTATAGTTTGTGTTATTACTTTATAAAGAAAATCCGCTAATTGAAATACCATCGAATGACAAATTTTCAATACTTAACTAACCTCAAATTTCTGCTTAAAAATACGTAATAGAAAAATTACCTCGGCTGAAAGCACCAGCGACGGCTTGAGGCGACTTATTCCTGCGTGCGAACCATGCACCGATCTCACTGATTTTTACCTGTCCAAAGGGAGTATCAGCTGAAAACGAGATTGAAAATTACATAATCAAAAATGGTAAACTGAAGGGCGATATGATATTGACGGAATTCACACTTACGCTTGCCATAATAACGGGCTGGGTCATATGGCCCATGGACCGATGGGTTGTATTCCTTAGGATAATCACCGAAACCCATGATTACGGGTATTTCGCCAAATTTTTATGGAATGAAATTGACTTCGGATTTCGGTTCAGTCAATCTGTCAAATTAAACTATGGTATGGTAAACCATAACCAACTCTGGTCATTTTTATCATTATCCAATCGATATTCAAAAGACTGAATTTATTTTAGAAATCATTCAAGTTTGCTACCATTACATATAAATGGCTATTATAAACTCAAAGAAATTAAATATAAAACAATTATTACCGTTGTAAAGTAAAAAATAAAAATATATAGTATCTGTGCATTTTCTCTATATATTTCCAAAATTTATAGTCTATGATACGGAGTTTTGGCGGGAATGTCAAGATGAGTGTCACGCTCATTTTTCATTGGACTTTTAAAATTATTTATAGTGTTGTTTACTAAATAAAAGCGCGTGATTTATGTAGTAAAAAGTGCATTCAGTGAATAATTTATAAAGAACAGTGAAATATTGTAGCATAGTGGCCACATCATGACCTCACCCAAACTTCCTCCTTCTCGGCCTCACGCGGGAAATGAAAGGAGATAGTTTAGTTTAAGTTAAGCTAGTATAAGTTAGGATAAATTATTATTGATATAAAACTCAAGAAAAAATATACTGAAGACTAGGCTGTATGGCGTACTATGCCTTTGCCTTTTCCGTTCAGAAGAACGGAAAGAATTGAGGGTTTTGGCGGGAATGTCAAGATGAGTGTCACGCTCATTTTTCATTGGACTTTTAAAATTATTTATAGTGTCGTTTACTAAATAAAAACGCGTGATTTATGTAGTAAAAAGTGCATTCAGTGAATAATTCAAAAAGAACAGTGAAATATTGCAGCATAGTGGCCTCATCATGTCTTTACGCTAAACCGCTCCTTATCGTCCAAACGCGTAAAACGAAAGGAGTTAGTTTAGGTTAAGTTATGCTAGGATAAGTTAGGATAAATTAGGATAAGTTAGGATAGATATTTAATGAAGAAAAAAAATTACTGAAGACTTGGCTGGATGGCGTACTATGCCTTTGCCTTTTCCTTTTGAAAGAAACGAACCAAAAAAAAAACTCTTTGAGTCTATGATTATTATACAGCAGATTTCATTCTTTGTGAGGTGTTCGCAATTTGTTTATTTCCTAAAGTTAGTCGCTGAATAAATAAGCAAAATGGTCTTGGAAAGTACTATGATTTGTGTGGATAACAGTGACTATATGAGAAATGGAGATTTCCTGCCAACAAGACTGCAGGCACAGCAAGATGCCGTAAACCTGGTATGTCACTCTAAAACACGGTCAAATCCTGAAAATAATGTGGGTTTATTGACGCTAGCTAATGTAGAGGTATTGGCCACGTTAACGAGTGATGTTGGGCGCATAATGTCCAAGTTACACCGTGTCCAGCCTAACGGTAATATCAATCTTCTGACTGGCATCAGAATCGCTCACTTAGCGTTAAAGCATCGTCAGGGCAAAAACCATAAAATGCGCATAGTTGTGTTCGTCGGCTCGCCAGTGGAACTCGATGAAAAAGAATTAGTCAAATTGGCTAAGAGGCTGAAGAAGGAGAAGGTAAACTGTGATGTAGTGTCGTTTGGCGAGGATGCAGACAATAATCCTCTTCTGACAACGTTCGTAAACACTTTGAATGGTAAAGAGAGCAACACGGGAGGCAGCCACTTAGTTTCTGTTCCAGCTGGTGGCTGTGTTGTCCTCTCTGAAGCTTTGATTTCTAGCCCATTAATTGGTGGTGATGGAGCAGGTCCATCTGGCTCAGGATTGTCTCCATTCGAATTTGGAGTAGATCCAAATGAAGACCCCGAGCTTGCACTTGCCCTGCGTGTGTCCATGGAGGAACAGAGACAACGCCAGGAAGAGGAATCGCGTCGCCAACAAACTACAACTGAAGGAGGAGAGCCAGGCAAGACTGGGGAACCACAAAACACTGGCATGGAGCGGGCTCTGGCGATGTCTCTAGGTCATGAAGCTATGGAACTGTCTGAGGAAGAGCAGATTGCTCTTGCTATGCAAATGAGTATGCAACAGGATGCTCCAGCTGCTGAAGAGAACATGGATGTGTCAGAGGAGTATGCTGAAGTCATGAATGACCCAGCATTCCTTCAAAGTGTACTGGAAAATCTTCCTGGGGTTGATCCTCAGAGTGAAGCTATTCGGAATGCTATGTCCACCATTAAAAAGGACAAGGATGAGAAGGATGACAAGGAACAAAAAGATAAGGATGGTAAAGGTTCAGGTTCCAGCTCTACATCTAATAAGTGAACACAGCATCATTTTTCAATTTTTTTTAATTGACTTATTTTGCTCGTAAACTTTAACATTAGACACCACATTGCAGTGTTACTCTACCAATATAAATTTATAAAATACAGAATGCTTATAATTTAACTTGTGTTTATTTCCATGTGATCCAATTCAGACCTTCAATTTTATCGAACCCTGAAAAAATAAAATGTTTGTTGTTATGATAATTACATTATGACAAGATTATGTATAGTGAAACATATTAAATAGCATGGATTTTTAAAATTGTCTTTGGAACTTACTTGAATCTTGAAAAAAAGCCGCACTCTGGAATTTCTGTTTACACTCTATCAACTTGTGTCTTCTCTTTTCCTCATTGAATTGCTTTATTTCATGTGTTACATTGTCTTCATTTTTGTCTAAAAGAAAGAAAAAATGTTTAGGTGTATAAAATAAATCATATGAAATAGTATAAGAGTGTTCTCTATTACCTTGTGTGTAATTGGACTGGATTCCTTTAGTTTTTAACATCCCTTATACTATAATCAGTCACTCTTGCAAATGAATAGGAATGCAGACCAATCACTAAAATAATAGATAATATTTGTATTACAAATGGAAGTATTCAAGAAATCAGAATTAGGCAAATTGGGAAAGCAAAAGTTCTTAACCACATTTAAATAAATGGAAATAAGATCAGTATCCAATTTACGAGAGATAAATTGTTAAATGAAACGACAGTCCTTACCTAGAAATGGATTAATCCATGGTATGCCCAAAAAATGAAAATACATAAAAATGAGGGGTTGGGCCACTTTGGTGCAGACAGCCCAGTTTATTGATCAAACTATTGAAATTAAATTAAATTGTATTGAATTGGTATACCGGCTTTAGTAACCGTTTTCGCGGTATCCTGGGAAATTTTGTTTAACAATAAATAAGAGCTCTTTATGTCTTCTAACTGGGGTTTGAAACTTCTATTGTTGTGGACAGGCGCTGAAAAATCGTAAAACATTTCAATAAAAGGCGTATTCAGCTATAAGCATTCATATAATATTAAATATCAATGACTATAAGCGACATCGCTATCGAGCTCGATAATGGTCATCATCAGCCTCTACTCGTCCACTGCTGGACATGGGCCTCTTCCATGGCACGCAAACAAGCTCGATTCTGAGCAGTTCTCCGCCAGCCACTACCAGCCACCTTTTTGATGTCGTCGCTCCATCTCTTGCCCAAGGGCGTCCCACGCTACGTTTGCCGAGACGCGGTCTCCACTCGCTTACCCCAACGGTTGTCGGCCCTGCGGTATATGTGACCAGCCCATTGCCACTTCAGCTTGCTAATCCTCTCGGCTATGTCGGTAACTGGTTCTCTGTCGGATCACCTCATTTCTGATGGGGTACAGAGGGGCAATTACATATTGTAACTACCTATACCTAATGCACTAGTACCTTCATTTTGACATTCAAGAACATTCATTGCGGTTTTTTAAATACCTGAGCAGGCAAATGTTTCGAACTTATAAAGCAATGGATGATAGTGTGTTGTGCAATTAAGATGCAGTTTTTTTTTTATAAATTGCATACTAGTGCCTGACCGCAAATCCGCCTAATAGTACACAGTGATGGAATCGTTGAGGGTAAAACGCGCTAGTTTATTCAGCCTATTCAGCAGGTATAAGTTATAGATCGCGCGATTGATATCGCGTATATATCTGAATAGGCCTATAAGTTATGTGCCTGTAAAATGGAATAAACTTTATGCTATACTTTTCCAAAAATATGAAAAGCAGATAGAGCAGTACTTTTAATTTAGGAATCATCTCTGGCTACATGTAAATAGTAAGTAGGTACAGTGAGCAACAAGTATACACTGTCCAATGTTTTCGGAGAGATTCATGCATTAAACCTACCAATCAACAAATATTATAACCGAATTGTTACAACTCAAACTAAACTGTCGGCCAGCCTATTATTTCTGCTACTATTTTAATTATTTTTAAAACCCTGTATCATATCAGTTTGCCGCCGCTTTAAATACATGTCACTAATACGTAGTTAGTTTTGAAGAGTTTCCCAAATCACGGTTAAATTTGAATACCGTTTTAATAGAAGTAGGTAGTTCTAAACCCCAACCTGGCGGTTGGATCGGTGGTGTGTATATATGTATAGTATCTTTAATTCTCTAAGTACAGCCGGAAGCCGAAAGATATTCCCATTTATAAAAATTAAGGGCCAATTTTCGAATTCTACCCTAAGTACAGACGACAGCACATCAAGCTACTACAGTCTATTAGATTTTTTTATTGAATTTTCAACTTTATCAGTAAAGCATTAAAAGCTCAAGGTTGATTCGGAATATTTGACAGTTTCGGGTAGCTTGACCTGCTGTCAAAGACTATTTATAACCACCCTGCTGTCGTCCGTACCTACTGGTACCATAAGGACCGTATTACAGAACCTTAGGTACTCCAGACTCGAGCAATACTTAAAAATAGTTTCAACCATTCCAAAAGGCTTCTTCAAACGAGATTAAAATAAAGCTTCAGTTTTGTGTGAGGTTCTGTCATACGGCCCTGAGACTTCCAAATTAACACGCATGATTGTATGGAGCCTAGGTACCTATACCATATTCTGATTTCTGAATAACACTATACTGCTGCTACGAATACGTACAGCTACACATAACTAGTATAAGCTAGCTTTTGATTGTACGAGAGCCTATACAAGACGAGGTCAGCTAAAACTGGAATGTAGCTTAATATGACGCCGTGTGTAGGTAGTCATATGAAATCCAGTCTTATTATGCTACTCTAGGAGCTAGCTGGGAAGACATATAAAATCAAGTCATCTCAACTCCAAACTTTGCATCAATATTTACCTACCCTATTATTATTATACTCTTTGACCAATAGGTTAATAATAGCAATACGTTTTTTCAATCTTAGTTGTAAGTAAGTTTAAGTATACTTACGGTTTGGTCTAGAGAAGGGGGGATGGGACGATGGTTCTTTATTTATCGACTGTTTAGATTTTTCCCCAAATAGGTGATCATCTTTGGTTGGTGATAGCAATTTCCTTTTTGCTTCTAAAAGAGAAAACATTTATATTGAAACTTTTATAAAAGGTTAACAGCAATTTGATATTGATAAAGACCTTTTGTCCGCAACCCACTCAAATATCTACCCTGACGAGGCTTGCCAGATTGACGGGGTAACACAGGGTTTGAACTAAAGCATTTTATTTGATGAAATCCAAGTCTGCCACGCTAAATCCGTGTACATCTTTGATCGAAGGGTCTGCGCGATGGACTCGGTTATTTTCAGGCAAGATGCCCCCTCAGCCTTCGCCCGTTCAGGGCTGCATTATCCACCTACTTCTATTAAGAACGGTATTCAAATGTAACCGTAATGTGGGAAACTCTTCAAAAGTTTGTACTTATTAGTGGCATTTATCTAAAGCGGCTGCAAACTAATATCATTTAAGGTTTTAAAAATAATTAAAATGAGTAGCAAAAATAATAGGTTGGTAGCTACAGTAAAATAGGAGCTTTAGTTTGAATTGTAACTTTGTTTAATTTGACAGTAATTTTTGGTGTGGTAACTGAATTTATTGTAAGACGACAATTTGACGATAGATAGAAGTAGAAAACAGCCACCTAATCGGCGAACACATTTTTGTCAAATGATTGCGACTAGTTGGGATCGTTTGGACCGAACGGACCAATGGGCGGTACAAACGATCCCAACTAGTCGCAATCATTTGACAAAAATGTGTTCGCCGATTAGGCGGCAGGCGTAGCTAAATAATTATACAATGAGGTAGTTTATAAAATTCATTAAAATGAGATGAAAATATAACCCAAATAATGTTTTATATTCCACTGTTAAATTTAGCCTCCGGTCACTATTTTTAGTAGGTACCTCACCTATTATTTTTAATACAGCACCTATTATTTTTAATGCCTCGCCTGTTATATCATTGGCCTAGTTTATCATATTTGCTATCTACTATAAAGAAGCAGCCAATTATTTAGTTTTAATAAATTCTTGCCTTTTACGATTATTTGGCATCGATCAAATATTTTTAGCACAATTATACAATATGTAAAGAAAACCCTGTCCGACCCATAAGGATAATAAAGGGTAGGTAGACACATGACCAAATAAAATTTGAAATTTTGCATAATCATCATAGTAACAATACTAATCAATTTTGAAACTATCTTTTTTCCCCGCGAATTTACGGTACCTTCCCCAAAATTTGGTGTTTTTAAAAAAATGACAACACCATTTTAGGCGGTATAATTGTCGGCTTTCCTGTTATTGTTTTGTTAGATTATTTATTTCTTTGGCGGCGTCGCGCGTGAGCTTTGTCGGCGACGTAAAAGAAATAACTAGTGATGCAATAATTTTTGCGCAATAACGTTTTTTTATCGCTATTAATCGAAACTTGTATCTGGTTGAATGATTTGTTAAAAACACAGATTACCCAATGGTAAAAGTACTTTTGTTTGTTTATCGATTAATTATAAGCCCCGCACGATGATATTGCGATTGGCGGCCATCTTGGTGACGTAGTCGAACTCGCACCGTCGGTACCGTTCGCAAGTTCAGTCCGCGCTTACCCACTTACGCACATCGAATATTTTTGTTAGCTTTTTGTTTTTGTTATCCTGTTTTATTGTTGTTCTTGAGTTTTGTTGTTTAGTTTTGTTAACTGTTACTCGTTAAAATGAGTAAAAAATTAATTAATAGTCGTGCTCGTGAAATTATAATTAAAGTGGACAATTATTTTGTTAAAGAGAAAGAGGATTGTAAGTTAGTTCTTGAAAGTATAAACCGTGCTTTAAAAAGTGCTTCGGACATTTTAATACCGAAGCAACTGCTTACAGTTATTAAAAATATTTTGCAAAATTCTATCAAAGTCACGGAGTGTGTGGCATGTGCCACACGCGTTGCAAAAAATACTGTGACGAAATTGAGACGAGAGCATGAGTCAGCAACAGCCAGTGGCAGCAAAATGAGAACTCCTACTAAAGGAAAAAGACAAAAGAAGAAATATTTCGACGGGTTTTCCTTAACAGCTTTAAGAAATATTATAGATTCAATGTGTACGGTGAGGAGAGAAATACCCACAATGCGCAAAATCTTGGCGGCTTCAAAAGTAGACCTTAATTATACTGGTAGTGAAACTACATTAAGAAAAATAATTAAATGTGATTTAGGCTACCAATTTAAAGGATGCTACAAAAAAGACTGGCCCTAATTCAAAGACCCCAAATTCAAGCGTGGAGGGCTAAATATTTACGACGTATGAAAGAAAATGACTCGCTTGGTAATAACAAAAGACCCGTTATTTATCTCGACGAAACGTGGATACATGCACACTAAACGGTAGAAAAATGTTGGCAAACAGCAACCGATGGAGTGAGACGGAACGACAGCCCCGGCCGCCGATGGATAATAGTTCACGCGGGAAGTTAAAGCGGTTTTGTTGACAATGCCCTTTTAATGTTTAAAGCAGACACCAAAACGGGGGATTACTATGATCAAATGAATGCTGAGTATTTCACCAAGTGGCTTACAGACAAAATAGTACCCAACATACCACGCAACTCCAAAATTGTGATGGACAACGCCCCTTATCACAATAGGGATGAGAATAAGCCACCAAGTATGAACAATAAAAAACAGTTGATTGTTGAGACTTTCCCAATGACAGTACAAAACCTGAACTGTATTTATTAATTAAACGGCACAGACCGCCGAAAAATTATAAAATTGACAATTTATTAGCTGGCAATGGCCATGAAGTCGTTAGATTGCCACCTTACAACTGCGACCTCAACCCCATTGAGTACATCTGGAATCTGGTAAAGATGAGGGTGTCAGAAAAGAATGTGGAGCAGTTGGAAAGTCGCATTGAAGCTCTGACGTTGGAGTCGTTGGCGTCAATAACTCCAGATGACTGGCGAAAGGAAGTCAATCATGTTAAACGGCTTGAAGAGGAATACCTATTGGAATAAAGATCGAATAATTGACGAGTTATTTGTCATAAATACGGCGACGACAGTGAATCGGAAACGACAGACACAGAAAGCAGTTATGATTCGGAAGACTATATACATTTTTTTACATATTATCCTGGTTTTATTTATAAGATGATAGATGTAGGTAGTAATTAAAACATGACTCATGACTGATTTCTACACAGTGGACTCTGGTTCAATTCCCGCTCGCAAATTAACAGAAATGTAGTTAGAAAAACATAGTATACATGTAAGAAAGATATACGAATAGGTAAGTATATTTTTCTTACGTCTACAAAAATTATTTCCTTGAAATTTTTAATAATGAAAGTTTATTTGTCAGAATATGGGTGAGTAAGTATACCTAAGTAAGAATGTTAAATGCAAAATTAATATTAATTTTATTATACATACACTCTTTATAAAGAGTGTAATAAAATTATAAAATACAAATAAACCCTTAACCCTAATATTAATTTTGCATTTAACATTCTTTTGCTAGCTGTCCTTTTGTGTGACAGATGACGTCACAACGCTGTTATTGTGACAAGGTTCCATCGCAATATCATCGTGCGGGGCTAGTACTAATAACATTATTATAACACAAGTATTAGTAAACAGAAACGAGAAGGACTTATGAAACACAATTTTAGTAAAATTTTACAAATATTTTAACGGTCAATATCATCGATTTTGAGACAGAAACTGAAATTAAAACTTTGGCATGATTTTCATTTACAGCAGTGCACCTAACTAATTTAAGTTTTGTAAAAGTTCTAAACAATTCCATGCGATGTTGAATCTAGAATGAGAATGAGAAACTACAATACTAAATCGATAACAAAAATAGACGAGTAAATTGTTTCCATCGAAAATCAATATTTTGATTACTTACACATTCCTATTTACTCAAAGGATGCCGCGAGGCCAGCCGCGTAGGTACAATTTTATAAAATAAAAATCATTTTTACTTTAAATTATCAGTTGCGCGTAAACATCGCTCTCGTTACCTATTTACCTATACCTACATGCATCAGGTCAACTGAGGTTATGAACTGTGCCTGTGTTGCCATGAAATTACCTATTTATTTTTTAGGGGGAATTTTTTTTTAAGTTTATCCAGGTTTTGTAGGCATTAGTAGAATCAGTTATCGATACCTAACAATACCTTCACGGGTCGGACAGGGTTTTCTTAACATATTGTATACAACATTATTTTTTGTTTGTGCGAAACCCGAAACACGTGTCCAGTATTTTTAAGTAAAGAATCTATGTACAAAACATTAAGATATCGTGAAAAACCACAAAGTTATGAGCTCGTTATCCTACTTGGTTATCCCGATAAAAATATGGTCCACGCTCAGTTTGTACGGGTAAGCCGGGTGCATTGACCTGTGGCGTCAGCTGAGCGCGGACATGCGCACGCGTAGGCTGCGTAGCGCACTCAGTAACCATACTGTAATGATTTCTAAATGTATTTGTGAAAAAATATAATATGGTGTATAAATGATTATACTCGATTCAGTTGCTTATTCTGAACAAACTATTCAGGTTTCGCACAAACAAAAAATAACTTAAAGTATACCTAATTGCTAAAAATATTTGATAATAATAATATTATTTTGTAACCAAATAACTAGTCGCCTCAAAAATTATAAGCCCTTATTAATTAGACAGTAATAAATAAGTATGACTAATTATTATTTAACGTTTTGTCTATTACCTACAGCGAATTTTGTGGTTGATAAAAATCAATTTAATTATTACCCGCAGCTGCAAATCGGTTCTGCATTGGCGATCGACCTCTATATGGAGATCGTGAGAGCGTTCTTGTTCGGTCTGAAAATACATCTAAGGCTTACGTAGTTGTAAGTAAGTAGGCACAGATTTATCCCCCCCCCCCCCCCCTCTCAGTCATTTGTGTCTATTTGCCCTACACACAACACTACAAATACCCTGACTGGCAATGAGTTTCAGTTTGTCAGTTCAACAACACTCATTGCGTTATTCACAGATTTCTTTATTGGATCTTCAACTTTATGGCTAAAGTTTTAAGACCCAAGGTTGATTGGTAATATTTGTCAGTTTCAGGTAGCTAGACCTGCTGTCGTCTGTACATGACTAAGCTAACACAAAAATCTTATAATAATAATAATTTATCAAGTGCCACAATCTGTATCAAGCGACATACAGTAAATAGAGTCGATTTTCAAAAACACAAATCTATTTCCTCTTTTCGAGTCAGTGGCCCCGACTCCCTTGTTCACAAACTAGATTAAGTTCAGTGGATCTTTTTCATTCTATTTCATTATCAAAAGGATAGAAGGCAAAATGTTAGTTTAGACCTGTCAAATTAGTCCGCTCCTGACGTAATTTGACGTATTTTTGGTCGCCATTTTTATAACCGCGTCTAAATTATATATAGAGTATCTTAATTTGACAGAATTAAACTAAAATGTTATCGTTGTCTATCCTTTTCTTAATGAAGTAAAAGAAATAGATGCATTTAACTTAAAATTTGTTTAGTTTGGGAACAAGAGAATCGGCGCCAATGTTGAACGTAACCATAGGCGGATCCAGGGGGGTGCAGGTGAGGCAACGGGGTAACTGATCCCCCCCCCCCCTCAGTCATCTGCGTCTATTTGCCCTACACACTACACTACAAATACCCTGACTGGCATTGAGTTTCATTTTGTCAGTTCAACAATACTCATTGCGTTATTCACGTTGTTGAGCAGATTCTTTTTTCAAACATATTATGTAGCAATGGGTTAGCATTGTGCTTCAAAATTATTCAAATTGATAGAAAAAGTGTATTACTCAATTAGGGTGCAGTCATGACAGGTTTTCGGTAAGGTAAAAATTTGTTCTACCTGCAGACCAATGTTTTATATCGGATGGATCGTGGTTATCTAGCTTCAATTTATACGTGGCAGGGCTCAAGGAATCTGGAACAAAGATTTATTAACAAGGTTAAAAAACATTTTCCAAAAAAATAGCAACCGACTTAAAAAAAAACATCAAGGGTCTATTCACACGTACCACAACCACACCACGTTGCAGCGACAAAATGTGGTCAAGCTGTGGTTACGTGTGAATAGTGTTGCAGCGGCTTTTTGCAGTTGCGTTGTGGTACCGACAAAATGTCGATGTAGTTGCGTTGTCTTTCATTCACTTTGTCACAACACTATTTTTATTTCATCCAAAACCGCCAAAGAAACAATAAACTTCAGTTGACTTCGGCTAATTAAAATTACGACTATAGGCGCAAGCTGTTGATGACGTCATGTCGTGGCGATGTGGCCGCGGTGCCGCCGCCGGTGGTGGCGTTGATGTGGTTGCGATGTAGTCTTATTACACAGGTGGTTGATAACAACGGCAAAATGTGGTACGTGTGAATTGTAATATATATTTATTTTGACCACGTGGCGTCGTTGTGGTGTGGTTGTGGTACGTGTGAATTGACACCTAAAAAGAAAATATAATTTTACTTTTGTCATGGCTCTATAAGTCGGTGGAGACGTGGAGAGCTAAGCAACAGAAACCTCGAGATACCATTTTTGTAAAAAGTTTTTATTTCATGCTCTTCAGTGTCTTAGTCGAAATTCGACAATAACTTTTTTCACCTCATAACGACAGTGGCAGCCAAAATGATGTTAGAATAAGTTCTCATCAATACGAAAAAATTCGCTACCTCAAAAACTACTGAACTGATTATGATGAAACTTGGAATAATCCCTAAGTTGAACAATACTTAGTACAACAACAAAAGAATTACTTAAACCGGACTTGTAGTTCCGAAAATATGCGCGCACAAATATAAAAACATACATACATACGTACATACAATTTTGAAATTTGGCAATTTGTTCAGGCGCTGATATAGACTACCGTATACGAAAATTGGGCAGTTCTGGAAATATTACATAAATACGGGTCGAATTGATAACCTCCTTTTATTGAAGTCGGTTAAAAACTGGGCAGTTCTGGCAATATTACATACATACAGGTCGAATTGATAACCTCCTTTTTTTTGAAGTCGGTTAAGAATGTATTCTGAGTTTGAATGCGCAAAGACACCGATGTATAAATGATAAGTATAATTATGACGGGTGATTGAAACGTACGGACGACAGCAGGTAAAGCAACCCGAAACTGTCAGATATTTTTTATTAGATAGACAGAGATAAAGTTGCAAATCTAATATAGAAATCTGACAGATTGTAGTAGCTAAATGTGCTGTCGTTTGTACATATATAATGGATCGCATTGCAATACCTCGGCGTTTTTCCATTGATTTTTGTCTAGGGGGACTTCGGCTATTAGACCTTCTGCCGTCTATAGATAAGGCGGACGGCCGCAATGCTGGAAATAGAATAAACATAATAACAGAACTACATAAAGAAAGTAGTAAGTAGATTCTACTTTTCTATTCTATAGACAAAATGGGTGATGGTGAGTTGTTCGCTATTCTGTTTCATTTCAATTTGCATGCTGCAATTATAGAGGTATGAGGAACGGGGTGTGGTTTCATAACCTCTAGTTAAAAAGAGAAGTTTTACAGACTAAAATAGTTAAAAAATAGAGTACCTAATAATATAATACAGACTAAATGATTAAGTGGAATGTTTAGGAACGATGCAAAATACAGCTGCAACAATAAGCGTTTTTCCACTGGCTGAAATCGGCAACTTTAGGCCGGGACTCCACCAAAGCAGAGAAGTTTTTCTACTCGAGGGACTCCATCTAGCGGAAATGTGTGCAGTGTGCTATATGCTGTGCAAGAAGTCATGTTGAGCCCGCGCAGGTCTCTGCGGGTTGCTGGTGGGCGAGAGGAGGGAGGGTGACATCGCACACTGCACTCCGCACTGCTGACATCTCTCGTCTCCCTTGCGCGACGTCCGCGCACAGCTTACATCTTCGCTAACATCACGCCATTCAAATATGACACATCTCCGCACAGCGTTCTCCACTGCAGCTGAGCGGATAGGTGTTTCAATACCATAATTCTTTTGGTTGTTTAAAAAACATCTCCTCTCTGCGACGTCACGTCTCCGCTTTAGTGGAGTCCCGGCCTTACTCTATGAATACTTATAAGCCCAGGTACGCACGGGTGTGTTTTTATTGAGATGATTTCCGAATGCGCTGGGGTATACAAAGCACACCTCAGTGCATGGTGATAGCCGAAAAACTAGTGCGCGATTAAACAATCGCACGTGCGTATCAGGCTAAAAGATAATGGAAAAGAGCACTCACATTTACTGCCGATGCTCGCTCTCAGGATGGGAATTTTAGTATCCATAAAGACATTGGGACTAGTATTCGACTCCCGTAACTTATTCCCGGATACACTGTACTTCGTAGCTGTCCAAAACAAAATGGCAAATACTATTATAGTGACAATCAAGATCCCTCCGCTACCCCCGTGTGGATAGATGTAGGTAGTGATGCGAGCCACGCGCCAAAATATTAAGTGTCCGAGTACGCTCGTAACAACATCAAATCTATTAATCCTTACTGAAATAGAACCATCGAAAGGTCGCTGTTAAACTATTTACTCAAATATTTTTGTTTTAATAACAAAAAAATTGCCATGTGGTAACTGTTGTGTAATTATAGAACAACATAATTTTTTTACAATATAATATACGTAGAAGAAACGCAGCTGTTGAGCAACTACAGTGCAATAGTTGGACAACTAAAGCGCAACAGTCACACAATATGTGGCGATTCGCAACATTCAGTAACAGGCGCGCAACAGTTACAAAACAGCACTGAAATCTGCCATTAAAATTGTACGGATATAATACTGGCAATCCACTTCGCGTATTTGTCAAAATATTCACGCTAGCCCGGTGTTACAAAACTTACCATATCCTCGTAAAGTAAGGTACATTTTGTATTGCGAAAATAACACGAATATTTACGCAAATGTACAAAGTGTAATGCCAGCACAAGCGACTTTAACGAAAGCTGTTACTCACGTATTTTGGTGCTGATCAACTTTGGTCGCTGAAGGGAGGCATTTTGGGAGGGAGTTTCTTTGTTTTCCGCTTGAAAAAACATTCAATTAATCAACAGAAATACGTGGTAGGTACTGTCAAATTTCTTTATACACTATATCAACGGCAGTTAGAAATATTTCCCGTTAAGAGAAAAAATGGATTTTAAGAACTCTTTCCATCGGTTTCGGTGCGGTTTTCTCTGTATGGGAAATAACTTCATTTGAAATGCACTTAACCTGGCATTAAAGGCAGCACTTAATGCGATGCCCATCCAAGTGCGCGCATTTTATAAGCGAACACTCAACAGGCACAGATTAAGAATCTAGTGATAAGGGATTAATAATCACTATTATGTACCTTTATATTTCTTGTTGGGAGATCTCGTGCCGCTACTGTTTCTTGGTACCACCTTTTCAGCGCCTTCTATAAAAATACG
The DNA here is from genome assembly GCA_017933935.1 of Sesamia nonagrioides. Taxonomy (NCBI): domain Eukaryota; kingdom Metazoa; phylum Arthropoda; class Insecta; order Lepidoptera; family Noctuidae; genus Sesamia; species Sesamia nonagrioides. The sequence goes on along the minus strand of JADWQK010001239.1, from coordinate 320,563 downwards.
AACTCTCTGAATGTTATAATAAATTATCTACTTAAATATCGTGGGATAATAATAGCTTAATAGCGTGGGAGTCGGATCGCACTTGGCCTGATCCGTCCCATCCAGATTGCCCCCTGCTACTCTCCCTTCAGCGCCACGCTAACGCGAGGTCCACTCTCTACAAATATACCACTTTGAGTGTAGTCTCTAGATTTATAAGTTCTATGCCCTGCCTGAGGCATTAATTTGTTTAGATATCCACAGCCACAGGACAGCTCCGTTAAGCAGGTTAACATGCGAGATGCTCTTTATAAAAGAAACCGCAATTGACCGGTTTTTTTAAACAGTGTCGGATTAATTGGTGATAACTTGTAATGAGTGCACAGTTCTCAATGTTATGTTGTTGTCAAATGACTCACTATAATTGACATACGGCTGGTCTCTCATGATAGTCAACCTTTTGTTGAGTGGCGTCACCAACGGCTTGCCGTATCCTTTGCATTCTGCGCTGTTAGAGACGCCAGAACCTGGAATGAACAGTTATATAGAGGACGATGCAAGGGAATTTAATGAGTTCCTAAAACCGGAATATTAAAGAAATGAATTGAAAATCGCGACACTGTCATTTTCTTTCCATGGCACGCCTATAATGAGCAAACAGGATAATCTATTATAATTTAGATTTGCCAGCAAAAGAAAAGAGGCTGCTGTCGAAACGATATTAAATAAATACTCACGACCCTTATCTCGAGGTTTAGTGTGTTTCAAGACATCCATCACTTTATCGGCAGTAGGCGGATGCTCTGGACACACACTGTTCACAGTCTTTGAACGTGCTATAAATGAAAATTTGGTCTTCAGTCAGAGCTCTGGTTGGAGATAATGCACTATGCAATTTACCGCGGGTGCTTCTTATATTTAAGTCTTCAAATTGCACCTTTTTAATAAAAATTGTGCCAGTTTTCTATCTAATACTTTCATAGTGTTACGGGCTAGGGGTACTTAAACGCCGGTTAAGGGTTACGAAGTTTATTGGCAACGAAGGTACAGTCGATTGTAGGCAATGACAAGTAGAACGTAGCTGATGTCGTACCGAAGTCCCCTCTTACGTCTACGAAGTCCGTGTTGTAAACACACAATAACGCTACAGATGTTTCTTCACGTAGTACTTACAGTTCTCGTTATAATTGTCGCAGTAGGTCTTCTTTTAGATCGCTTCTTAACTGTCGCTGTTTTCGTTTCGCTAGTCGAGTGTAGACTGACTCTGAGCCGGCGTCACGGCGCTTTATATAGTCCAGCTGATCGAACATTCCAGATTCCTCTAGACGTAATAATAATAGCACATAACTTCGAGGTCACTCGGAAGTACCTACGGTAATTCCCGGAAACGGGTTTCTAGAAATTTCGATGTCGACACTTTGTTGACAAAACTGTTGAGACCTGTACCATTCGATAGGCCGTCCTAAGTCTAGTAATGCGTTTTATTATTGTACCTGGAAAATGTCTAGATCTGGAAAAATAGGGCTTAAAAGTGACACACTGCTTGTCACGCGATATTGAACCTTATGCCATCGACATAAGGTCCATTCGTAACATTGCCCCCTTCTTAGTCATGCTCGTCCCGAGCATGATTTGATCCATAATAGCGAGCTAGGCGGTCAACGTGTACGACCTTCAGCTTCCCTCTAGGTCCTTTCTTAATCCGGTAGGTGACATCGTTTATTCTGGTTACTATCGTGTACGGACCCTCCCATTTGGCTTGGAACTTTGGACTCTTTCCTTTTCTTCTGATGGGGTTATGTAACCATACTAAAGTTCCCTCTTCAAATCCGGGCACGTTAGCTTTGCGGTCGTATCGGATCTTCATCTTCTCACTGGTTTTCAGACCATTCTCTCTCACTAGCTCATGTATTCCATCTAATTTACGCCGTAGGTCGGCCACATAGCCGACGGCTAGGTTAGGAGTATCGGGAGGTGTTCCGGTTAGTGCATCTATGGGTAGTCTAATTTCTCGGCCGAAGTTGACTTTCGCCGGTGTGCAATTTGTGCTATCATGTGTTGCAGAGCGGTATGACATTAAGAAGAGTGGAATGTATTGGTCCCAATCCCTCTGGTGTTCTTCCACTACTTTGGCCAAATGATTCTCCAACGTCTGATTGAATCTTTCGACCATTCCATCTGACTGTGGGTGATACGGTGTTGTACGAGTCTTATGTATCCCGAGTAGTTGGCAAACCTCTTGAAATAGTGAAGACTCGAAGTTTCTACCCTGGTCAGAGTGTAACTCCAAGGGAACGCCAAATCGACAGAACACCTCGTGAACTAGCTTTTTGGCGACTGTATGAGCTTCCTGGTTAGGTACTGCAAAAGCTTCTGGCCATTTGCTGAAATAGTCTTGCATGACGATGATATACCTATTCCCTTCTTCAGTAACAGGGAATGGCCCAGCTATATCGACAGCAACTCTTTCCCATGGTGCACCAACATTGTACACTTTCAGCCGACCTCTGACTCTCGTTTGCGGTCCCTTTACTGAGGAGCAAGCTACGCATTTTCTACACCAGTCCTCTACGTCTTCGCGGCAATGCACCCAGTAGAATCTTTTCCTCACCTTCTCCAGGGTTTTCTTTACTCCTAGATGTCCTCCGGATACTCCGTCGTGCACCTGTCTTAGCACTGACGCGACTTTATCGCAGGGGACAACTATCTGTAAGGTGACCTCCTGTCCACTGGGTGATTCCCATTTCCTCTTGAGAACTCCATTATCAATTATCAGGCTGTCCCACTGAGCCCAGTAACTTTTTACTGTTGGGCTAAGCGCTGATATTTCACTCCAAGCGGGCCTCTGGCCACGTTGTTTCCATTCGATTACTGTCTTCAAGTCACTATCTTCCCTTTGTGCGTCTTCCAATGATTGATTATCCCAGTCTTCGTCCAAAGCGTTCACCTGGATAATCCTTACGTTCTCTTTCTTTTCCTGTTTGGCACAATGTCGGCAAGACTCTTCGCAAGGTCGTCTAGACAAAGCATCAGCATTATTGTGTGACTTGCCTTTCCGATGTTCAGTGACAAAGTCAAATTCTTGCAGCTGCTCTATCCACCTTGCTACTTGTCCTTCTGGGTCTTTGAACTGGAGGAGCCACTGTAAGGCAGCGTGATCGGTACGAAGTGTAAACTGCCTCCCAATCAAATATTTCTTGAAGTGTTGTAAGGTCTTAACAACGGCTAGAAGTTCTCGGCGGGTAACACAATAATTTCTTTCTGGCTTGGAAAGGCATTTGCTGAAATATGCGATAACGACCTGCCTATCTCCTTGTGTTTGAGAGAGAACTCCTCCAATACCCACATTGCTGGCATCTGTGTCTACCAAAAATCGGCCTTCCCTACTAGGGTAACCTAGTACAGGAGCCTCACACAAGTGAGTTTTCAGTAGAGCAAATGCCTGTTCGCAGTCAGAGTTCCATTCAAATAGACACTTTTCCTCTGTTAAACGATGCAACGGTTTCGCTAACTCGGAGAAGTTCTTCACAAACCGACGGTAATATGCACACAGACCCAAGAAAGAGCGTACCTCAGTTTTATTACGAGGGGTAGGCCACTTCGACACGGCTTTTATTTTTTCAGGGTCTGTTCGAATTCCTTGCGCCGAAATAATGTGTCCCAAGTAACCAACTTCTTTCTGGAATAGTGTACACTTACTAGGACTGAGTTTTAAATTCGCTTCACGCAGTTTCTGGAACACTTTCTCCAAATTGCGTAGATGTTCTGCGAAGTTTCGTCCCATAATAATGATGTCATCCAAATAGACCAGGCATGCATCACCAAGCAACCCCACCAAGATGCGCTCCATTAGGCGCTCAAATGTAGCTGGAGCATTGCACAGTCCAAAAGGCATGACATTGAATTGCCAGAGACCGTTTCCAGGACCAGTGGTGAAAGCGGTCTTTTCTTTATCCTGCTGACAGATTTCCACTTGCCAATATCCACTTTTGAGGTCAACTGTGGAGAACCATTTCATGCCACTTAGCAAGTCCAAAGTGTCATCTATACGTGGCAGAGGATAACTATCCTTTTTCGTGGCATCGTTCAACATCCTGTAGTCAACGCAAAACCTTGTACTGCCATCCTTTTTCTTAACTAGGACAACTGGAGATGACCAAGGGCTGGTAGACGCTTCGATAATCCGATTTTTCTCCATATCTCTTAACATTTCCGACACTTCCTGTTCTCTTGCAAAGGGGATACGACGTGGTCTCTGTCTTATCGGCTGTGTATCGCCCGTATCTATATGGTGTTTGACGAGCCCGGTCCTTCCCACGTCACTGTCGGTCTTAGAGAAGATGTCATGGAAGTTATGCAACAGTTGCTTAACTTTGTGACTTTCGAACTTGTTTAAATTGCCCTTACAATTTTCGAGTAGTGTCGATACATGTTCCTGCCACTTCTTATCACGTTCCTTTTCGTGCGCCTTTGTTTTTCGCAATGATGCTACATGGTCGCACACACCCACGATGCAATTCTTTTCAAGAATTATTTCCTTGTTACTAACGTTGATAATGCGTACTTTTGGTTTATCGGAAATCATCATCAGTGTCCTTGCTGTTATCCAGTCTGGGTGATCTCCAGAATCTTCTATTAAAATGCAACGTTTATGGCATCCTATTGGTGATAATCTAATATCTACTAAGGTTTCTGATCTTGGTGGTAATATCGTTCTCCTTACACAGTACACTGACCCCTGTTTTCCACCTTGAAGAAATACTTCTTGTTCTGGAAAACTCAATACTCCTTTTGCTACATTAAGGACGCACTGCTGTTTCTTCAAAAAGTCTAGTCCTATTATGCAATCATCTGTAATATTCGCTACTAAAACAGGGTGCGTGAATGTCTTATCACCCATTTTCAAAGTCACGTTCGTTTCACCAAGGACGAGTACTGGTTGGCCAGTGGCGGTTTGTAATCGGCATTGTGAAGATCCTCTTTTCCATACTATGGTCCGAGGAAATAGCTCCGGTCGTGCAATGGTTCTTGATGCACCAGTATCCAATGTGAAACTGCAGGATTTACCATTCAGTTCTCCTTCTATAATGAGACTGTTTCCGTCACCCACTTGTGATACTGTTATAATGGGGCTACATGTCGACCAGCCAGTACTCGCCCCATAGCCCTGGCTGTTCCTAGTTTAAATCCTCGGCTTCCACCTGTGTCCCAGAAGTGCTTCTTCCCTTAGCCTTCCTGGGACAATTGATTCGAATATGCCCTTTTTCACCGCACTCATAGCATGTTGGCCCTTGTCGGGGTTTCATTTGTGCGGTTACCTCACGAATACGGTGGTGTGGTCGGCCGTCTTGGCGTACTGCTTCCACCTCCAGAGCGTGTGTCAAGGCTGCCTTCAGAGTCTGATGGTGCCCCAGACGAACCGCAGCCCTGACTTCCGCATCTCGAATTCCATCAGTAAAAGCTTGCACCGTACTAGCATCAATTACTCCCGGCGTTGAAGCATACGCCCTCCGAACAATACGTTCTATTTCCGATGCCCATTGTTGCAAACCCTCACTGCTTTTCTGTGTGCGGTCGCGGAGTTGAGCCCTGTAGACATGTTCCAGGTGTTTCTCTCCATATCTAGACTCCAACGCTTCTAACAGACAGGCTAGGGTATTGCAGTCGCCGGAAATATTTTCGAGGATTTGTACCGCCTCACCACGCAGAGCAAGCGTAAGGGCGGTTACAGCTTGATCGTCATCCCAATTGTTGCCTTTTGCGACCTTTTCAAATTGAAGACGGAAGGCCACCCATGATGTTGTTCCGTCAAAATGAGGTACCTTGAAGGTCGGCAAAGCACTGGGTACAGGTACCACACCTTTAATACCTCCTTTCTGCACCGTTTTATGGAGAAACTGTATTTCTTTCTCACACTCCATGATGGTATTGTCTAGTTTCTCCATACGCGCATCTTGTTTGTCTATACGCATGTCTTGCTGGTCCATACGGGCATCTTGTTGTGCTGTTTTTATTTTAAGCTCATTAACCTCTTCTTTGGTTTCTTTCCACTGTTTATTTAGTTCTAATACTAGTTGCTGGGATTTTGCCTGGGATTCATCTATTTTTGCTTGGGTTTCCACCTGGGATTGTTTTATTTGAGCCTGGGTTTTTTCTATTTTTGCTTGGGTTTCCACCTGGGATTGTTTTATTTGAGCCTGGGTTTTTGCCTGGGATTGTTCTATACTCAGCTTTATTTGCGCCGTCAAGTGAGCCAGTAACGCCGAAAAATCGGGTCCGCTGGCTCCGGCAGTGGTGGTGGTAGTAGGCGCACTCACATTCGTCGGTGTTACGACGGCCGCATCTTCTACGGGTGCAGGGACACCAAGTGATACTTCCTCTTGACGCGCCAAATCCATCGCTGCTTGTCGTCGCGTGCGTACTCTTTCGTCTTCCCTTGGCGTGACCGGCATGCCGCTTCTGACACCAATTGTTACGGGCTAGGGGTACTTAAACGCCGGTTAAGGGTTACGAAGTTTATTGGCAACGAAGGTACAGTCGATTGTAGGCAATGACAAGTAGAACGTAGCTGATGTCGTACCGAAGTCCCCTCTTACGTCTACGAAGTCCGTGTTGTAAACACACAATAACGCTACAGATGTTTCTTCACGTAGTACTTACAGTTCTCGTTATAATTGTCGCAGTAGGTCTTCTTTAAGATCGCTTCTTAACTGTCGCTGTTATCGTATCGCTAGTCGAGTGTAGACTGACTCTGAGCCGGCGCCACGGCGCTTTATATAGTCCAGCTGATCGAACATTCCAGATTCCTCTAGACGTAATAATAATAGCACATAACTTCGAGGTCACTTGGAAGTACCTACGGTAATTCCCGGAAATGGGTTTCTAGAAATTTCGATGTCGACACTTTGTTGACAAAACTGTTGAGACCTGTACCATTCGATAGGCCGTCCTAAGTCTAGTAATGCGTTTTATTATTGTACCTGGAAAATGTCTAGATCTGGAAAAATAGGGCTTAAAAGTGACACACTGCTTGTCACGCGATATTGAACCTTATGCCATCGACATAAGGTCCATTCGTAACAATAGGTAGGAAAATTTATCATAAAAATAATCGGCCGACTGTTGCGCTACAGTTCAGTGTGCTCAGCCTGCGATGCTTACTTTTCTTTTTTGGTAATATATTTATAACATTAGTACGGGATATATTGGCCGTATACTCACTATCTACACACACATGTTCCGAAGAGCAGTTACTAAGCGCCCTGGCGAAGGTAGAGACTTCGCTTGTGGAGCGAGCTGTAAACAATATCTATTGTCAGGATCAGCCCCCTAATCGGCGAACACATTTTTGTCAGATGATTGCGACTAGTTGAGATCGTTCGGACCGCCCATTGGTCCGTTCGGTCCAAACGAACCCAACTAGTCGCAATCATTTGACAAAAATGTGTTCGCCGATTAGGGGACAGATACTCTTAAAGGTTTACTAAAAGGGGTACTTCAAAATCGAAAGTGAAGTTTCAACAAAAATGAGTTAGAGCTGTTATGCTATTATATAAATCCAAACGGGCGATAAAGGAAATGCCTCGCAACAACTGCTTCGCTGAATATAAGCGAGCATTATTTTTCTGTTTACTTGGCATGTGAACTGCAAATCGCATGCCAAGTTAACTTCAGTTTGAAAAGCTGTTAAAAGGCATACCTACTGGGTAAAACCCAATTCCAGATACGACATTGAACCGTAATTAATTGTAGTAGTTACAAGTGCGAGCATCAGTCCAGTGTTCGATGGAATCCATTACCGACTCCCCAAATTGAACAAACTAATGTAGAAATTTCATTAGAAAACCCTCAGGTCCTGGATCAGCCGCCAGCCGGCTGCTGGCAATAAACTTGCCCCTTATGAGAACGCACTGACTTTCAAACATTTTTGAAGAATATTGTGTATATATATTTTTACATGTAATGCATGCATGGGGTCTAGTTAAAAATAAATTACAATGAGTTATTTACGTATTGCAGCGCTTGTTTCCATAGGTTTTTCTTTCTGCAAAGCCGCCTCCTGCTTCCCCTTCATAGGATGCTCCATAGACCGCTCTTTACTTTGGTCCTTATTACGCTCCTTGCTTTGCTGCCCTACACATGCATCCTTATCTTAATATTATGCCTATGTTATAAATGCGAAAGTAAATTTATTTGTTACGCTTTCATGCTAATACAGCTGAAAGGATTTCGATAAAATTAAGCACGATCATGACGCGTTGAATCCTATAGGCTTTTTATCCTGGGTCGCAAACGAAGTATCATTTTAAAGCATAATGCATGTCCTTGCTTCTTAAGTTCGACAAATTTGTTTTGTCAACAACGCAATGAATGATGTTGAATTGTAAAATTGAAACCCATTGCTATTCTATTGATGATATCTATTGATCGCAATGCAAGTGCATGCACGGCGGCAAAAATGTAGCCAGTTGCTGCTCGACCGACAATTTAACAAAAAAAGTAGCGTTGTAGAATTTCCACAAATCCGTCCTTAATAAGATTTTTTAGATTTACTTACGAGATACGTTCCGTGGAGTTGTGCTCCTCGGGGTAGCATTTCGAGGGGTAGTTTTTCTTGAGACAGGCGAGCCAGACTCGGATGCGGAGTTACTCCTACTACTAACGCTTCGCGGATTTCGCATAGCGCCCATAATCGGAATACCCTTGTTCTCTTGTCGGAGCTCTAACAACACGAATATATTATGCAGATATTGTATGCGGTAAAATACCTCTTCTAGGCTTTAACGATGGGTATTTAGGTATTCTGCATAAAATGTTTTTATTTTATAGGATATGAATAAGAAAAAAGGTAATAAAAGTAATTTGTTTGTTACCGAAGACCATTATGTGCCCCCTTATGAATTTTGGGGGAAATGCGCGAAGTTTAATGATTTATTAATAAATGTAATATGTAACAGATTACTACTGAGCAACAGTAGCACGACTAATCAGGCGACAACTATTGGACGTCAGAAAGTCGGCCAACTAACGCGTAAATGTTGTTGCGTATGTGGAATTTCTCATCAGATCTTTTCCATAGAAAACGACCAATTGGAATCGTGCATCTAGCTCAAATGGGTTTCGCGGTACATAGGGCTTAGGCAATTACTTCGTAATCAGCCTATAATGTTCCCACTCCTGGAACACCGGCCTCCTCTCGGTGAGAGGAAGTGGGCCGTAATCTACCACGCTGGCCCTATGCGGGATGGTAGATGTCACATGTCTTCAAAGCTTTTTCCTCTAGGACATGCCGGTTTCCTCCCCATGTTTTCCTTCACCGTTTTAAGAGGAGTGCTGATGGAATAATTTAAACCAAGTAAAGCGCCTGGTGGGGTTCAAATCTACGACCTACAACTTGTAAGTGCTGCTCAAATGGGTTTACGTAAAATAAAATATAATTTATATTGTGTATAACTTACTTGAAGCATTGCTTTCTCTATAGCGCGGCCGCTTCGGTGGTGTGGCTACGTTGGAGTCGGTGCCGGGACACGCGATAGCTCGCCGGTAAGGTTTCAGCGAGTGTTTGGACTCTAAAATTAATTATTATTTTTTGAAATTTTAGGAAAACTCTTCCACGAGTCAAGGGAATCAGTCTGTAAGACTGCAATGTTCTTTCTGGTGGGACATAAGCCTCTTCATTGTAAGAGGTAGTGTGCCATAAGCGTCATGCAGGCCCAGTGCGGGTTGCTGAGGAGACATCAGCACCAAAAGTCATTTTTTTAAATGAAGCTGAGAATCAGCACTTTTTGAAGTTTAATATTACAAAAGGCAGTCCCCCCAAAACGCCCGCTCTTCGCCAATTAATATTACTTTCGCTGGGAAGAAGAAGAAGAAGTGATGGAACAAATTCCCCAGCAGCACAGCAGCACAGCTGTCTGTTCATTTAAAAGACACATGACTTTATACAATACCTACTATGTATAGTAATTAACACAAGAAAACACAGAATATTGAATGAAATTATTTCCAATATGACAGCTAGCGACGCTAGTAATTAACACAAGAAAACACAGAATATTGAATGAAATTATTTCCAATATGACAGCTAGCGACGCTAGTAATTAACACAAGAAAACACAGAATATTGAATGAAATTATTTCCAATATGACAGCTAGCGACGCTAGTAATTAACACAAGAAAACACAGAATATTGAATGAAATTATTTCCAATATGACAGCTAGCGACGCTAGTAATTAACACAAGAAAACACAGAATATTGAATGAAATTATTTCCAATATGACAGCTAGCGACGCTAGTAATTAACACAAGAAAACAGAATATTGAATGAAATTATTTCCAATATGACAGCTAGCGACGCTAGTAATTAACACAAGAAAACACAGAATATTGAATGAAATTATTTCCAATATGACAGCTAGCGACGCTAGTAATTAACACAAGAAAACAGAATATTGAATGAAATTATTTCCAATATGACAGCTAGCGACGCTAAAATACCAGCAAAGCAAAATCAAATAAAGGAAAAAAATATCATTACGAGTTTCATATATTGTAATGTAAATACATATGTGGCTGTGTGAGTTTAATAGATACTTATTGTAATGTAAATTGTGAGCAGCGTGTATCTATCACTCACAATACCTTATAACTTAATTTTAAATTACCTATGTGTACATAAACTTATTATAATAATGTAGGTACGGGCGACAGCAGGTCGAGCTGCCCGAAACTGCCAAATATTCCCAAATAACCTTGACCCTTAATGCTTTGGAGAGGAAATTGAAAATCTAATAAAGAAATCTGACAGATTGTAGTAGCTTGGTGTGCTGTCATCTGTACAATCAGCAACTAAAGTTGATTAGCACTTATATATCTGCCAAATTCGATAAAGAATAGAGGTAAACAAACCGTTGCTAGGCAACGAGTAGTTTACGCCTAAAAGACAGATGATATGGAGCTTGGCGAGAATATAGTTAGTTAGTTTTTAGTTTTATTAGTTTTCGAAATATTAATTGCAGAGTTATTTTTTATTACAATCGAAACAGAAGTGACGTTTAATTAAAGAACAGCTCACTTTTTCCTTTAATTCTTAGCTTCTATTATAAAATGTCCAAAAGCATATTATCGAAGAATTTCGTGTTCGGAATTCAACTTGTACCTACAGACAACAGCATATCAAGCTACTACAATCTGTCATATTTCTTTGTTAAACTTTCAACTTTATCGCTAAAGCAAGTTAAGTTTATCGTTAAGGCAAGATTGATTGAGAATATTTGACAGTTTAGGGTAGCTTGACCTGCTGTCGTCTGTACATAAACCTAATAACGCAAACACGCATCAAATCTCACCTTTTTTTTAAATTATAAATCAGTGCTTGACTGCAATCCTGCCTCATAGCAGGTACGCCATCAGAAACGAGAAACCGTGGCCCTGGCCGTCGCACAGGCAAGTGAAGAAACACCGGTGGGTTTTAGTCAGTAAAAGTCTGACACGCCCTTCCGCTCCGCCCAAAGCGGGAGAAGTCATTTGATGATTTCCCATCTCAACAAAAAAAAAGAACCCCATCAGGCAGGATTGACAGGGTGAGCAGAGGTGGCCGCTGGGCCACCACTGCTCACCACTTCTTCCTTTTAAACAACCATATCCTCACCAACTTCCTTTAATAATTCATATTACGTCAACATGTGTTCCTAAAGTACTTCATATATTTTTCTCACTACCTGTTTAATAAGATAACGTTTTGCAACTATGTATTCCTCTACTAAAATAAATAAATATACTTGTAAATACTATTATGCCTTTATTCATAAACGTTGCTTAAAGTTAACTAGTGATTAGCTACTGTTTAACCATACATTTTTGACGTTTTAAAGTTGAGGGTTAAACAGTCGCTAATCACTAGTAAACTAGCAACTTTTACAAATAAAGGGGTTAGAAGGCAAAAGAACTGCTCAACTCTTACTCAATATGAGGGTAGAGGGTGACATTAATGAAACCAAGATTACATGACATTATTTATTATTAATAATAATAATATAATAGTAAAAACATAACTATACATGTGAACTAATGTACTTTATACAAATCTAATGCATTCTATGCGAACTTATTACAGTCTAACATTAGTCAAGGAACAAGGCACCCTGTGACAAACATGACTTCGATTGACATTTTCTTTACACATGGGCTACGGACAAGACAATGTCAAAAAAGAAGTTTTGTCACAGCAACACATTGTATTTCATAATGACGCAAGAAATAAACAAATTCGAACCTTATATTAAAGAAATAAGGTCATAAAATGTAAAATTCAACAACAATGCCTTGAAATTGGCACGTCTCCAGTTTTCAATGACTCAATTCTGACGTTTGTATACAAAATATTCCTCTACATACATATATGTAGCTAACAATCTGTAAAATCTAGAATATTACTATAACAGTAAAACCTCGATAAATATGCAACATGAGATTAAAATTTAAAACACTAAATACCTATATGTTTAAACTGGAGACGATCTAGAAACGTCGGTAAAAAGGAAAATAGAAAAAGAAAATTACAATGCCTACAGTACGTTTGCTCTGAAGTTCGTACAGAAGACTGCGCACTAGACAAGAGGGGAGTGTGAGTGGGATAACACGTGCGGCGTATCTTATTTCGAACTTTTGAGGTTAAGTCAAAGTTCTTAATACAAAAGTGACAACTTAGTACTGAACTTGTATTTTTCTACAATATGTAAAGAAAACACTGCCCGATCTGTAAAGTTTTTGTTAGATTAGCTAGGGAAGCTAATCTAAGCTGAAGCTTTATAATAAATATTCCTAGCTAGCATCATCTGTGCGTGTATTTGAACTATCCTGCTCCATACAATCTTTACTATCATCAGTTATCACACATTCCGTACTAAACTTACGTGCGTGTACTGGGGAAACTTTTTCACTACTTTTCAAGGACCCTTTACTCTTACTTAAGCCGGGCAAGTTACTCTCCTCTCGGGAACCCACATTTGGTTTGTTATTTTCGTTGCTAAGGTTACGGGAGCGTTTGGGCACTTCATCAGATTCGCTCGAGGCGCTACTATCGTTACGGGATCGTTTACCAGGCGGAATGCTGGGTGTAGACGCGCGTCGTTCACGGACGCGCTGTCTATGAGCCGCCTTTAGTTCCAACTCGACGCAATGCTCTGCGAACATCAGTTGTAGCGGTGCGTACATATGGGGTAGAAGTTCTAGGTCGCTCATTGTGATCTGTGGACAAGTTTTGATAGTTAGTTTTGCACAAGCTTTACAAAACATGGATACTGCGGATATTTTCTTAACATCCTACTCGGTTTGTATACAAGCCGAATCAAGCGGGCCGATATAATAGTCCTTCAAAATGCATTTCCACGTGGAACTAGCAAAGTATTTGGAAAACTTTGTACAAGCGACACGAAGAACAAGGCCGTATTGTAGCTATGGCGATCAATCTCGACATAAACTGAGCTTCAGTATGGGAGAATAGAATAGAATATTGTTTAATATGTACATTAATTAAATTACAGAACATAAATATGAAAATTCTAGTATATTGTAGTGCACAAGTACGCACGCACTACCCGCACACCCATCGTCCTATGGGACGGCAATCCGACGCGGCTGGAGAGATCAGGTTTAGGACACACCATGGAACTTGTTCCAAATTCTGAGCTGTTTTTTTTTTAATAATTATAAACTAGTGCTTGACTGCAATCCCGCCTGATGGTAAGCAGTGTAGCAATCGTTGATGGTAAAGCGCACTAGTTTATTAAGCCTATTCACTTAAAAAACTAAGGAATAGGAAGGATGACGGCAGTTGAGCGAGGTGATGCAATGTTAAACCCAACAACACGATCAACGATGCTGCGCCAGAGGGAGATTAATCTGGAGACCCCCCACGATCAAACTCCGAACATAATAACATTTGGCGCATCGTACCCGGCACACATCGCAATACAACTGCTCAGACCCGTCCTCCGTACGACTTCACCAGACATCATGCCGGAACACGACGAATCGCTTGGCGGCAAGACTTTGTCTGGTGGGTGGTAACTTCTGCCGGCAGCCGATGTTATGGCCTACCACCGAGAACCGTGTTCCTATGAAATTCCTAATAGAAAAGAAAAAGTCACCAATGTCAAGCCATGAAATTCCTAATAGAAAAGAAAAAGTCACCAATGTCAAGCCTGTGACTCTAATCCAGGATCTCGGCCACACATGAAGCCTATCTCCAAATATAAAACAAAAAACATAATAAGACCAAGCCCCCTAGTGTCACTTTTCCGATATATTAACCTTTGGTCCCATTATGTTCCTATATATCAACGTTTGGTCCATTATGCTCCGATATATGAACGTTTGGTCCCATTATGTTCCAATATATTATAGTTTGGTCCCATTATGTTCCGATATATTAACGTTTGGTCCCATTATGTTCCGATATAATAAAGTCCCCAATAAGCCAAAATCCATAAAAAATCTTTAATCATCATTGCCTTTCTTCAACGAGTGTTGCCATACCTGCATGTTATCGAAGGCGATGCCGACGTTATGGTTGTCGTGGAGGATGTGCGAGTTGAGTCGCGGCAGACGCGCGTATCTCTGACTGAAATGCGTCAACACTGTGTAGCGAGCGTTCATCTGTCGCCCGATGTCGATCGCCTGTGTTGTTGTCGAGTGCATCTTTGTACGAGCTTCGTCCGCCAGCTCATCTTCCATGGTCGCTTCGTGGATCAGCAAAGTGGAGTTTTTGCCTGAAACATTATTTGGTTATACGTTTTTTTTCATTACACGAAACCTAGATTTTTTTTTCAGAATAAGCAACTGTGAATCGATTCCAATCATTTTTATACCATGTTATATTTTTCCCAAATACATTTAGAAATTGTTGCAGTGTGGATAACGAGCACGCGCACGCAGTTTACGATAGATCATAGTAATTGCGCGCGGCCAATAGCTGACGCCAAAGGTCAACGCACCGCGCTCGCCCGTCCGAGCGGAGCTTTGACCATATTTTTGTTGGGACAACCAAGTAGAATAGCAAACTCATAACTTTGTGGTTTTTCATGATATCTTTTTGAAATATTGTACATAGATTCTTTACTTCAAAATACTGGACACGTGTTTCGGGTTTAGCATAAACAAAAAATAATTTTGTATACATACATAGGATATTACAAAACAAGGATTTTGTTTAGACCAGATTTAAACCACCTAAATAGTTATTGAATTATGAACCCAACCATTCTAGAAATGCAGACCTTTATATAAAACTAACAGCTTAGGTCCATATTCCAGAAAGAAACTCAAACGTTGATCTCTGTTTAAGCATTATTTAAAACTAGTTGCAACCAATCAAAAGGCTTCAAACGAGACTTAAGTAGAGCTTGAGTTTTTAGTGACGTTCTGTAATACGGAATTACGGACCTTAGTTTGGTACTAAGTTGTCACTTTAGTATTAAGAATCTTTTATTAAGAGCATATTGCATTAAGAGCTTTTACTACGCACAACTGGCAACATCTCATTTTAGTGTCATATTTCGTGGTTTTCAATTTGTATTGTTAAAATGGAGCTAATTATAAAAATGTGTCTACTAACTTAAGTAACCGTAATATTTACAGTTATTTAACTATGAAAATATCATCATCATTATCAATCTTTTTATCGTCCTACTGGCTGGGCACAGGTCTCCTCTCATACAGAGAAGGATTGAGCGTAATCATCACGCTTGCTCAATGCGGGTTGGCGATTTCAGACTTAAAGTCCAGGTTTCCTCAAGATGTTTTCCTTCACCTTCAGTCATTGGTGTCCAAGATATACTTAGAAAGTACATATAACTTTAGAAAAGTTACATTGGTACTTGCCTGACCTGGAATGCAATCTTCTAATGCATTGCAATGATTTATTACCTTTTACACACTTTTCAAGTAGTACAGCACCTGATGGAGTTTGAATATGAGAACAGGCGATGGCCTAGCGGTATCGGCGGAGACTTAAAAGTTGTGGGTCATAGGTTCCTAATGGAGTTCAAAATAACTCAAGAGGGTTGAGGGTTCAGCTCAGGGTCCGCCGAAAGTTCAATCTTGCTGCATATGTAGTTAAGTTATTGCGTGGCGTAGCACATAACCCAGGAGGGCTACGTCAGTTAGAGCTTCAAGTGCCGGACTGGTACGTGTGGAGACGGCGACGCCCGTAACTGCTAAAAGTGCCTGTGGCCAGAACCAACCTACTGGCGAAAGCACCCCTCACCCGTGCAATCCGTATGGTGAACGAAGTCCATGATAGACTGGACATATTCTCGTGTTCTTTGAGTGAACTCGCAAGAGTTTTATTAAATATTGTTAGTTATATTTAAGAATTAGTGTATGTATATTAAAGTATTAGTGGATAACTGCACTGTCGCATTAGGGTAACACCTGTAAGGACAGCTGTAAACTGATAAATAAATAAATAAGTAAACTTACCAATTGTAACGAGCTCCTCACAAGGCAACGTGTCCCCGGAGTACGTCAGTTTGTATCCATTATCCACTTCGATGGACACTCCGAAGGCGTTCGGACAGTGGGGCACGAGACAGGTGGTTACTGCCTGTACACCGATGGCGGCTAGGACTGCTGACGTCACGTCCGAGTGTTGTGGGTGGCCGTGCAACTGTAATAAACAAAATATTATTGGTTAAAAGTAGTGATGTAAAATGAAAAAAAAAAAAATGCATATACATATACGGTCGAATTGAGTAACCTCCTCCTTTTTGAAGTCGGTTAAAAAATAATTTGTTTTTCTTTTTCACTTTCTTGAAAAAAAAAAAAACATGAAAAAAAACCTTAGAGTCGTTGTTTTTTTTTCTAAATTTGGTTCTTTTTCTAACCTACGTTTTAGTTCAATTATGAATTAAATTTGCAATTAGTATAATAAATCAATTTATTATTTATTCATAATTCACTACTTCCAACAATATATCACAAATCATTTTTTTTTCAATTGTTGTTGTATAATCAATGAATGTTGACAATATTTTTATGAAATTTTGGTACTAATTTATCAGAAAAGTACCGCAGGTTCAAGAATAAACCTAATACTCTATTATGTACTCTTAAGTATTAATTATTTAACGGTAAATGCCATAACAGTTTCATGCTCATGAAAAAAAAAATTGGTCCAGAAAAAAAACAGATTTTTTTCACATTAGAAAAAAAAAACGGTTTTTTTGCAACACTAGTTAAAAGAGTAATAACATTATAGGACGAAACACGAAGATATCATTTACTCTCACGAATTTATTCTAACTCTTGTTACTTCACGAAAAAACTACTGAAACGGATTTAGATGATAATTGGGCACACAGGTGGTTTATGACTAACTAGCTGCGCCTCGCGGATTCACCCGCGTAGGTTTCGGCGTGGTTTTTTATATGCTCCGCTCCTATTAGTCGCAGCGTGATGTTATACATGTAGCCTAAAACCTTCCTGGATTAATGAGCCATCCAACGCAAAAAGAATTTTCCAAATCAAACAAACAAACAAACTCTTCAGCTTTATATATTAGTATGATATACAACATGTTCAAAGAAGAGAGCCTTTAACCGTGCTGCCAAGTCCTACAAGAAGGCGCTCAAGAAGGCTCGCTTCGACCGCATTACCCATATTGGCAACAAGTTATCTGCGCAGCCATCCGGTAGCAGATCTTTTTGGTCCCTTGCCAAATCGGTTGAGGCGAACTTCTGTCGGCCCTCACTGCCTCCGCTGGTTAGGCCTGATGGAACACTGGCTCATACGGCGAGAGAGAAAGCAGGTCTCTTTGCTTCTCTCTTTGCCCATAATTCGCGTCTTGATACTGGCAGTGCTACTCCACCTAATTTACCTCATTGCGGAGCTTCAATGCCTGAGGTTCGCATTAGAAACAAGGAGGTTCTGAGAGTACTGTGTCGTCTGGACGAGAATAAGGCTAGTGGTCCGGATGGTATACCAGCGACTGTTCTTAAAGCATGTGCGCCCGAGTTGTCTCCTGTATTGACGCGCTTGTGTCGCCTCTCATTTAGGACTGGTATAGTGCCCAAGTCCTGGAAGCTTGCTAACGTGCAGCCCGTGCCCAAGAAGGGTAGTCGTGCCGATCCTGCCAACTATCGGCCGATTTCGATACCTCCATACTTTGCAAAATTATGGAGCGCGTATTGAACTCGCGCCTCTTGGCATACCTGGAAGGTAACAATCTCCTCAGTGACCGACAGTACGCGTTTCGCCGCAATCGGTCAACTGGGGACCTACTAGTGTATGCCACTCACTTGTGGGGCGAGGCCCTCGAGAAGAATGGGGAAGCGATTGCTGTCTCCCTTGATGTCTCGAAGGCCTTCGACCGGGTATGGCACGCTGGCCTTTTGAGTAAGCTTCCAGCGTACGGCATTTCCCCTAGCCTGACTGGCTGGGTAAAAGACTTCCTGACTGAACGGTCCCTCCGAGTTGTTGTCGACGGATGCTCTTCTGAGCCCATGTCAACTAATGCTGGTGTTCCTCAGGGGTCTGTTCTCTCTGCAACTCTGTTTCTGCTGCATATTAACGATCTGCTGATGCCCGGTATCTATGGGTATGCAGATGACAGCACAGTTGTAGAGAGATACCTGCCGGATGCTCGGGCTAGTAGGGAATCAATCCGGTCCGAAAGAGAGGCCATGGTTGAGCGAACGAATGTTGCACTGCAGGCAGTCTCCGAATGGGGCAATGCCAATCTTGTAGCATTCAATGCCGCCAAAACACAGGCGTGTCTTTTCACCGCCAAAAGGAGCCCGTTCACCTTGGCCCCTACTTTTCGGAATGTGTCCTTGGAGTGTTCCGACCGCCTTCAGCTTTTGGGAGTTGAGATTTCCTCGAACCTTAACTTTGGGCGGTTCATTGAGTCCAAGGCCAAGGTGGCTGCCAGGAAACTTGGCGTTATCGCAAAGGTCCGGCAGTACTTCACACCTGGGCAGCTTCTAATGTTATACAAAGCACAGGTCCGTTCGTGTGTGGAGTACTGCAGCCATATTTGGGCTGGAGCTGCCAAGTGTCACCTGGCCACTTTGGATTCAGTGGAGAGACGTGCAAAGAGGCTGATTGGTGACCCTGATCTAACTCGAGTTGGTCTCCAAAGCCTAGAGCACAGGCGTAGAGTGGCCAGCCTTTCGGTGTTCTATAGGATGCATTTCGGGGAGTGTGCGAGGTAATTGCATGATTTAATTCCCCCATCTCCGTTCCACCAGCGGACGACCCGTCGTACGGCTGGTTTCCACCCTTACGTTGTTAACACCACTACGATCCGGACGAAGCGCTTCGCCTCCTCCTTTATAACGCGTACATCGAGGGACTGGAACAATTTGCCCGCGGCGGTGTTTCCGTCGGACTACAATTTGAGTGTCTTCAAGGCTAGAGTGAATAGGCTCTTAATAAACTAGTGCGCTTTACCATCAACGATTGCGTCACTGCTTACCATCAGGCAGGATTGCGGTCAAGCGCTGGTTTATAATATGTAAAAAAAAAATGTAAAGAAAACTCTGTCCGATCCGTGAAGGTATTGTTAGGTATCGATAACCGATTCTACTAATGCCTACAAAGCCAGGCTAAATCTAAAAAAAAATGCCCGTAGGCAATACATGCGTGGGCGAAAGGGGGCAGGGCACGCGGCACGCGGTCGCATCGCTATTCACTCATAATAATACTGTCAAAATTGGTGTTGTCACTTTTTAAAAACATACCCATTTTTAGGAGAAATTGGAATAAATTCGCGGCAAAAAAGATTATTTCAAAAATCATTAGTATTGTTACTATGATGATTACGTAAAATTTCATATTTGATTTGGTCATGTGTTTACCTAATCTTTATTATCCTTATGGGTCGGACGGGGTTTTCTTTACATATTGTATAGGATATTTTGACCCGGATAATTCTACGGAATTGAAACGTATGCGGGTGAATCGCAGGGCGCGGCTAGTGTTTTATGATGGAAACGCGCCCTTTTCTTGAATGGAAAACAAGATCTTATTACTAATATCAATATAATAAAGAAGAACATTTACACACATATTTATATATCCATATAGTTGTTTCGGGTCTGGCTGTTTGTTTATGTGAGTTTATACTCACATACACAAACAGCCAGACCCGAAACAACTACCTGTAGAGCAAAAAAACATTTGTTTCGAGTAGGAATCGAACCCGCAACTCGCAGCGCGGCAGTCGACCGCTTAGCCACTGCACCAAGCGTGTCATCAACTCAACTAAATTTAAGTTCAGTGTATCTGTTTTTTTCCACTTCTTGGTTTATTGTCCAGAAATTGTAAAAGGATGGGCAGACGCCCAGCAGTATTCATTACATACCAAGCTCTGATT
The DNA here is from genome assembly GCA_017933935.1 of Sesamia nonagrioides. NCBI lineage: Eukaryota > Metazoa > Arthropoda > Insecta > Lepidoptera > Noctuidae > Sesamia > Sesamia nonagrioides. The sequence goes on along the minus strand of JADWQK010001239.1, from coordinate 300,204 downwards.
AGGTATGAGAGTGTAATCATTCCGCAGCTTCTCGAACTGCGAGTGGTACAGCGTGAGCCACGTGATGATCTGTCCGGGCGCCAGTAGGTACAGCGGCGGCGTGGTGCCGTCGTCCGGAGCTACCTCCTTCATGGCTTGCTGACGAGCTTGGATTACGCCGATTAGACCTAAAGATTGATAAATATTTTTCATAGATTTTAATCGATATATACCATTCAGCAATCATCTTCCTGCCTTTATTGTATACCTTATTTATTCTTTATAAGAAACTTCAATAGAGTTTGCTCAGAATAAGCAACTGAATCTATTCCAATCATTTTTTACATCATGTTATAATTTTCCCAAATACATTTAGAAATTGTTGCAGTGTGGTTACCGAGCACACAAAACAGTTCACGGTAGATCATAGTAATTGGCGCGGCGGCGGACGGGCGGACGTTGGCCTTTTTTTTAGGACTACCAAGTAAGATAACATGCTAATAACTTTGTGATTTTTCATATCTTTTGAAATTGTGTACATAGATTCTTCACATAAAAATACTGGACTTGTGTTTCGGGTTTCGCATAAAAAAAAAATACATGGAGCAAGGAAGAATAAAAAATTATTATTACGTTATATTTTCGGTTGAAACCCTTTAAGTTAAAATCACACGTAGTCGCATAACGACTTCTACTAGTATACTCGTTCTAAAAAAAAGTATTTCTCTGTGACAGATTCTGTGCACTGTGATTTGGAGCCGACTGTAAAGTAAGCATATTGAGGAGCCCATGGTTTAACAATAACATCTGCACAGGTCGTAGGGTAAGTTACACCTGCCGCGGTTTGTCTGAGGATGGGTTCCCAGCACCATCTTATATACCGAGACCCTCCGTGCCACGAAAAGCACGTTAAGCTGTTGGTCCCGGCTGTCATTAGTAGTGTAACGCGCTTTGTTCTAACGTTTAGTTGTGTTTACGCGGTAAACGGGAGGGATACCCTTCCCTTCGTAAAATACTGGTATTCGACTGGTTAGACTGGAAGCTGACCCCAACATTGTTGGGAAAAGACTAGGCAGATGATGTAAAATAAGCATAATAAAAAAAAACCAGGTTTCTTACCAATATGATGATCGGCGTGTAAATGGGAGATGTATATCGCGTTCAGTGTCCTAAGGAAGGCATTCACTTTCTTGGGTCCATAAAAACGCACCAGCTGACCGAAAGTACCTTCTCCACAGTCCATCAACATTGAATGATTTTCACTGAAAATTTAACAAATATGATAATTTTTACAAAGGCGGCCTTAATATATTAAACAGTTGAATTATATTTTGACGCCTTCAAGACAGCTATAGCCTTATTAAAATGTTATAGCGGCTTTGAAATGCAAAGTACCTCACCCCCCACTCCCGCTGCCTCATGAATTTCTATTGCGGAGCAACTCGCCTCGTATTCCGATGCGCCTTATAGTTTGGATCGCGCTATACAATTGATATTTTAAAGCATCATATATCAGAAAATTTAGGTAACTTTATTGGCCTGGCATTTATCTTGAGGCAAGCACCTCGAGGCTATCGTAAGTTACTAATATATAATAATAAAAAAAAGTCGTGGTGGCCTAGTGGTTAAAACACCAGCCTCTCAAGTATGAGTGTGTGTTTTTCTATATGTACTTTCACCTCCGCCTCCGTTAACCTCCGCTTCCGCGGAGGTGTGACTCGTCGCCTCCGCATCCGCCTCCGCCTCCGCTAACAAGCCTCCGTTACAACCCTAGTTGAGACCATATTTTTGTTGGGACAACTAAGTAGGGTAGCAAGGTCATAACTTTGTGGTTTTTCATGATATCTTTTTGAAATTTTGTATATAGATTCTTTACTTAAAAATATTGGACATGTGTTTCCGGTTCCGCATATACAAAAAATAATGTTGTATACTGGACTTGAATGTTCAAAATATAAAAACTCACTCAATTTGCAGAACAATAGCGCTAGTGTTCCTGGTCTTGCTGGGTATACAGGAGCCCGTGCCCAAGAACACGACCTTGGGGAACTCCTTAGAGTCGCATCTGGCGTATCTCATGCTATCCACAAGACGACGAAACTGCTCCAAGCTGCCCACAAAGCCGTCTACGTCCATAGTCTCCTGTATGTAGTCTTGGATGTGCAGCTTTGGTTCTGCTGACCTGAAGAATTATGGAGGGTTAAGCTTGTGATTAAAAGAGTTGAAGGCTTTAGTGAAATCTTCAAGCAAATTTGAATGTTACTGAAGCTATAATCATTATGGTAAAGTTAGGTTTACAAAAGACACAAGGTGATGTTCTTTTGAATGTCTTTATTGTTCTAGAATTCATAAATTATCGTTATTTCCACTTATTACTATGCAATTAACTTCTGACTGAAGCTTGATCTTAGAAATTAGTAAACGTTTACATGAATCACAATACCGCCTTAGGCTAAGGACTCACGAAGCGGTTTTCACCCGCGCCCGCCGCGGTGGCGGAATGGAGTTTTATTTTCAAAACTCACGAGACCGGAGTTTTGTACGGTTACACGCAGCCGTCGCGATAATGATTATCGCCCGCAAATTTTGCGGTTGATTATCGCAAGACGGGCGGTTGCAAAATGGGCGATTAAACGATCAGTTGAGTTCCAGACTACGACCAGTTTCTTGTACCAAAGTAATTAGAAGATAGACTTCAATATCATTGTCCATATTGTTGACAAACGTACACAAACGCGTCACTACCAGTCACTACACTACGAGCAATAACAAGTCAATGACTGAATGGCGTCGGATTTCTGTTAACCCCCCGACCCCGCTGCCGACGCGGTCACCCGCTAACCGATCGCAGAACGCGCGGGAGCAAACCGCCGCCACGGTTGCGGGACCGCGACCCGCGCCGGCCTGTACAAAATGACCGCCGGTGCAGCAGGACCCGCAAAGAACTGCGCACACCGCGGGCGTAAAACGCGTCGTGAAATGTGCTTTAATTTTTTACATATACAATATGTAAAGAAAACCCTGTCCGACCCATAAGGATAATAAAGGTTAGGTAAACACTTGACCAAATATAATATAAAATTTTACATAATCATCACAGTAACAATAATAATGAATTTTGAAATAATCTTTTTTTCCCGGGTATTAATTCCAATTTCCCCGAAATTTGGTAATTTTTAAAAAACTGACAACACCATTTGTGACGGAGCGAATAGCGATGCGACCACGTGCCGCATGCCCCGCCCCTCTTCACCCGCGCATACATGCGCGGGTGAAGGGGGGCGGGGCTATCGGGTTGCCTACCGCACATGCATTAAGTTACCTCGCTTTTTCGAAATAATATTTATTTTTTGTGGGGGATTTTTTTTTAAGTTTAGCCCTGCTTTGTAGGCATTATTAGAATCAGTTAACGATACCTAACAATACCTTCACGGATCGGACAGGGTTTTCTTTACATATTGTATATCTGCATTCTACAGAAGCTGCGGGCCCGCAACCGCGGTGGATGCGGGTGAAAACCGCTCCGTGAGTTCTTAGCCTTAAACAAGAACATATTTTTCGACATCCACAAAATCAAAACGATTAATTTAAACAAACTATAGAACATAGATTAGCCAAATAATCAAATATAGAACTAACCTGTCCAGTTGCTTCTTGGGCCTCAAATGGTACATTGTTAGTGTCCTCCCCGCTAACAGTTCTAGTTTGGCGGCAGGATCACACTCGTCTATCACTGGAGCGTGCCCGTCGCCCTTAGCCGACCCCTCCAAGTTTATAATGTTCTGGAACTGCGCGAGCGCTATCTACAAATGATTGTATGTGATCGCACCTTCTCCGCTTGCATCTAACTACGTATAAGCGTTTTAAAAGGTAAGCGTGGGCCAGTAACCAATTTCGTTATATGCCTTAACACAGGGAAATAAATAAGCCAAAACCACAGTGAAGTAGTTTTTTTTTAAATAAAGCTTTGTCGAACAGACGCACAACAGTCGCGAGACTTAGACGCAGTCGCATCTCTCTCGGAGTTCAGCAGTCTATCAGTCAAAATCTAGGAGATTGTTAATTTATGCATGCTAGTTGATGAGAGTAAAGATGAAAGAAGTCGGAGAAGATAGAATAAGAAATGAATGTGAATGAATGAATGAATGTGAATTAGCTGAATGTGGCACCGATAATAGGCTATTTGACAGTATGAATATTTTTGGGATTATTTGCTTTAAATGCATAAAATGAGGGTTCTTTATGTCATTTATACGAGTATTAATGAAAATAATAACATTTAATATATCCAGAAACACAAAAATATGTTTGGGATTTTGTTTCTCGCACCAAATATTGTGAAACGATCCGGATTGGCTAATGTCACGATGACGTCATACGTTCATAAACACTTGTTGTCGTTTTATGTGTTCTCAGGTGTTTTTGCGTTTTTAGAAGATTTTTAACGATATTTGGAGCGATTTGTGGTATTTTTATTTTTTTTGTTTTCTGACTGATAAATAACAGATAAACACGAACACCACTGCGGAACCGAAAATCGTTTATAAGTTTGTGACGTCACTTACAAAGCGCGATGCCATATTGCTGAATAAAGCGTTTCGGCGGGCCTATTTGAATTTTGAATTTTTATTTGCGTGTTTCTTACGAAATACATATTTAAAATTAAAAAAAAGGAAAACTTTTGGTGGACTTCTTAACCGCAACCAAGTAATTCAAGATAGAAATTATAAATCTACCAAATAGCCTATTGAATAGTTGTGTGGAAATCGGTTTACATATGGTATTGACATGTGTTACGGAGGAATGAATGTGAATGGCTAGAAAAGTAGGGGAAGACCAAGCAAACGATGGATGGAATGTGTGAATAATGATATGGTTGAGAAGGGGATTTTTGCGTTGGTTAGCCCATTAATCCCGGAAGGCTTTACGCTATATATCATCACTCTACGACCAAGAGGAGCGGAGCATATAAAAAAAAAAAAACAAAATTAAACTAACTCCACGCGAAGTCGCGTGCGGCCGCTAGCAGTGAAATATGGAAGGACAAGACATTGCCGCTACCCCAAGTAAATTGGGTTAAGCAGGAGAAGTTTGATGAGTTAAAGCGAGTGGCAGGGACAAATAGAACGTCATGCTAGTTTTAGCATAGTGTTTGGTTACAAAACAGTAAGTACGCGTCGAGAGTATAGTGGATTATCACTGCAACTGCATGTCTTACTAATACGGTTTTTTTTTTGTGTAATATAAAAGGAAATTAGTTTGAACAAACTCACGTTAAACACAGAAAATTCACCATTACATAGCTCCCATTAAGTGAATATCATTAAAAACAAGCGGAATAATATATTGTCCTACTCTAGGAATTACGCTCGTATCATAGACGAGTTTACAAACATTAAACTCACATAAACAACAAGACCAGAAATAACTACCTGTAGGCCATGAAAATATTAGTTCCGTGCGAAATCGAACCCGCGACACTTAGTACAGCAGTCGATTGCTGAGCCACTGCACCAACCGTGTTGTCAAAAATTGGCATAATATAATCATGTTATACTAGTGGTTAGAAAAATAATTAAATTTATGTGTAGAAGAATTAACTTTCCTTTCATTAGAGTATAATTCTAGAATTTTACTAAAAGCTGTCTGTAATGCCAGCAAACATAGGTATTTTTTTAGACATGTACCCCGTTTTTCATAAACGTTGCTTAAAGTTAACTAGTGATTAGCGGTTGTTTAAAGATACATTTTAGACGTCTGCACGTCACTTAACTTTAATCCTTTTTTTATGAATAACCCTTAAACACTGTGGTGTTTTATCATAAACGATGATAAAGTTAAGTGACGTTAAAAGGTCAAAAATGTATGGTTAAAGATCGCTAATCACTAGTTGACTTTAAGCAACGGTTATGAATAGAGGGGATAGATTCCATAATCAAATCTTTTTAAATTCAAGGATAGGCTATCAAAATAATAGCCAGCCAGTAGAACAATGACAGACAATACGCTAATAATAATTACGCCTTCCCAACACCAGAGAGCTTCCATACAAAACCCTACATACCTTATTTTTTAATTCTTCCAACCCCCTCAGTCTCACAGGACTATTGGTCTTAGGCACAGGGGGATGTGCGTTCCACACCGCGGGCACGCTGACGTCACGCAGTAAGGGGAAGATGTCAGGGTCTAGTAAGTGTAGCTTGTGTTGGGTTCGGTGGACGGCTTCAGACCCTAGGCATGAGTTCTGGGAGTTGAGGACTAAATGCCGGGGTAAGGGACCGAAGAGAGCCATGAAAGCGCGGTACCTGGAAAAATTAACGTTTTGACATTAGAGTGGCGAATTTTACTGTTAGGTCCTGGTACATATGAAATTGGCGTTTTGTCGTACTGGCCACTTTGAACTCAAATATCTCCTCTTTGGTTTAGAATTCCAAATTCAAATTTATACAGCTATTTACTCATCAATATCTGTCTCGATAACCGTATTTCTTTTGATTTTTTTTCTCTTGGTTTTTTTCTCTGCGTCATTGAGTTTACAAAATGGAAAATTTAAAATTTCGCGTTACTTCTGAATATGAGTTCCGAAGTGGCACCAGTGCTGCAGAAACGGCTCGAAGAATTAATGATGTATATCGCAGTGGTGTCGCTACAGAAAGCACAGTGCGCTTTTGGTTCCAATGTTTTTGTTCTGGAAATTTTAACCTATAGAACAATCCTCGTGGACGGTCGGGACCAAAAAGTAGACAATGAAGAATTGAAGACTATTATGGAAGCGGATCCAGCGCAAACTACGTCCGAGTTAGCCGCAGGCTGCTGTGTTAGTGATAAAACTGTTTTAATCCACTTGAAACAAACTGGGAAGATAAGAAAGCTCGAAAGGTGGGTACTTCATGAATTGAGTGAAGTAATCCAAACGCGCATCGACTTCGACGGTATTTTAAATCGAATCATTACCTGTGATGAAAATTGGATACTCTACAACAATAGGAAGCGCACATCGCAATGGTTGAACCCCGGTGAACTATCCAAATTCTGTCCCAAGAGAAAATTGACTAGAAGAAAGATATTGGTCAGCGTTTGGTGAACTAGTGCCGGTATGGTGCACTACAGCTTTCTTAAATCTGGCCAGACGATTACTGCAGATCTCTACTGTGAGCAACTCCACATATTAATGGATAAACTAGCCGCTAAACAACCGAGACTGGTCAATCGCACAAGGCCACTGCTGCTTCAAGACAACGCGAGACCACACACTGCACAACAGACTGCTACCAAATTAGAGCTTCAATTGGAATGTTTAAGACATCCACCGTACTCCCCGGATCTTGCTCCAACAGACTACCATTTTTTTTAGAAATTTATATAACTTTTTGCAGCGAAAAAAGTCAACTCCGATGAGGCAGTCCAAACCGCCTTCAAAGATTTTATTGATTCCTGTCCTAATGTTTTTTTTAGAAAAGGCATAAACGAACTACCTATGAAATGGCAGAAGTGCATAGATAGCAATGGATCATACTTTGATTAAATAAGTATATTATATTTAAAAAAAAAACGACTTTTGTTCCTCCCATACAAAACGCCAATTTCATATGTAAGGACCTAATATAATAAACTTGGCGGCACGGTTAGCGCAGTGGTTAAGCGATTGACTGCTGCGCTGCGCTTGTCAAAAATATACTCTTTTATTTCTTTTCTTTTGTAATAAACTAGTAATTGGCCGCAATCCCGCCTAATGGAAAGCCGTGATGCAATCGTTGATGGTAAAGCGCTCTAGTTTATCACTTCAGTATTGAAGGTATTTAAATTGTAATCAGACGGGAAGATCTGTTATATTACTTGCTCTTATCCGTGTTACCGTGGTAAAAGAAATACAGGACTATTATACATATACATATATACAGCTGAGATTTTTTTTTGTACACATTATTACGTGTCGTGGTAAGTATGAGTGCGCGGGTTCGATTCCAGGTCAGGCAAGTACCAATGTAACTTTTCTAAAGTTATATGTACTTTCTAAGTATATCTCGGACACCAATGACTGAAGGTGAAGGAAAACATCTTGAGGAAACCTGGACTTTATAAGTCTGAAATCGCCAACCCGCATTGAGCAAGCGTGATGATTACGCTCAATCCTTCTCTGTATGAGAGGAGACCTGTGCCCAGCAGTGGGACGATAAAAGGTTGATGATGATGACACACTATTACAAATCAACTTTGTGAAGAGAGAATCTTTACTAATATTCTATAAATGGGAAAGTGGGTTTGTTTGTTCCACTTTCACGCCGTAACTACTGAACCGATTGCTTGGAAATGTTGCAGGCGTAAAGTTAGAAGTCCGGATTAAATAATAGGGTACTTTTTATCCCGGAAAAAATTGATGTTCCCGAAGGAAAGCTAAAAAGCGCGATATAACCGAAATCCACGCGGGCAAAGCCGCGGGCGGAAAGCTAGAAAATGATAAATTATTATTATATTATAAGACCACTGCGTCGATCGTCGGTATCTTTTACTGTTCCTCAGTAAAAGATACAGACGATCGACGCGTGAAGTTACAAAGTTGACATTAATCCAGACATGGCAAAATCTAATATTATAAATGCGAAAGTAAATCTGTCTGTCTGTCTGTTACGCTTTCCCGCTTAAACCTCTCAACCGATTTTGATGAAATTTAGCACAGACAATCTTTAGATCCTGAGAAAGAACATAGGCTACCTTTTATCCCGGAAAAAATTGATGTTCCCGAGGGAAATCTAAAAAGCGCGATATAACCGAACTCCACGCGGGCGAAGCCGCGGGCGGAAAGCTAGTGTCAAATATTTAGGACTGCTTTACCTTGAGACGGTGACAAAATTAAACTGTCTAAGCAACGGAATCAAAAGATACGCGCGTTTATTTCACATAATAAATGTCCGTAATTATGGAAAACAAGGTGGAAAATCAATCGCGCAACAATATATCGCACAACAACATATTCCCAGGACAAAAATGTTGCCGAAACAATTATGTTGCGCGTACGTTTTTTCCCCAGTGAGATTATATTTGATTTTAATAAATTATAGTTTAAAAATACAAAAAAAAAAAAATGTTTTAATAGTAATGAAACTAAAAAGTAGATCATATTTATTTTTTTTTTTCTGGTGGTGTATTGTCATCGTCTCTTGACCCTGTGGAAATTTTCAAGTTAAGACTCTATGAAGTTAAAAGAATCCGTACTATCCATACTAATATTATAAATGCGAAAGTAACTCTGTCTGTCTGTCTGTCTGTCTGTTACGCTTTCCCGCTTAAACCTCTCAACCGATTTTGATGAAATTTGGCACAGACAATCTTTAGACCCTGAGAAAGAACATAGGCTGCCTTTTATCCCGGAAAAATTTGATGTTCCCGAGGGAAATCTAAAAAGCGCGATATAACCGAACTCCACGCGGGCGAAGCCGCGGGCGGAAAGTTAGTATATACATAAAGGTGAAGCTAATAAAAGTGTGTTAAAAATGCACTTACGTTGGGTGATGGAAGACTTCGGGAGGTGTGTAGTGCACAATGATCGAAGGAATATTCTCTGGTGGATTATTGCCGTTGTCGAAGTGAGCTGAAAATTCCGACTCCTTCAGGTAGCTTACGTCCGGCACATCTAGGACTGAAAGAAGCGATGGACATTTAAATATCAGTAGAAAATGCTTGACGACTTTGGATTAAAAGTGAAAAAAAAAAAATAGCTGACAAGGGACTGACCAACAGAAGTGAAAACTGTCTCAAGCAATTTTTACCATTGTATACACTATACAGGGAAACTTTTTTTCGAGTGCGCAAAAACAAATGGGTGGCTTAGAATCAATAACAGAACAAATCTGCATTATTAGTTTAAAATAAAAAATTATGTTTCTGTCCGCCCTAAAATCAGCAAATGAGAGACACCAATTATTCATATCAATATCGTAGTTGTCGCCGCCCGCATGTTCACTACGCGGCCATAGCTAAATATGGCCGCGTAGTGAACATGCGGGCGGCGCGGGCGCGCGGGGGTCCTGTGATGTTCCCGCCGTCCCCACTCCGCCGACCATGAATGGGACCGCGTGCGGTGACCATAACATCGATTTCATAATAAACATCTTTCGTTATCAATAACTATTTTTTTGGTACTATAACATACCAAAATAATAATATTTTTATCTATAAAACTTATTTAGCTATAAGTTGACAAAGTTTGCGCACTGGATAAAATTTTATCCTGTACATACACAGTATACGTATATCTCGCTGTAGCGATCACGGTGTTGGTCGGTCACACTCACGCGAAATTAATGCTTTTCCCCCATCCAGCAAAAGTGCTCAACGTCGCTAAAGAAGTTTTCGTTTCAAGAAACCGAAGACGACCGTAACGAAGTACAAATGGCAGCGGAAAAGCCGGCAAATTGAGATGTAAAGAAAACTCTGCCTGATCCGTGAAGATATTGTTAGGTATCCATAACTGATTCTAGTAATGCCTACAAAGCCTCACTAAACTTAAAAAAAAATAGCCCCTAAAAATTAAATTTTATTTCGCAAAAGGGGGTAACTTATACGGCAATACATGAGCGGGCGACGCGGGGCAGGGCACGCGATCAAACAAAATGCCGCCAGTGTTATTATATTGGTATTTATTCATACCTACCAATAATACCATCGAAAATGATGTTGCCATTTAAAAAAAAAAAAACAAATTCTAGGGAAGTTAATTAATGTGCGTTAATTCGTGTAAAAAAAAGATTATTTCAAAATTCATTAGTATTGTTATTATGATGATAATGTAAAGTTGCAGTTTCATTTTATTTGGTCTTGTGCTTACCTAACCTTTATTATCCTTATCGGTTGGACGGGGTTTTCTTTACCTTTTGTATAATATAACTATGATTCGAATTTTCTCAAATGTAATCAAATTATTTATTTGCTAAAATGTAGGTACATAAGTACACAAATAAGGTCGTAAAAAAATCTTCCCACAAATCCCGTTTCCTTCACCATTTTGAGAGCAATGGTGATGAAATAAGTCAGAAAAAAATGCGTGTCTCGGTTCGTACCCCCGACCCGTAACTCGATTCCATTACCACTCCGCCACTACTCTCGCAACCCCATACTGTCACAATGAAAATGTACAGCCCTCTGTATTTCAAATAAAATTCTCACCAATAAACACGGGTCCAGGGTCATCAGGCGTCTTCACGTCCTTGGACAGCACCAGGGTACCATCAGGCAGAATCACGTCCATGCCACTCTTCAACTGGCCCAGGAGTGGGCCAGGTTTTACTCCTTTCTCCACACACTTGGCCAGATCGAGGGTGCCCAGCCGTTTCTATATGAAAAATGGGTTTAATTGACCAGAATCTCGGATCGGATCTTAGCTAATAAATGGGCCACTATATAATTAGATTAAAAAAATACTTTATTCTATGCCCAAAGTTCATAAAATATGTCTATATGCTTGCTTACCTTCAATGTACAGATGTAGGCAACAGAACAATTGGTTTTCTTCTGCAGCCCATGTAGAACTTTCTCAGTCTTTTTCTTCATAGGATCTGTATGAAACAAGGGGATTATTTAATAATTAGCAGTTATCCAAGATACTGTAATTGCGATTACTTTTTGTGGTACATCATTAACGAAAATATAATAAAAAAATATCATAATAGCTGAATAAAATAAAAAAATATCAAATTAGGCTTATTGAATATGAAAATCAGCACTTATTGAATATGAAAATTACAAAAAACAGTCCCCCCAAAATGTTCGCCCTACTCCACTTCTTAGTGCTTTTGCTGGAAGTGGCACAACAAACTCTCCATCAGACTAACAGCAAGTAATATCACGCATAGTGGTCCACCTGAATTACTAAGTGCGGAAATCAAACCAGTAACATCACTACATATTATAAATCAAAGTCACTTTCTCTTTCCCTATGTCCCTTTGTATGACTAAATCTTTAAAAATACGCAACGGATTTTGATGCGGTTTTTTTAAATAATTAAATAAGAGTGATTAAAGAGGAAGGTTTATATGTATAATAACATCCATTAAATTGTGGAGAAATACTATTATTTATGAGGTTTCTAATGTGATGTCGTAAATAATTAAATTTTTTTCGCCTTTGTAGTGAAACGCAGGCCTACGGGATTTAACAAAATAATGTACTAATTATTAAAAAAGCCATTACAAAAAGTCCGCGATGGTATATGTCTATCTGTTATGAATATCCCACAATAAAGTCTTTTTGTTATGAACTTTTTAAAAATTAATTAAGGCTAATTTTCGAAGCGATTTTAAGCAATACAGCATTAATCCTTATCTAATTTAATACCTTAAATAATAAGTAGATCTATATCGCCCTTTACAGCATATGATTTAAATGAATATTTTCGAAGATATTGCAGATTCAAAAATTGCGGGGAGTCGCGTTTATGGCGGTACCGACCGGCCGAGGTGGGGTGGGAGCAGCGGGCTGCTATGTTTTTTTATACAACGTTCACAGTTTTTCTGTAGTGTATTTAGTATCAGCATTGCACCCGTGCGAAGCCTTGACGGGTCGCTAGTAGAATATAAATATAACAACACTACTCTCAGCAAATCTTTACGGCCATTAGCCTCAAGAATATCTTGCACACTGTCAGTAACCAATCAGTACCAAATTAGTATTTCTACTCTTCCCTCCACTACCCTCAATACAATAAAACAACCCATTGGTGGTTTATCAGATACTTCTCTACAGTACAGCCTAGCTACTGTTTGTCTCTCTTCCACCTGTTAATCCAAGCAAAGGTTGTCTGTAAAAGTTTTCTTAGTGATAAGATGGCCTATTAATTAGTTATTATTTAGTTCTTTAATTGATAAGGTGTGTATTTCTATTCTTCCCTCCACTACCCTCAATACAATAAAACAACCCATTGGTGGTTTATCAGATACTTCCCTACAGTACAGACTAGCTACTGTTTGTCTCTCTTCCACCTGTTAATCCAAGCAAAGGTTGTCTGTAAAAGTGTTCTTAGTGATAAGATGGCCTATTAATTAGTTATTATTTAGTTCTTTAATTGATAAGGTGCATATAATAAACAATATTCTATGCTATGGAACATTCAGGTAAAAGCCGTTTTGCATAGATGTAATGCATGTTGCCCCACCCATTTTATATTTTTTGTAATTTTTTGCATCATGTTTATCACAAATAATTAGTTCTTTCTTTCAAAGGATTAACTTACTTTCAGTCACAGAAGGTTTCGGTTTAGCCTTCTCTCGATTAGGTACTTCTTTGCCATTCCTCAATTTGGCTACAGTGCCTGTGTCAATATTTCTTTGCTCAGGCTTATAATAGTCAGTCTCATCATGAACAAACTCTTCATACTCCTTCTCCAATTGTGTGTCTAATTTTGTTTTCTTTACTCCTGATTTGTCCTTGCCTGTTAATATACTGTCGTGGGGGCCTCTGAAAGAATGGAGGACTTTTAGATTTTGTGATAGAGATTGGAGTGGAGAACCTTTTAATAAAAGAAATAGGTTTGAAATTTTTGTAAATATTAGTAAAGTACCAGGGTAGACTCGGTAATTCAAACATTCTTTGCAGTTTTCAAGTCAGTGATATGTGTCAACTCTTAAATTTATGACTATTTCATTAAATTATGACATTTAAGATCAATTGTAGCTTGGAGGAGTATAGATCATGTAATGATTATAACCCTGGTAACACACACATTTGTTAGTCACATAAATAATAATTATTTTTATCAAGTTACACCCTGACCTGTAAACTGCAAAAAATGTAGGTACTTATTATGTCATTCATATTATATTCAACTATTAAAGAAACAGCCCGAATAAAAAGTAATTTTCATGTGGGAAATATGATGTTGAGCATTTTTCACCATTAAATGGAATTCTACCAGCCAAGGGGTTATAGGAAATATGGGCTGATGTCTGCAACTACATGATAATCCAGCCAAAAGGTTGATTAATAGACCAGCCCCCTAATCGGTGAACACATTTTTGTCAAATGATTGCGACTAGTTGGCATCAGTTGGGATTGTCCGGACCACCCATTGCTCCGTTCGGTCCAAATGATCCCAACTAATCGCAATCATTTGACAAAAATGTGTTCGCCAATTAGGGGGCTGTATTATAACAGTTAAAACTTGTCCAGAGTCTATTAAAATTCTGTACTTTTAAATGTTGTAGTAGTACAGTGTCATATAAAAGGCTGCTACATGCCAACTCAACTAATATTGACACAGGTTAAAATCATTTTTAATGAGAATAAAAGTAGTTACAAACTCACAATAACACATATTTGACGGTCATAACATTATCATCGAAGTCTTCACTGGGGCTGCACTTTGCCATTGTTACTTGCATATCCTTCATTATAACAAACCGCTTTGTAGCAGCATACAACTCGTCCTGAAACAGTTTTATAGCAAACTTAGCTCTTAAGTACTTCCTTATGAAATAAAACATAGAGTGTGACGTGATTGGTGTGGACTGTAATGTGTGACTTGTAACCAAAAACTGAAGTAAAGCGATGAATTATTGTCTGCACAAGAACTTGTATAGAGTACCAAACGTACCAAGCCTTCAGGTCCATGCAACGTAATATTTGGCACTCCAACATCCTGCAAGGTCAGTGACAGTCCTGGCAGGCCTCCAATATTCCTCCATGTCTTACTTGTGATGAATATGTGATCGAGCCGTGACAGTTTCACCTTGTGCTCATGGGCAAGCCTCTGTGTGCACTCACCACAGTTGAAAAGATATCTGGAAGATCATTTAGACTTATTTATTTAAACACAAATTATTAACATTTAGAACAAACATTTTTAAATATTTCTGAAAACAAAATGATAATGTGTTGATAATATGTATATCAAAAGTTTTAACTATTTTACATTTGATGGTGTTATTTTTAAACCAAAAGGGAATTTATCCCCTTTTGGTTTTAAAATAACACCAATAATTAAACCAATTGTTTATTTTTACCAATAATTTTATTCTAAAGGGTTTAGTGCATAGAATAAAATTGTAATCTATTGGGAATATATAATACCATACTTTAGTAGAAGAATGTATGATGCAAAAAAAAAATGTAAGTTGTTAAACATTGCATCACCTCGCTCAACTGCCGTCATCCTTCTTATTCCTAAGTTTTTTAAGTGAATAGGCTTAATTAACTAGTGCGCTTTATCATCAACGATTGCATCACTGCTTACCATCAGGCGGGATTGCAGTCAAGCACTAGTTTATAATTATAAAAAAAAAAATTATCAGTTGTTCAGTAAGTTGCATCAGATTTATGCATAATTGCAATGATCTCCACATAATCTTTTAGACAGTAATTTGCAAGTAACAAATTTGCAATAGGAACCTTTAAAACTTGACAGCCAACCATTACATACATAATCAGCCAATAATGGTCCCACTGTTGGGACACAGGCCTCCTATCAGTGAGAGGGAGAATTAACTAAAATGTTATTATTATCAAAATATGACATAACTACTCACAGAGACTGAAACCTAGACTATTTTAACCAAAAACTAAAAAGTATTAATTGGCAAAATAATTTTTATACTGAGAAAAAGGTAAACAAATGTCTCAAGCTCTTCAGTTTGGAAGCTGTGGCGGGCGGCTTACCGTTTTTGGTCCGTAAAAAGGTACAATGTGTTAGGCGCTCCCCTTGCGCCTGAACCCAGCACCTGGAGGTACACAGTGCTAGGTGCATACTTCTCAGACTTTTTGGATATCTGTTGCCTTTGACGTTGTGCTTCAGCGATTCTTGTAGAAGTCGCCTTCGGCATATCGGCTAGAAATTCCAATAGCTTCTTAGTACTACCAGACGCATATGAACGTGTGCTGCGTTTGCTAACTACACGGTAACTAAACAATACACTTAGACCATACATGTGTTTTGAGGTTATTGATATTCCGAGACAGAGTTTACGAGCATTCGCCAAGATTTTTACTGGTAATTATTATTTTTGGCAGAGTTCATTTCATAATTATTTAATTACTTGTTTTCATGACAGAATTTCAGATTTCGAACAGAGAATTCTTAGACATACAAATTCAACATTTTCTGACTTTTTCGAATTTATTTGACAGCAGACACTGCAGGCAGACAGCCAGACAGCCAATGTTGCCAAATCAGCGCTTGGTGTTCTCCCCGAATGTTCCCCAAAGGTTAATAGACAAATACCCTCATAATCATTTTCCTGCCCCTTTACCAATTTATTTGGGGTCAGAACAATATGTCTTTTTCTTACGTCATATTTCTATATTAGACGTCATCTCCTTAGTTACTCCCTTCTTCGTCTTCCTCTACTCTAATAGCCATCGATATTTATGCTTAAAATACTCCTCACAACATTCTTCATTTCTACGTGATACATGCCCATACCATGATAACCGATTTCTCACAAGTTTTCAACTATCGGTGCGACTTACTTCCTCTTATGTACTTGTTGCGGTACCTACAAACGCCACAAAGAAAAGAAACAATGCGTCATACCGACGTCACATGAATTCTACATCTCATAAGCAGAGTTAACCGTGCAACTAGAATACATACAACTTCCCAAAATCAAGGGGCTAATTACGTCACGCCGTGGTATATTTTGTACCACGGTGTGACGTAATTAGCCCCCACTCCGTAACTTTAATACGCTATATCTCAGTAGTTTTTGATAATTTCGACAAAATAAAAAATACAGGTCTTTATTTTTTTTATTATCTATAAGACGGACTAATTATTTTTTTGATTTTCAAACCATGGATACATCCCATTTCAGTATTTAATCTCTCGAATTACTTCGCCATAGCTTTGTACGCGTGAACCGAGATACTGAAAGTCGGAGTAGACTGGGAGAGTTGCGCTTATTCATCTTCACAATAAGAACATGTCACCTGTAAACAGCATGTATCAGGGTACCTCCTCCTACATGTCAGACGTAGTCAAGCATATGTGTATACAAGATTGACTGCAAATAGCACGAATTAACTCTACATACTTCCCTGGCACACTTTTCTTCACCATAGCACACCACAAGGTATCATAAGCTTTCCCCAGATCAATGAACACTATGTGCAAGTTCTTTTGTGCATGTCTGTACTTCTCCAGCAATTAACAAAGTGCAAAAGTATCTTCCATTATTCCTTGACAAATACCCCCAAAAATACAAATTATAAAAATAAAATATTTATCAATAAAATGTGGCAAAATTTAACAAACATTAATCTGTTTTGACAATAGCGTCTAATACTGCTGGATCAGCATCTTCAAGCGCTTCGTCTGCGTTTCCATATTTTTTCAAAATTAAATTTCTTGAGCATTTTTATAGTAGAGAGCCCAGTTTTTTTTTATCGAATTAAAATATTCTCACCCTAATAGTTCCCCTTAACTTAAAAAATCCCCCATATTTAGGGTGATTCCGCCAATCTGGCATAAGAGCTTGACAGTGTGTTTATTTGTTAAGTCACATTTTTCTTTGCTGACATTTGATTCGCGATAGCATGAATGAAAATATTTTTTATTCACTTAATTATTCACTGAATTCCCATTATTGAAGTTTCTGTAAAATAAAAAAATTAAATTATTATATTTTTTTTTATTTTGTTTGTTCGGTGTTCCGTTTGGAACAGGCTAAGGTCAGAGACCATACTGCCGTGTCTTCAGTAATTAATTGCAACTAACTTTTTTTTGACGCTGTGGAAATGCAAATGCATTTCCACAGCGTCAAAAAAGTAGGGGGGGTATGGTGCGTAAATACGCACCATACCCCGAAAGGCGTGTGTGGGACCCGCCCAGCCGAAGCCGGGAATACCCACAAAAAACCACAGCGGTACAATGAGACCGCCTGAGTGGCGGGGTCATGTGAAATAGCAATGCCTGCACTACCAATCCTCACAAAAAGGCGGGCGCACAGTGGTCCCTTCATAGGGAGGGGCCGGGCTGGGTACGTCTTTTTGTGTGAGAAGACGCAGCGACGCAGCAGCCAAGGGTTTTTTAGCGAGGTGTCCTTCATCTTAGCCCCACTCGTTTGCCCGGAAGCAAAAGGGGCCCCCAGCTCCTCTCAGTGAGGAAACCGGGTTGCCCGACGGTGACCCGGATTTCGGGTCACGTCAGCCACTTGGAGTGGTGGCCACATCTGGTTTTGGTCCGCGCCGGTAAACCGGTAACCCCCATATCTGGGGGCCGTTCCCCTATCTGCCACCTGGGGACGCGTCCGATGGCAGGCCAGAAACTGCACACGGAAATTTTCAACTATTCTATCCTAAAATCCTAACTAATGTAACTTAACCTTATTTTTTTTTTCGGGGTGGAAATCCTCATAGGATGTCCTAACCTAACCTAAACCTATCTCCTTTCGTTTCCCGCGTGAACCGACACTAGGAGGAGGATTTTGGACAAAGTCATGATGTGGCATGTGGCCACTATGCTGCAATATTTCAATGTTCTTTATGAATTATTCACTGAATGCACTTTTTACTACTTACATAAACCACACATTTTTATTTAATAGACGACACTATAAATAATTTAAAAGTCCAATGAAAAATGAGCGTGGCCAAATCAATTCAATTTTGATTTATTTTTAATAACAAAACTTTGGGGTTGCTGCACAATAAAATTAAAAAAAAATGTTGCCTACGTTGCATGGCAAGTGACAATAGTAGAAATCTTATTATAGATACAGCAACACAGAATTAGAAAAATGGCGTTCTATACAGCTGCGGGTTGCGCAATTTTTATGTAAATGTGCACGAAATTTATTAGGAAAATTAAGTTTTAAGTGCAACATATACTTCACACCGAGGGCATGATCTTTTTATATAATTTATAGAGTAAAAAACGTTCAGTGTAATAATATTTTAGTTCAGTGCAAACCTATCATGGACCGTGTATTTTTTTGTGTTGTGATGTATGAAAACGATAAATAATGAAACGGAAAATAATGCGGTTGTGCAAATAATGTGACAATGATGAGTATGATATGGGTGGTGTTATTGGTGGCCTTGACCGGCTCACACTTGGGACACTGTTCGCCTCTCCGATCAACGCCGCAAACCTACCCTCATGGTGAGTCATTTTGTCGAAAAAATGCATGTTTTACCTAAATTAATTAAGTATTTATCTCTCTGTGCGTCGCCTTCGGGCGCAAGTGAAAGGACGATATGCAACTTCATTATTTTTTGTCACTTACATTGTGTCTACAAATGCTAACATCTGTTCAAATTAGAAAATTATCAGCTCATATTATAAGAGTAGTGATACAGATTTCCGTTACAAATGTGAGCTAATCATTATAAATGTACCCACAGAATAATGATATTAAATTCATAGTATTCTCAGTTCATAACTGCTAGCACTTTGTGGTCAAGGCCTGTTCTTGCCCATACATATACATATCTGTATGTTTACATATACAAACAAAATTCTGGTGTTATATCAAATCTGTTCTTAGTTCTTACCTTATCAATATTTAATGATAATGGATGGATGGATTAATCCATTCATAATGTGATGCTCTTAAAACTATTAGAATTACATAAAAAGTAACAATAAATTAATTAAATAAGTATTGTTTACCTCAAGTCAAGGTACAACAATTTCTAAAAGTAAATAAACACTGCTTATCTCAGGCTTTGTAATCTAAACACTGTTATCAATAGTTTTATATTTATTTGGGCACTATAATATTATTTGGCATTTATCACATTATGATAAGGAAACAGGCCTCTATTAAAAAAAGATTAATATTTCAATTACTTTTTCCTGTATTTTATACTCATGATATTTCTCTTAAAGAGGGAGTATAGTTCTATTTTTATGGAATAGCTATATTAAGAGGTAAGAGAAGAATAATAAAATCAATCGTTTTTCTTGTATAATTATAATAATAATAATAATTTATTTCAGACATAGTCCATATAATGTTAGTGATACAAACAAAAAAAATTAAATACATATAAAACCTTATAAATCTATTGTTAGTAATTTACACAAAACAGACATACTCAAGTGGAACCGCACAGAAGTGCCAAGTTATGCTAAACCCAGGACGCGACCACCTATAGTGTGCAGTCGCATCCAGTGCCGCCACATCGGCGAGTCCCAGCAGTCCACGAACACACTCAGAAGGCTGTTCAGGCTGGCCCGCATACGCTTTATGAGAGATGCACAGCGCTTCCGCATGATGGCATGGAAACTGTTCACTCTTTGCTCTGTAAACATTGCAGAAGCGCTGCAGCAGCGCCGTAGTCCGAACAGTATTCTGAACATTATGCTGACTATACAATATGTAAAGAAAACCCTGTCCGATCCGTGAATGTATTGTTAGGTATCGATAACTGATTCTACTAATGCCCACAAAGACAGGCTAAACTTAAAAAGAAAGTCCCCCTAGAAAAATAAATATTATTTCGTAAAAAGAGGTAACTTAATACATGTGCGGTAAGCAACCCCATTCCGCGGGCGGCGGGGGGCAGGGCACGCAGCACCTGTGACGTGGTCGCGTCGCTATTCGCTTATAATAATACCGGTGTTGTCACTTTTTTAAAAATTACCAAATTTCGGGGAAATTGGAATTAATTCCCGGGAAAAAAGGATTATTTCAAAATTCATTAGTATTGTTACTATGATGATTATGTAAAATTTTATATTATATTTGGTCAAGTGTTTACCTAACCTTTATTATCCTTATGGGTCGGACAGGGTTTTCTTTACATATTGTATATCCTGTTCAAAATCACTTCAATCTTAAAATCAGTCTATAAGCAAATATTGTCTATAGATAAATTATTTTTTCATAGATTACAAATGTTATGTTACAACTTAAAGTTTAAACTTGACATAATAAGTTGCAGTTTTGAAATGTAAAAACACAAAAATAAAAATCTGAATTCTATTGAAATCTAGCACATTTTATGAAAAGTGATAAATGAAATTTATTTCTGTAAATTGGTTGAAAAAATATTTACACACTAGAGTTTAGGCTAGCTTATCATTCTGACCAAACAAACTTAGTGTCTTTAATCTGACCTAATCTTGTTCAGGTCATATGAGTGATAGTGTTACTCAATTTATAAACCCCGCACGATGATATTGCGATTGGCGGCCATCTTGGTGACGTAGTCGAACTCGCACCGTCGGTACCGTTCGCAAGTTCAGTCCGCGCTTACCCACTTACGCACATCGAATATTTTTGTTAGCTTTTTGTTTTTGTTATCCTGTTTTATTGTTGTTCTTGAGTTTTGTTGTTTAGTTTTGTTAGCTGTTACTCGTTAAAATGAGTAAGAAATTAATTAATAGTCGTGCTCGTGAAATTATAATTAAAGTGGACAATTATTTTGTTAAAGAGAAAGAGGACTGTAAGTTAGTTCTTGAAAGTATAAACCGTGCTTTAAAAAGTGCTTCGGACATTTTATTACCGAAGCAACTGCTTACAGTTATTAAAAATATTTTGCAAAATTCTATCAAAGTCACGGAGTGTGTGGCATGTGCCACAGGCGTCGCAAAAAATACTGTGACGAAATTGAGACGAGAGCATGAGTAAGCTACAGCCAGTGGCAGTAAAATGAGAACTCCTACTAAAGGAAAAAGACAAAAGAAGAAATATTTCGACGGGTTTTCCTTAATAGCTTTAAGAAATATTATAGATTCAGTGTATACGGTGAGGAGAGAAATACCCACAATGCGCAAAATCTTGGCGACTTCAAAAGTAGACCTTAATTATACTGGTAGTGAAACTACATTAAGATAAATAATTAAATGTGATTTAGGCTACCAATTTAAACGATGCTACCAAAAAAGACTGGCCCTAATTCAAAGACCCCAAATTCAAGCGTGGAGGGCTAAATATTTACGACCTATGAAAGAAAATGACTAGCTTGGTAATAACAAAAGACCCGTTATTTATATCGACGAAACGTGGATACACGCACACTACACGGTAGAAAAATGTTTGCAAACAGCAACCGATGGAGTGAGACGGAACGACAGCCCCGGCCGCCGATGGATCACGCGGGAAGTTAAAGCGGTTTTGTTGACAATGCCCTTTTAATGTTTAAAGCAGACACCAAAACGGGGGATTAATATGATCAAATGAATGCTGAGAATTTCACCAAGTGGCTTACAGAAAAATTAGTACCCAACATACCACGCAACTCCAAAATTGTGATGTACAACGCCCCCTATCACAGTAGGGATGAGAATAGGCCACCAAGTATGAACAATAAAAAACAGTTGATTGTTGAGTGGCTACAAGCTCACAACATCGACTTTCCCAACGACAGTACAAAACCTGAACTGTATTTATTAATTAAACGGCACAGACCGCCGAAAAATTATAAAATTGACAATTTATTAGCTGGCAATGGCCATGAAGTCGTTAGGACGTTAGATTACCACCTTACAACTGCGACCTCAACCCCATTGAGTACATCTGGAACCTGGTAAAGATGAGGGTGTCAGAAAAGAATGTGGAGCAGTTGGAAAGTCGCATTGAAGCTCTGACGTTGGAGGCGTTGGCGTCAATAACTCCAGATGACTGGCGATAGGAAGTCAATCATGTTAAACGGCTTGAAGAGGAATATTGGAATAAAGATCGAATAACTGAAGAGTTATTTGTCATAAATACGGCGACGACAGTGAATCGGAAACGCCAGACACAGAAAGCAGTGCTGATTCGGAAGACTATATACATTTTTTTACATATTATCCTGGTTTTATTTATAAGCTGATAGATGTGGGTAGTAATTAAAACATGACTGCTACATAGTGGACTCTGGTTCAATTCCCGCTCGCAAATTAACAGAAATGTAGTTAGAAAAAAAATAGTATACATGTAAGAAAGATATACGAATAAGTATATTTTTCTTACGTCTACAAAAATTATTTCCTTGAAATTTTTAATAATGAAAGTTTATTTGTCAGAATATGGGTGAGTAGGTACACCTACGAAAGAATGTTAAATGCAAAATTAATATTTATTAATTTAACATTTGAATTATTTGTTTATTTGTATTTTTTAATTTTATTATACATACACTCTTTATAAAGAGTGTAATAAAATTATAAAATACAAATAAACCCTTAACCCTAATATTAATTTATACATACACTCTTTATAAAGAGTGTAACAAAATTATAAAATACAAATAAACCCGTAACCCTAATATTAATTTTGCATTTAGCATTCTTTTGCTAGCTGTCCTTTTGTGTGACAGATGACGTCACAACGCTGTTATTGTGACAAGGTTCCATCGCAATATCATCGTGCGGGGCTTATAGTTCAAGATTTTTTTTTAACTCTTTTTAAGTAGTTAAAGGATCATTTACTCACAGACACATTTAATTGCCAAGCTTCCTTACTCTTTATCTACAAATCGCCACCCTTGATAGTAGTAGTATCATTTTCCAATAATGAATGAAATGTACAGACAACAGCACATCAAACTACTACAATCTGTCAGATTTCCTTATTAGATTTTCAACTTTATCACTAAAGTATTAAGGCTCAAGGTTGATTAAGAATATCTGACAGTCTGGGGTAGCTTGACCTGCTGTTGTCTGTACATATGTATAACAAAAATATGAATGACTAAACATAATACAAAGTAGTAAACAACTACAAACCTGACCTTCTCGCAAATGTACCTATTTTATTTCATTGGTCATTCTACATGAAATAAATTGCAGTTTATTTTTATCCTCTGATTGTTAATAAAAAATATTAGAGTCAAACAAGACAATGATGCCAATTCCCTTGTTCGCAATCTAAACCAAAGTTCAATATATTTCATAAAATATTTGTTTAGTGTTATATTAAGATAATCTATAGACAGTGTGGCTACCATGAGTTTTCACTATGAAGACTCGATCGTCGATATTGATTGAGTTTGACTCATTGATTGGCCCGCTTCAAGGTTGTAAGAACTCTCAATGAATGAGAGCTCCAAACGCTGTCAATGCATATGATCGAGTCTTGTAATGAGAACTCATGGTAGCCACACAGTTCTATGTTATGGGTTTGGTTTCCGCATTTAGTCCTTCCAGTGGACAGTTCCTCTATAGACAGTTTAGACACAATAAAAGACCTGGCCACTAAAAATACGTGAATTTACGCCAGGCGTGGACTAATTACTTAGGGGTAAACTAATATTATGCTCCTGTCCCTTTTGAAAGAATATATATGCTGAACTTAAATTTAGTTTAGTTCGTAAAAATAAGGAATTGGGGCCAAAGTCATACTAACCCACATTCAGAGTTACCTTAAATATGGAATAATATGGCCCTGTCTATGTGCATCCCAAGGGTAATGTAACTCTAATTGTGTATTATTGGTTAAGATTTTTTTTTTAAACGTTGCCCCACACTAGGAATTACTCCGGTATCGTGGGTTCGTTTATAAACAAATAAAGTCACATACACAAACAGCCAGACCCGGAACACCTAATTGTAGGCCATACAAATATTTGTTCCGTGTGAGAATCGAACCCGCGACACTCAGCGCAGCAGTCGATCGCTCAGGCACTGCGCCAATCGTGTCGTCATTTAACCCAAAAACCCATGCCCTGATCCCACTGGTGAATTATGTACCTTTCACAGAGGATTGTTCTGTGTCCCAGAGGCCCAGCAGTGGAAGCATAGGCTGATTATACATTAAAACTTCAGATTACCATATCTTTGTCCTACAGATGCAAGCTCTCAGTCCCAGTTGGACGGCTGGGGCTCCCAAGGCAGCCTGTATGCTGCGGTGCCTGCACTGGTGCTCCTCATCACCGCTGTCAGCCTGCTTCTTGGGTGCACCTGGTGCTACCGGCATAAGGACTGCAAGGTAAGCGACTGATACTCATTTGGGTGTGTAGAACTGGTGTACCGTTTTTGTTAGGAAAGCTACAATCAGTAGTCTATTCTTGCAGTCTTTTTACTTAAAATCTAATCTAATAACTTCCCTTCCTTCATAGGAGTCTTAGCTCTTCTGCTCCTAAATTTGGTACTGTAGATCTTTTTCCATAGTAATAATGTTCATATTTTATTTTGAATGTTTGATTTTTATAAAAATAAACATCCATTATTCAAAATATACAAGATCTGTGTACAAGCAGCTTTACACAACCATTAATGATTTACTAGTTTTGGTAAGAAAGCCATAAACAATAGTCTGTTCTTGCTGCCTTGCCTTCACTAAAGTGGAAGCAAGCTCTATTAAATTCCCTTACGTTAGACCTTCTAGATTGTTGTTGATCATTTTCTATTTTGTTAAGTACCTGATACTTGTTGGCAGTCCTACACTGTCCTCCCATACTAACTAACACTGTAATTTAAAAACATATGTTTTCATTGTAGAAGTAAACTTTTAAAAGAGTAACCATGAATTTTTTTGCCCGCTCTTCTCCATAAAAAGTAACTAATAGGAATTGTGCCCCTAGCTTCTGAGAGCTTCTTCATTAGTGCCCATGTTGTGTTCTGCATATGTGCCATAAAATATTATGATGTGATTTTACTAGATAAGAGCAGCAAGTTTTAGTTCTTCTGCCTAATCTGGTTCAATGAATAGAACAATATGGAGGTTTTGGCGGGAATGTCAAGATGAGTGTCACGCTCATTTTTCATTGGACTTTTAAAATTATTTATAGTGTCGTTTACTAAATAAAAACGCGTGATTTATGTAGTAAAAAGTGCATTCAGTGAATAATTCAAAAAGAACAGTGAAATATTGTAGCATAGTGGCCTCATCATGTCTTTACGCTAAACCGCTCCTTATCGTCCAAACGCGTAAAACGAAAGGAGTTAGTTTAGGTTAAGTTATGCTAGGATAAGTTAGGATAAATTAGGATAAGTTAGGATAGATATTTAATGAAGAAAAAAAATTACTGAAGACTTGGCTGTATGGCGTACTATGCCTTTGCCTTTTCCATGAACGGAAAGAAATGAACCAAAAAAAAAAAGAACAATATGTTTATTTGTGTTAAATGTGCAAAAAAGAACATTACACAAAAAAGGTGGTCAAAATTCCACTGCAGTATACAAATATAACTTAAAACAGTATTTGTCTCAGTGTATAACAATATTGTCACCTGATTAATAATGCCACTTGATTCTCAGATCATTATACACACATAGGAGATAACTATTATTGAAGTATTTCTATGGATAGGAGGTCTGCGAATGGTTGGTTGACACTTCCTGTGGCCAAGGGCTGACCTTTTCCTTACCTAGAGGTCAAGCATAGCCATACAATATTGCAATGCTGCCATTCTCTTGGGTATATTATCAGTAGACAGCTATGTATGTGGAGGAATTTTTAACTTGTTTGTAGTTTTTTGAAGATAATGATGGGAACTTCATGATGAGAGTTCTCAAAAATAAAGAGAAAAGTGGGTAGGAAAAAAATCATTTGATCATCCAGCTTTTAAAAGATGTTAAGTTTTACAAAACCTTGTTTGTACAATGTTATTGAACATTTTATATTATTATTATTGAATGCAAATTATAAGGATGTCATGGAAAACAGCTTAGATGAAGTTATAGGCTTTACTTATAACCTAGGTTATGCCATATACAGCCGCTGCGCTGCAGTAAAAAATAATAGAGTTATTATTGCCCACATTTCTCTGAATACCTGTTTTAAGTTCTTGTAATAATGAAGGACTTTCCACCGAATTTTAATGCACTTTTAATTAAAAAGCTCATTTGCATAGAATTTTCTTTGATTGAATAAAGTTGATTCAAGATCAGCCCCGAAATTGCGTAACACACTAATAATTTCGAAATCAATTGCTAAACCATTGCTCCATATGGTAGTAAAATGTGTTCGCTCAAGAACGTAAATAACGCAATGAAAGTTGATGAACTGTCAAAATGAAACCCATTGGCACTGATAGCGTGTTGCCCTTACCTTACTGATTACAGTTTTAAGAAAATTGGTAATTTATTATATCCGTACCCTAATTGCGTAACACAATATTATTATCAATGGGAATAATTCTGAAGCATTTTCCTAATCCATTGCTCCATATGATCGAAAAATGCGCCTACTCAATAACTTAAATAACGCAATGAATATTGTTGAACCGTCAAAACGAAATCCATTGTTTCTGATTTTGTATTATGCAATTATCCTGCTGTTTCATGTTTTTCGTCTTAGAGCAGTATCTGGAAAGTTCTCTTTACATAAAGTAACTAGCCGTGCGCTTATACGCGACCTTCCCTTAGCTGAGCCTGAGGTAAGATTCATAGAGGGTCTTTTAACTTAATAAAGGGTTTCGTACAAATATAAATCTTATTCTAATGCTTGTAATGTTCATATTCTAATAAGAGAATGTTAGTAAGAATTTTAGTTTCTTTAGTTCGAATCAGCATCCCGCCTAGCCTTTATCCAATACATACTTTGGGGTCAGCTTCCAGTCTAACCGGTTTCAGCTGAATACCAGTATTTTACATGGAGCGACTGCCTATTTGACCTTCACAACCCAGTTACTGGGTAATACGAATATCATAAAATAACTGTTAGTTCGAATATCAACATTAATGTCATACGAATTAAGTTCACATTATGAACGCAAACGAAGCAAAGAGAGTACCCATGTAAGAATTTTAGCAATTAGCGTTTTGTAGTTTAGGCCTACCTACATGGAAAGATTACAAGGTGAAGGAAAAGGAAACAAAATCTTGAAGAAACCTGGACTTTAAGGTCCGTATTACAGAACGTCACTCAAAACTCAAGCTCTACTTATGTCTCGTTTGAAACCTTTTGATTGGTTGAAACTAGTTTTAAGTAATGCTTAAGCAGAGATCAATGCTTGAGTGGCGTTTTGTAATACGCACCTCAGTCTGAAATCACCGACCCGCATTGAGCAAGCGTGGTGATTACGCTCAATCCTTCTTGGTATGAGAGGAGACCTGTGCCCAGCAGTGGGACAATAAAAAGGTTGATGATGATGACATGGAAAGAAGGAGTATGTTTATGCAATTATGTAAAGTTAACATTCCTATTAATCGCTTACGTTACTCAGTAAATTCATAATACGATCAACGGTTTTCTAACTTCCGCAACAAATAGGAACACTTATCGTACTGTCATTTGTGCGTACAAACCTACTAATCTCTATAATTCCGATGAAGTGACCCACGGGAAGAAACAATGTCCTATTCTTAGCCAATAATGAGTGTTGCGCCAAAAAAATTGTGATACATACCACCTACAGAGTTCAAGGTAGATACGTGAATAAATATCGTATGCCTACTTACATAAGGGCCACGACTTTTCTTTATCGATTCGAGTCTAATCGGGGACGGAATGCATCAGCTGTCACTTCCCATGCAGCAGGAGTCACCAAAGGCTATCCATTGTTTGGAGGTGAAGGGTTAATTCCTTGTCACCGTTTACACGACGTTGCAGCATTTTAATCTACTGTGAGACATCTTTATCGTATTATTTTGTGTCGAAATGTCCTTGTATGTGTATTATTTATTTAATAGGTATTGATTGAACAAACACCATTAGCAAAGGATTAACCCGTCGAAGGACTAATTTAAGATTTAAGTAGGTTTTATACCTACTTAAATATTGGGATTTGATTGTTTAGACCACTGACATAGAGTTTATTCAGCGCGTAAGACCTTTTGTCGAAGTGGCGTAAAGGAGATGTTTCATTTTGTGCCACCACTATGTACGCTATATAGATAAAAAGGAAAAAAATAAAAGATTTTCATAAAAATACTAAGTACCTACTAAATTAATTTGAATAAAAATACAAGCATATGTTTATAATTAATTATCTGAAACTTTTTTAGTGAGATAACCCTTTATTAAGGTAGCCATGACAGTGGTTATGACGTTTGATTGGCGACTTTGACAGTTCTATTTTCCCGTTGTGTTCGTGTCGAATGTTGATTAGAGTTGATTGTGTTTATTTAATGGACCGTATGTTCGGAATTCATATTTTGTTTTTTTCGCAGTCATATGGTAGATAATATAGATACGATTGCCTTAGATACATGACACGTCAATCAAACGTCACTGTCAAAATCTTATTTCGCTTATTGCTGACCACCACATTTATTAGTAGTTGTATTGCACTCTTTGGCCGAGTTAAATTGAATCTGTACAAAAACTAAGCCAAAATATAGGAAATTAACATTAAAACAGTTAACTATAGCGTAACTATACCTAGCATTAAGTGTACAATGTACTGGCCCAGGCTCCATACATGTGTGAAACATCTCCGCCTCATCTCCAGGTGTCGGCGCAGTCTTCTTCCGTTATCTCTATCAGCTGGCATTTTAATATTCACCGTCTTTCGAAGATAGTAAGTAGCAACACGTATACATGTCTTTAACGGATTAATTTTCATTTTAAAACTCATCCATACATGTGTGAAACATCTCCGCCTCATCTCCAGGTGTCGGCGCAGTCTTCTTCCGTTATCTCTATCAGCTGGCATTTTAATATTCACCGTCTTTCGAAGATAGTAAGTAGCAACACGTATACATGTCTTTAACGGATTAATTTTCATTTTAAAACTCATTTAATTTCCCCCATAAAGCTCGCAATAAGAAAGTTACATTACCGGAATTCGTACTCTTTTCTATATTCCGTTTATGACCCAATTCGACCAAACTTAGATAATGTTAGACCATCGCAAATGGGTCAGTGAACTTTTATCAGTTTGTATACAAAACACAATTTAGGTTTTAGTTCAACAAGCCGTTTTGAGTTTGGAAGGGTATCAATATTTAAATACGGAGGGTATTAACATAATTCTGGGTGTGCAGGTTGTATTTTATTCTTTTAGGTTTGTTTTTAATCTTCTAAGGGTTGATCTGCACCACTCTCAGTATTAACGAAGAGCAACAAAGTATTTAATTTGATAATAAATGGTTTTATCCTTATCAAAGCATTAATATCAAACAATTACCTAATTGAACCTCAAATTTGTTATTCCAAAAGATTCTAAACTAGGGCACAACAGAAATTTTAGATTCCCACTCTTAAAAGTGATGAGTTAATCTATACAATAATGAATAAACCGAGTCATTTTATCATATTATTAGAATGACTGAATGAATAACACATAGTCGTTCATAATTGAACCTTGTGTCGAGGCGTCATAATCTCGCTCCCATATGTAGTGTCTAATAAAAGTTGCAGTTGTGTATCTAATCAGAGGCCGACGGGCGGGGTCAACGCGCCCGGCACGCCCTCGAACACAATACGTGCGCAAGACAATAGTGCAGATCCCGTGCGCCCTCAGAATCAACATCTGTTCCACTAAACGACTAAACATACGCGAACCGTGAATTAATAACCGCTGAGACGAGAGAATGGCATGCATTTCCATAGGCAGCTAAATAGTTATGCGAGGCTGGTCTCGGGCAAAATTAAGGCTGTAAATCTAGTACAAAGAAAGCAAGGAAACCAGGTCTTCTACAGTATTGTGTTCTCCACCGCATGAGAATTACTTTTGTACCGTATTTTCTAAATTAAACTTCTGCACTGTCCCCTTACTTGTTACCTTTTGTGGCCAGAATACCCCTAGGTATTGTGTCGCGGAAGGTTTGATAAAAATATCAGCAAACATTCTTAGAAAATTGCGCTTTACCACAGTAGACAGAGAACAGTAGATTATCTAAGGCCGCCCGCAGAGTTATTTGCCTACTCTTGCGTTGAACCCTAGGGTTGTCACTTTGATCTAAATTTATGGAATAAAAAGCATATTATGATTGAATATTTTACCAATTTATAAATTTAGTAAAAATAAAAAGCCTTTATTCACATAACATTTATTATATTAAGTTACAAATTTGATACCGACAAAATTTTTAAGACTAGGTACTTAAGTGTAACACTAAATTATATTCTAAAGCTCGTAAATAATGATAAATTTTAAGTGATGTGTGATATGGGAAATCGATATAACTGGTTCTTATCAGAGAATATTGTAAGTGATGAGTACTTAAATGTAACACTACCACAATAATATTCACAAGCTTATAACTAATGCTTAAATGATATAAAACATGAGAACGTAAACAATAAATATGTAGTTCTTATGAAAAAAGTATTAGTAAAGCTAAGATTATGTATGGGTAGCGACTATTTAACAAATGATACCTTACTTTAATAAAACCGCAAAACCTTTTTAGCCTCATTAGTTTCTGAGGTACAATTATAATGATTGTTTATATGAGTCTTGTGTAATGTTTGTTTATATAATTGGATAGCATCAGCTAGCTCAAATGCAACAAAGGCGCCGCGCGCTATTAAGAGCACCTCGCGTTGCTGTTGTTGACGCACGCGTCGGAGGGATTAAAGGTTATAATGTTATAACTAAAATTCTACGCAACCCTAAGCGTCAGTCGGTCACATTTTACTATAATTTTATTAACTTAATATTATGATTAAGACGCCATATTTGGATCAAACAACACTGACAATAGAAAAAAAATAATAGTCATTTGCAATATTGATTATTGTGAAATTGCCCTTATTACACTATACCTACGCGACAAATACGTTTACATAAAAGATATTTCGTACTCAATACTCTGTTTTATAGTAAAACTGGGCCTCTTAAAATAAACATAACTTTAAGCGTAGTATTCAGGAAGTAAATCTGAGAATACAATTATATGGAAAAATACGACTCGGGTACGCTCTTAATAAAGCAAATAAACTGTGAAACAAACAATACATATATCACATTTTCTAATAAAATTTAAGTTGTACTTACATTTCTGGTTCAGTAGGAAGTATGAAGAATGATAAGTCCGGATTTGCGAAATCATTATTGAGGCACCCGAAAACACTACAATATTTTTTTCTCTCTTTTGAAGTCATGATACTCGTAATAATTAATATTATGGTAAGTGGCCGGCGAGAATTGACGAACGCGAGCGGTCATGTAATTTACGCGCGTGCTCACAGTCACGCGGCACAGCCCGTATTGCCACCATCCTATATTATGCCAGCGTGTGCGTGAAATCGCGTACCGACACGGCGCTCGGCGCGCACGCATACATTCAAACCGAGAGCGGCTCGTTTATATGAAGATGTTTTACTGTTCTCTGTCTATTGTGGCTTTACTGTGACGGACAAAGATTTTGTTAAGAGCCCCTTCAGAGTAATGGGAAACGATAACTGTTTATTTTTCGCGTGGGTCGTCAATGACGTCATTGTTACGCTATTCTCGGCCTTCTTAGTCTTCTAACTGTCCCTTTCATGACGTAATATTCGTGTACAACTGTGCCGTTTAGGCAAAATTATACGCACTTGGCTATAAATTCATACCTATCACATTTTATTATCAGAATGTTGTCAATGTTGTCATGAAAATTGCGGACATTGAGTACATTTTGTTATTTATGTTTGTTATTGAGAGAATGAGGTAACCCTTATAAAAAAAAAACCGCAAATTAATACTCAGAAGTGGTGTTGTAGAATAGCGTAATACTTGTATAACAGCACTACACGCACAAGCGTTTAAAGTTACAACAATATTAAACGATTTGTAAAAGCAAAATTACGAAATCCTCCATTATTTAATCTGGAGTTGGAGTACTGGCTTCAGATTTGCGGTCGCTGTCATCATACATATCTGATCTGTTGTGTTTGTGCACTATTGTGGTGTCCTAATCTAAAGAATAAAGATCGTCTCCAAGAGTCCATCAACCGGCTATTGTAGTCCCACAATCTCATCACTGCTGCTAATTGAGCTTCTGCTCGCACTAACGACTTCATTGGTGAGTTCTCCATTACCAAGATAACAGCATAATTGATTAAAAGGCAAGACGTAATAGCTAGGTTTTGATTGGCTTTATACTCATAGGCTAGTCTCTAGTCCGTTAACGTAGGTACTGGCCTCTCCAGAGGTTTTTTTTTTTTAAATAATTATAAATTAGTGCTTGACTGCAATCCCTGATGGTAAAGCGCACTAGTTTATTAAGCCTATTGACTTAAAAAACTTAGTAATAGGAAGGATGACGGCGACGGTGAGTACCGTACATTCCGTCAAAACAAATATCAAGTTAACTTTTTTCAGGGTGGGATACACATTGGGATTGGTTTTCACAGTGGGATTCATTCAAAGTTCGATCCCAGCACAAATCTTCCGTTCGTAACTTTTTTCTTTCAAACGCCCCGCATTAAGAATTTCTCCGGTATCGTGGTAGCTTTTACAAACATACAAACTTACATCCACAAACAGCCAGACCCGGAAGAACTACTTGTAGGTCAACGATACGAAAATGAAGGAAAAATATAGGAGTTAATGCCCGCTAGATAACTAGATGAAACTTGTGAGCCGTCTCTGAGCGACAAATACAAATACTGACATACAAACCTCTCAAATAGCTTACAAATCAAGAAAGGTGGGCAAGCTGAGAAAATGAAAAGCCGGAACGAAAACCAGGATTCAGACAGATATTTTTAACCAAGCAGAATCCACAGGGCACGTTTGACGTTTAGCCGACGATGTGTAGCATACAGACTTCTGACATGCATATAAAATGTGTATGTGCAAAAAAGTCTGCGTCATGATTTGAATTGATAAGCCGCAGTCATAGGGGAACGCCTGCTCCTAATGATTTGTCAGGCAAACGGTAACAGTAGACGCATATGGGTCTACCCTACACTTACTCAGCCGTTGGCACCAGTATTGTTCTATTCCACGCGATGATGTGTCTACATACATCTAGCGGGCATGTGTACAGTTATTAGTCACAGTGTTTATTTCTGGTATTTATTACCGCCGATATTGATCTGCGTCTGATATTTTGAATTGCTGTAGCATGAGACTTGTCTTTAATGGGCAGGAGATAGCTATTTGTGAGACGTTCCACTGTCTATGTCTGTGAGTTACTGTTTGGACTAAGTCCATTGCAAATACGACGGTACTTAAAACACGCACGCTAAGTGATCTCACTTATTGTATTGCGTACAATGAATTAATTAGCAGATGTATCATGACTATTGCGAGTCCATTAATGGGTATCCATTAGTAACATAGTTCATTTTACAATATATGTAAACTGACACTCCAATGAGTATCCGGGTTTGTTTTCCTTCAAATCTTCTCATACTGCAATCTCTAAAACATGAAGCCTGAATCTATTTTAGTCCCTAAATCTAGATCGCTTTGGAGAATACTTTTGCTCAAAAACAAACCGACGTGTTTGTCAGCAACTTCGACCTAGTATGAATACACCAAAACACAATCTGCCAAAAGCTTCGTAGTGCAAACTGTGCCAAAATTTCACGTAGTTTTCACTAGCCCAAACAAATATTTAGGTTCCTACTTCTGTGTGATAGCAACGATGGAGTTGTCTCATTGTAGTAGGTTTGGCCATAACGGAGCATTTTCGACTATGTATAATTTACTGACTTAAGATTAACTTAAGAATAAAAGAAGACAGAAAAAAAATAGCTTCTTTCATGACTAATTATAAGTTATCCAGTTTTTCGTGTTCAGGAAAATTGAGTTCAGTTTTCATAACTAGCCAGACTTGTTTATTTTACGCATACCAGCTATGCCAATGACTTGTCGGTATACCTGGGTTAACAATAGGCAGATATGTATCTGCTAACTACGCTTCTCGCTAAACACCGCTAGAATAAATAATTGTATTTCCCAATTTTGGTTTTAACCAGATACAAAACTGCACTTTGACATGTCAAAGGATAGCTTTTAGTTTAAATACATGATCTTCGTATCCATAGGGGTTCCAAATTATTAGGATTATCAATTGGAGGCAGGACACGCCCCAAAGTGTGCTTTTAAAACTACGAATATCGACCTTATCAGAAATGAAATACGTAGTTCCTCCTGAATAATTCGCTCAAGGGAAAAATATGGAATTGTAGTAGCCTAAAACAAAATTGCAATTCCATTTCAGGAGTTGCTTTGATCCATCACGTATTTATGATACTGCGCCAAGTGAGCTGCTTCTGTCTTTGTTTGGGCGGCAGTGCAGCACTAAACCTGATATTTTTGTCCGGCTGAGCTCTTAACAATGCATCGAGCCTTCTTTATCTTCAGTATTTAGTTTGGTATCTTTATCTTCCTTAGGAGGTCTTCCTTATCTTTATGAGCCCTTATTAATAATCCTTATGAATATCAACAGATCGATACTGTTTTATTTATAGTCCAGTATTCACCAGTCTACCTCAATTGCCCCTTAGTCCTCAAAAACTCATTTATCAATCTGGATCAAAGTATCGAAACTGAAGGTACCCTTAGAATTTTATCACAGCACTTATTGTAATTAAGTGATTAAACTAAGTGTTAGTAAGTGGAGCTTATGTTGTGGCGCCGATCTTGAACTGAGATCGATTGATTTTGAGAACTTTGGACTTAGTGGATGGTATTTCTTGCCTTTTCTCTTCATTTACCAGTAACGTCTGTTACACTTTATTTACAGTATGACATCAGGATATTGTTATAAATATTGTTTTGGGTGTTGACATGACGTAAACTGATCATAGTTAGAAAATGGACGCGTCGTAAACAACTTTATGAAGACAAAGGTCAGCCGCGGCTGAAAATGAAAATAGAATGAAATACATTAAAAATATAATTTCACAGGATTTCTACGTTTTGCAATGAATTCTCGCATGCCATTGACAGAAGCTAACTGTTTTATTAGCTTGGTATACTATTGAGATACATACCCAAATTTCAATACTTCGAGGAAGCCAATAGCTTTTTTTTTTAATAAGTATAAACTAGAGTGCTTGACTGCAATCCCGCCTGATGGTAAGCAGTGATGCAATCGTTGATGGTAAAGCGCACTAGTTTATTAAGCCTATTCACTTAAAAAACTAAGGAATAGGAAGGATGACAGCAGTTGAGCGCGGTGATGCAATGTTAAACCCAAGACCAACACGACCAAACGAAGCTGCGCTAGAGGGAGATTGATCTGGAGACTCTCTACTACCAAACTCCCGACACAACAACATTTGGCGCATCGTACCCGCCACACAACGCAACACAACTGCTCACACCCGTCCTCCGTACGGCTTCACCAGACATCATGCCGGAACACGACGAATCGCTTGGCCGCAAGAATTTGTCTGGTGGTAGCTTTCATTAAAAACTACATGCCAAACTGCGACCATTATGTTCCTCCAATTAATGGAATGGAATTGGATTCGCTATGGAAAATATACTGTGTCTATTACCTACGATCTTTGACCGGTAATAAACTATGATGTTAGTCGTCCGTAATTCGTAGTTTTAGATTTCGTATTCCTTTTCCATTTTTTTTAAATTCATTTCGTATAAATGCATAAACAAAGGACATTTTCGGTCACAATAGAATCTTTAGTCGAGACAATGACACAATTTTCTGTGAGTAGAGTACACATTTTCCTCCATTAACAGTTTTCTTTCATCTCCAAATAATATTATTAACTATTGAGACGGAATCTATTCGTTCTCACACTTGGAACATCGCATTACGATACGTTCTGCGTCTCGGTAGTCTTATTGCGGGCACTAAGTACACTCATCGTTGACCTTGTAGGAAGCCTCAATTGCAGCGCCCCAGATTACGCACTGGCGCTTGTAAACAGTGTTATTCACACTCATAATTGTCTAAAAACAATGTGATAATCTTTATCTGTGAGTCAGCATACTCGACCACCTGTCGAGACAACACACTAATGTCAACATGTGTGACGTTCATTTGTGCAGTTTGTTTTATATCGCATTGATAATATAAGTCTTCGTTTTTAGCTAGATCAAATATATTATTTTTGTGTACTAAATTTATTTAAACCACGTAAACAGCGCGTGGGTTTACGTGGCCTCAGGCGAGACTGATGTTAAACATGCTCATCTTGGTATAGTTGCTTTTATCACAGTTTCAAGACCAAAATTATAACACAGACATGTATTAATTTTTTTGTATTTTGACCAGGTATGATTGACTTAAAAGATTAACTTCATGTCAACATGTAATTTTCTCGAGTAATATACCTTTCTCGCAGTTATTAAATGAATGTTTCGAGATACTATCAAGCTCAAGGAAAAAAGACAAAAGGGGCGCCAAAAATACACAGCAACATTTCTCACAATACGCTAAAACAATCCGACGCGAATTCTTTGCTCGGCGGACTTTGAGATACTTCACATAAAAACCCTAGACTGCGCGCGAGACATTCACACGACGAAACAACAATCTGATATTTTTCATCCATAAACATTCAAAATGAACCGTATGTGTTAAAGATTAAGATTGGAAGTAGATGTAGTAAGTGCAATATAATGCCAGTCATCTGACGATGCAGTGGCGCTTCTACTTGGCATAGAGCCCGCGGCGGGCACACCCCACAGTGTGCCCCTCCCACGCTGTCATCGCTTCACACCTCCCCCATCGCTACTCTGATTCACGTACAAAAATATGAAATGGCAATAAAACCGGCAATGTACTGTCATGAGAGTAAAATGCGATTTAGATTAAGTGCAGAGTAATGTGAGTACCTGAGTAACGTCCGTCACGTGCCAGTATTGGTATTGTTGTAGCTCTTCACACCAGAGCTGCCCGAACTGTATTTATGGCAACGCTAATGGTGAGCTGTCTTGATTCCAATACAACATCTTCTGGCCGAAACACAGTTTTAAAGAGTTAATATATTTGATAGTTTTAAAATGAAAACTGATGCATTTTCCCCAGAGTATGTTTAACCAATTCACAAATTTATCTGCTGGACTGCTAAAGCCTTTAAGTCTCCCTGTTTCCTCAATACGGCTGTCCCCTGAATCAGACGGTATGTGTTTGTCAAATCATCTCCTCGGAAACACCTTGAAACAGATAAGGATTTTAATATTTTCAGCAGTCTTCATCATCTTCAAAAATCTTGCAACCAAATTCACAGAACGTATGACTTTGAAAGTATATTTTTATAAATGCTACGTCGTAGTTTTTACAATTGAATGACAAAAATCCTTGGTTAAAAGGACATCTATTATAAAACAAAATTCACACGCTGACTCAGCCATTATATTCACAAAGCAAATGCCTTGACGTGTTAATCAAAGTCAAGCCAAACTTCACGAGTCTGCATCATCACGTTGAGGCAGGTCTCACAAAATTTTCTTTTCGTTTTGGACTCAATATATTCCGTAAACTGGAGTTTTAGCTGCGATGTAAAAATATAATTTTTATTTCAATGATTAACGTAAACATAGAAACGCGGAACCAACGAGTTGTCGTCAATATTTTTTCTTTTGTGTCTGTTTACGTACAAATTGAACTCATTACTCAGAACGTTGCTGTTTCACATTATGTATAACAAGTGCTATAAATATTATTGGGACTTAAGAGTTAGGAATCGAAGACTACAACTCCACCTGAATATATAGTCCCTCTGTGGCATTCCGGTTCCGAAATGCCTGTCAGTTCAAATCCGGGTCCAATGTTTATAGTTGTGTACATTTGTGCAAAACAAGAAAACAAAGCCTCCCACATACATATTATAGAGTCGTACAATTGTCGTATGCTTTTAGCAAAGATGTCAACAGCTCTTTACCAAGCCTGGGGCCGTAAATACAGCAGCATGAACCATTGTGTAACCCTTTTGAATTATAATCCTGCTCCGATGAATATTTTATATCAGCTGCATACGATTTCCAAGTTAAATATGTTTACCCTTGCCTACATTTGCATTACACGTCATCTTCCCAACATAGATCTGTTCCGTAATAAGATTAGTACTTGCAGCAATTCATCTTTGGCTTATTGTTTGTTTGAACTCAAAGCGCATTAGTGTCCACATTTTTCCGAGTGTCCTCCTCGGTGGCTTCGAAAAATCAAAACAATAACGTTTTCATCTCTTGTAGTGTCGTTGTCTTTTCTCTCTTTTTAATCTTGTGGTTTTCCGTATTTTATGTTTTTAGCTGAGCAACTAAATTTTGAACGTGGACCTCCAATTCTTTGTTTTCTGTAGAAGTTAGGTTTTGTTCATTGGTTTTACCCATCAAGAAGTGACTACATTTTAAAAGTTTTCACTTTAATAATCCGAGAATTTCTAGGAAGACTTTGTTATTTCTGCATTCCTAAGTTCCCATAAATTTCCTGTTAGTCGACCACAGACCGCTACCGTGTTGTGGTCGCTGGTCGCAAGCCGGATGCTCGGCTCTAACGACATAAAAGCCGAACCTCTGAAAGCCCATCGCTGTAATGCAGTGTAATGGCCAATTAATTGTGTCAATGTAATACGACCGCTCCGCTCCTTGGTTATCATTGTTTCCGGAATGGCGTAGATTTTTGGCTCTTTATGCTAATGGAATGAGGGTTTCTTTTTAAATGTCTAGTGGTGTCTGTTATTTTGTTAAACTGTGTATTGAATCAAAACGTAAACGCGTATTGGGTTTTATAATTATATGCCAGATTGTAGCCAGTCAATTTCAATATTTGACAAAAAAAAAGTGTCACGTGTCAAACGATTTTATAACTCCAGTGGTGCCTCTATGAACTTTCACCTTGACTTCTGCTCCATTTAAAGTGTTTGGTACAACACTTTAAAGATGTACCAATGATTCTAATACGGGCCCAGATCTCCTCTCATTCCTACCTTTTGGATTGAGCCTACGTCGTTCTATAACTACTAAAGACAAAATGCATACCGCTTGG
The DNA here is from genome assembly GCA_017933935.1 of Sesamia nonagrioides. Taxonomy (NCBI): domain Eukaryota; kingdom Metazoa; phylum Arthropoda; class Insecta; order Lepidoptera; family Noctuidae; genus Sesamia; species Sesamia nonagrioides. The sequence continues at coordinate 260,578 of JADWQK010001239.1, read as the reverse complement.
ATATTTGTGTGTGCATTATATTGCAATAATGTTGGTAGTTTAGCAGTGCTGTGATTCAGCTAACGGAAATAGATCATTAGATGATCTACGCATAAAAATGGCTTGTTATTATTATAAATGCGAAAATTTGTGGGTAGTATATATATGAAAGACTGTATGAATGGGTGTTTGTCATTCTTTTACGCAAAAACTACTAAACGGATTTGGATGAAATTTGGTGCACAGAACGGCCTTGATGCCTGAAAGAATGAATAAATAAATAAATAAAATCCTTACCAATATTATAAATCGGCAAGTGAGTTTGTCCGCTTTCACGCCGTGCCGTAACTACTAAACTGGTTGCTTTGAAATTTTGCAGACGTAAAGTTAGAAGTCCGGATTAAATAATAGGGTACTTTTTATTCCATAAAATGTTTATATTCCTGAGCGAAATCTAAAAAGCGCGATAAAACCGAAGTCCACGCGGGCGAAGCCGCGGGCGTAAAGCTAGTAAAATTATAAATGCCAAAGTTTATGAGGATGGATGTATTTTACTCATTCATGCAGAAACTTAGGAACGGATTTTGACGAAACTTTACAGTAAGTAATATAGCTTATACATCAGAAAAACATTAGGATATTTTTTTATTACAGTATTCCTATCGATCGGGATGGGGTGGGATCGAAAATGCGGACGAAAGCTCGGAAAAGCCCTGAGCGCTGCTAGTGTTTACATGAATTATGGCACCACTAGACTTCAGTTTAGTACCCATTAACATTTATCTATCTGTCTGTTGGTCATTTACCCAGATTTACGTCTTCATTGTTGTATTTATATTCCGCCACTGTTAAAGTTATGTCTACAGTCTATCCCCCTCAAACTACTTGTCCAAACAACTCTATCCGTCAACTAAGTGGCGACGACACGCGCAAGATAAAAGCGAATGTATTTTATTATGCGCGGGCGCATCACAGCGGTGACTCACGCGCACGCTAATTACAATGTACAGAGCACGTGTTCGCCTTGAAACGGCCCGTTTATTGATAACTCTTAGTTAATGAATGTTCTGTTTGAACAAACTGATGGATGCTTGATAAAGTTCTTTGGAGAAGTTAGTTGTTAGCTGGTTTTGTGCAAGAAACATGATCTTGTCAAAGGACATAGTGTTTTTCACTCGTATCATGTTTCACTTTCTATTCCTTTAGGAGTTTTGGCCAACACGTCGTTAAAGCTTTCAGCATTGCTGTGTCATACATAAGTTTGTTAGCCAAAAAACTTGGCGACATTTTTTTTTCATAACGGGATATATTAAAAAAAATATTGTCAAAATGTTCACACTATGTTTCTGTCATTTCTCTACATTTATGACGGAATAGATTTAATTTACCGGCCATTTAATATTAGTCATTTGATCTGTATTTTAATCAAAACACTTTTCTGAAACTTTCTTTCGAAGAATGTCAATGCCCACATCGCTATTCCAATTATTTTGGCACCAACGCGATGTCATTCATTTTAAATCTATTTTTGTTTGGAATTCACAATGAGAAATGCATGTGGTCTTGTAAAACTTGATTTTCCTGTAATTTTTTGATTAAGTATTCATTTAGTGAAAATTTGCAGCTAGAAAAAAGATATTCTGCTAGAAATTCATTAATGACTAGGTTTTTCGTATTATTTTTTATTTCATATCAATGAAACTTATTAGTTAATTAGAACGTATTTTTTTTTCTGTTGTAAAAGATGGCCAATATTAATGGTTGCGATTGCTTAAATTCATTTTTCTTATGATTTCTACTTTTAATTCGATTTACTATTTAAAGGAAGTCATTGAGCAATAAAGAAAAAAAAAACATTTCTCTTCCAGCCATTAACTTTCTTAGCTCTGGCGCGGCGTCGTGCATGCCCAGGAAGTGGGCAATTAATGTATGTACCAGCAAGGATATTTACACGCACGACTGGCCGATAATTATTATACTTACTGAAGAGCGTGAAGGTACCTACACTACCTACTGACAATCACATGGGCTAAAGAAAAAGCAAACAGACATTTAATTCTTACTGTTGTAAAGAAAACAACTATTTTATAATTCAGTTTTTTTTTTTTTAATCAGAAAACGCCAAGGGGTGTATGGTTATGCCGAGAACACATTTAAGTGATGACGTAGATTTACCTTGTTCATATCCAGTAGTAATATAGTAAAACTAGCCAAATGTCGAATACATGTTTTATTCCTAAAGACTCCAAAAATAAACTACATTCGGTATTAGAAAATGCTCAGAAATTTGGTACGTGCATGACTGAAGGTCCGGGAAATGGTTTGCTAGATTAAGATTAAATACGGCTGTATCATTGTTTTTTTGTGGCAAACCCTAAACAAAACGATCAATAAACCAATTTATTTTTATCAGCCACCATCCGTTACAGAATTCCCTTAAGATTAGTACTCGTATTGCTACGCAGTTTCACTCAGATAAATCTTGTATACATATTTTTAGGTTCAGAAGAGGGTTAAATTTAAATTAGACACAACTTAATCAAACTCTGTGTATATTTACAATAGTAATCGACATGGAACATTAGTAAAACAAATACTGCCAACTTCAATTATCAATTCAACAAAGGGGAAAACAAAATGGCTTACGTGACCTTAATAATCACAGACACTAATTAACACAAAACGTCCGTACACTCCAGGACCCGGCGGGCCAGTGTCCCGGTTCTTATAGGGACTGTTCTTATATAGTAATGTTGCGGGGTGGCTGATGACGTTGCCAGAAACTCCTTGCACGGCCTCTCCTGACGTTGAGTCGTCCTCGACGCAAATTCTTCAAGCGGTCCCGCCAGGACCTGCCACTAGGAAGGTCGGAGAATCAACGCCATTAGTTTCATCTGAGGACAAAAGGGCTATTAGTGATTATTCAGGAAAACAAACTGGAGTCTCTCAACCTCACTGACCAATCACTTCTTCTTCGCTCAATCAATTTATTCGTCGTTCTTTCACAACTTTCAATCATATGACATACATACATCTTTTTCAAAAAGATAAACACAGCCAATCAAACGCTTATTCCTGTTAGTTTACAAAGGCTTGATTGCTTAATCTCGCCGGTCGACGACGTTGTTCGAGCACCAGCGAATCCTGTAACATGGCCTGCTCATCAGACCCACTCGTATGAAGACCGTATTCGAACATACGAGTGCATTCCACACGCAGACCGTATTCAAACGTGTGAAGCTTCCCGACACGCAGACCGTATTCATACGTGTCGAGGCTTCCCAACACGCTGACCATAGTCACACGTATTGAGGCTTCCCAGCATGAAGAGCAAATCATACAAGTGAAGTTCTCCATACAGGTAGTAATCGCACAAGGAGGCTCACCCTGCAGGCTCGCCACAACAATTATGAGCTTAACTTACTCTTTAAAAATGCGGCACATGTTCCAGGGCTCCACTCACCCCGCCACGGCACCATGTATTGTGCAGAAGCCTGTGTGATTTTGCCATAACTGCCTTTGTAATGTTCAGCACCAGTTGTAGGTTTCACAGAGTCCCCGTCCACTGCATTGCTTGGACGCTTAACCCGTTGAAGGGCAGTCCTTATGTACCTTTCTGCTTGACCGTTCGTCTGGTGCATCAAGTTCGTTAACTCATGAACCTGCAACGATGCCACCGCTGCCTCCATACGCATTGCAGTCGGGTCGCTGACTGTATCCAATACTTTTGGGATTTGTATGGACTTAAGTCTGTAGATCTAGGTTAAAAATAACTCAGCTCTGGGATTAATCTTAAACGAATAGTTTCGCATACAGATGTCCTATTAAACGTAACGTTTTTATACGTGAGGAAGGCAATGGGGGCGTTTTTAGTAGCAGTCTTTTTGTGCATTCCCTTCAATAATCTGCCAGGTCTAAAATTTGTCGTACCTGCATACCACTTTTCGTGGACTCCGCCTAGCCTAATCCTAACTTCCATAAACAGAAAAAAAACATTTGTCTAAATTGGCAGAAAAAGAACAGCTATTGTGAGAATCCTAAAGTAGCGCGATTCCCTCGTGTACTGAGTTACTACAAAGAAAAACATCATCCACGTAAACTAACAAGTTCCCCTCATTAATATGTTTGCGGAGTGATTCGCTGATAAACTACTGGGCAACTAGCTACCTCAAAATGCATTTTGACATATTCGAAGTGTTCCGGTGTCACGAACCATGTCTTCTGTATACATTCCTCTTTTGAAGGAATTTAATCGAAGCAAGTAGCCATATAAAGACAGGAAAGAACTTATAACTGCCTAATCTATCGATATGGTCGTCAATCAGTGGGAGCGGGTAGAAGTTTCTCACGGTTATACGATTAAGTGCTCGAAAATTTACACAAAGTTGAAGAATTTTGGACCCGGACTGCCACTCAAATTCGTCACTTGGCTATGTTTATTTTGTTGAACCACTTCGTCCCGTTTCCCAGTTAAGGGTTTAGTCATTTAGTGTAAATTGATAAGAACGAAACAATTGTATCAGCAGCTAGGCTAGCGTTAGCAGCAGCTGCGCGCACTTCACCGTTATCTAAACCACGTATTACAATGAGGGTTCTTAAGTCGTCATTTAACCCTTGAACTACTCGCAAACGTAATAGAGTACAACGAGCGTATTCAGCATAACTTGAATATTTATCCGAAGTTGCATTCATTGCCTCGAATAATATGTTGGCATAGTCTAATTTACCGGGACAGAGAGGTTTGAACTCACGCTTAAAGTTGGACCACGTCCGGTCATTCGAAACCCATTCGCCTAACCAAACCTTAGCGTCACCCTTAAGGCACATCGCCACACGAGATAAACATTCATGATCGTTCCAACCGTTGGCTTCCCTAGCTCGGTCAACCTCTTCGCACCATACTTCAATGTTATTAATCGATGGATCGAAATTGGACACGTAATAATGTTGAGACTTTGATGGTTGCATCGTTTTGATTGCTTGCATCAAAGCAGTAGCGAGGGTAGACGCCTCAGAACAACGGGTACTAGACTCCGTGGACTGCTGTCGCGGCACAAGCTTATCTGGTGTAGGAGTAACATCCGCGGGTAAAATACTGGTTTTATGAATGGGACGTGCCCCATCGTTATTAGAACGCGCCTCAATAGGTGAAACCGTACGCAAGTGTGACCTTGATTGCACGCGGCGGGCACTACGAGAGCGATCCTTATTGCGCAATTCACGCCTAACCCGAGAACGCGATCGATGCACTTCAGTTTTGCGAGAATTATGTCGATCTTGGACACGCAAGCCATCCTGCGAAGTTCGATGTCTATTGCCCGAGTCACGGTTTGCACTTTCATCACTATGATCGCGAGACTTACGAGAAATATTATGCTGATTTCGATTACGCCTCTGGAGAGACGTCTCCTTGAAGTAGGTGTCCTTGTTCGTCTCATTACCACAGTTAAAAAAATACAACAATTATGTAACTACAAACAGAAAGTGAAGTAGGCAGTAATTGTAAACAAAACAAAATTTAACAGTTATCTCACTTTCAACGGATTTCCATTTTTTTTTCTTATTTTTTTGCTGAATTTACTTTTACCTATGTGGGCTATTAAGTCCTTTATCCCAATTCTGATTTTAGGTTCAGAAGAGGGTTAAATTTAAATTAGACACAACTTAATCAAACTCTGTGTATATTTACAATAGTAATCGACATGGAACATTAGTAAAACAAATACTGCCAACTTCAATTATCAATTCAACAAAGGGGAAAACAAAATGGCTTACGTGACCTTAATAATCACAGACACTAATTAACACAAAACGTCCGTACACTCCAGGACCCGGCGGGCCAGTGTCCCGGTTCTTATAGGGACTGTTCTTATATAGTAATGTTGCGGGGTGGCTGATGACGTTGCCAGAAACTCCTTGCAATATATACTATTCTTATAATAAATATTATGTGAGTTTCTACATCTCGTCTCGATTCATGTTGACTTTGCTTCGTAATATTTCACGTTAAGAGAGTTTCGCTCGAAAGGATTAAAGTTTCAATTAGATTTCCTTGTTGATACGTGAAGTATCTGATCCAGACTTGATAGATTGTTTCTGGAATTGGGTTGCTCCCGATTATCAAAGAAAACTTGCTGGGACCGACGTCGGCTTCACCATTCCGTCGTTGTTAAGGAATACACAAGAAAAAGAAACAATACACAATATTATGTATATTCATACTGATATTCTAAAAAGGTTAAGTTTGTGAGGGGTTATACGGGGGAAGATTCTTTCACGTAATGGAAAATCACGTTATTTGGAAGGCTCATTAGGTATATTAACCAGAAAAAATGTAAACACTTGGTACTAGTCGGATTTCATCACAAGTACGTATAAGTCAGCAGCGGGTACAGGTCAGCTAGTAAAAGATTAGCTGACCCGTATAAAACCTGAAAGAGTCTAGAACCTATTGCTACAATATTTTATAAAAGACAATTGATTCATGGTTAGAATTTGGCTACTGGTTCATTTTGTTTTCCTACAATATTCGAAGAAGTTTCCCGTATAAAATCATTTTCTGTTGAAATATCCTATGGTAAATATTTTTTTTTTTTTAATAATTATAAACTAGTTCTTGACTGCAATCCCGCCTGATAGTAAGCAGTGATGCAATCGTTGATGGTAAAGCGCCCTAGTTTATTAAGCCTATTCACTTAAAAAACTAAGGAATAGGAAGGATGACGGCAGTTGAGCGAGGTGATGCAATGTTAAACCCAAGACCAACACGACCAAACGAAGCTTAGAGGGAGATTGATCTGGAGACTCTCCACGAACAACCTCCGGCACAACAACATTTGGCGCATCGAACCCGCCACACATCGCAACACAACTGCTCAGACCCGTCCTCCGTACGGCTTCACCAGACATCATGCCGGAACACGACGAATCGCTTGGCGGTAAGACTTTGTCTGGTGGGTGGTAACTTCTGCCGGCAGCCGATGTTATGGCCTACCGAGAAAATCAGTGTTAGATATGGAACGACGAACTTATAAAAAGGCTATATACCAAGGTTGTAGACATAATTCATACACCCACTCCTCAGATTGTACGTCCATACTTTTAATCCGCCATAAAATCGTACGTTCCGATTTTATAACATTCGGACACGCGACATTGGTTACAATACCGATCGGTGTTACGTTTAATCTAGTTTCGTGAAATTTATCTCTTGCAGAAATATTTTGCTCAATAATGTTATATGTTTTTGCGAGATACAGTCCATACAACTGTTGTAACAGTACGCGTCACCAATTCACATAATTATCACGCTTCAGTGCAATATTATCGTTGTGTAGTAAGCGAATGGCCATTCACAGAATAATGTATTGTAAATCAGTAAATTCTGCGCATTAAAGGCGATTACGTAACGACATTGACACATATTAGCACACACATGTAAAAGATCAGCCTTTTCGTTAAATTGGACATTTCAAGGAACTTGCGATCTTTTGCTAAAGTTCGATAAAAGAGTTAGTAATAATAAGCATTTTGTTAATTAAACTGACTCTTCTGACGGGAAACAACTTTGATGACTCGTGGAGGGTCGTCTGTCCCAACCAGCGTTATAATGACGTCAACCTGGTCCTTTGTCCTATTTACAGAAACCTCTACAATTTGTTTAGTTGGTCAGCTAAGTAATTACAGTGGGTGGGATATTAATTAAGTTTTCCACTTCGCTATACGCACGGCTAATGTCTTTTAATTATCGGGTTCATAGCTAATCGCTATTAAAATTGTATCATCGTTTTAAAAGCTTTTATACAATTGTGTGGTTTAGGTTTAGGATTCAAATGAATCTTAGTCATCTACCTACATGCTTGAGAGACCTAGGCTAATATGTAATTCGTGACATCAAACGATTTTCACGCATTTAAAAATGTATCGCTATATTATCTGCTTGATAGGTTTATCGTCATTCATCTAATAGCTCTAAGAAATAGATCAACAATAATTTACGTGCAGTAGTTAAGCGATAGACTGCGCTGCGTGTCACGGCTTCTAATCCCGCACGAAGCAAATACTTGTATGGCCTATAATTAGTTGTTCCTGCCCCTAATCGGCGAGCATTTTTGTCAAATGACTGCGACTAGTTGGGGACAGCCTCCGTGGCGTAGCGGTAGCGGACGCGGCCGCTGCGCAAGGTGGCGCGGGTTCGATCCCAGCACAGTGCAAGTATTGTATGCATGAATTTGAATATTTGCACTGGTCTGGTCGTGCCTCGGAAAGCACGTTAAGCCGTTGGTCCCGGTTGCCATACGAACATCTAGTGGCAGTCGTTACGGGTTGTTGGAGCCCTCAAAAGTCCAACAATTGGTCTAACTGCAATGCTTCGATGTCGCCTTCGGGTTGTGGAGGTCAGACGGCAGTCGCTTCACGGAAAATGTCGAAGTTTAGCCATATCAGCAGTTGGACTGGTAAAGCGGACCCCAGACTCCAAAGCTGAAAAGGCTTGCGACTGGGATTAACGCTGATGATGATGACTGCGACTAGTTGGGATCATTTGGACCGAACGGTCGAATGGGCGGTCAAACGATCCCAACAGTCTGGCTGTTTGTGTATGTGACTTTATATGTTTGTAAACGCACCCACGATATTGGAGAAATTCCTAGTGTAGGGAAACGTTTTTTTTTAATGAAAGTATACTTTTCTTTATTGTACTTACATATATCGTGGGATAAAAATTACGAGTAACATGGACGGATTGTAGAATTCATCAGGTTTATTATATTAAGTATATATTCCTTGGAGAGTTTTTTTTTTTAATAGTTATAAACTAGTGCTTGACTGCAATCCCGCCTGATGGTAAGCAGTGATGCAATCGTTGATGGTAAAGCGCACTAGCACTTCGCTATTCACTCAAAAAAAGTGAGTGAATAGGAAGGAAGACGGCAGTTGAGCGAGGTGATGCAATGTTTAACCCAACAACACAACCAACGATGCTGTGCCAGAGGATGATCTGGAGACCCTCGACCAAACTCCCGACACAACAACATTAGGCACATCGTACCCGGCACACACCCGGCGCACGCAACACAACTGCTCAGACCCGTCCACCGTACGGCTTCACTAGACATCATGCCGGAACACGACGAATCGATTGGCGGCAAGACTTTGTCTGGTGGGTGGTAACTTATGCCGGCGGCTGATGTTGTTGCCTACCACCGAGGAAAGTAAAACAGAAAAGAAAACCGAGGAGTTAGTTGACCGAGTTTGTTTGAAACATCAGCCGCCCTGTTGTTGGGTTAAACATTGCATCACCTCGCTCAACTGCCGTCTTCCTTCCTATTCACTCAGCTTTTTGAGTGAATAGGCTTAATAAGCTAGTGCGTTTTACCATCAACGATTGCATCACTGCTTGCCATCAGGCGGGATTGCAGTCAAGCACTAGTTTATAACTAATAAAAAATAAAAGCAAACCAAGAACCGATTTTAAATAAGTAGGAACATCATTCAATCAAAGATATCACCAATCTTCGACCGGATAAACGCTACTCCGCCGAAGGCAACAAAAACGCCGCTATTACCAGAAGTCTTTTTTTTCTACAAGGAAGCAACGGATTGGTTTGACCATCCACTGCCAAGTTGTCACAGTGATTTAGTCGTCCTACATTTCAAAACCGCCGTTATCATTCACTTTCCCTAACAATGCTCGGATCAAACAATGTGTGGAGCTGCGGACTCGACTATAAACTTTATAACTTCATTGTGTGTGACTCGTGTTCTTATGAATTGTCATCTATTGTTGCCACAGCGACAGGGAACGCTTTTTTATATCCATATTATGTTCTGTTGTTGCGCAATTATATTTCCTTGAATGTGGTTGCTTTTTTTTTGGTAGGTGATTGATCTTTGGCTGTGAAGAGTTTTGATTCTTTTGAATTAAGTTTTTGTTTCGTTTGATACTCAAGAAAGTCTATAATTTTTAATACTATTGAATGTAATGGAAAGTCCTCGTCGTTGCTGCATTTACTGCCCTTCTTATTTATTTAACAACCATACTTTCGCGCATTACAATAAAACAAAGCCTCTACTTGTTATTCCGTACACTTTGGTCAAATTTAAAAATAAACTATTCCCTGTAATAATGACAACAATGTCCGGAAATAAGCCGATGTATGGTGAGTGTGAATTAAAAATAAACCGCCGTTGCAAACCTTGACGTAACCTGCGATGAACTGCATAACATGAATCGTAATACGATCCGATGTCGAATACATTCGTCACGCACACATACGCGCGCAATTATCTCGTTAACAGCTCGCGTAATTCTTAATGTGTGACGTCACTCATCGTAATTAAACGCAGGTGTCGCTATGGACTTGAATGATTTGATGCGGTCATGCGGTTTAAAAGCGACAATGATCGGCCAATATTCGAAGATATTTTGCAATTTTTTGGTTAAGCATGTTAAAAAATATTTGAGCATGCCAACAGGCCTTCTTTACTTAGGTTGAAGATTACATAGAAGACAGCCTTTGTATTATGTAAAAATATCACCGCGAAAACTTAGGTGGAGTGAACTAGAAGTGTGTGTAGGATGATAGGGATTTGGCTATTGTCAGCTCAATTTGTCTATGATTTTTTAACAGATTGCTATGTTGACATTTGGACTGAGAATAAATCTTAATATAGAGCAGAAACCCTGCCTTTAACTACCAAACGCAGAAGTTGTTACAAAATCGCAATACTGTTCACAATACGTATAGTGATTGGGCAAAAAATAAGTCTGCCAATTTTCTACTACTCGCCACCTTTAGTGGGAATTTGACAGATACAAAAACATTTAGATATTACCTACTGAAATTATCTTATCGCCTGTTTAACCGCTCATTAACAAATCTATTACATAGACTCTTAAATACATCATAAAAAATAAATCATGGCTAATGAGATTGCAAGTAGGTAACTCTCAACGTCCGTGCCGCTTCACACGATTCCTTGCGTGTGACACCTCGAGAGCAACACGATTGCCATAATGAAAACCTTCCCAGTATTGATGCTGAGTTCGTGTAATGGACAGATAATTTTATCCATGAATGTACCTACATACATACCCACAGGCTATAGAGTATGCTGTCTAGAAGACCAAGTTTATTCGATTATACTCTCAATGAATTATCGTTATCGTGCTGAAAAACACATCACTTTTAGTAAAAATCGATATCTATCAGTATTTTGGAGAATTCCTCAGAAATTTTTAAATCATTCGATCTGCCAAGCCAAGCCAATCGACTGCACATTTTAATTAACCTACAGATTCTAGGTGTCTCTGAAATGTTGACCTAAATAGCTAGGTAAATGGACCAGCTACCTATAATGCAGGGACCGATGCACAAGCGGTTTTAGATCAATCCTATCAAACTACGAGGGAGCAACGTGTTCTACAATGAACGTCTTCCGGCTTCAATGATGTGTAATGATAAATCTGCTATGATGCCATTGTCCTAGTTTTTAGAGCTATACTCTGGTTAGAAACGAAATGTTGATCTTCGACTTATCTTCACTAAAAGCCTAGTCAAATTTCTCAAAACAGCTCTTTTGTTGGACAAAATAATACAACCAAGAAATAATTTGGCATGGGATTTGACAAGATCTTTCAAAGTATTTCGTACTCAATCCTTGCAAGGAAATGGTCGTTTTGTACACCTGGCACCTGCTTTAAATTCGTTTGTCACGACATCCACAGGAAGAGATAAAATCTTTCTCAGTTCGGTGCCACCTGCAGCAGCTTCCCGAATTGCATATTTAATAGTTTCGTTTTAGTTTGTACGAGTGTTTCGTATTTCGGCAAACCTTCTCTAATAGAAAGACTGTTTACGACAAAATAAAACCAACCGATTTCCAAATAACATTTTTATAATTTCGGAATTTGTTCTTTTTTTAAGAGTTTATTTTTCGCTTTTTATTTGTTATTACAATAAAAAAAAAACCTAATATTGCTGTAGATGTGCCTAAGATACATATGAGATCCCTCGATTTTTTCTTTGAGAATCTGATCTGACCTAAAAAAATATCCAAATCAATCCAACCGTGTTAATCGAAAAAAAATTCCACCTTGAAGCATTAGACTGTATGTATAGGTTGTCGGACCTATACATACAACCTATTGCTTCAAAGTTCGTGTATATGCTCTATTGCTTTTAAGGTCGAGAAATATTCCGATAAAAATGCTAGGCGGATGAAGATTCCGCCTGACAAACTGAAAACGTTCTTCTTTTTGGTTGTTTAACTTAATCAAATCACCATCTCAGTGTATATAAATTTAGCCTCATCCAAGCCAGTTATTGTCAAAAAGCCTTCGGATTGACTGCACTGCAGAAATACCCTTTTGTGACAAGCGATCCCACAGTCAATGGGCACGGCTGTACATGAATAGAGCGCCAATCAAGGCCGCTCAATTATTGTTACGAGGTTTTTTTTTGCTTTTAGCACATAAATAAAATTTATATTCTTTCTAAGCGTATAATTTACTCGGATAATGCTGACCTAGTAATCAGCAGATATGGCTTGAAAAATTGCACGGTAACCTAGTTTCCCTGTAGAAGGCGTGGTGAGAGAAGATCGATTTGCTTAGCTATAAAAGCATGTAAATAGCCTGTGAAATTGGTGAAAAAATTACACGTAACATGCACGACTAGATTACATTACATGCTAGCTGAGACTTCATTCGCGTGCATGTAGCAAAACAATATTTTATTTCTTTTTCTTTTTTTTACGTAATACTCTATTTTGTTTTCTATGATGTTCCTTATAACATGAGCTATCTGCCAGTGTCCCGTAAAAATCGGTCCTATCGTTTCGGAGATTAGCCGGAACAGCAGTCCGAAAAAAATGTATCATCATCATCAACCATTTTATCGTCCCACTGTTGGGCACAGGTCTACCCACATGCAGAGAAGTATTAAGCGTAATCACCACACATGCTCAATGAGTGTTGGAGATTTCAGAGTAAACATACATATATGTATAGTATATTGTTATTATTTTCAGTAGTAAACTTTTATAAGCATTTAGCAAATAGCTGTTGTTTTGAGATTACCAACACATACGAAAACTTACAAGAATAAAATGCAATATTCCGTCATAAATGCACTTCCAATTCATAGAACACTTACTTAGTTCCTAAGGCTTACATGCATAATGACCTAGTTATCTAAAGTAGTACATATTATACTATGGTATTTATCCTTTGTGAAAGCGAACGAGCGCTGTTTTCCTGCAACTCTCCTATTCACTGACTGTAATTGACCAATTACGCTTGTATGTAAAGCGAGGATTATTACTCGACTTTTCTAACGAAGTATTTAAATATATAGGTATGTAAAAGCATAGATAGGTACTTTATATCATACTTTAACAGCACTACTACTTACTACTTTTATCATTTGCAATATCATACTGCGGCCACGTACTGGAAGACGCAGCGTAGGGAGGCCCCCAACAAGGTGAACCGATGACCTGGTGAAGGTCGCGGGAAGCCGATGGATGTGGGCAGCACAAGACCGGTCATCGTGGAAAGCCTTGGGGGAGGCCTTTGTCCAGCAGTGGACATCTATAGGCTGAGGAAGAAGAAGAAGAAGATATCATACTTTTTCTCGGTTGTAGCCCATAACATCGGCTGCCGGCAGAAGTTACCACCCACCTGACAAAGTCTTGCCGCCAAGCGATTCGTCGTGTTCCGGCATGATGTCTGGTAAAGCCGTACGGAGGACGGGTCTGAGCAGTTGTGATGCGGCGGGTGCGATGCGCCAAATGTTGTTGTGTCGGGAGTTTGGTCGTGGAGAGTCTCCAGATCAATCTCCCTCTAGCGCAGCATCGTTTGGTCGTGTTGGTCTTGGGTTTAACATTGCATCACCTCGCTCAACTGCCGTCATCCTTCCTATTCCTAAGTTTTTAAGTGAATAGGCTTAATAAACTAGTGCGCTTTACCATCAACGATTGCATCACTGCTTACCATCAGGCGGGATTGCAGTCAAGCACTAGTTTATAATTATTAAAAAAAAAGTCGTTCAATCAAGCTTCCCGTACTGTCATATGTGACAATAAGGCAATAAGGAGAGCAATAAGGTTTAAAATTTATTTGAAATATGTTTCAAAACAATTTTAAACCTTATTGCTTCATTATTAAAATTGATAAATCTGTGTTTCAAAATGTAGTGATGAGTACAATAAATGAACCGTTAAGAGGTTATCTATTTTTTACCGGACATCCTGTAGACCTAAGTAAATGAAATTACATATAATTAGCCTAACATTATGTAGTCTAGTCGCGGTTGACCCTGACCAATAGAGACACTGGTAGTACACAAGTTCTAGTAATTCGCTTGGATGAGCTAATCCGGGGGGCGACGGCTGCAGCCAGATCGCATTAGCCAATTAGACGTGACAGAAGTATGCCATTGTACAGTAATTGTTGCATACTAGTGTAATGTTTTATATGTTATAGAAATCAATGCTTTATCCCTCAATGCCTAACCGAGAATCAAAACTTGACTGTTAGGCGACAAGCAAAGCTAGTCATCACCATTATAGGCTTTGCCAACCTGATGCGGCTGAATCTCAACATTTTACATGGAGCGAGCCTATCTGAGCGTGACTTACGAATTTGTAGGTCTTAAAATCAAACCCAGCTATGTAAGAGCTTTACTTTTGTAAATGCTTTCCAAAATAGTGTAGAATAACAATCGTAAAAAAACCGGCACGGCCTAAAATAAAAAAAATATCTCGGATATATAATATAAAGTGTACCAATCCTTACGTGTCCGCGTAATTTATTATAGCGCTGCGTCGCGGCTGTGAGAACATAATTGATTGAGAATTCGGTTCGCCTTTGTCTTCTGTCAAAACTCTATTGGAATCGGCAGACTGAATCTCAACTTGATGCTGCTGGATACCAGTTTACATAGATCGAGCCTATCTAACACTTATTGAGTTATACGGTACCCCTTGCTAAAACTGGTCGCTGGGTAGTATCAAAATCTATATAAACAAAGAATAAACACAGCTTCACTAAAATCTAGAACGGTAGGTAGTTAGTATCCAATGTTATCCCCCTTCTCTGTAACATCACGTGACCTCACTTAGTGCTTAGGTCCTTATAGGAACAATACAATATACTATAACTCTGTATGAACAAGATCAAATGTCTGATGCATTGTTTTCTCTTGTCGCCAGCCGAACGAAGGAGCGGACAATCAGGTACTTAGTAGATGACGTAGTTGTATGTGTCCCTTTGTCAACTTTAGTTTTCGCTTTTAATTGTGTGTTTATAGATTTCTTTATGTTTGGGGATCCATAAAGTTTAATTTGAAATCACTGGAAAGCTTCTAAATATTTTGCGTCTAATTGTTAAATACTTATCATACTTATTATTTAGGCTAACAATTTTATGTTGTATGTGGGCATCATGTCCTATGTGTTTGTCCATTGCATGAACTGATATTGTGATTCAGTACATTCACAATCCTTTTATGTTTACCATTAACAGATCACTAACTCCAAAATTAGTATTCACCCCTTTCAAAATCACAATACACAGCACCATAAAAGATACATTCTCTTTTCTTGAAACAGTCAGTTATTAACTGTGCCAAACCTCCTACAGTTGTTTACTGCAAGCGCAACGCACCTTCATGATGGCCGTCGAGCCCATCCGCCCGACTCGGGCTTCGCAGAGCCTGTCAACAACAATATTAGTGAAGACAACAACAACGGGCCAATATCTCTGCGAGAGATGCAGAACATCGCCAACAATAACGCTGCAGCTTACATCGTGAGTGAGAATGAGGAGAGGAACAGAGTCAGCAGGGAGTCCG
Organism: Sesamia nonagrioides; assembly: GCA_017933935.1. NCBI lineage: Eukaryota > Metazoa > Arthropoda > Insecta > Lepidoptera > Noctuidae > Sesamia > Sesamia nonagrioides. The sequence continues at coordinate 244,742 of JADWQK010001239.1, read as the reverse complement.
TTGTGGAGTTCGAGCCGCTGCCGTCTGGGATAAGGGTTGCTGATCCGTTGGAGCATTGCGCTGATTGGTTCGGTGAGTATTCATAGTTATTACTTTCCTTTTCCTGTGACGTAGCTCATGTGAAGGTCGGCATAAAAATGTAATCCATGCCTTGGTCTCTTTCTGTGTCATCCAAAACTTTATTTTTTAAAGTGGAATACTGTGTGGTCATGTTACCTCAATTAATTGGAAATCCTAACATCACAACCTATTATGGTTTCCAGTAACCTTGACTACCCTCTATCATATATCATTAACCTCCTAAATGAAATCACAATAATGTGATCAATTATTTATCAAATATCGACAATGCTTGTCCAGCCTTCCGTTTGTATACCTATGCAAGTATGCATCTTTATTCACCCAGTTCTCGTCGTCACTTCCTTCCTGTGACGGCTTTCCGGTCGTTAAATAGTAGTTAAATATAAGGTTTATTATTATGGTAGTTGAAGGTCGGCCATCACGTTTTGTTCGCGCTTATATTATATACTAACTCCTGTCTTGCAATTCTACAAAAGTTTACGAGTTTTGGCCCGATATTGTGTTGCTTATGTATTAGAAATTTGCAGTTTCCGAAATGATAAACGGTGGAGTGGATTAGCTTTAGACCAGCAGTCGTAAATAAAGTAAGTAAATCATTGTAACTAGAGACGGAGTGCACAAAAGTCGTAGGTGGCTATTAAAAGATGAGAACAATGATTTATAAGGATTTTGAGGAAGAAATAAGTTGTGATAAAACGACATTTAATTCACTTTAAGTCAAAGCGTCAAAAATTGTCATCCATCCGCGGCTCGAGGGAAATGAATTGGCAACTAAAAAACCTTTAATATTGGGGGCCAAGTCCCGTAATCCGTAAATCAGTGCCCAAGCCTTACTTAGAATATTCACTCTGTTATATCCGATTTTAAACTTTATCTCGTAACAATTTGATCAGTTTTCGATTGACACATTTCACAGACCTAAGACCTTTCAGAGTTTATAGCGGGCACCATTGTTATCGTTCGACCATTACAAAGTTCCCATGACCGATGACTATCACTGTTTAGCTAGTATAGAAACATACGGACAATACGTTTTGGGCGCAGGCACGGCGGTTTCAGTATTTAATGTCATTGTCTGAGGCTAGTAACTAATAAATTGCTGAAACAAAGTGTAATGAAATGATGATTTTTATATTTAAAATGGCGTACACGCATGAAACCTAAAACCTACTACCATACCATAACTAGCATACCATTTTGAAAAATGAACCTATATTTTTCAGTAGATGTGTTTGACAGCCTCCGTGCCGTAGCGGTAGCGGACGCGGCCGCTGCGCAAGGTGGCGCGGGTTCGATCCCCGCACAGTGCAAGTATTTGTATGCATGAATATGAATATTTGCACTGGTCTGGTCGTGCCTCGGAAAGCACATTAAGCCGTTGGTCCCGGTTGCCATACGAACATCTAGTGGCAGTCGTTACGGATTCTTGGAGCCCTCAAAAGTCCAACAATTGGTCTAACTGCAATGCTTGGATGTCGCCTTCGGTTTGTGGAGGTCAGACGGCAGTCGTTTCACGGAAAATGTCGAAGTTTAGCCATATCAGCAGTTGGACTGGTAAAGCGGACCCCAGACTCCAAAAAACTGAAAAAGGCTTCGGATGCGACTGGGATTAACGCTGGGATGATGATGATTTTTCAGTAGATGTAGTAGACAGTAGGTATTCCATGGATCTTTTGCCGAGCGTCACTGTGAGCTCTTAAAGATAATATAAGTAATATTAAAAAAAGATCTCATTCTCATTTTATTAGAGGATATAAAAATTAGAGGATTTTATTTAGAACGTTTGCCCTGCAGTGGGATATAGGCTAGTTAGATTAGATTCTACTAACAACGCACGCGTAAGTCTTAATCCCATAGTAATATCAGAATACAAACTTATAAATTAACTCATGGAGTAACAAACGTTGAAGCCTACACTTTCGCATTTATAATACGGAGATAGTAAGTTGAACTTGTACGTGTCAGTAGCATCGCGACCGCACCCACATCAAACCAGTATGTTTCCATACAAACTTGCATATACAAAGAAACATGAAGCAAATTGATTTTAAATGTACCTAATTTACCATATTTGGTTACAGGCGATGAAGATTTCCCGCGTAATCGATTGCAGTACCTTCGAGAAATCGGCAGAGGATGGTTTGGCAGAGTAAGTTATTCACTTAAACATGATATAGGGTTTTAAAGTGAAACTTGAACTTCTCGGGAGTACGGGAGAGCAGCGGAGCACAATGTCGATGTGGCTGTCCTTGTGATGATGATGGGAGGCTTTTTTCCATATAAGCCGATCAAGATATATACCCTGGGCCTTAATAGAGACTGAACACCCTTTTATGTCGATCGGAAATCATCAAATGAGATTTCTCTTTCTGGGTGGAGCAGAAGGGCGTGTCAGACTTTTACTGACTAAAACCCGCCCTTGTTCCTTCACTTGCCTCTGCACCAGGGGCCAAGGCAGGCATCGGTCTTCATGTCGCCATGAGAAAGGACTGACCCCCTGAGTTTGTTTCGGTATTTCTTTTCAAAGTAGGTGGGCCGTTAGAAAACATCAGCATCAACTATTAATAAAAACTTTACACGTATAAAAGAAACTGTTTACAACCAATTTACAGAAATGAAATACCATGTAACGTTTCACCAACACTAGACTCATTAGCGTAATGTAAAACCGTGCTGTTGAATTTTAAACTCTCGGTCGATCACCGAAAAATGTAAATCCAACAGCGCCCTTTACTCGAGATACATGTTTATCTCCTGCTTTAAAAAAAATGTTAGTACATATTGTGAAAAATAAATCTGGGCATATTCTGATATTTACAAGCCCGTTTCTCTGGCCACTGTCATAGCAAAAGTTTTGAACAATCTGCTTGAAAAGCAAATTGGCTAAACACCTTAAAATGCCTGATGCCTAGTTTCATTTTAGGCCTGGGCTGTCCACCGATAGTGCAATCATGTGCCTCAAGCAGACTGTCCAAGACTAGGCCAGCACACAGATAGGAACACTTTAATTTTTCCTACTTTTCAAACATCAATGGTAACACATACACTTAGAATTAATTTTATATACACTAGAAGTTAAGTAAAAATGTTACTAAGCTTATGGACGCCTGTCTGAAATAAATATTCTTGTTTTTCTATTCTATTAAGTAAAGATCTATCAAGAAATCAGCAAACTACTTAGCTTACTTAACACTGACCACGGATTTATTTCTAGACACACTGTTAACACCTGATTAAATCTATAATAAATGACAGATACATCCATTATCTTATTTGCATATCCTAAGCATAAAATATGGTTTATGGCATATTACAGGAAATGTTGTAAAATTAAAAATGCACGTTCAAATAAAGTTTGCATTGATGCCAAAATGTGATTTCAAACGTGTTGATTATTAAATGCTTTTCATGATATTATTGACGTGATGGGACTGAGACTATAAATATGTGATTTACACTTTTACTTGGACGCGACATTCAACATCATTTATAAATAGCGGGTGATTAGAGTAAGCCATATTCAGCATTGGACTGCTGCAGGCTTATTATTGAACCAGCCAGAAAATACTTTCAAACATAACATCTTACCGCCGCAAAACGTCCACCTGCTGGGTATAGGCTGAGCCCTGCTGGAGGTGATATGAGTAGCACAGTCACTTCGACCGCTTCTGTTAGAATTACGCCCAACACCAGCAGGGTAATAGCTTAACACACTATCAATAGCAATCAGTTTCCTTTTGACAGTTCAACAATATTCATTACGTTATTTAAGAGGGAACTCTAATGGTGCTTTCTCTATTTATTTAATAATTATACAAACGTATTCCGCTGTTTTCTTCGTGCGTAATGCTTTTAGAGAAATTATTTTTTTCTACAATTTTACAACGTGATTGTACGTGCCCCTATCATTTGATTTTTCCGAAACTTAATTAATAAAAGAAATACCATACTTCAAATTCGCGAAAAATAACCCATTTTTACCGTGATGTTCAGATGACTATTAGGCAGACGTGATAAGTTTTGACAAAAAAAGTAATAGAAGCATAGTTAAACTTTTCCTCTAAATTTTGATATAAAAATAATTGAGATCTGTCGTGTTTTGAAAAAGAAAACAGCGGAATACGAAACGTCTTTTGGTCAACATTTTTGTAGGTAAAATTAGCCTGAGCTGCAACTGTAATTTTCGCACTTTACCGGGATTTTCCAAATTCCCCGACACTAGAGACCCCTCTTAAGTTGCTCAGCAGACAAATTTTTCAAATATTATTAGGAATATGCTTCAAAATGATTCAAATTGATAGTAATAGTGTATTACGCAATTAGGGTGCAGGTCATCAATCTACCTTGTGAGAGGCCTTCCAACTTTACGTGTTCCGGTACGCGGTCGCCAATCCAGTGCCTTCGGGGCCCCCATCGTCACTATATGTGACTTGCGCACTGTCACTTAAGTTTGCCAATTCTTGGGTCAATGAAGGTGACCTTAGTAAATATTGCTTTAAATGATAAATGATTTAGTAAGTAAGTTTGTACAAATACTTTTACAAGTCAATCATCTTTTTTATTAACTATGAATTACGAAACAAACTCAGAGGTCATTGGCTCTTAAAGTCCAGACATAATCTTGGGTAGAATATTCTGTTTCTGGATGAATGGAATAAAGCTATGATTGTATGTTAGTGTGGCTACCATGGGATTTCATTACGAGACTCGATTGTCGATATCGAGCGCGTTTGGCGCTCTCATTGGTTGAGAGTTCTTACAACCTTGAAGCGGGCCAATCGATGAGTCAGACGGTCGATATCGACGATCGAGTCTCGTAATGAAAACTCATGGTAGCCACACTAACTGGTGTTCTGTGAAAGAAAGTAAACGAGGGAGTCTATTGTTACATGTTAGTTTTGTCTATTCTAATCTAATTAATGTAATTGGTGTTGTACCGTTTTAATTAACTTTAAATAATATTTTATATCAATTTCTACTACTTGTATAGGTGGTGGAAGGAGAGGTGGAAGACAATGGCTCCACGAGCTCAGTGGCAGTCAAGATACTCAACCAGAACGCGAGCTTGGAAGACAAGGCGCGGTTCCTGGATGAAGCCAGGATGTATCGCGATATCCGCCATGAAAACGTCCTGGCGTTCATCACCAAATGCCTGCAGGAAGATCCCTGGATATTGATATTTGAACTTTGTTCTATGGTAACTATCTAATCCAACTTTAACCATGCCTTAAAGCTAAAGAATTTATGACAGCCAAAGCCGAGCACAGGCATAGAGTAGCCAGCCTTTCGGTCTTCTATAGGATGCATTTTGGGGAGTGTGCGAGGGAATTGCATGATTTAATTCCCCCATCTCCGTTTCACCATCGGACGACCCGTCGTACGGCAAGTTTCCACCCTTATGTCATAGAATAAAGAGAGGGAAGTAGGTTATCTCCGACCCAATCCGCGATTTAATTGCCTACTGTCTTAGGGTTGTCACGTTTAGCAAAATTTTAATTCAGTGTCTATAAATTGGCAAAGGTCGGAAAGTTGACGACTGTTCACGCTTCGTCGGATTCGGTTGTCACCGAACCCGCTAACAAATATTTATAGACTAAGAGCTTATATTTAAATTATTTGCTTAGTATTTATACATATAGTCATACACAGTTTTTTTGTATTTTTTATTTTGTAATTTATTAGTAGTTTTGTACACATAAAGGACCATATTTATTTTTATTTTTAATTAATACAAATTTATATAACACAAACATATCTATTAACCCTAAAAATCGTAAAACAACATAAAAATACTGACAACTGCCTCTTTGACTAATTATTTCTGTTGTTAAGATCTGAACTTTATTTATCTGATTCACAAATTGTCAATTAGGTACTTACTTACTTTTAATAACGATTTTATAACTGTAAGTAAGTAGTTACTATACCTACCTACAATAGGTACTAAGAAATCGGCATAACTAAATGTAAACAAAGCAGTAGAGCGCTAGCGGCAAATCAACTGACAGATCAAAAGTACCTATAATCATTGATTTGTGTAAATAATAAATTCTAGTACGAAAACAGGCCTACCTACTTCCCCTATCTGATAGAAAACTAATACTTACAACAAGAAATAAGTAAGTTCCTAAGTGGATATCTCATCATCAAGTAAAAATTATAATCTTATAAGAATAAGTGACTTGCTTACCTTTCCTGCTCAGTAGGTAATCTGAACAGAGACAATTCTGAAATCGATGAATTAAGACACCCAAACAAACAACAATACTTTCTCCTGCGATAATCACACATTGTTCTTTAATTTAGCTACGAAGTATTCTGTAATCTGTGATTTAGCGAATGTGCCGAAAAGCCGTGACGCGCGAACCTCGTTCCGTGCTAGTGCTAGCCGCGACTAGCGCAGTCATAGGCACTCTAATATTGTGTTTAGGTGTGCGTGCGGCGACGCATAGATACTATGGCGCACACATACAAGCCGCGCGCGGTCCGTTTGTATGAAGATAACGTACTTCCCTCTCTTTATTCTATGCTTATGTTGTTAACACCACTACGATCCGGACTAAAGATGGGCGGGTGGGTAAAAAATGGGTGGGTAAAAATTGGTAAAAAAGGGTAGAATAGGTAAAAATGAAAAAATACCCATTTTTACCGGGTATTTATAATAAATACCGGGTATAAAATGAGTTGTTATTTAATTGGCTTCGTCATCAATACTACGATCAGATACTGGAGTGCTTTGGGGTCCTACCACCATCTTTGGGACCCAAGTTAACCCCACCTGCCTGACGGTGCACCCGCTGACTTACGGATGGGGTGCTGACGCCAGTTTTCCCTTCGGAGCTGAGTGGTCTGACAACAGTCGCACTCGTAAAAGCAAAACAAGCCTCACTATTATGAATAGGAAAGGAAGAAATGCACGTGACACAGTTAGGGCGCCGCCGCAAACGGCGCGCAGGAGCTACGCCCGACTCCTGTGACCTGTGGGCTGGATCTAACGTGTCAGAGGCGGATACGGCTGAAGAAGCGAGCCAAAACCAGGAAAATCCGTTGTGCTTTTCCTGGTGTGGTGACGCCGAAAGTATGTTGTTCTGGATCCAGCTCGAAGGACAGTTTCACGGGATACCGTTATCCCAGCGAGTGGTTCTGGGTGGTGATTTGAAGTCATGTGGATGAGAAGAGTCTCGGGCTTGAGCGTGTTCACGGCGGCTTTGGGTACGGCGGCCGCACCGCAGAAGGAAACAACATTCTCCAAACGTGTGCAGCCGCTAACCTTGCAATCGTGAACACCTACTTCAAAAAGAAGCAGGAGCACATTGTCACCTTTCGCAGCGGGCGAAGCGCTACCCGAATAGACTTTCTACCAACTAGGAGACACCACAGCGGGAAAGCAGCCAACTGCAAAGTCATAGCCGGTGAGAGTCTCACTGGACAATACCGCCTCCTTGTCATAGATCTCTGGGTAACGGCCCATCGTAGACGTGTAGAGCACTGCCGGCACCAGATTTGGTGGCGGCTGCTTGATGAAATAAGTCCTAGGAGTTCGCATCGGTTATTAGAGATAAGTGCGCTGGACCGATGAAGAATATGTCCAAGACCATTGGGGCAGGATCCATGCAGCTATTATTGGGGCGGCGTGGGTGGTGCTCGGAGTCTCTAAGGGCGGCCGCAAACGTGAAAAGGAGACCTGGTGGTGGGACGACACGGTCCAGAGGAAGACTAGGGTGAAGAAAGCCCTCTTTAAAACGTGGCATCCAGATCGCGACGCATATAAGGTTGTCACACGTCCATTATAACTATGTGAAATCTGATCCTTTCTTGATGAAATAAATATTATTATTATTATTATTATTACACGTGCCACTAAAAGAGTTGTAGCCAGAGCCAGAGCCAGACCACTTGCAAGCGCTTTACGAGAGATAGCGCTTGTACTTCCACGAGCTGCTGAATAAGCAGCACCAAGAGGTGCAGACACGGAAATTCATTCCAAATCTTGAATTAGTGCCCCCGATAACGCCCGAGGAAGTCCAAACGACTTTTCGTCGTATGGCAAATCGGAAAGCTGTCGGAACTGACGGAGTCCCCATTGAGGCTTGGAAGGCGATGGGTCCTCGCGATGCGGGCATGTTAACTAACCTTCTGAACCGCGTGTTCCTTATCGGCAAAATTTCAAGCCAGTGGGGACTGAGTATTATTACTCCAGTCTTCAAAGGCAAGGGCTCGGTATACACCCTGAAGAATTTTGAGAGGATTATAGACTCTCAGATTCGGCAGGAGTATGCTGTCTCGGGAGTGTCAATATGGGTTTCGTCCAGGGTACGGAACCATGGATTCTATATTAACACTAAGGTTCACCATGGAGAGATACAGATTGAAGAAGACGCCTCTACATAATGCTCTTTCTATGTAGAAAGAGCATATGGGGACTGCCCCATACAGGCCTCAGCATCCATGATCCACCTCCCTGGTTGCTCATGTATGCTGAGGCGATATCCTCACTGTGACTGTCCCCTGTCCGCATCGCGCTGGCTGACCCGGAGAGTTGGAGCGGCGTGTGAATTAGGCGGCTGACCTGTCCCACCGGACGGGAACCACAGTGGCGGGCCAGCATCAATGGAGGATTGCGGAAGCAGTTTTCGTTCTCGCAACCCCCTGGTGTAGGTGTGAGATGAAACACTGGGGTGGTTTTCAATCATTAAGAGTCCGACAGACCCGTCGCCCGCCCCAGGGCGGCGGACATCGCATGAGGATGTTCCACCCCGGAAACAAAAAAAAAGAGGATTTCGGGGCGGCGCCAGCAGCGGCGCGGGAGCCGAGCGGGCATCGAAGACCCGTTCTCGAAACTAGCGGGCAGATCGCGCGTCACTATAGCCGCGTAGTATTGTGTTCACGATTGTGTCGACGAGATATTTGTTTTTATTCGCGAAAGAAATGTTTGAACAATGGCGGCAACAACTTTTTGATTCAAATTTATTCCTAACGCTCGGTCACCGCTTGACTTGTAAGTACACCGCTCGCTGCCCGCAAGATTCGAGCGCGAGAAGTAGGTACACCGCTCGCTGCCCGCCACCGCCCCGTTGTGCCGCGCCGCTGTTTTCGAGAACCGGTCCGTTTGATTTAACGCATAAGATCCTGCCGCTCACTCGCCGCCGCCGCCGCCGCAACGCTGCCTGCAAGATTCGAGGCAGAGGCCTAAAAAGAAACCGTGGCCCTGGCGCACAGGCACACACAGGCACAGGCCCAGAGCGGGAGAGGTCATTTGACGATTTCTCATCCAGAACAAAAAAATGGTAGTAGGCTATTTGACAGTATTCATTTTTTTGGGATTTTTTACTTTAATTGCATAAAATGAGGGTTCTTTATGTCATTTACACGAGTTTTAATAAAAAATGCAATAAATGAGTTTGAGTTTGAAAATAATAACAATTAATATTAATACATACAAAACACAAAAATATGTTTAGCTTTTTGTTTCTCGCGCCACACATTGTGAAACGATCCGGATTGGCTAATGTCGCGATGACGTCATACGCGCATCAACGCTTGTTTTCGGCAAACTTATAAACTGTTTTTTTGGGGTTTTTATCGATTTATTTGTACAACCCGGTACAGCACACCACTAGTAAACCATTTTATTAGATAACAACAACAAATAATAAATAAAAACAAACACCACTTAGAACCGAAAACCGCTTGTACAAAGCTCGACGCCATATTGCTGAATAAATCGTTTTCGCGGCTTATTTGAATTTTGAAATTTTATTTGCATATTTCTTACGAAATACGTATTTAAAATTTAAAAATATACTTTCGGTGAACTTCTTAACCGCAACCAAGTAATTCGAGATAAAAATTATAAATCTGTCAAATAGCCTGTTCCGTAGTGGCAGCCCGTGTAATTCAGATTTTGTCGAATTTTTTGCAATTTACTGGTCAGTGTCAGGTTGTAACTTGATCAAAATATGATCTGCGATAATAATAACGATGTAACTACGGATCTACCCTAAATTAAACTGATTATAATTTTTACCCGGTAAAAATTAAAATTGGGTGGGTAAAAATAGGTATAAATGGGTATTTACCCATAGTTCGGGTTTTTACCGGGTAAATGCCCATCTCTAATCCGGACGAAGCGTTTCGCCTCCTCCTTTATACCGCGTACATCGAGGGACTGGAATAGTTTGCCAGCGGCGGTGTTTCCGTCTGACTACAATTTGAGTGTCTTCAAGGCTAGAGTAAATAGGCTCTTAATAAACTAGTGGGCTTATCGATCAACGACTGCGTCACTGCTTACCATCAGGCAGGATTGCGGTCAAGCGCTAGTTTAACAGCTATTATGATTCTTTGAATTCGTTATTATGACTGCTATTTACATTTAGATGGTAAACAACTTGATACTGATGAGACTGTTTGCGACAAGCACGTGTTATTTTAAAATATACAAATATATCTCAGTGGTACGTCATAAAATCGGCTGCCGGCAGAAGTTACCACCCACCAGACAAAGTCTTGCCGCCAAGCGATTCGTGGTGTTCCGGCATGATGTCTGGTGAAGCCATACGGAGGACTGGTCTGAGCAATTGTGTTGCGATGTGTACCGGTTACGATGCGCCAAATGTTGTTGTGTCGGGAGTTTGGTCGTGGAGGGTCTCCAGATCAATCTCTTTATGGCGCAGCATCGTTGGTCATGTTGTTGGGTTTAACGTTGCATCACCACGCTCAACTGCCATTTTGCTTTCTTTTCTATTCACTCAGTTACTTTTTGAGTGAATAAGCTCTTAATAAACTAGCGCGCTTTACCATCAATCACTGCATCACTGCTTACCATCAGGTGGGATTGCAGTCAAGCACTAGTTTATAATTATTTAAAAAAAAAACATACAGTTTTAGCTTTTTAGAAATCCATTACTCTTCTGTTTTATGGCCTCACAGCAGGACTCTAATCAACAAACGGAATATCCTATTTCTTATTAATGATAAAATAATATGGTCCATCTTCGAAACCCATCATATTTTATGGGTGGCCAGCAGTCGAAAGCAATATATTACGTCATTTAAATTGCAGTGTTTTCTTGTAGCCCTGGCTGGAGGCTTTAAATTCACTTAAGGCAGCCACAGGATAGTCCGGTTAAGTAGTCCCGACCTCTCAAGTTCAACTACGAGATGACATAATTAAAAAAGAAATGCAGTGTTTTCTGCAATTTTTGAAGAACCAATGGCATAACCGAACAGCAACATCAGTAGGGTAATTGCGTAATACATTATCAGTAGCAATGGGTTTCATTTTGACAGTTCAACAACATTCATTGAGTTATTTACATTGTTGAGCGGACACAATTTTAGAACGTATGGAGCAATGGATTAAAAATATGCTTCAGATTGATTCCAATTTATAGTAATAATGTGGTACCCAATAAGGGTGCTGATCAACTTAAAATATGAAGTCAATTAAATGTTATGTGGGCAAATCCCGCTTCGATGTGTATCAAGTAGGATCGCAATGAGTTTTGACATTAGTTTTTCTAAAAACCTTCTTATCTATTTGCAGGACCTCCAACAATACCTGGTAGTGAACCGTCCTAAGATGGCCATCCTGAATGAGGGCGGAGTACCGCTGCGGCTCATGTGTGACGTTAGCTCTGCGCTTGCGCATCTACACTCACGAGGCTATTTGTATGGGTATGTATTAACAAAGCCTAATTATGCCTCTGGAATATGTAAAGTCCTTCTCAGCTTATACCGTGAATAATCTGTATTTATGAGATAGAGATGTTATAGCTATCTCTTTCTGACACAGTAACAATTATGGATTCAAAATTTCTCTAGCCTCTGATCATATTTTGAATATACACAATATCCTACCGGAAAACCTATTTGGGATTATTAAGAAACTTTCCAATGCACAACCCCAATTTTACTTTGCCATCTCTCAAACGTTGCCCCCACACTAGGAATTACTCCTGTATCGTGGGTGCGTTTACCAAACATTTAAAGTCACATACACAAACCGCCAGACCCGGGACAACTATCTGTAAGTGATACTGACTGTAGTATATTGTATTTGTTCCGTGCGGGAATCGAACTCGCGACACTCAGCGCAGCAGTCGATCGCTCAGCCACTGTACCAACCGTGTCGTCAATATTAACTGATCACTTAGTGAATTTTATTAATGTTTCATTGATGAAATACCCCTTTTGCAAGTGCAGCAAAATTTTTCAATTGTCTGGTCTCAAATATGAATTAATCGAACAGTTGATCCGTTATCCTACACTATACCTTTATTCTCACTTTTCCCCCTTATTTGTTCGAAAAACACGGGCTAATTTTTTTCTTGTATTCTGTCATAGCAATGTATGGTGCGGTTCGGTGTTGGTACGCGGTGCGTCAGACAACGCACGCGCCGTTCTAGGACGTTATGCATCCGCTGAGCCGCCGTACGACTTGTCAGCGCCAGAAACGCGCACCCATCCACCTGTTTATACGGTATGTATTAATTATCTATACATAAAAAAACACTTTTTTAATAATTATAAACTAGTGCTTGATTGCAATTCCGCCTGATGGTATACAGAGATGCAATCGTTGATGGTAAAGCGCACTAGTTTATTAAGCCAATTAACTAAAAAAGAAAAAAAAAACTGAACGACGGGAAGACGGCAGTTGAGCGAGTTGATGCAATGTTAAACCCAACAACACGACCAGATACCACAATATTTGGCGCATCGTACCCGGGCATACGCCGCAACACAACTGCTCAGACTCGTCCTCCGTACGGCTTCACCAGACATCATGCCGGAACACGACGAGTCGCTTGGCGGCAAGACTTTGTCTGGTGGGTGGTAACTTCTGCCGGCAGCCGTTGTTATGGCCTACCACCGAGATTTAAAACAATAGGAATGCTTATTCTACATTGTTTTTGGAAAAAATACATTTAATCCATAAGAATTGACGTGTATATTCATTTTTATACATGAACATGAGTGATAGCCGTTTTTCCGTGTTACAGGCCCGCAGCGAGTCATGGTCGCTGGGCACGCTGGTATGGGAGGTGTGTGCGTGGGGAGCCGCTCCCGCAGCAATGCCGCCGCCGCTGCCAGACCTACCATGTCCCTACCGGAACCATCTGTAAGTAGCTAAGTAATATTAGCTAAGAAAAAATTACGAAAATTATACAGCAAATAAATTACTTAACGCACTTCCTAAATATTGTTTGTTCAGAATCGTTTACTGAATCGGTTTATCCTATCATATTTAATATAGGTAATTTTTTATGCCAAAAATAATTAAAACTACGGAAATTATTATCATATTAAGCTTGTAGTTTCATAGTTTGTACAGACCAGTTTTACTTGTATTCATACAAAAATCATTTAAAACAAAATAAAGGAAAGAAACCTTATTCCAAGAACGTTAAGGTCTTCGTTCTCCAAGAATAGAATAGAATACTCTTTGAAGAATTGATATATAACTAATTTACTCAATAAATAACAAAAAAAAAAAAAGTAAAAATACATATACATGTTAAATTAAAAAAAAAAAACAGTTTATGTGTTATGATTATTACATAGTATTCTCATTGGGGTATTTGAGGGTGTGCGTTAATTACATAAAAAAAAGCGCAGGTCTAGTGATGCGATGATCAGTGAGGCTGTTGTTAAATCAGTCAACCAATCACACGTCCCAGAAACGGGGCGTAACTTTTCACCTCATGTTTCATATAGTAGTCGCATAATTTTCTAGCGTAAAAAGTATATTAAGTTACTCAACAAAATCAATAAAACAATATGTACAAACAAATTACTTTACTTCTTCATAATATGGGTCTGCAATTTAAACTTTAAGCCAATGTCTTGTGATCTCATTAACACATATTTGAAAAAAGTTATTGTCTTGTTCTAGCTACCAAGTAATGCAGCTATGTTGGAGCTCTAACCCGGAGGCCCGGCCAACCTCTGCTCAAGTGCACGCGCTTATCAACCACTTGTTCACCTCTCACCGCGACGCCAGCCAACATAACGCGCAGGATGACGGCTACGGCAGCGCAGACTTCGAAGAACGCTGGCAACGTCTCAAACCTAACACCATCCCCAAACTGGACGAACATCGCGCCATCGTCCACGCGCCTTCCACCTCTATGGCTTCAAACTTCACTGCATCCGAACAAGAACTTAACACACACATACAAGACTCCCTCAGCGTCGATATGGACACTGCCGTCTCACGCTCTAGCAGCATCATGTCCGACAAAGATATGTCCATACAAATCAAGTCAGAGAGCCTAACAAACCTCCATGGTTCCTTAGAAGACGTTAGGAATATCTACCTCACACACAACGAGACGGCTGCACTTGAATGCCACCAAGGAAATATTAGTCTTGAAGATGCTAGAGAGAAGGAACAAGACAGGTCTGATGCCTCCATGGATCCCTGGCTTAAAGACATTATCGCTGGCAGCACTGATGATGTCAGCTACTACAAAGACGTCAGCGATGTCATCAAGAATCTCGATAATATACTGAACTCTGAAAAGACTTCGAGTTCAGAGTCCAGCCACCAGGCCAGTCCCTCTAGAGACAATCTGAGCTTAGACTGTAAGAAGGATTACCCAATGCAATCCAGTATGGTCAAATCCCCTGGCATTACGAATTTCCAGAACATTATAGATACTGGTTTCAGTTCCAAATCAGAGGATGCTGAGACTGGAGAGGAGGATGACCTCGACCGTGATACTATCGGCACTCTGAGCCATTCGTTTGAACGACACAGTGAGGTCGACACCACCAGTCAACACACACTCGAAAACCTTACCCCAGACACACCAATACGAGACTTAGATGTCGCCACAAGATTTGAAATACAAGTCCATGTCGAAAGAGATCTTTCACCAGATATTATAGTTGATAACAAAGCAGTCGAATCTGTACACACTGAATTGCCAAATGATAACAAATTAGTGAGTAGTGATAGTGAAATACCTAATCTGAAGGAATTATGTGTAGCGTCAATACCTAGTGCTAGTGATAACGAACAATTGAATGTTAGAAAAGACTGTCAAACATCATGTGATAGTAACTTAAAAGAAATAAGTACTGATATTAAGAATGAAACTAAGTCAATAGAAGATGTAGAGAAGGTAAAAGAAGGAACACCTCAAGAAGTAGAGAGTAAGGATTCTTTAGATAAGAATGAACTGGAACAAATGGTAGATGATATATTCTTGCCTATAATGGTGCATGGAATGTCCAATAGTGAAATAGAACATTCACGCGATGCATTGTCTGAAGGGAAGCAAGGAGAGAAAAGTATTGAAGATGATACAAACTTCAATAGTGAAATTGAAGAAGTCCTAGTTAGTGATCTCATAAAAGTAACTGAAAGTTTAAAATCCCTTCACATGAAAGAGGATAGTTTAGGTGAACTAAGCGACCTAGAGCCCTCAGATCCTCCCTCTCCCGAACAGACGCCTGAGCCAGTACAAAGTATGAATATTAATGAAAGTTCTAACTTGAACGAAACAAAAGAGACTGAAATACCAACAATTGTAATTGAAGAAGTGAAATCTCCATCGCCAGAATTGCCACCTGAAATAGTACAAAATATTTTTAAGGAAGAAAATGAAAAAGAAAGTGCCACAATAGAAGAGCAAATTGAAAATGCAATGGAAGAAGATAAAGAATCTGATTTCAATAAAGTAGAAGAAGACAAAAAACAAACTGCCTCAGTTACAGAAACAAGTAATACTCTAAAAGAACAAGCATTCAATGTAGCCAACAATGCTATGAACAATAAAAATAGTTCTGAGGTAGATCCTTCTGGAACTGTTCAAGATACAACCAGTAATTCTGATCTTGTTATGAAACCTGAAACAAATATTTCTAAGGAAGTTTCAGATTTTATTATGGAAGAAAGGAAAATGGCATTACATGAAGTAAAGAACATTATGAATACCGACGAAACATTGACAAAAGAAGACATTGTAAAAGAAGAAGATTTTCAAGTGATTACTGAAAACGATTTAGAATCACATAACACGGAACATATTGTGTCACAGATTGAAAGTATTGTTGCAGTAGAAGAACCGAAAGTGGAAAATATTGTTTTAGGAAATGAACTCAAGGATGCCAATATTATTGAGGGTTCAATTTCTATTGATGAGGTGGTCCCTTTAGTTAAAGATGAAACAAACAATACAACCACTGTAGAAGCAGATGAAAGTCTTCTCAAAAGCGTTGAAAACTTTGAAAAAGACAGTAATGCTCCTAAAGAAATTCAAATAACACGGTCTAATGACGAATCTATCGTAGATACAAAATTGGTTGAAGTTTGCAACGAAACCTTTTCTATATCTGAAGAAAGCGCCCGCAAAGATGGCCCTTTAGTTACTGATGCAGAGAAAAACAATACTGATACAATAGCCATTAACAAAATTGAGATGAGCGAAGCTGACATCACTAACGATAGAGCAAACAAGCTGTCCGAAGAGTCTTTGTCTAAAGTTGAACAAACAGTACACGAAAAATTTCCCGTGCCTAAACCAGACCATAACGAAGAGTCCATAATATCTGTCATAGCTAACGTAAGCATGGAACCGGCAAAATTTGAAGAGAACCTAGATGAAGAGGTTCCTATTAAAACAGCTGAACCTATCAAAGAATTTATGAACTCTGTTAAAGCTGAGATTGTCAATGCACCTAATAGGGAAGGTAATGTCCCTTTTCTAATATCTGAAGAGAGTGATAAACAAACATCTGATGATATCATACCTAACTCTAATGATAAAGTATTGGCTGAAACAGCAAGCCCAGCACACGGCACTGTATACATGGATCTCATAAACGATACAAATAATGGAATACTAAATGATAATGCTTTGGATAGTAATGTGCGAAATGTAATCCAATCGTGTCTCGAAGATTCCAGTACAG
This sequence comes from Sesamia nonagrioides, assembly GCA_017933935.1. Lineage (NCBI taxonomy): Eukaryota > Metazoa > Arthropoda > Insecta > Lepidoptera > Noctuidae > Sesamia > Sesamia nonagrioides. Next base: position 227,738 of record JADWQK010001239.1, on the reverse strand, counting down.
AGTACATATGCTCTATGGTCAAAACCGAATCTACGGAATACCTAGATCTACCAAGTTTTGGGATGAAAGAGGTTGATAATTTTTTACACATGGAAAGAGTATTCAACTCTCAAAATACTAATGTTGCATCAAGTACCCCATTGGCAAGCGACAATTCTGTCGAAGCTAACAGTACTATTGAAACCTCCGTCAAAGAAAACACTCAAATAATGTCAGAGACAAAAGTACCCGAGGATTACGGAATGGGAATGTCGTTTACTAAGTTGGAGCAGAAATATGTTCCGGATAGCTTGAGCCCTTTTGAATCGCCAACAAAAAGTCATCATACCGACACTTATGATGAAAACAGCTCAGTAGTTCTGGGCCCTTTTGAGAATTGCACTTTAGAACTGTTTAAAGGAGTAAAATCAACCGAACTTGTAGATTTACCGAAGGAAGAACTGCTAGCATTCTCTTCAAACTTCAGCGAAATGAATCTCGAAACTCCTTCCCCGCTTCGCGACGGTAACTTTCTAAACGAAGTACCTGACTTAATGAACGATGATATGCAATTTGATGACATTCAAAGTCTGAGCGAGAAACAGTCAGATCCTCAAACCGAGACGAATAGTGGAAACTCGGGAACAGAAAAACGCATTTCGCCCTCAACGCCTCCCAACTCACCTGGAGTATTTCTAGCTTCGACATCACAACAGAAATACGTTGTTGACATCGATCTAACTCCTGAACCAGTACCAGCCATAGCACCAGACCTATCTTTACAAAAAGAGATAGAATTAAACCAAATAGAGTTACAAATAACTTCGAAGCTAGCAATGGCGGAGAATGAGAACAACATGAATATAGAATATTCTGGTCCGTTGACTGTGGAGGGACTGGTTTCTGATGAAGAGATGATGTTGAGAGAAAATGATTCGTTGCCCGAGTCTTACCTGGCAGGTAATGGAGGATCTGTTGAAGAATTGAGAGAAGACTTGACACTAGATGAGGAGTGTGTGAAGGCATTGAGGAATGAATTGGAATTGAAGTTGCCTTTGGCTCAGGTGAGTTATAAAATTTCTCATATACTAGGACACGACTTTGAAAGTCTAATTGCGTGATTTAAACCAGTAATATGAAAGATGTACAACCTTTTTTTATTTATTTTCCAGTCAGATTAATATCATAATTATGGCAATCGTTTTTACTATCTATGTTTGCTTGTTTTCTCTGATTTTTCTTTGAAATCATGCATATGTTACTTACATCTTAAATTATATCCCCGATTTTAAATGCGTAACACTATCAGTAGCAATGAGTTTTCTTTGACATCTCAACTATTTCATTGCGTTATTTACATTGTTGAGCAAGCAAATTTTTGGAATACCTATGTGTTCGAATAATTAGCTTAATCCATTGCTAATCCATTGCTCTATAGCAATGGATTAACAATATGCTTCAAAATGATTCAAGTTAATAGTAAGTATGATACGCAATTTGAGTGTAGACCCGCATTTCACCCAAAAAACTACTCTTTTTTTTACTGCCGAAAAAAAAATGAAGGGGTTTAGGATTAATCCTATTTTAAAAGTTCTTTTTTTTTTTTTCAATTTAAATTATCTTTTATTCTCGATAGCAATAATGTCAAAAAAAATGTCATCGTGAACAGTTAGAGTGAGATGACATTCCAAGTAAAGCTAGGTGTAAAACCCTTGAGGCGACGCCCGGACAGATCGGGCCGGCACGAGAGTGTGGGGCCGCGGCAGAATCAAGAACTCCCGCGGCCCCGTGCGCATGTGACTTTAGAGACACCGGGGTGGTTTTTAGTCAGTAGGAGTCTGACAGATCCCGTCGCCCACCCCAGGGCGGTGGACATCCATTGAGATTTTCCACCCCGGAACAAAAAAAGAAAAAAGGGTGTAAAACCCTTACCATCGTTGAGTATCACAGGCACACGCACTTAACGGACAGACTACCGACACGTCCACTCTCGCCTGTGGCTCTCGTAAGAATGACTAACGTGGTGCGCTCGAGACAGTGCTGGTCTGTGTCAGTGACGAATGATTAAACGCATACATTACACTAGGGATTGACACAGATGACGGTTCACGATGAGATAGTTGGTTACAGAATCGAGCTGCCGTTCTGTCTTTTGAGGAAATAAGGCTTGATGTTATATTTTTCAATACGCCACACAGGTAGCCGCAATAGAACCTCCATGTGAACAAGAACAGGAGTGGTCGGCGGAGTTGCCACCGCCGCCCGAACTCATCGTGAGCTACCCTGGAGCGCTCAGTCCCATCGCAGAAGAAACTGGCCACCAACTGTCGGCTTACGAGAACGATTTGAATTGTAAGTGGAAAAGTAGTTGTGGCATGACTTTTTTGAAGTAAAAGGTTTAGCGGCGTTGTGCACTTTTTTGGAATGGGTAAAAAATGTTTAACGAATAGAATGAAAAACACGTAATACGGAGGAAGAGTAGACAGCCTCCGTAACGTAGCGGTAACGAACGCGGCCGCTGCGCAAGGAGGCGTGGGTTCGATTCCCGCGCTGTGCAAATATTTGTATGCATGAATATGAATATTTATACTGCCCCCTAATCGGCGAACACAATTTTGTCAAATGATTGCGACTAGTTGGGATCGTTTGGATCGAACGGACCAATGGGCGGACCGGACGATCCCAACTAATACCAACTAGTCGCAATCATTCGACAAAAATGTGTTCGCCGATTAGGGGGCTGGTCTGGTCGTGCCTCGGAAAGCACGTGAAGCCGTTGGTCCCGGTTGCCATACGAACCTCTAATGGCAGTCGTTACGGGTTGTGGAGGTCAGACGGCAGTCGCTTCACGGAAAATATCGAAGTTTAGCCAAAATCAGCAGTTAGACTGGTAAAGTGGACCCCAGACTCCAAAGTTGAAAAAGCTTCGGATGCGAGTGGGATTAACGCGGAGATGATGATGATGACGGAGGAAGAGTAGACCGCCAGTACGGCGTAGAAGAGGAAGTAATATCTCCCTCTCTGTGTACCGCACGGCTAAAATGTATTTTTACTCCTGCTGTTTTGTTTAAGCGGCGCAGGATGCTTGTGCGCATTCACGGATGGTGACTTCTAGCAATTCGTGTGACGTTAATTCCATGTTAAAGTTTTCACTTCCGCAAAATGAAATCCGTTTTTTTTTTTCTTCGTTGATATGACCTTTGATGGAATATGATGGATGAGGTATAAGATCGAAGGGACGTACCCAGTAGATGCCTGTTCACTCTTGCTTTGAAGGCAAGCGGTGTGGCTAATAGCGGTACTTACAGCTGAGTTGAAGTTTGCACTTGATACTGTTTAATATCCGTATTCTACGCATCTTTACTCAATTACTGTTTTGGAACATATCTAGGACTGTCGAAAAGCAATATCATAAAGATTTGAATTACGAGAATCTGCATTCAGTATAAAAGTGTGTATTTTCCACATTTAGGAAGCCAATTTAGCCGAAACAAAGCTTCAACCTTTCCCTAAACATTGTTGGTCTGCTAAACCCAACCTCCTCCTCCAGGGAACCTATCAACCCGCACGGAATCGTCGGAAAGTTATCCAGAACCGTGCAACAACAGTACCGACGACATCACCGAGCTGCCCACCGGCGCTCAGAGTGGCACTCCTCACGACCACTCCACATACACGATACAGTCGCGAGATCCGTCCCGAGACCCGTCACGAGATTTAGATAACACGTACACTCTGCAAAGAGATCTCGACCTTGTCAGCAGTAGAGAGTGAGTATTTTTTTTGTAAAAAATGAGGAAGCTATAATCCCCTTATTCATAAACGTTGCTTAAAGTTAACTAATGATTAGTGACTTTTTAAACTTCATTTTTGACGTTTGCACGTCGCGACGTGCAAACGTTAAAAGTTAAGTAAAACGATTAAAGTTAAGCGACGCGTCGCTTAACTTTAATCATTGTTTATGAGTAAACTTCATATTGTATTAGGGGTCTAATCGTCAAAAATGTATTGTTAAAAAGTCACTAGTTAACTTTAAGCAACGTTTATGAATAAGGGGGATTATAATTACAAGCGGTAAATATGGATGAAGGTACCTTGAATGTTGCTGTTGGAAAGTGAATGGCATTGGCAGACCCAATCGTAAAGCCGCGTTTGAAGGCAGCGGCCGCGTATATGGATTCTGAAAACTAGCAAATTTAATTTGATGACACGGTCGGCGCATTGACTGAGCGATCGACAGCTGCGTTGCGTGTCGCGGGTTCGATTCCCGCATGGGACAAATATTTCTATGGCTTGCAGGTAGTTGTTCCGGGTCTGGGTTTCTGTGTATGTGAGTTTAAATGTTTAAAAAATATATGTACGATTTAGCAGAGATATCGACGGGGAAACTGTTACCAAGAGTTCAGAACATGATTATATCTGGGCACGCCACAATAGCGGCGGTTAGCCCCCTCTTTGAGTGGCTAGAGAGACGCCACGGCGTCCTCACCTTCCGCCTAACTCAGGTCCTCACCAGACATGGCTGTTTCGGGAGGTTCCTGTTTCGGATAAGAAATGTGGGGATCGCCCTGAGGACACGGTGGAGCATACGGCAGAAGTCTGCCAATTTACGTCTGACGTCGTTTAATTGGACACGGCTAAACTAATATATACAATATGTAAAGAAAACCCTCTCCTATCCGTGCAGGTTTTGTTAGGTATCGATAACTGATTCCACTAATAGATACAAAGCCGGAATAAACTTAAAAAAGTCCCCCTTAAAAATAAATATTATTTTGAAAAAGAGAAAGAAAAAGCAAGGTAACTTAATACATGTGCGGTAGGCAACACGGTAGGCATACATGCGCGGGCGAAGGGCGGTAGGGCACGCGGCACGTGGTCTCATTACTCATAATAATACTGTCTAAAATGCTGTTATGACTTTAAAAAAAAAAACAAAATTTGGGGAAGTTGGGATTAATTCGCGAAAAAAAAAGGTTGTTTCAAAATTCATTAGTATTGTTATTATGATGATTATGTAAAATTTCATATTTTATTTGGTCATGTGAATACCTAACCTCTATTATCCTTTTGGGTCGGACGGGGTTTTCTTTACATATTGTATACTAAATAAGATACACTGAACTTAAATTTACAAGGCACCAATGTCATGTCACGTGACAATAAACCTAAAATTTATTGTTGTACAATTGTACACAAACATTGAACACCCTGACCCTGCTATGGAATGTATAATTAAAACATCGAAAGCGAACGATCATAACACACATTATCTAATAGGTTATTTAAATCGACTTATATTGAATACCGACACGCAAGCTAATCGATTGCGAAATTATGTGGCGTTAATGAAATCGTTTAATGTTGCACCAATTACCTACACGTCATTCGAAACTACAGAGCTTCTACAACAGGTGCGTCATACTCTAATCTATAAATTATCAATTTACAGACCTACTATGAGCGCAGACAGCTTGAACGCCAGCCCTTTTAAGAAAATTGCATCCGAAACCGACGTCGAGTCACCGATCGACGACAAAACTTACACGAAGGAAGATGAAAAAGAATCCTTAGAACGGATATCGCAAGTGTCGCCCTTTCTCCTGAGCCCTATCACCGACACTTCCGCGCCAGACACCGACCTCGACAATGCCACGGGAGTTTCGACTTTATCGAAGACTACCCTCCCCACAGACGCAAAACTGTCCAAACCATCCGAAACACAGTGTCTGTCCAAAGCCACCAGTATAGACTCATGGTGCTCCAACGACACTTTATACAACGTCGAGGAAAATTTTGATGACCTGGCCTTGGATCCGGACGTTCCAGAGTTCGAACCTGGAAAGGAGGAAGGGAACAGCGAGAGTACGGACACGTTGACCCACAACGATGAAGAAAAGGAAGCCAGTCATTGCTCCACTTACATCATACACGACAGCAAGTCCGATGCCTGCGAAACCTTTTCCCCGGACTCAATAACTGCAAACGATAACTATACGTATACGAAAGTGAAGACTGATAACGCTGGAACGACCCCGTCCATTTTAACCAAGTCTGATTTGAACGACTCCACGAAGAATACCACTAAAGACTTGGCATATGGTACACTTATGTCGGGCGTGCCATCCTACTCAAATTGTACCACGGAGGTCGCGTCAGCATTTGATGATTGGAAGGTGGCACAACCTGAAATGGTGAGAGAAACTCCCATGTTAGGAGATGCCGATATAACACCACCAAACCCAGCTGAAGAGAAGGAGGAGACAGATGTCACGAGCCCGCAGCTTGTAACTGAGCCTTGTCTCAACAGAATGGAAAGTGTCGATATATCCTGCCTACAAGATAATCTGACAGATAGCCATAATAGAACAGAAAACCCTGAAGGCTTGTTAATTCACAACGATAGCCCGAACTACAACTACAGGAACATGGCGCCGTCTGTAACGAGCACACCTCTAACGGACCTCATCGACGACGCTGATGACGTTGAAGCTATACCCATGACTCTGCCCGAAGTACCCGAAGGATACACGGAATCTCCCGAAGACTCTGTTAATGTACCCAACTTCCAAACCTTTCAACAGTCCGCTGAAGTTAGGCCGCAAGATCTATCCTCCAACGCTAGCAATGAATGTACGAACCAAGACACTGAGGTCCTGCTAGAGGGAGACAGCAAGACTTTGAGCAGGAACAGCAACAGAGACAGCCTTGCCGTGTCGGAACGCACGCCGACGTATTCCGATTTCGAACACTCTGCGGTATTGAAACCGCAAGATGTAAACTCGAAAGATAAGTCTAGTCAGAGCATGGAGAGTGGGATCAGTTCAGAGGATTTTCAGAAGTTTGAGACCTCTGTGAGAAGCCGTCCACAAGACCTGTCGTCGTTGATCGACGCCAGCTCCCTGCTGCTCAAGAGTGAGAGGATGTCGAGTGAACTCGCCATGGGTTCTATGACCGCAGACTTTGATCAAAATAGTCAGTCAGAAAGCCGAGAAATCTCGAACAAGCCACAATCTCAGACGAGTCCGCCTATCGTTATGAAATTTAATGAATCTCACAGCTTAGTTAATATTAGAGAACCGAATTTTTTAATAAATTTCGATGCTGACGATGAGACCGAGCAACCGCATTCGATTATAATAACCGAAACTACGATGGATGCGTTCAAGGAGAACCATAACAGGAGTTACGACCCTTCGGACGTCAAAATCCAGGATGGGAATCATTCCTACGATCCCCACACTAGTAGATTTCAAACTCGCGAAGATTTCGAGAAACTATTGGAACACAAAATCAATGGGAAACTAGATTTAAACGAAGAAGAGGATCTAATAAACTCTGAGCATTTATCGCCGAAAGTCGAAACCGTATCAGAGAAAACTGATACAACAGTGAACAGTATATTTCTAACCGAAATACACAGAGACACTCCAAATACATCAAAATCGAACGACAAAAAATCGAGTCGTAAAGTGAACGAAGTAAACTGCAATGGCGGTAGCGAGAAATTCGCAACTGTCAACTTTCTCAATGAGACATTTGAAGAACTGATCGAGAGTAATGTAGATGATGATACTAAAGATCCAAAGACTGAAGAAGCACCAAGTGAAGAAGTAAACCTCGCGCCAGAAGGCGTTAAAGTCCCAGAAAGTTCTGTCTTAGAAGAAATAGATGTACTGGAAAGTCCCAAAGAGTCCAAGAGTATAAAGGATGAGCTCCAAGAGATTGGTGAGTTAACGAATGGAGTCGCCGAAGTAAATGATAAGATGACAGTAGTAACAGAGGATTTTCTGCAGAATGAGAAGAAATTTTGTACGCTGGATTCGTATTTACCTTTGCTGAGTGATATCAGATTCACTGGTGAGTTTATTCCTTATTTATTTCAATCCAAAATATGCATTGCTATTTCCATGTCCGCTTGTGGATTTCTATCGGCTGATGATTTAGTAATTGATTGTTAACAAATTGCACCAAAATAAAGGTATTCTTCTTAATTCTGTTTTAGTCATGAAACTAAACGAAGGAAAATTAAAACTGAAAAAACACAATACACGTACCTTGGGGGGCACGGCTTCCCTACTCTCTCTCTCCTCTTCTCTTTCTAGAGTCTACTGAGGAACAGTGGAGTTAAAATATAAACTACCATCAGTAGCAAAATTTCCACAAAATATATTTATCATAAAAACCTATCTTTTGCCAGGCCCAGCAACAGAAATAATGAGCACATCTTTTACTCAAGACTCGCCAACTGAACCTACCTCACCAGAGAGGGCTGACAAACGGGACACCGCAGCAGAACTACTCAAGGAATGGGACAGCGACTCTGATTCTCATACCAGCAACTCATCGAGCGGGGAGTTTATATGGAAGGTGAGTGTGTGTGGTGTGAGTTTGGTCGGGTGTGACTTGATCCAAACCAGTTTGATAGGAATTCTTGGTAACCAGATAGTTCTTTCTTACTCTGATGTGCAGACTGTGTTGCTCTTTATTCTGTGCAAATCGGAATTTACACAGACCTTCTGTAATTTGGATAGGTTATGCTTTGTTTATTATTTGATAATGTAGCCATGTTTTACTTATACAACATAATTTTTTGTTTATGCGAAACCCGAAGCACGTGTCCAGTATTTTTAAGTAAAGAATCTATGTACAAAATTTCTAAAAGATATAATGGAAATCCACAAAGTTACACGCACAATGGGTCCTCTGGAGGGACTGAGTGCGGAAACCAAACCAATAGCATAGAACATAGATCCACAAAGTTATGAGCTTGGCTTGCTGTTCTACTTGGTTGTCCCGACGAAAATATGGTCAAAGGTCCGCTCGTGCGGGGGAGCGTGGGGCGTTGACCTCTGGCGTCAGCTGTTGCGCACGCGACTTCTATGATCTATCATAAAGCTGCGTGCGCGCGCTCGGTATCCAAACAACAACAATTTCTAAATGTATTTGAGCAAAAATATAACATGGTGTAAAAATGATTGGAATCGATTCAGTTGCTTATTCTTAACAAACTATATTCAGGTTTCAAATAAACAAAAATTAACGTTGTATTGTCTATGTAAACATGGCTGGCATTTATTAACATACTTTGTTTATAAAGAAGCATTAAATATTGGTTGTATGTGGTTGATTTGTTCTGGATATGAACTCCCACAAGCAAAGTTTAGCCAATTTCAAATAGCATATTGGGCTGGAGTTGTAATGTTAATTTCCCTTAAATAGGGATAAGAATCCAAATGAAAGATGCAAGAATACTTAACAACCATTTTTTAATATTACCCAAGTCTCGCTCAACCAGACATTTTGTTTTAAAGCCTAAGCTGGTGTGAGATTTCGCGGGCTATTGTGACTAAAGCAATGCTATGTACGGATGACAGCAGGTCAAGCTACACGTTACTGTCAAATATTCCCAATCAACCTTGAGCCTTAATGCTATAGCGATAAAGTTGAAAATCGAATAAAAAAATCTGACATGTTGTAGCAGCTTGATGTGCTGTCATCTGTATATGTGATTAATGTAATGGTGTGGATACTCTGTAGTTTCTCTCCCTGCTTTTTGTTGGTCAATTCCCATATATCTAGACATACAATATGTAAAGAAAACCCTGTCCGACCCATAAGGATAATAAAGGTTAGGTAAACACATGACCAAATATAATATAAAATTTTACGTAAACATCATACTAACAATACTAATGAATTTTAAACTAATGTTTCTTTCCCGCGAATTAATTCCAACTTCCCCGAAATTTGGTAATTTTTAAAAAAGTGACAACACGATTTTGACGGTCCGCTTATGTGACTCAACCACGCGTCGCGTGCCCTGCCTCCCGTCGACCGCGGAAGGGTGTCCTACCGCACATGTATTAAGTTACCTCTTTTTGCAAAATAATAATTATTTTTTAAGGGGGATTTTTTTTAAACTTTAGTCCTGCCTTGTCGGCGGCATTAGTAGACTCAGTTATCGATTCTTAACAATACCTTCACGGATCGGACAGGGTTTTCTTTACATATTGTATATTAATTGATGACGTTTAACCTGACAGCTCGGTATTAAAGCTTCAGAAGAAGTGTTAGCTATGGTTTCCATAGACAATGCAGTTGTATCAAGTTTCTGTAACTTAAATATTGTGATAGTCAAGTCAAGAGAGCTGTTAAGTTAAACCGGTAAAGAACTTATTATAATGCATTTCCAAATATAATAAATTCGTCCTACGCTTCCCTGAATATAAAGTTTAGCTTCCCGTAATCGTATTTATACAGGTGTATATGAAACCATTGCTATGCCCCGATATGGTCGCTTATGTTGAATGTGGTAGACAGACGTTAAAACATAATATTTGAAAAAACAAATTAAAAAAAGTCCTGCTTCGTTGGTCTAGTGGCGTAGGAGTAGTCGTGCCACAGGGGGATAATGTGGGGTGAAAATTTGGCATTTTTTAGTAGCAGTCGTTGAAAGATATTCTCTCTCTCTCTCTATTACATCTAAGTATACTTATATAAAAAGCTGAAGAGTTTGTTTATTTGAACGCACTAATCTCAGGAACTACTAGCCCGATTTGAAAAATTCTTTTTGCGTTGAATAGCTCATTGATCCAGGAAGGCTTTAGGCTATATAAACAACACGCTGCATCCAGTAGGAGCTGAGCATATAAAAAAATATACATATCGAATCCTACGCGGGTGAAACCGCGTGACGCAGCTAGTATGATATAAAAATTAAACATACTTTGGTTAATGTGAGGTGTATTCCTGCCTTAGCCTTCGAGATTTAAATTAGAGCTTGAAAATTACGTTCTGTTAGAAATCAAACATTAACAGACTTCGAATATTCTCAATCTATATTTTTTTTATTTTGAAGTAATTAATATTACAAGACCCCATATTTTGTTGAGAGGTATAGACATTCTCGCAACACTATATCAGGAAGTTTCAAGTTATACTGTGTTGGGAAAATTTCGTTTCTTTAGAGGACTCTAGTAATTATTTCAATTAAAATCGACATTTTTGCACCAATTCATAGGAAAAGTTCACTCATGACATTTTTTATATTCCTTTTTCAAATAATTGACATTTGCTAAAGTCAACAACAAAAAAGTCACTCTCCCACAAGACGCATAAGTCGTACATGTATATAAATACGGGTGTCGGTGTGGTGTGCATGTGATGTGATTTGTGTGTGTGCTAGGACGGGGACGGCCACGAGACCGCGGTCGTACCATCCACGCACTTCGACCACGTAAGTCTTTATCTCCTCTGTGTTTATGCTTGCCTGGTACTTCTTATTGCTTGCTTGGTGTTGAAATGCTGATCAAAATTAAATAATATTGGTTTAATAACGAGTATTTTGTTGATTTATTTAGTTATTATATATATATATATATTTTATTATTATTTTATTCAAGTTTTTGCTGTCACTGTCAAGCATTGATAGCTATTGTAATATGAGCGATAGTTTAGCACAATAGATAGATTACCACGAATATTAGAATAGCTGTTTGCGACAGTGACATACAAAACTTTTTCTATGACCTCGAGACAAAGAAATACTAAAAACCGTCAATGTTTTTATAATCCCACAAATGAAAGGCAAAGGCAATTTATACATACAGTCTAATAATATGCGATGTTTAGTCGTGACGCAAATACGCGCGCATTTTGATGCAGTAGCCAAAAAAAGAAATAATTAAGAAGTTTCATTGTAGTACGGTTTACCCGTGTGGAAATGGTCATTGTGACAAGACTTGGCAGGAATGAGTACTATTGAGATATGACTTATGGTTATGTATTAAGCAAATTACCAAATGGTCGTAGAAAAATACCCTTTCCTACTATTTTTAAAATTAAAAAATAAAAGCTGCCAATGGTTCGAGCTATGCCAATGGTCAGAGTCGGTAACCTCACGATGCGAGCCGTATCGATGAGTCAATCCCTTAACCCAACTACTAAACGAGAGCTAGATAGATGTAGATTGAGGCTTTATATTATTATGCTTATTATTTATGACATATTTTTTTCTTTTACTTTTCCGTAAATACACACCTACTTTGAGTACAACTTTTTTTTACTGCTTATTTGAGATTTTAATCAGCGTTTCAACAAAAATTTTATGTTTAGACTTCATTTTGGGTTTGCATCTGTAATGCGACATGCTTTTACTGAGTCAATATTTCTGTAAATTGTAAAGTTGAGATGTTCCTTCGGTAGTCAACGTATCCATTACAACACATTATCAACTCATGAACTACCGTTTTTCTTGTAAGTCGTATCAACACAGGTATCATTGTAATATTCAGTTTGAATCATCATAATTTCTTATTGTAACTCGCATCAATCTTGTTCCATGCATATTAGGGTGGTTATTTAGTCTCATTTCCGCTCGAAATGTACTTTTAGTCTCTCCTAATTTATCAACGCAGAATCGGCAGGTCGGTCGTATAAACCTTCGAGTCTATGGTAAAAGTAGAAAAACGAATATGAAGCTTATTCAGTAATATACAAGATTATTTTTGTTTATGTTGTATATTTGTTTAAAATTTCAAAAAGATATGATAAAAAACCACAAACTTATGAACTTGCTATTCTACTTGGTCGTCCTAACAAAAATATGGTCAAAGCTTCGCTCGGGCGGGCGAGCGCAGTGCGTTGACCTCTGGCGTCAGTAGGCGAAGTACTATGATCTATCGTAAGCTTGCGTGCGCCCGTTTATCTAAAACGCTTTCTCACTTATAGGAATATGAGTGTCAGCATAACAATTAGATTCATATCCGTTTGAACGCTAACTTAGCAAGGCCACATTGTGTTTTATAAATTACTAGCTTTCCGCCCGCGGCTTCGCCCGCGTGGAGTTCGGTTATATCGCGCTTTTTAGATTTCCCTCGGGAACATCAAAATTTTCCGGGATAAAAGGTAGCCTATGTTCTTTCTCAGGGTCTAAAGATTGTCTGTGCCAAATTTCATCAAAATCGGTTGAGAGGTTTAAGCGGGAAAGCGTAACAGACAGACAGACAGACAGAGTTACTTTCACATTTATAATATTAGTATGGATGCCTTTATTTTGAAGACATTATGAGGTTTCTGACTAGCTTAAGATTCCGTGTCGATAAGTATGGTGAGACCTTCGTACCCCACAATGCCACTATGTAACTCTGAAGACCACATTCCACCCACAGCAGCGAACTGGCGAGTCTCGCAACAACAGCAGCGGTGAGCGCCACGGGTCTCCCCCCGCAGGCTCCGCGGGGTCGGGGGCTTCGGACGCGTCCGCAGACTCGGGCTCGGGCTCCGAAGGCGACGAGGTGGAATTCGTGCCCTCTTCGTGGGACTGCCGTGCAGCACCCGCCAAATCTTCGTTAAGAAGCTTGGAGCAGGCAACACCCGTATGTATTGAATTTTTAGTTTTTTATCTTTAGTATCAATGTTCCGTTTGAAGAGTGGTGAAAATAGATATGACTCCTGAGATATAGCTATGTCATACCTCAGAAAGAGTTTCAGTTACCCGGCAGATAAACTATGCAGATGATGAATCTGAGGACCGATTCCCGTAATTTGAAACGTTCAAAATCTAGTTTCATCTCAGCGACAAAAAATTAAGTCCCACGTTATAACCCCATGGTTACATTATAAGCTATTTATAAAAAACGTCAGGAGTATATTAAGTAATCTAATGCCTATATGATTAGGTCTAACTAAGGCACACTGAAAAATAAGGAAGGAAACTTTTGTTTATATCTGTAACAATAAGGATTATTATTAGGTGTAATTGCATGGTATGATGTAAACCTGTGTAGGCGTCACTGTGAATTATATTCGTTACAATCATAGTGTAATTATAGTGGTATATAAGGGTATGTAAACATCTAGCATTATAATTCTTTTAATTTGTTAACAGTGGTACTTTGCCGATGTACAGTGAAAAATATTTGAAAAAATACATGGCGTTGTTTTCTTATATTGCTCACCTACTGATATATTGGCACATCTGCATAAAAATATGAAACTGAGTTTATTACATATCTATACTAATATTAAAGCTGAAGAGTTTGTTTGTTTGAACGCGCTAATCTCAGGAACTACTGGGCCGATTTCAAAAATTCTTTTTGCTTTGGATAGCTCATTAATCCAGGAAGGCTTTAGGCTATATAACATCACGCTACGACCAATAGGAGCGGAGCATAACTAAACCACGAACGAAGTCGCTGGCGGCCGCTAGTCTTTAATATTTATTAGCATCTAAACTAGTACCTCGAACCCGTTGAACATTGCGTTTGGTTACTAGTATTTCTGAATCTGTAAAAAAAAACGTAAAATTAACTCATAAATTGATTCCAAATATTTATAAGATCTTTGTGCTAAGATAAGATCTTGTGTAAGCTTCTTAGCTAAGATGTGGGTATTTTTGAAAATATCCTCTCTAGTATGTACAACCATAAATTCAATGCATGTATTAATTTAAGAAACAAATTTAAATAGTAATTATTATTAAAATTATAGTAGATTATTTAATTTTATCGATTCAGAGTCTAGGATAACAACACTGTATGACATTTTTGGTCGATTTTAAACCAAAGTAAAATGAAAGCATTAGCTTTTGACTGTGGAAACGAACACTTGGCAAAAATAAATCCGTTAATATTATCATAATATTCCTTTAATTTGCGAGATAAAAATTAGATTCTTTAGTTGTGTCTGTAAAATATGAAAACGTAGATGTGCCAGTATATTACTAGGTAAGCGGTATGTATTACTCTGTTACTCGAGAATAAATCAAGCGTACCTACTCACTAAAAAAAATCTGGAGTTCTACACCCGTGTAAGGTTCGATCCTGTGAGAACATCGGGATAAAAACACATAGCAAACTAGCCGCAGTTTCTCCTTATTACATCAGCCACCTGTCAATAAAAGTCCCGTCAAAATCGGTCCATTTCAGAGATTCATCAACCTTTTTATCGTCCCACTGCTGGGCACAGGTTTCCTCTTATACAGAGAAGGATTGAGCGTAATCACCACGCTTGCTCAATGCGGGTTGGCGAAAGTCCAGCCCCCTAGTCGGCGGACACATTTTTGTCAAATGATTCCGACTAGTTGGGATCAGTTGGTATCCTCCGGACCGCTCATTGGTCCGTTCGGTCCAAATGATCCCAACTAGTCGCAATCATTTGACAAAAATGTGTTCGCCGATTAGGGGGCTGGTTTCCTCAAGATGTTTTCCTTCACCTTCAGTCATTGGTGTCTAAGATATGCTTAGAAAGTACATATAACTTTAGAAAAGTTGCATTGGTACTTGCCTGACCTGGAATCGAACCCGCGCACTCATACTTGAGAGGCTGGTGTTTTAACCACTAGGCCACCACGACTTCAGAGATTAGCCGGAACAAATAGACAGGCAAAAATGGAAAAAAAAAATTTTGGTACATGTTCCGTATGATGCATGTAGTGAAAAATGATGATTTCGATATTACAAACAGACACTTTGATTTTCATTTGTTTATAACCAAACCAGCTGCGCCGTGTTTTTGGCGGGAAGTCAAGCCGAGTGTCACGCTCATTTTTCATTAGACTTTTTAATTATTTATAGTGTTGTTTACTAAATAAAAGTGCGTGATTTATGTAGTAAAAAGTGCATTCAGTAAATCTATACTAATATATAAAGCTGAAGAGTTTGTTTGTTTGTTTGTGCGCGCTAATCTCAGGAACAACTGGTCCGATTTGAAAAAATATTTTTGCGTTGGATAGCCCATTAATCCAGGAAGGCTTTAGGCTATACAGCATCACGCTGCGACCAATAGGAGCAGAGCAGTAACAAAAAATGTTGCGAAAACTGAAGTCAAAGCGGAGCATAACTAACTCTACGCGAACGAAGTCGCTGGCGGAGGCTAGTATATTATAAAACTGAAGAGTTTGTTTGTTTGTGCGCGCTAATCTCAGGAACTACTGGTCAAATTTGAA
This sequence comes from Sesamia nonagrioides, assembly GCA_017933935.1. Taxonomy (NCBI): domain Eukaryota; kingdom Metazoa; phylum Arthropoda; class Insecta; order Lepidoptera; family Noctuidae; genus Sesamia; species Sesamia nonagrioides. Next base: position 211,810 of record JADWQK010001239.1, on the reverse strand, counting down.
AAATTCTTTTTGCGTTGGATAGCCAGGAAAGCTTTAGGCTATATAACATCCCGCTATGACCAATAGGAGCAGAGCAGTAACAAAAAATGTTGCGAAAACGGGAGCTAACGCAGCCGTACATATTGCCAATAGGAGCTGAGCATGACTAATTCCACGCGAACGAAGTCGCTGGCGGCCGCTAGTAATTCATAAAGAACAGTGTAATATCACAGCATAGCGGCCACATGACTTTGCTTTAAACCTCCCTCGTAAGACGGTTCACCCGGCCGTGTTTTTCGACATGAATAATTCATTACGTGATATTGGCTAAATGCACAAACCGTGCTAAGCCAAAAAAGAAAAAAATAAAAAGAACTAGCTGCGCCCTGCAGTTTAACCCGTATAAGATTTTTTGGCTATCGAAAAAATAACATTGAAAATGTTGTTACTTTATACCAAATAGACGAGCACTATTCGCCCGGCAATTGTGTTCTGTCAGGAGCTAAGAAAACCAGGTTTTAGACACGTGTAATTTTCGAAACGATAGCCATGACAACCATCCAAGATGATTGTGAACAGCTATGCTGTTCTTGAGTATTCTAAAGGGTGTATCTGACATCGACGCACAAACGAGTACCATGGATCCAGTACATGATTCTGAGCCCCACATTGGTGGAATTTTTTGTTGGCTTTTTCATGATTAAAAAGAAATATGTAGTTTTTTTTCACTTTAGACCGTTCATAATTGCTATACTTTTATAACCCAATAAGATTTTAAAGTAAAAATTAATTAATTCCCTAATTACACAAAAACGCGCAATGAAAACATAACTCGAAAAACTATCTTATCAGCTGATTTAATAGAGTTCACATCAGGGATCAACTTCATACCTACAAACCCGCACAGCGGCACACTTGCAACGTTCAAAGGCCGAGCCGACATTTTTTTAAAGACTAAATTCTGTCACCGTTCATTAACGACATAAATGACTATCATAGTTTTATTAGTTGCATGCGTTCTAGCCTTTTCGCGAAGTTTGCGTTACAATGTCAGATCACCCTGTACAGTTGCGACATTATTTTCCAGGATAACAAGAAACGCGTAGTGTTCAAACGTCAGAAGTACCATTGTGTGTACGAGTACCCTCGAGAAGTGGCCGACATCGAGGCGCATTCACCCGCCGCTTATCTCCCGGACCTGTCTACGTATTCAGGTATTATGGATTTTCAACCTTAAAATTTATGTATTAAGGTATATTAAACCAAAGAGCTATTCTTAAACTTCTTCTTCTCAACCTTTAAAGGTTAACTGATGGACAAAGGCCCCCCCCAAGGCTTTCAAACAAATGGGGGGCATTGCTATAATCCCCACGCTTTTTTTTTTGTCAAAAGATTGCGACTAGTTGGGATCATTCAGACGGTCCGGTCAGTTTTGAATTGAAATTACGTGAAGTTTCAACGTCAAAAAAGTATGGGTAAAGAAACTTACTAGTTTACTTTCACTAGTTAACTTTAAACAACGTTTATGAATTCTTATTCATAAATTAGCCGATTAGGGGGGCTGGTCTTTTTAGTTATGTTAATCTTATACCCAAGGGGGCATATCGATATCTTAATTACCAAATCGATTAACTCCACATTTAGTCATTTTTAGGGTTCCGTACCTCAAAAGGAAAAAACGGAACCCTTATAGGATCACTTTGTTGTCCGTCTGTCTGTCTGTCTGTCTGTCTGTCACCACCATTTATCTCAAGAACGCGTAGACGTATCAAGCTGCAATTCACATGAAATACTCGGGTCTATTGTCCCTTTAAGCTGTGAAAATATCAAACTTCTAAGCCAAGCCAATCAAAAGATACAGCCGATTATGTCGATATTTTCAACAAATTTTCGACACTCGCAAAGGAATCAAAACCTACAGGATACTTCCCGTAAACTCAGAATCTTGAAATTTGGCATGAAGGATTGTCATATAATGCAAATATAGGAAAAATTGCGAAAATCACATTTTTTTACTTATATAATATAATAAACATATTTTAATAAAATGGAACTTACTACCTTATTTCTCACAAACGAATAAAGTTATCAAATTGAAATTTATACCAAATACCTAGATCTATTGTCCCTTTAAGCTGTGAAAATATCAAACTTCTAAGCCAAGCCAATCAAAAGATACAGCCGATATGTCGATATTTTCAACAAATTTTCGATACTCGCAAATGAATCAAAACCTACAGGATACTTCCCGTAAACTCAGAATCTTGAAATTTGGCATGAAGGATTGTCATATAATGCAAATATAGGAAAAATTGCGAAAATCACATTTTTTCAGTTATATAATATAATAAACATATTTTAATAAAATGGAACTTACTACCTTATTTCTCACGAACGAATATAGTTATCAAATTGAAATTTATACCAAATACCTAGGTCTATTGTCCCTTTAAGCTGTGAAAATATCAAACTTCTAAGCCAAGCCAATCAAACGACACAGCCGATATGTCGATATTTTCAACAAATTTTCGACACTCGCAAAGGAATCAAAACCTACAGGATACTTCCCGTAAACTCAGAATCTTGAAATTTGGCATGAAGGATTGTCATATAATGCAAATATAGGAAAAATTGCGAAAATCACATTTTTTTAGTTATATAATATAATAAACATATTTTAATAAAATGAAACTTACTACCTTATTTCTCACGAACTAATAAAGGTATCAAATTGAAATTTATACCAAATACCTAGGTCTATTGTCCCTTTAAGCAGTGAAAAAATCAAACTTCTAAGTTAAAGCGATCAAAAGATACAGCAGTTTATACCGACACCTTAGACGAATTTCCGTCACACGCTAGGGAATCAAAACCTACAAGCAAAGACATTAAAATTATATTTACAATAGACAGGACATCACGAACAAAATCCTAAGCCAATACTTTTATCGACTTGGTTAAAAGTCGCTCAGTCTAGTCTGCGCGTCAGGACGTAATTTGTGTCCACCAAGAATAAACATTTTCTAAGGAAATATGCCATGTTGCGCTTTGTGTTACTGTACATCTCGTTATAGTAAAACGACTGGACCTAACTTCGGAATGTTTTTCTATGAATTATTTATATTTCGTCTGCAACTCAAATTTTAAAAAAATCTTAGTTCTAGAAAATTTTCCATTATTGTAATAAGCGCCCTCTATTGTTGAGTAGTTTTACTATTTTCTTGTAGAGATGCAGTAATGTTGTTTATCGATTTAGTTATCGATAATACTTATTAAGATGGATACATTTTGTTGTATTTTATTGACATTTAAAATATAGCTAAATAAACTTAAAATATTTCAAGTTTATTTATTATTAACTCTATTTAAACATAATCATATCATATTAATAAACAAAATTGAATGAACAATTACTATTCATTTATCTAGGTTTTTGTTATTTTTGGTTTCCGAATAAAAATAATGTCGTAGGGAAAAAGTGGATAAGATTTGTCCAGATAGACCGTAGAGAAGAAAATTGGCTTCCGTCTCATTCGTCGAAATTATGCTCAATGCATTTTAAAAGAGAAGTTATCTACTTTGGAAAGACTTGTCGATCAAATTTAAAAAAAAAAGAATCGGTACCTTGTATTAGAAATGAAATAGTAAGTTATTAATTTCAGTACTTTTTTACTTAACCGTAAAAATTGGAATAAAATTTACGGTTAAGTGGATAAGTGCATAGATTACATAACTTATTTATAATGAAATATATTCATAAAATAAGTAGGTACGTATATGTAGTAGAATGATTGCGCGCTACTTTGTGATTTTGAGGATTCCGTACCTAAAAGGTAAAACGAACCCTATTCATGAGACTTCTCTGTTCGTCTGTCCGTCTGTCACCAGGCTGTATCTCATAAACCGTAATAGCGAGACAGTTGTAATTTCCAGAGATTGTGTAAGTATTTCTGTTGCCGCTATAACAACAAGTACTAAGAATAAAAATAATAAAATATTTAAGGGGGCTCCCATACAACAAACGTGAATTTTTGCCGTTTTTTGCTCCATATTAATAACGGAAACAGATAGACGCTTAAAATGTTCACAGAATAATTGGTTATATATTCAAATTACATATAAATAATTAAAATAAAATAAATCCTGAAGGCGGGCTCCCATACAATAACCGTGATTTTTTTGCCGTTTTTAAAGATAATGGCGTACGAATCTTGTAAAGGTCTTGCTCCAGCAGACTACCATTTTTGTCGTGATTTGGACAATTATCTACGTGACAAGAAGTTTTCTTCCCAGGAGGCAGTTCTGCTTTCACACAGTTTGTGCAGTCTAGATCCTCAGAGTTCTATCACAAAGGCATAAACGACCTTCCTATATATTGATTATAAATGAATTATTTAAAATTTAAAAAATAAGCAATTATTTACATTTTCAGTACTAATCGGCAATTTTAAACTTTAACGCCTATTATATTAAAAGAATTATATATATAAGAAACTTGTAAACTTGAAATTACCCATAATTATTCTGCTTCCTAATTTTTTGTTTCAAGCTATCATAATGCGAAAAAACATCGTCGTAGTAACTTCTTTGAATATTATCGATAACTTTATATCGAAATGATACAAACCCTACCACAGTTTTTTGCATTACCATTTAAAAATATTTGCAAACAAACGTGTAAAAAGAATAATTTTGCTAAAAACGAAATGCAAACGAAAATTGCAAAACAAAATGCGCTTTATGGCCTAAAAGGTCTATTACACTCAAAAATCGCAATAAACTGAGCGTTAAAATAATTCGTAAGCATAAAACATCTAAAATGCCAATAGACGGTGTCACGGTAAATGAATAGTAGCGAATAAAATTCTAAAACAGTTTTTGTTTGTACAAGACAAGTTTCACTTAATTTATTTACCCTATTTGAACTATACTAGGGTATTAAATCGGATCTGGCAACATAGACCACACTGACCACCTACCGGGCAATAGCTGAATATATTTTATATAAACTTATTTCATTTTTACTATTTGATGTCTCCAATTGTCGATCTAATTTTGCTATATTGTACTAGATGGCGGAACTAAGCCATGAGATCACAGTTTTTCTATGCCATTTTGACACATGCCCTCTCTATAAATCTTAAATCTCTTTCCTACAAGGTACTTCCCGTGAACTCAGAATCTTGAAATTCGGCACGAAGCAACGTTATATTATAGTACAGACAGATAAAGGAAAAATTGTGAAAATGATAAATTTGAAGTTACATAAAATATTAAAATATTATTTTTGCTTACATGACATAAAATATTTTTTTAATAATTATAAACTTACTACCTACCCTTTTTCACATGAACGCGTAGAGATATTAAAGTTGAAATTCATATCAAACACTTCTTAAATCTAATTGCCTCTAAACTGTGAAAAATTCTAAATCAATGCTAGTATTATAAATGCGAAAATAACTCTGTCTGTCTGTTACGCTTTCCCGCCTAAACCTCTCAACCGATTTTGATGAAGTTTGGCACAGACAATCTTTAGACCCTGAGAAAGAACATAGGCTACCTTTTATCCCGGAAAAATTTGATGTTCCCGAGGGGAATTTAAACAGCGCGATATAACCGAACTCCACGCGGGCGTAGCCGCTGGCGGAAAGCTAGTACGTCATAAATTGTAAACCGCTTGTACGGCGGAACCCTCGGTGTGCGAGTCCGACTCGCATTTGGCCGGTTTTTTTTTAATAACTCCTAAAACACGATAGTATTTTAATTAATAGGTATAAAGGAGTTTACATTATCAAAAATACTAACTTACGATAATATCTACCAACGGTATTTTAGATTTATTTTATTATTTATGTACACACAATAAAATACATAAGGATAAGACAAAATTAAGATCTGAGTACAAAGATGCTGCTTATTTCTTAAGAAATTTCTTCCAGCAGACTTGCGATACGAGAAGTAAAACAGAAACTTAGACAATAGTGTGTGACAAAAGAAAAAGGAGTAAATAATGTATGAATATGATAGGTATAAAAGTAATAATATCAAATATATTTTTCCTTAACTGATATAAATATACAGTTTTAAGCATCTACTAAATTAGCTTATATAGAGTTAGCGGGTTTGCTAATTAAGGTATAAAATATGTTAAGAAAATCCTGTCCGACCCGTGAAAGTATTGTTAGGTATCGATAACTGATTCTACTAATGCCTACAAAGCCGGGCTAAAGTTAAAAAAAAAATCCCCCTAAAAAAATAAATATTAGTTCGCAAAAAGAGGTAACTTAAAACATGTGCGGCAGACCATACAGGCGCGGGCGAAGAGGGGCAGGGCACGCGGCACACTGCCGCATCGCTATTCGCTCAGAATTATACCGCCTAAAATAATGTTGTCACTTTTTAAAACTTACCAAATTTTGGGGAAGTTGGAATCAATTCGTGGGGAAAAAAGATTATTTCAAAATTCACTAGTATTGTTACTATGATGATTATGTAACTTTTCATATTCTATTTGGTCATGTGTTTACCTAACCTTTATTATCCTTACGGGTCGGACAGGGTTTTCTTAACATATTGTATAGAAGGAAAATGAAATGTTATGGTTAATGTTGCTACACACATATTCAAGTCGGCGTTATCCGATAAAATATATATGTACGGGAAAACCATCAGGAAGGCGTGGCCAAAGGTTCCGGATAATTGAGTTGTCTTCTTATCCGTATGAGCATCCATCGTGGGCGGTATTTCGAGAAAACGTTGAACAATAACTATAGTGTGATGTTCGATTCTTATTATTTTAACTGTACAGACACTTAGATCACTTTAATATTAAGGGATTAAAATGATAATCTCAGATTAAAACAGATAAGAGCCAATTGGTTAGAGCGCGTGCTTTTCCGTCGGCAGCTGTCAATGATTTGACAGTCGCCATCCCTTCAAATCACGCTTACTACTCTATTCGGTGTTACCCGCTCATATTTTAAATTTACTCGAATCGAGTCGACTAAAACAATATTGATTAAATAGAGTTATGATCTTTCTTATTCGTCTTTATAATCAGCGCGCGAATATTCGAGAAGAACGGTTGACACACTTGGCAGTGGCTGAGGGATCGGCTGCTGTGCTGCACGTCACAGGCTCGATTCCCACATGCTACAAATATTTGTATGACCTACAGGTACTTGTTGCGGATCTGGCTGTTTGTGTATGTGATTATAAATATTTGTAAACGCACCCGCGCTACAGGAGTAATTCCTAGTGTGGGGTAATGTTTTTATGAAAAAAAAAAGGTTCAGCACTGACAGATTTAGCACGGATTTCTTTGAGCCTACCCGAACTGGGTTAAATGAGTGTAGATTTGCCATTTGCTGATTGGTACGACCCGAATAGAAACCGAATCCAATATAACGACCCGAAAGTGTGGCGCACCCATACATACATTTATTAAACAAATCTGCTCGATCCAGTACAGAGCGCCCTCTATGTTTATAACAAAAAATACTTTAGTTGGTGAAAAACCACTTTCTATGTAATTAGGTATTTAAGTTGGAACTGTATGATGTACACACGGCGAATTTATTGGATTTAATTCCATTATCTTGTAGATTGGGACCCAACGAGTGTGGAGGAAGCTGAGCTAGGCTACGGACAACTGTTCGGCGCGCCCAGTCCGCTCGACCTGTACCCGCTCAGAGCTGGCATCGCGTTTGGAGCTGGTGAGTATACAAAAGTGTTAACACTTATCAGAGACCTCTTCCGCGGATTTTGCGACCGGACGAGATAGCAAGACTTATTTATTAAGTAGTAGAAAGTAATAGAAGACTTATTTATTAAGTAGTAGAAAGTAATAGAAGACTTATTTATTAAATAGTAGTAGTAATAATTAAGGCTAGAGTGCAAAGGCTCTTTATAAACTAGCGCGCTTTAACATCAACGATTGCATCACTGCTTACCATCAGGCGGGATTGCGGTCAAGCACTGGTTTATAAAATATTTAAAAAAAAAGTATATAACAATACGAACGTTTGTGTCTCGTTTAATATAAATGTATTTTATATCCATAAACCTTCCAGAATAAATGCTCTCAATTATGGTAAAAAGTGCATCAAAATCTATTAGATTAGAATCACATAGCGGTCACTTAGTCAACCATGAAAAGCCGAGTTTATTTCTATTTTGTACAGAATATCATAAAAGATGTGGCGGGACTCCTTAAAGAATTAGCCTACTATCGCATTAAACCGGGAAAAGTGGAAACAATGAAGGGAGTACTTTGCCCTGTGGGGAGGTAACAGGCTTATAATATTATTAAAAGAATACCCAATCATTTGACATCATCTATTGTTCACAGACTACGACGAAGATTTCTTTATTTCGTCGTCAGCGCGTCCCTTCGAGAGCTTAGGTATCATGTCGACCACGAGCCAGTTCTTCCCCGGCAAGCACGTGAAGCCATCCCTTTTGGAGCGAGACCTCTCAGATGACATCACGGAGGACTTCCCACCCCCTCCCTCACCATTACCCACCACAACCATGATGCCTACCCGTACACCTTCGTTAGATTTCACAACGCCGGATTCAGGAGTCGAAGATATAACGCCGGGGTCCACTACAGATGAAGACTTCAAAAAGAAACTTCCAGAAACAGAACTCACCTGGAGGCCAGTTGATAGTGCAAGCTCCAGTGAGTCCGTGAGCCCGAGCTCCCCGGGGGGCGAAGCGCTAGGTGGTCTCCGACATACGAGAGACAAACTAAAGCTGGACCTACCACCCAGTCCCCACATACCTTCACCGCGACACAACAGAGTCTTTAACTTTGTTCTGGACAAGCCAAAGCGACGGGAAGACCGACCAGCTGAGATTGGGTCCACACCCCTCGTTATGACCGACGACACGCCAATAGTCACCACAACACTCCCACTACAGAAGGACTGTGAGGACTTACCAGTACCAGAACCGACGTTCTCAACCTTCGGCAAGAGCCCGCCCAAAGTTGAGCCCGAACAGAAACTAATATTAACGGATGAGGTCGAAGAAAACAACACAGAGGTCAAGGACGAGAGCCCCAAGGTCGTGGAAGCCGTCAAAGGTGAAGGGACCGTCCTCGACAGCGGAGATGAAGATTCCGGCATTGAGAGCAGTTCGAAAGCCACCCTCGAACGAAACAAGACAAATGTCTCGTAATTAGAACAAAGTAGCGGTAGTTTTGTAAAAATAGATACTGATCGATAGATCTGAAGTAACTGAAACTTTGTTAGCGGAACAAAGTTGTAGGTTACGTTATAAAGGGAAAGAAATGGTAGTTTGAATTAAACTATGTACCGGTATGTGTGAACGTTAATCAATTCATTAATTTAAAAATGTTTTAATAGTTCTCATTTTCTGATTGTACCCTCCTTAGTACCACGTTGTTGGTTCTAATTCAAACTATCGATTTTAGTTCTCGTGGAGGTGTTCTCAAGCCCCACATCAACGTTGAACTCAAGTCTACTAACTATTGCCATTATTATAAAATAGTATTACAATCAGCAAAAAAGTATTAAATGCTGGACATAAACTTGATATACATATCGGAATTATGGACATCGATGTTTTATAGACAATCATTACAGAATCATCGAGTTAGGAAAACTTGCGTGTTTCATCCTCATTTTCAATGTTGCCAATGATAAAAAAATAAAATTCATTTCACATATATAATTAAAACGCATTTGAAAATTCACTACGAAAGTTTTGAGTGCAAAATACTAAAAAAAAATATACATTGAAAAATTCATGTAAATAATAAATGCGTTCGAGTTTCCTAACTCGATTCTGTACACATATTCACGGACCTGTGTGCTTTGTCCCAGCGGGCCAGATCTATAGTCAATGCAAAAACGAACCCAGTTCGTTCGCTAATCACACTCCAAGGTACAAATCGCCATGAATGTTATCTATAGTGTATCGCTTATGTAAGTTAAGGCTTTGATACTTTTTACACAACAGACAGCCTAATTTTCCGGGATCAGTCGCGTCCAGCATGTTTTTAAGATACTTTTATGTTAGATCTCAAGTCGCGTGCGAAATGATTTTGTTTGATGCACGTAGAATTATCGAATTTCAGTCAAAATCATAAACAAAAAACTAAGATTTTATTTGGCCGACGTGTATTCCGGACTCATGCCAACTGCTGAATCTTTGCACGCGGCTAATCAGACTTTACACTCGTTGGTAGTACCAACCTACCATAGACTAACTGTCTTTGAATTACATTCATACTAATTAGTTCATTCTCAATCATTTTAATGAATGATAGAAGGACCTGCCAATCACGTTGCTCTAAAATGAAGGCAGCCAATCGTCGTACTTGTTAGAATTTTTTAATATACGTAAAGTTTTTTACTCTTATTTCGTATGTTGTAGTGATAAATAAGCTCGCGTTGCGTTTGTGGTACACGTCCTAAAATTATATGTTTTATGTATAGTATTGTATGATTCCCACCAAAATTACTTTTTATTGTTTTTTGATAATTATGTGAACAAATGTGGCGTTGTGTGGCGTCCCCGGCGTGTGCCCGAACGCGACGCTAATCCAATGTCTAAATTACGTGTTATTTGTGACTACCTATTTATTACTTTACGCACAAGTGAGTACGCATCTTCCATCTTTTAAACCTCAACAATATCTAAATTAATGCGTTTCGGTCTACGATTGAGGTTAAAAAGCCAATTCTTAGTTAAGTAAAAGTTTATATTAGATAAGTGTAGTGTTAGATGTAACAAGTTGCGGTGATAGATCGACATTGCGTATTATGTACACTCAGCAACAGAATGTCTAGCTTTAGTCGTTATATTCCCAGTTATTATTTATTATTATTATCGAATTATAATGTATGTGTCGATGGGTAAAGCTGTTGCTGATTGTACCACGAAGTGTGCCACCATATTACCGTCATCACTATAGTATGCAATACGTCCAAGTGTGAACCTAATGTGCAATTCTTCTCATTTCCATATCATCCCGTTTTAGTTGTTTAGTTTTCTGTAAATATAATTTAATGTTATTATGTATTGAAGAAAATAATCTTTTCGAATATAAAAATTTATTGATTGTATTAATTGTACTACACGTTTATTGTTCTAAACATTATTTTTTACAGTTTTAGAATGTTTTCGTTAATGTACAGATGTAAATAAATGATAGATGTTCATTTTGTTACGATGCGTAGGGGAGGGGCGCTGTTGATTCAGCCGAACAAGACAACGTTACATTAGCTCCATGAAGATTTGTTTGTAGAATATCTTATTCGGCAGATTAGTTTATTTCAAGCTTATGATAAAAAAAAAGAATTTATTTGAATGAATTGTCCAATTTAATTATGGTATTTATTGATCGTAAGTTGTTGTTGATTTGTATGAGTTGTCGACAGTATTTAGTGATTGTGAACGCATTGGAAGTCTTTTCATATTGTGACTTTGTCGAGTCTTTTAAAAGTATTTCTATGAAAAAAATAATGATTAAATAAAACTTGTGACTCAATATAAGCTTTTTATTTACAATAACATATCACTTGGAATGTTTACATCATAACTACAGTAAACACGTCAGATCTGACTCCTGAGTTGAAGAGTGGGAGGTCAACTCCTCCTCCATATGATGACGAGACCAGTGACGTCACTGGTCGCTAGCAGGCTCTCGTCGTAACTGAAGCTCACCCCGATCACTGGAGATGCGTGACCTAACAATGATAAATTTGAACTAAATTAGAGCAAATCACCCATCAAACACTTTGATCTTGGTAGGAGTTTAACGTGTGTGTGACCCGCCAGTGAATTTAGAATCGAGAAACTGATATTTGAACTAATTTATACAATTGTAATTCCAGGTCAAGCAAGTACCAATGTAACTTTTATATGTACTTGAGAAAAGGTAAAGGAAAACAGCTTGAGGAAACCTGGACATTAAGTCTGAAATCGTCAACCTGCATTGAGCAAGCGTGGTGATTTCAATCCTTCTCTGTATGAGAGGAGACTTGTGCCCAGCAGTGGGACGACAAAAGGTTGATGATGATATAATCGTAATATTGTTTTGTATTTTATATCAACTGAAGAAAGTTGATATTTGATCGGCAGTCAAAACGCGCCGTGATTCGCTAAAAGTAAGCAGAAGATCAGTAGGGTCATTTCGTAACACTATCAGTACCAATAGGTTTTTTCATTTTTACAGTTCATTAACAGTATTAACACTCATTGCGTTGTTTACTTAGTTGAGCACATACATTTTTCAAACACAGAGCAATGAATTAGCCATAAGCTTCAAAATTATTCAAATTGAGAGTTACGGTGCGAACATTTGCATTTGCTTGTGGCGTCATCAATAATTATCTTTTGACGCTTGACGAGTTCATGTAAACAATAGTGACCTTCTATTGGAAAAACAAGATGGCGGCGCTAGTTATAATTTTCGGTTTTCCTTGTACAAACGACAGCAAGTCAAGCTATTACAATCTGTCAGATTTCTTTATTAGATTTTCAACGTTATTGCTAAAGCGGTAAGGCTCAAGTTTGATTTTGATTGGGTGTATTGGACAGGTGGGGTAGCTTGGCCTGCTGTCGTCCATACAGTCAATGTATAGACGACAGCACATCAAGCTACTCCAATCTGTCAGATTTCTCTATTAGATTTTCAACTTTATTGCTAAAGCGGTGAAGCTCAAGATTGATTGGGAATATTGGACAGTTTAGGGTAGCTTGGCCTGCTGTCGTCTGTACAGTCATTGTACTTACCTTGAAGTTTATTAACAACGGGATGTTCAGCATGACCCTCTATGTCTAAGAAGTAGACGCAGGAGTCCTCGCTGCCGCTGACGACACACACGCCGCGTCTGAACGACATGATGGGACAGAACGTGGACTTGACGCTGTGTTGTGTGTGCAGCACATCAAAACGTTTCTTTAGTTGCAGGTTGCCTTCACGGTCGGCTATCCTGTAAGAAAAAGAAGGGTTTAAGCAAGAAAATATATAAAAGAAAGTAAATACATATGTAAATATATTTACTGAAAGAACATATAATCAGATCTTCTATCTGTTCATTTTCTTTGGCAATTTCTGTGTTTTAAACATTGATAAAATATTAAACTAAGGTAGATATGTCACTAGCGCACTAAAAATGAAGCGTACAAAAGGAGGTAAGTCCTGTATCTCGCTTTAGTCACTCTCGTAAAAACACTATCACTTGTAAAAACAAACGACAAACACTAGCCATCTTTTTCTTCTCTATGCTTTAGATTGCGCCCCATCTCACTCACACTGTACCAATGTATGCCGAATAAAAATATGCATGTGTGCTGCTGCTGTGTTCGGCACATTTTTTTTTTGGTCAGTTTGTTAGAATATATCGTATCTGTTTAATATTTTATCAATGGTTTTAAACAACATTTGCATTAAGTTTTACGTGTATTTTTAACAAGTTTTTTACACTGTTTCCGATTCCCTTGTTCACAAACAAAACTAATTTTAAGTTAAGTGCATCTTTTTCTTTCCATTTCATTCAGAAAAGGACACAAGATAATATATTAGCTTAGACCTGTCAAATTAGTCCGCTAGTGATGTAAATTAATATACAACGTGTAACAAAAAGGGTATATACATACCAAGGGCATGGCATCTTTAGATGATATCAAACGATATCGGAAGGGTTTTAACTCAAAAAATTGGTACCAAATTTTCGGTTTCGTGTGTTTCTTAAAATCAAATCATAACAAACGTGGCAGCACACTACATACGTTAATAACTACTCGTTATCCGTCACGTTACTTGCCAAAATCCGATAAATGTCTTCAATATCTCTGTGTGACTAGTATGATAGTAGCCGATCACAGGCGGTGTTTTTCCTCATAACTTCCTAACATAAAGAGATAGGATTAAAAAACCCTTCCAATATCGTTTGATATCATGTAAAGATGCCGTGCCTTTGTTATGTATATACCCTTTATGTTACACGTTGTACATAGATATAGGAAGTAAAAGATCCACATAAACGACTCGATACTGAGTCAAAAAAATATATACACATGTGTGCGTAAATGACAATGATTGAGTGAAAACTAGTGTTGTCCAGGATGGCTTACGATAAATATTTCATTATCGATTATTTATATAATAAAAACCATTTTCCGCTAGTTTCAGATATTTACAAGTTATTTCAGGCGCAATACTGATTGAAATTGTAGTACAGGAATAAAAGCACTTTATTTTTAATTAATTATTTATTCCAAAATCAAAAATCATCATCATCATCAACCTATTTATCGTCCCACTGCTGGGCACAGGTCTCCTCTCATGCAGAGAAGGATTGAGCGTAATCACCACGCTTGCTCAATGCGGGTTTGCGATTTCAGACCCAAAGTCCAGGTTTCCTCAAGATGTTTTCCTTCACCTTTAGTCATTGGTGTCCAAGATATACTTAGAAAGTACATATAACTTTAGAAAAGTTACATTGGTACTTGCCTGACCTGGAATCGAACCCGCGCACTCATACTTGAGAGGCTGGTGTTTTAACCACTAGGCCACCACGACTTCCAATCAAAAAACAAATCAAAAATATTTTATTCAAATCAGAATCAGTACTTGAACGTCGATATTAAATAAGACAGTCCCCTAAAACGTCCGCCTTTCGCCACTTCCTAGTGCTTTCGCTGGGAAGAAGTGACGGAACAAACTCCACAGAAGCACAGCTGTCTGTTTATTAAAAAAAAAAATACACATGACTTTATACAATACTATGTATAGTAGTGAACACAAGAAAATACTACAACAATGAAATTATTGACCATATGGCAACTAACCACACCAAAAAACCAGTAAAGCAAAAAAATTATTAAAACATCATTAAAATAGAAATGTAAATAAGTAAAAACATGATACTATAATATACAATCAAAATCAAAAGTCATTTATTCAAATTAGGCTGAGAATCAGCACTTTTTGAACGTCAATATTACATAAGAATATAAGATATGTCGTGTCGAGTCGTATATATGTTGTAGTGACCTAGTGGTTAAAACACCAGCCTCTCAAGTATGAGTGCGCGGGTTCGATTCCCGGTCAGGCAAGTACCAATGTAACTTTTCTAAAGTTATATGTACTTTCTAAGTATATCTTGGATACCAATGACTGAAGGTGAAGGAAAACATCTTGAAGAAACCTGGACCTTAAGTCTGAAATCGCCAACCCGCATTGAGCAAGCGTGGTGAATACGCTCAATCCTTCTCTGTATGAAAGGAGACCTGTGCCCAGTAGTGGGATGATAAAAAACAGGTTGATGATGATGATTGCATAAGACAGTCCCCCAAAACGCCCACCCATCGACAGTCCCTAGTGCTTTCGCTGGGAAGAAGTGGCGGAAAAAACTCCCAACAGCACAGCTATCTGTTCATTTAGAAAAAAACATATTAGTTTATACAATACTATGTAGGTACAGTAATACAAGAGAAGAAAAAAAAAACAACAAAAATGAATTTATTTATCATATGCCAGCTAGCCACGCCAAAATACCAGAAAAGTAAAAACAAAAATAAAATATCATTAAAATGGAAATGTAAATAAGTAAAAACGCAAATTATATGAACTCATATAATGTGTCAGTAAGCTAATTCTGGATAAGGAACACAAACATTGTCTCGAGTTAATCAGAGCGACCAGCTATTCTTATCAATAGTCATTTACAGAATAATATGCCTTTGAACAAAGCTTGGATTTGATTTGTGCTTTAAATGCATTGTGAGGCAAGTCTTGCAAAGCAGAGGGTATCTTGTTATAAAAAGTTATACCAAGCCCAACAAAAAAGTTATGAACCTTTTGAAGTCAGTGAAAAGGGGCTCGTAGTTTTTCCTTATTTCGGGTGTTAACATTATGGATCTCACTGTTTTTGGTGTGCATGTGAATATTTTGCCTAACATATAAGGTGATGGCTAAGACAAATTGCGAAGCAACCGTGAGAATGCCAATATCTTTAAAGGAATCTCTTAAAGAAACTCTTACACCGAGCTGGTAAATTGCTCGGACAGGACGTTTTTGGAGAACAAATATATTTTGTATGTCAGAAGCTTTGCTCCACATTATAGAATACCGTAGGTCATAACGCTGTAGAAATAAGTAAAATAGAATAAACGAGCTGTATCAACGTCAGTGTATTGTCTTGCTTTCCTGACGGCATAGGCGGCCGAACTGAGACTTCCTGCTAGGGTTGATATGTGTGGTCCCCACTGAAGTTTGGCATCTACTGTGATTCCCATAATCACAACATAGTATTGTTCGCGGATGACACTTCTCTTATTTTTAAAGTCAAGCGTCAGCTAACAAATTTTGACGAAGTTAACAATGCACTCTCTAAAGTTGTCCATTGGTTTAATGTAAATAACCTCCTTTTAAATGAAAAAAAACTAAACTCATTAAATTTTCTACGCCAAATGTCAGGCAGCTAAGTACCAATGTTCAACTGAATGGAGTAGAGTTGATCCCTGTCGAGTCGACAGTTTTTCTTGGATTAACTATTGACGCCAAGTTACAATGGGGTCCTCACATTGAGAAGCTGTCGGGTAGACTCAGTTCTGCCGCCTTTGCTGTTAAGAAAATTAGACAGATAACTGATGTGGATACAGCCAGAATTGTTTATTTTAGTTATTTTCATAGTCTTATGACTTATGGGATTCTTCTCTGGGGAACTTGTGCGGACATCAATACCATCTTTGTTTTACAGAAGAGGGCTGTTCGAGCCATTTACAACCTTGGTCCTAGAGAATCTCTTAGAGAAAAGTTCAAAGAGGTGAACATTCTGACTGTAGCTTCACAATATATATTTGAAAATCTTATGTATGTTCATAAAAATATCTCGAATTTTAAGAAAATGAGCGATATTCATAATATAAATACCAGGAACAAACACAATCTTGCTGTACATCACACTCGTCTCCACAGAGTAGGCAACTCGTTCATGGGTCAATGTATACACTTTTACAACAAGCTTCCCATGGACGTTCGAAACTTACCCATTAAACGATTTAAGAACCATATAAAGGCCAAACTTTGCAAAAAGGGGTATTATAAAATCACAGATTATTTAGAAGACAAAAAAGCTTGGGACTGAGCTGCTCGCTCTGTTAAGCATTGTTAATTGTTATTAAGCAATATGCGTAATTATAAGGTAAATTATTGTAAACATTTTCATTTTTAATGTCTGGACTTGAAAAAAGACGATGATCCCTGAGTTTGTTTCGGCTATTTCTTCTCAGAGGTAGTCAGTTAGGAAATGCCGGCTTCATCTAGTTAAAAAAATAAAATAAAAAATAAACATGACGTGTAAAAGTGATCAGTGATCCTACTTGCTTAATAAACGATTTCATTTCATTTCATTTCATTTCCCAGAAAAACTGCCGAGCCCACAGTTTCACTTCTTTGTCTAAAACGATATAGGGTCGCAAATTTCTAACGTTTGGCAAGGCGAACTTTACACATTTGGGTATGTAAGATAGCCTTTATTTGTTTTTGAAAAATCCTTTTTGATTATCAAACAATTATACAATATGTTAAGAAAACCCTGTCCGATCCGTGAAGGTATTGTTAGGTATCGATAACTGATTCTACTAATGCCTGCAAAACCTGGCTAAACTTAAAAAAAAATTCCCCCTAAAAAATAAATAACTTAAATAAAATAAATAGGTAATTTCATGGCAACACAGGCACAGTTCATAACCTCAGTTGACCTCATGCATGTAGGTATAGGTAATTTATTCACGTTTATCGAGTCTCGAAAGAAATAATGATACTTAGGCAGCTCGTGGAAAAGAACTTTTTTTTTAAGTAGGAAGGTCGTCTGACTCTCCAAATGTATCATTTCATTCGATGAGCATATTGGCTGTGGCGGAGATGTTGTTCCAATTTCGTTCACTAATAACGATACAGACCCAGCTGGCACCGCCGCACGAGATTAGCACGGACATGCACACAAATAAAAATCAAGTGGTGTCAAATCCGCGCTGGCCACAGTTGGTCCACCCTTACCAATCCACTGCTCGCCGAACTGATAATGGAGGTTCTCACGTACAGGACAAAGATATGGTGACGCACCGTCATACTGGAACCACATTGACCACATTGACCACAATCACCTGATCACAAAACAGCAGTTGCTACCTTCCATCAGCATGTTACATTACTCTACATTAGGAAACGACATGATCACACAATACACGAATAGTCTTCACTAGAGCGATGTTTACGCCCAACTGATAATTTAAAGTAAAAATGATTTTTATTTTTTAGAATTGTACCTACGGGGCTGGCCTCGCGGCATCCTTTGAGTAAATAGGGATGTGTAAGTAATCAAAATATTGATTTTCGATGGAAACAATTTACTCGTCTATTTTTGTTATCGATTTAGTATTGTAGTTTCTCATTCTCATTCTAGATTCAACATCGCATGGAATTGTTTAGAACTTTTACAAAACTTAAATTAGTTAGGTACACTGCTGTAAATGAAAATCATGCCAAATTTTTAATTTCAGTTTCTGTCTCAAAATCGATGATATTGACCGTTAAAATATTTGTAAAATTTTACTAAAATTGTGTTTCATAAGTCCTTCTCGTTTCTGCTTACTAATACTTGTGTTATAATAATGTTATTAGTAATTAATCGATAAACAAACAAAAGTACTTTTACCATTGGGTAAACTGTATTTTTAACAAATCATTCAACCAGATACAAGTTTCGATTAATAGCGATAAAAAAACGTTATTGCGCAAAAAATAGTACATCCCTAGTTTCACCTACTATTTTCCTTTGAGGACACCGACAAACTCGCCGCGCGCCGAGATCACAAACGAGACCGCCAAATATTGAACATAAATTTATACATTTAATATCCAACAATAAATCAAACGATGATACCGCCGAAAATGGTGTTGTCACATTTTAAAAATTTACCTAATTTTGGGGAAGTTCGCGGGAAAAAAGATAATTTCAAAATTCAATAATATTGTTACTATGATGATTATGTAAAATTTCATATTTTATTTGGCCATGTGTTTACCTAACCTTTATTATCCTTACGGGTCGGACAGGGTTTTCTTAACATATTGTATAATGTATCGGATGATTTCGATATCAAACTTTGAACGCAATCGTCACACTTAATCTTGTTAGAATTTTTTTTTACCACAAACCCCGATATATATGGAACAATCATCATAGACATTTGAGAAAGAGAAGCAGTATAATCTATCAGTAAAATTTCATCGGCGAAATCAGTTTCTTCGTTTTCGTTACTGTCTTGCATCAATACTTTGAAAATTTTATTATAATTTAAAGAATTATTAATTTTAGCTACTGTTGACATAGTGTTAGTAGATAAAACTGCTATTTTCTCTAGTTCTAAGCAATTGCTACTTTCACTTATTTTGATTTTAGTGTGACAAATTAATCTTTTGTACGCTGCAATAAAATTTTAAATTAAGCGATGATGATGACTTGTAAATTTATTGTAGTATAGTTATATTTGGTAAATTTGCTATAAGTAAGTGGTCAATTCGCAGAACTGAAGCAAATTTTACTAGAAATAACTACGACCACTTTCAATATAATTGTTATTATAAATTAAAAGAATAAAAAGTAAAGAAAATCTTATTAACTATTATTTAGTAAAAAGAAATTAAAAACCGGGCGGTAGTGAGTTCCAGTACTTTCTTCCTTTAGTAATTTCTAGATATAATTTGGTTAAATATGTAGTATGGTAATCCAGTAACGGTGTCTCTAAAACTAAGTTACATTTTATCGATACTTGTGACGTAACCGCTTTGTCAAGCACTAGCGTAAACAAACAATTTTAATTTTTACACAATATTTTCATAAATCCTATTTAAAATTACAAAATATACTTACATACAACAATGGGAATAAGTAATACATTGAAATTACTTTCTTCTCATGGATATAATTGCATAAATTTGACAAAATATGTTTCGGAAACTTATGATGACAAAATCGTATTTACCTGTGAAAAGTGTATTGATTCGGGTTATTTCTTTTTGTGACATCACATTCACACACAGAACAAGACACCATAGCTGAGTTTAAATCTTTTTTGTTCTTTTATTAAGGGATTTTTAAAATAATCACAAAATACACCACGCCGCAAAGCACTCAGTGACTCTAGGGGTCCTTTCTTGTGAAAACAATGTCTCAATTGCAATTTATTTTTTGTCTCTTTCTTTCTCCTCTGAAGTCAACTGGATCGGGATCTCTCGCTCACACGCATTGTGTATCTTTTGCGTAGCAAAAAAATCCTACATCTATGTTAATATATGTATTTTTGGTCGATGAGTCAGTTTCCAATACGAGATTTGACCTTCAAAATTGTAGTAGGTTAACATATGTATATAAAAGGGGATGAAGAAAAGATTTTCTGTAAAGATTGGTTTCAAGAGTGATGGTATGGATACTAAGGAAACCTCAAACCGTTCAAAATAGAAACAAGCTGCATAATGCATGCTGAACTAGGATAGCACTTGGCCTTTTTCGAACTACAATCCTGAGTCATTCAATGAGGGGTTAAGTTTGTATACGAACAATTATCTAGCTTACATAACACAGGCAAGTGAAGGAACACAGGTGGGTTTTAGGCAGGAAAAGTCTGACACGACCTTCCTATCCGCCCTGAGTGGGAGAACTCATTTGTTGATATCCCATACAAAAAAAAGCCATAAAACGCTGTAAATACATTTTTTAAATTGAAGTTTGGAGGGGCCAAGTGGCTTCGCGGGGTTTAATATACCTTCCTTCGATCTGGACTGTAATTTGTAAGGAAAAAAAAAAATATGGCGTCACTGTCGCGCTGTAAACTCTTAACCTAGGAATGGGTTTTGGAGTATCATGCACCTTACCTCTCTTCACGGGCTGTTCCGTCGTCTCGTAGGAGTTCGATCAGTCCACTCTGTCTTCGACGGTTCTTCACCCTCGCAGTTCGGCACAAGCTCAACAAAAACCACGTGGTTATCAAGTTCCCCGCTAACAGCTTCGGTTTCTTTTCTTGAAGCCACAAAGACACGTCTCCAGTTGAGCGGTTGGGTACAACTTATAATCGAATGATTATATCGTTCAGCGATAAATTCACACAGCAAAACTATGTGATTGCGGGCGTTGAAAACAGCGGGCGAGCGACATTTACGAGCCTCCACGGGAGGACTCGCGTTAGCGGATTTGCGGATAGGATCACACCGAAGAGCGGTGCGAAACGCGGATAGCGGTCGAGTACCAAAACGGCTACTTTTATGCGGCGACAGCGGAAAGCGGATAGGATCACACCGCAGAGCGATGCGAAACGCGGCGCACTAAACTGTGTTCTTCTCATATGATCTAGGCGCCTTTCGATCAATAACGAAACAGCGCCATCTCACGGGCAGCGGGTGCATGACGTGATGTAGGTTACGGGTACGAGGATTAGCTAAGAGATACTGCGCGACAGTTCCATTCATAAACGCCAATAGATGGCGCCAACAAAGTTATACATATAATATATATTTCAATCATTGTATTGTTACGGGGTAGGGGTATTAAAATGCCGGTTAAGGGTTACGAAGTTTATTGACAACGAAGGTACAGTCGGTAGTAGGCAATGACAAGTAGAATGTAGCTGATATCGCACCGAAGTCTTCCCTTACGTCCACGAAGTCCGTGTCATACACACACAACAACACTACAGATGTTAGGTACTTCACGTAGTTCTCGTTGGGTTGTCGCTGTAGATCGCTTCTTAACTGTCGCTTGTTTCGCGTCGATAGTCAAATGCAGACTGACTGCGCGTTGGCGTCACGGCGCTTTATATGGGTCAGCTGATCTCTCTAGACGTACTAATAATAGCGCATAATTTCGAGTACGTTCAGCAGGTACCTACAGTACTTCACCGGAGACTTCGATGTCGACACTTCGTTGACAATAATGATGAAACCTGTACTATTCTATAGGCCACCCTAGGTCTAGCAATGCGTTTATATATTGTACCTCTACAATGCCTACGTCTCGAGATATAGAGCTTAAAATTTACGTACTGCATGTCACGTAATATTGAACCTTATGCCATCTACGTGCATTCGTAACAGTATGTTGCATATAATTCGTTGTCTATTTACAGATTGATCGGCATAATAAAGAAGTCATGTGGCTCGTGTCTAAAGATCCACGTTTCGCCAATACGACGGGTCAATAAGTTACCTGAACAGATAAAGCGAGTTATCCGCAGCACTGACAAGCAGAGCGGGATGTCGTGCCAGCCAGGGGCTCCAACTGAGGCACGTGACCGCTCCGCCCACGATGCAGCGCCGCAACTTGCTCAGCCCGCCGCCCATGCTGTCCATGCGATAGCTTACTATCACACCCTGTATTATACAGCTTAGTTTAGTAACCCTTTGGGTACGGGAACCTAAAAACAGTACATATTTGGAAACTTTCCACGCTGGGCTATTTATACCCAACGTCGATAAAAAACAACATGTGGAGGAATGGATATAGTAGTGCAATATGGTAGATACCAAACATCACACAAATAACATCTAAAATTGTCTATGAAGAAGATACTCCATAGATAACTTAAATTTGATTTGACAGGTGTGAACTAATATTTATCTTCTGTCCCTTTTTTGGCGGGAAAGCTAAGATGAGTGCCACGCTCATTTTTCATTGAACTTTTAAATTATTTAGTGTCGTTTACTAAATAAAAACGTGTGATTTATATAGTAAAAAGTGCATTCAGTGAATAATTCATAAAGAACGTTGAAATACTGCAGCATAGTGATCATGACTTTGTCACAAATCTTCCTAGTGTCTTTTCACGTGGGAAACGAAAGGAGATAGGTTTAAGGAAGAATATTATTCAAGACGAGGCTATCATGGTGTGAGATACCTTTGTCTGCTCAGTGTAATGCACTGGCAAATTGAACAAACAAAAAATCTTCTGTCCCTTTCTTATTGAAATAGCGACAATAAGATGCACTGAACTTAAGAATGTGTTAACAATAGAATGGGCGCCAGTACCTATCTATGTTACCTATTGCTTGATGGAGTCATCCCGTTCAAAGTGCGAAAACAATAGATATAGGAAGAACGTAAATACCACATAATTGTATTTCACTATATGTACATGGTACATAAGTATTTTAAGTCCAGTTACAAATATTTGGCAATATTTGCAATAAACATTAGATTCCACGGATCAATACCACAAACAAATTCTTCAAATTATTCTTAGTAAAATATGCAGCAACTTACGACTTCCCGGTATTTATAATCACGTCTAAAATTAGTGGTTAGCGGAAAACTCTCGTACTTTGTCATTGGCTGCCCAGAACATTCTGCCACTGGACTCGCAAGCTATGGAAAGCACTCGGCCTCCTAGGATACTGCTACCACCTGGACAAAAAAGTATAACATAAATTAGCGCGTGTAATCCGTGAAGATTTACTGCGAAGAGTACCTTTCGAATCGGCACATTTGGGCAAGTATACACCCTTACGTTGTTGACACCACTACGATCCAGACGAAGCGTTTCGCCTCTTATATTGCTTACATCAAAGGACTGAACAATTTACCAGCGGCGGTCTTGGCTAGAGTGAATAGGCTCTTAATAAACTAACGTACTTTACCATCAACTACTGCATCACTGCCTTATCATGCGAATCGCCATGCTTTTACTACTTCATCACATGTGAACCTAAAGAATTCCTCTAGAGTCTAGACTGTTTTCATTCATGCTAAAGGAGTGGAGAGTTTTACATACTCAAGTGTAAACACATTTTTTAAAGTCAAACTGTACTGTCAAACTGTGTACAATTATGTTGCTACATGTGTTGGCTGCCTAACTTGGGAAACATCAGTGGCACAATACCTGAGGAAAGTTTCAAAATAATGTTATTTAAAGTTAATTTTAGAATCACTCTAAAATTTTTTCAGTTTAATTTAGACTGACCCTTGAAAAAGTTCGTTATTATGTAAAAGTTATATTTTATTAAATTACACACGTAATAGATACTTATCTGAGGTCATTGGAAAACCTGAGACTAGAGATGCCGATGCATTCCACTAGTTTCTGTGATTAGATTATTTACTGTACAAGCAGTTCGGCTATGGAATAACTTGTCCGTGTCCGTAAGGTGTGATCAAACTCTGTCCACTTTTATAACTATGATAAAAAGGACTTCCTCTCTTTTTAAACATATCATTATTTTTATTTACTCTTGTATGATGTTTATTAATTAGATATATAATTATTTAATCTAGTATGATACACTTTATGTAGGTACATATTTATTGTATAATCTATGTAAATAGTACACAGTAGACTACCGATATTAGTTCTCTATCCTTCCCCTTAGTATTACATCCAAAAGTTGTCTGTAAAAGATCGCTCCTATCGATAAGACCGCCCATTGTGTCACCCATCGTAAAATCTTTATATTTATGTTCTGTAATTTACCTATATGGTGTACAAAGAGTACACATTCTATTTTAATTTTCCATAAACTTGTATTTGATTACATTTTTTGGCGATTATGTCGCGTTTATAGATTACTTATACTATTCATTATTGTGGACCCACAAACGCTACGTGTTTGCTTGCCTCTACTTTGTTTCTATACCTTCATTGCACATTTTTGCACCACCAATGACGAATGTCGCGAGTTATTCATTTTGTTTACATTATCTATGAATCATATCAACATCAAAGATAATAAATCAATTTGAATGTATAATTTGTCCGCACTTAAGTACTTACCTCTTGGATAAATCCCAGTAGATATGTTAAGTACTTCCACCATTCCTCTTGCGTTGCCAGCCTGAGGTTTATAATTAAGGATTTTTTGTGTATGTTAACTTCTTAGTCTACTAAACTACATAGGTATACAAAAATCTAAAATCACTGACAGACAACGCTCACCCTGAACAGCTGAGTCTAGAAGCGTATAATTTTGCACCGTTCTTTATACAATGAAGGTGAGAACAATGGTGGAATTTTTTGAAAAATTCACTCTTAAATAATAGTACCTAATAGTTTATTCTCAGGCAGTATCGTCCATAACAATAAATAATTAAAGGTTTTCAATATGTATTTACCTACATTTGGAATGGAAACTATTCATTTTTTCCCATCCCAAATGGACTTTTATGTCGAAAATATCTTCATAATCTTTTTGAAATATTTTTAATAGGCTGTGTTTCTTGGTATTTGAAAATAACATTGTTTTGTAAACTTTATAGATTTTTGCACTGTTTTAATAAAAAATAAAAATAAATTGAATCGTTTTTTTTTTAAGTTTAATATAATAGGCTTCCAAATGACACCAATATTGGTGAGGGTAATGCGTGTGTTATGGTTATAATAACCATAGCAAGTGATTTTCGCGGAGGTGCGATGTTTTTGACCCCAAGTGTACATCCGACGTCGAAAAACACTATTGTTTTTCGAAATCTTAATTACTGAGAAAAATATTTTATTAAAACAGAAACAGAAGTGACATCAACTTAAAGGACAGCATATCTACGATTATTTTTAAGTCTTAGCTTCTAGGTATTATAAAATGCTAAAAAGCAAATGATCTAATCTTATCATGCTAATGGACTTTTGTTGCTGGCGGTATAAGTTCAGGATCATTATGATGATGATGATGATGCTGTTGATCGAGGTCAGCTTTGCGCTGCTCCTCAAACTCGCGTACTTGTCCGTACACCATTCTGCGCCATTCTGACCGCTTTGCTGCCAAACGCTCCCATTCAGAGGGTTCTTGCATCTCTTCAGGTGTCGTTTTAAGACATCCTTGAACCGGAGGAGTTGTCCGCCATGCTTTCGCCTGCCCTCCTCCAGCTCAGAGAAGAAGATGCGCTTCGCCACTCTTTCGCCCGCCATACGTGATATGTGTCCGCACCACCGAAGCTGTCGACGCATTAAATAAGCCTCAATGCCAGTGACATTGGCTCGTCGCAGGACTTCGGTATTTCGCACTCTGTCAGACCATTTGATCTTCATAATGGATCGGAGACATTTAAGGTGAAAACGATCAAGAGTACGTATGTAGCGGCGGTACACACACCACGTCTCAGCGGAATATAGAAGGTTTGTCAGCACAATTGCCATATATACGGATATTTTCGTAGCTATCTTAAGGTCATGTGAGCAGAAGACCTTGGAACACAACTTGCCAAACGCTGCAGTTGCAGCTCCGACTCTGCTGTTGATCTCAGCATCAAGGTCACACTTAGAACTTATAGTGGATAATATTATATCTATGGTTACAGTTTGCGCGTCAACAGCTCTACATCCCTGTATTACAATCCGCTTCGTTGAGCTCCTTTGAGTTAATCTGCACAATTGAGTAATTGTGTGAAATACAAATGATATGTACATCTTTCCTCTAAACAGCATCTCAGTCACTATGACAACATGGCCCTCACATGAGATCATGTGAGGGCCATGTAGTCATTAGCATGTAGCAGATTAGGGGGCTGGTCAGGTCTGGGGGGTGACCAGACAAACCCATTTTTGTCAAATGATTGCGAGTAGTTGGGATCGTTTGGACCGAACGGACCAATGGGCGGCCCGAACGATACCAACTGATCCCAACTAGTCGCAATCATTTGTCAAAAATGTGTTCGCCGATTAGGGGGGCAGGATTATTAGTATGGACTTTAAAAGACTTTGACCCCAGACTTTGTAATATAATTTCTTATCAGACTATCCCTGTTAGTAGTGTTATAGTCAAATAGTAAATTTCACCTTCGTAAAGCATGTTTTGTGTTTTCTAAAAGTAGTTTCAATATGATTTTAATTTCATCAAAAGGAACCTCCTCCTCCTCTAGTCATATCCTCATTACTGAGGGTCCAGGGTGAAGCCCCGACGAAGAAGCTTATCCCTGATAGTGTCCTCAAATTTGTGTCTCTCCTTGGCGCCATATATCGCGGCGTGTACTGGGATTTATCAAAAGGATACAATAACCATATTATTATTAGCTGGCTGGAACACGCAGCATAACAACGGAGCTCCCAGCTGATCGGGTACAGCCCTCAGGCGTCTTCTTGCTGTCACCTCCCACAGACTGAGCGCGCCGTCCAGAGCGCATGTCACTAGCAGTTCGTTTGATGCTGACCAGTCGCAACCTAGACAGAAAAAAAACGTGATTACACGGCACGGGAGACATTTTAGTTCCAAATTTGTGCGCGGACATATTCCCCTTATTCATAAACGCTGCTTAAAGTTAACTAGTGATTAGTGATTGTTTAAACATACATTTTAGACGTTTGCACACATTAATCATCGTTTATGAATAAACCCCTTAAACACTGTGATGTATATTCATAAAGGATTATTAAAGTTAAGTGACGTTAAAAGATCAAAAATGTATGTTTTAACAGTCGCTAATCACTAGTTAACTTTAAGCAGCGTTTATGAATAAGGGGGTTATACTCTCGGCTGCGATAGCCTCCGTGGCGTAGCGGTAGCGGACGCGGCCGCTGCGCAAGGCTGCGCGGGTTCGATCCCCGCACAGTGCAAGTATTTGTATACATAAATATGAATATTTGCACTGGTCTGGTCGTGCCTCGGAAAGCACGTTAGGCCGTTGGTCCCGGTTGCCATACGAACATCTAATGGCAGTCGTTACGGGTTGTTAGAGCCCTCAAAAGTCCAACAATTGGTCTAACTGCAATGCTTCGATGTCGCCTTCGGGTTGTGGAGGTCAGACGGCAGTCGCTTCACGGAAAATGTCGAAGTTTAGCCATATCAGCAGTTGGACTGGTAAAAGCGGAACACAGACTCCAAAGCTGAAAAAGGCTTCGGATGCGACTGGGATTAACGCTGGGATGATGATGATGATGACTCTCGCCTGCATGGTGGGTGTGTCTTGTTACAATGATCGAGCACAAAATAGAAATCAGGCAAGGTTCGCTCACACTGCACCATGCCGGGGAACCGACATTCCCTGAGCAATCGTGCTTGGGACTGTTTCAACAAACGATTCAGTGCTGTAATAAGACGTATAAAAAATCGAGCCTCTTCCAACTCCCGGCAGAGTAACGTAATCTGTCAAGGTCGTTTTATTACTACTAGTTGCGAACCGTGGTTTCATCTGCATTAGTTTCGGTACCGTGGAAATATAGAGAACTAGCTTTCCGCCCACGGATTCGCCCGCGTGGAGTTCGGTTATACCGCGCTTTTTA
Source organism: Sesamia nonagrioides (assembly GCA_017933935.1). Classification (NCBI taxonomy): domain Eukaryota; kingdom Metazoa; phylum Arthropoda; class Insecta; order Lepidoptera; family Noctuidae; genus Sesamia; species Sesamia nonagrioides. Next base: position 183,589 of record JADWQK010001239.1, on the reverse strand, counting down.
GATTTCGCTTTTTAGTTCCTCGGGAACATTAAATTTTTCCGGGATAAAAGGTAGCCTATATCCTTTCTCAGGGTCTAAAGATTGTCTGTGCCAAAATTCATCAAAATCGGTTCAGTAGTTTTGGCGTGAAAGCCGGACAGACAGACTAATATTAGTATGGATAAAAGTGTCCTATAGTTATTCATAAAAATCGGTTCAGAAGTTTTTGCGTGAAAGAGTAACGTATATCGATACAAACATTCACATGATTTGTAGCAGGAAAAGGATAGGATAGTAGAAATTAGGATGTTCATACAACATTGTTGAGGAAGGAAATTGATAGGACTTACTATAAGTACATATCAAAATTGTTATCATTTCCTAGAAGTGCATGCTGCTCCATAACTGACTCATAGTATCTATACAAGATAAATAAATATTCAAATAAAAGCGTTTGGAAGCGCATCACTTGACCCTTGGAACCAAATTGGAAATTTTTGTTTCAAAATGTTTATGAAAGAAATATTGTGATAAATTACTCTGAGAATTGAAAAACTGAGCATCCTCTTTTCTATGGGAGATTTGTATGAATTATTGAAAACGAATTATTGGACAGAACCCTAGTTGCGTAATATACTCATCATCATCCCATCGTTAATCCCAGTCGCATCCGAAGCCTTTTCAGCTTTGGAGTCTGGCGTCCGCTTTACCAGTCCAACTGCTGATATGGCTAAACTTCGACATTTTCCGTGAAGCGACTGCCGTCTGACCTCCACCACCCGAAGGCGACCCGAAGGCGGCATTGCAGTTAGACCAATTGTTGGACTTTTGAGGGCTCCAACAACCCGTAACGGCTGCCACTAGATGTTCGTATGGCAACCGGGACCAACGGCTTAACGTTTTTTCCGAGGAACGACCAGACCAGTGCAAATATTCATATTCATGCATACAAATACTTGCACTGTGCGGGGATCGAACCCGCGCCACCTTGCGCAGCGGCCGCGTTACGCAATAACTGTGCTGGGGCAACGTTTGTCGAGTCAGATTTGAATATTTTAATTAATTTATTTATTGATATGTAGGTTTTATACTTGCAACCCACTTGTTTTCCTAATAATTGGGCATTTTCGTTCAATTTAAAGCTATAAATAATGTCATAACTATAAAGACTGTGCATAAACAGTTAAATAGCCTCCCTATATCCGTCGCACGTCAACACGTCGTAGACGTCCTCCGTGGCGCAGCGGTCAACACGCCTGCCTGCGACGTGGAGGCCCCGGGTTCGATCCCCGGCCAGGTCATGATGGGAAACGATCTTTTCCTGATTGGCCTGGGTCATGGATGGTTATATATATATGTATTTATTATAAATACAGTATCGTTGAGTTAGTATCCCATAACACAAGTCCCGAACTTACTTTGGGGCTAGCTCAATCTGTGTCATTTGTCCGTATATATTTATATCCCCTGGGTTGGCTGAAGGCCTGGTCCCTGGAGAGCTCCAGCAATGATGGAATAGGTTGCGTAACGTGAGTTTTCGGCCTGACTGCAGGTTGATCTTTTGAGAGTTTTCTGTACATATCAGTAATTATAACGGGGTTACTTCACACTGCAATGCTTCGATGTCGCCTTTGGGTTGTGGAGGTCAGACGGCAGTCGCTTCACGGAAAATGTCGAAGTTTAGCCATATCAGCAGTTAGACCGGTAAAGCGGACCCCAGACTCCAAAGCTGAAAAAGCTTCGGATGCGACTGGGGTTAATGCTGTAATGATGATGATGACTTCACACCCGCACCAATCGGTATCTACCAACTTGTATATGCTTCCTGCATCCTGCATATTAGGTATTATGCAAGTGCCATGTGAATCATATTTCCACATACCGGTGACAGGCTTGGTGTGTCCGTCTAGGATGAAGGACACACGTGGCGGTGTGGCGGTGACGTCACAGATGGATACGGTGCCGTCGTCTGAACCACAGCATAATTTCGAGCGGTCGTTGTTTGCGAACTTTACCACGCTGACTTGTTCGGTATGCTGGGGATGTTAAAGTAGGTTTTAGTTTAGTTAGAGTGTAAATAAAGTACTGTTTAAAAATAGCAGAGTGCATTTAAATATTCTGTAGTAGGAGGTCTGACTATGAGACCGACCAACAACTTTTGGATGGAATATTTTGCTGCATTAATTTTTCACTTGCCCATACTGTCTTAATTTGACAAAGATGCATAGTAAAGTGGTACCCCTTATATTACATGCCAGTAAGACTAGAAAGTATTTTTATTTATTATTTATTTATTTAAATAGAACGGCAGAAGCCAATTACACTATTTAAACACAAACTACACTAAACATTAATAAAAAATTAAAAAAGAAGAGAAACATATAACAAACAATACAATAAAATCAATAAACAGACACTTTAAACATACACTTATTTAATTCAGTCATGCATTCTTCTCACAAAACTTCAAACATTCTGACAGTATCGTCTTTCATTCATCCACGAAAATATCGTGATCAGAAATGTATCATTATGTGGAACCAATAATAATTACATTTAACAGGTTTACCTGATCAAATATATGATGAACTCCAGAGAATGCATAGTTCTCTGATATTGTCATGTCATTTTTCCTCTTAGAGTTTGCACTTGATGGTGTCTCATCCACCAGGATGCTAGCCTAAAACATATGTTGTTCATTTAATAGCTTTATTGTGCTTTTAAAATATGAAAATGAGAGTATTATTGTAGAAATTTTCTTAAAGGTGATCTTGGTAATGTCATTTCGGAAGCCTATTTATTCCCATGGATGACCAATGGTGTTGTTTGACAGTCCTACTTTTTAAAATCATTAATTAGATAAATATGTACAGAAAAATAGAAAATACTTTCCATAGTAACTCATTTTATTTAAATAACTACAATATCATGAATTTTCAAGCCATGTTGATATCCTTATTCCTGTTGGATTTATGAAAACAACAGTTTATGAAAATAATCGGCGAATACATTTTTGTCAAATGATTGCGACTAATTGGGATCATTTCGACTGGCCATTGGTCCGTTCGGTCCAAACAATCCCAACTAGTCACAATTTACTTTTAAATATGGCATTTGAAAGTGTCTTTCTTTCAATTGATTCTGTAATTACGTTATTCAACTGGTTAATGGTTGACTTGTAAATTTATTTCAAACACACCACTAAAAGGCGCTTTTGATTTGATTTCAACTTTAAAGAAGTTACCTTGCTGCTAGATCTCGGTCGAGAAGAAGATGAACTGATTGAGATGTTGTCTTGTACTCCATACCTACGCTGCAGCAACTGACTTCTTACGTGTATGTACTTCTTTATAGTCTCTATGTCCTACAATGAATTGATTTAATCGAAATATCTGTTTAGTTTATGGTACATTACTTACTATACTAAACTAGGGTGTTTTTATTGATTATTACCTTAAACTTCGCATTTTCTCTCAGAAGTTGACTTCGACGACGTATGTAGAGTGTTTCTATACAAAATAAAAACAAGAATAATATTATGTACTAGCCCCGCACGATGATATTGCGATTGGCGGCCATCTTGGTGACGTAGTCTAACTCGCACCGTCGGTACCGTTCGCAAGTTCAGTCCGCGCTTACCCACTTACGCACATCGAATATTTTTGTTAGCTTTTTGTTTTTGTTATCCTGTTTTATTGTTGTTCTTCAGTTTTGTTGTTTAGTTTTGTTAGCTGTTACTCGTTAAAATGAGTAAGAAATTAATTAATAGTCGTGCTCGTGAAATTATAATTAAAGTGGACAATTATTTTGTTATGGAGAAAGAGGACTGTAAGTTAGTTCTTGAAAGTATAAACCATGCTTTAAAAAGTGCTTCGGACATTTTAATACCGAAGCAACTGCTTATAGTTATTAAAAATATTTTGCAAAATTCTATCAAAGTCACGGAGTGTGTGGCATGTGCCACAGGCGTTGCAAAAAATACTGGGACGAAATTGATACGAGAGCATGAGTCAGCAACAGCCAGTGGCAGCAAAATGAGAACTCCTACTAAAGGAAAAAGACAAAAGAAGAAATATTTCGACGGGTTTTCCTTAACAGCTTTAAGAAATATTATAGATTCAATGTATACGGTGAGGAGAGAAATACCCACAATGCGCAAAATCTTGGCGGCTTCAAAAGTAGACCTTAATTATACTGGTAGTGAAACTACATTAAGAAAAATAATTAAATGTGATTTGGGCTACCAATTTAAACGATGCTACCAAAAAAGACTGGCCCCAATTTAAAGACCCCAAATTCAAGCGTGGAGGGCTAAATATTAACGACGTATGAAAGAAAATTACTCGCTTGGTGAAAAATAAAAGACAAAAGACCCGTTATTTATCTCGACGAAACGTGGATACACGCACACTACACGGTAGAAAAATGTTGGCAAACAGCAACCGATGGAGGGAGATGGAACGACAGCCCCGGTCGCCGATGGATAAAGAAGTTAAAGCGGTTTTGTTGACTATGCCCTTTTAATGTTTAAAGCAGATACCAAAACGGGGGATTACTATGATCAAATGAATGCTGAGAATTTCACCAAGTGGCTTACAGAAAAATTAGTACCCAACATACCACGCAACTCCAAAATTGTGATGGACAACGCCCCTTATCACAGTAGGGATGAGAATAGGCCACCAAGTATGAACAATAAAAAACAGTTGATTGTTGAGTGGCTACAAGATCACAACATCGACTTTCCCAACGACAGTACAAAACCTGAACTGTATTTATTAATTAAACGGCACAGACCGCCGAAAAATTATAAAATTGACAATTTATTAGCTGGCAATGGCCATGAAGTCGTTAGATTACCACCTTACAACTGCGGCCTCAACCCCATTGAGTACATCTGGAACCTGGTAAAGACGAGGGTGTCAGAAAAGAATGTGTAGCAGTTGGAAAGTCGCATTGAAGTTCTGACGTTGGAGGCGTCGCAGTCAATAACTCCAGATGACTGACGAAAGGAAGTCAATCATGTTAAACGGCTTGAAGAGGAATATTTGAATAAAGATCGAATAACTGACGAGTTATTTGTCATAAATACGGCGACGACAGTGAATCGGAAACGACAGACACAGAAAGCAGTTCTGATTCGGAAGACTATATACATTTTTTACATATTATCCTGGTTTTATTTATAAGCTGATAGATGTAGGTAGTAATTAAAACATGACTACTACACAGTGGACTCTGGTTCAATTCCCGCTCGCAAATTAACAGAAATGTAGTTAGAAAAAATAGTATACATGTAAGAAAGATATACGAATAAGTATATTTTTCTTACGTCTACAAAAATTATTTCCTTGAAATTTTTAATAATGAAAGTTTGTTTGTCAGAATATGGGTGAGTAGGTAACCCTTAACCCTAATATTAATTTATACATACACTCTTTATAAAGAGTGTAATAAAATTATATAATACAAATAAACCCTTAACCCTAATATTAATTTTGCATTAAACATTCTTTTGCTAGCTGTCCTTTTGTGTGACAGATGACGTCACAACGCTGTTATTGTGACAAGGTTCCATCGCAATATCATCGTGCGGGGCTTATATAACTTGTATTGTTTAATTGAGAACCATACTTACGTTGTATTTGTATGAGACAACTTTATTTCCACTAGTCTCAAGTTCGCAAAAGCTATAATATTCAACAAGTTACTAATGTTTTAACACATGGATTATGCCATACTTACTGAAATTTGGATTGTTAGGTGCCCTGTAAGCATTAAAGCGTGCATCTAGCGCGAATATCTGCTGTTGGAACGCCGCTGCCATTTTTAGCATTAATTTTATGCTAACACAATACACTGAATACCTTTTTGATCTTATACTATCGTTTATTTACCGATTTCACGTAAAATAATCAGTGCCGTTTTATCCATTAGGCATTATAGGCAACTGCCTAGGGGCCCTGCCACGTTCAGGGGCCCCTGTGCTACAGGGAAAAGAATAGGCAATATTTCTTAAACAGTAAAAAATTAATTTGAAAATTTGCTCTGTACATTACATCGACGCTATTTTAGTACATTTCGGAACGCATTCCTTATTAGATATTATTATTATGATTATTATGATAGTTTAAAAGTTTATAACGCAGTAATATAATTGCAAGCAATTTTATCGCGGTAATTTAATTAAAAACGCTCAAAACTCTTTGTTGTGAATGCACACTTACTATACTGGTACCTACCAAGTATGTATATTCTATGGCCAAGCTACTTTCATAAGGTTGGCAGTACTGGTTCGTTGGCATGACCGGGGAATTCCCCGAGTCGTTAAATACGTATTGTATGATGTGTCATAGACATTATTTTCGAACCATTTTCAATTAAATCGTTCAATTTTTACTTCGTGCAATTCGTTTGCAAGTTTCACGGCTGTGAATAAAAAGAGAGTTTTACAATTTGTGTTTTAAAAATTACGAATTTAAGGATAAGTGTTGGATATTTATTTATAAAGACTGCAGAAGTGCTTCAGGCTTTGTGAAAATCGGTGAAACGACGGGTTAAAAACAGTGTAGTGGAAACTAAAGTTTCATTAACTGAAGTTAAAATTACTTTACGTAAGTTTTATTATTTTTTACATATTTTATTACCTGATACAGGATTTGACAAATGTGAAGTGTCGTTTTATTATTCAATTGGATATTTTAATTAATTTCTATGTTATTAAATATTTTTACTTTGGGTGTTTATTAATATTAAGCAGGAAACTATTATTATTATTATATTGTTTGAGCTGCTAAGGTGAAATTTTCTTTACTGTTTTAAAACAAAAGATTATTCCTTTCAGGAACAAAATGTCGGAGGTACCCGTAAAGAAAAAGCATCAAAGTGGTTCCGAAAAACGTAAAAAGCGGCAAGAGCAACAAAATAAACTTAATGAACAATTAAAGAAGACACAAAACCTTTTCGAACTCGGATTTAGTCGCGAATTAAAGGAACATCAACCTCATGACACTCCAAGTACGTCTTCTACCAGCCACAAGATGGAAGTAGACCCAGTAGAGGTTCCTTGCGAGCCTTTTGAACAGATTGGCCAGGATCAAGAAACACCTACGTTAGTCAGTGCAGAGGAAGGTGAGGCCGAGACAGGGGTCATACATCAAAACGTAGTTCATCTAGGGGTGGAATACCAGAATGACATTGGCTTATGGCAAAATATTACCAACGAAATGCAAGATTTTTGGTGTACTAGAGACCCTAACGAATGTCAACACTTTGATTGTAATTTTTCTGCTTCGGCCCGACAGTACGACGACAGTAAAAGATTTTTTTCTCAGTCTATGTTTTTTCGGAAACACATCAGTGGTGGTAAAATCAAACGGGAGTGGCTCATGTATTCTCCGTCTACTGGAAAAGTATACTGTTTTCCATGTATCCTTTTTGGTGAAGCACAAAACCGATCACAATTTCAAACTGGATTTTCTGATTGGAAAAATGCGTTGCACCGAATCCAATCGCATGAGAATAATGCAACTCACCGAGTATGTGTACAGACACTCATAAGTAGACGACGCATTCACGGAAGAATCGACACTTCTTTAGAGATTACATTTAATAAAGAAAAAGAATATTGGAAAAAAGTTTTAGAAAGAATAGTCTCTGTGATAAAATTTTTATCATCCCGTGGATTAGCATTTCGTGGTGACAATGAAATTCTCGGTTCTCAACATAATGGCAATTATTTGGGAATTTTAGAGTTAATCGCAGAGTACGATCCTTTTCTTAGTTCGCATTTAGCAAAATATGGTAATGAAGGCAAAGGAAAACAATCGTATTTATCTGCAACGATTTGTGAGGAACTTATTGAAATATTGGGAAATAAGGTTTTAAAATATATTGTTAATGAAATTATTGAAGCCAAATACTTCTCAATAAGTGTCGATTCGACACCTGATATATCACACACTGATCAGTTGACTGTAGTGCTGAGATATGTTACGTCGAATGGAGAAGTGGCTGAACGTTTTCTTAAATTTCTTCTCATACAGAACCACAAAGGGGAAGAACTAGCCACCGAAATATTAAATTTTTTAAGCCAATATAATATTGATGTAAGAAATTTGAGAGGTCAGTCTTATGATAATGCGTCGAATATGTCTGGTCGTTACAATGGTCTCCAGGCGCATATAAAGAAAATAAATCACCTCGCACACTACGTTCCCTGTGCAGCGCACTCACTGAATTTGGTTGGAGTACGTGCAGCGGAAAGCTGCGTTGGAGCAATCTCATTCTTCGGATTTGTACAGGCAATATACAACTTTTTTTCGGCATCAACTCATCGCTGGGCAATTATGCTCGAAAATCTTGAAAAACGTGATGAACGTAAGCATAATTCGTCATTGGTTCTGAAAAGTGTATCCGATACAAGATGGTGTGCAAGGGCCGATGCTACTAAGGCTTTGGCAACTGGTTACAACAGTTTTCAGAAAGCTTTGCAGTCTATTGCTAGCGATGAGACTCAGACATCACAAGCGATTCACGAAGCTAAATGTCTATTGAATGACTTAAGAAAAAAAGAAAATGCTGTAATGGCCGTATTCTGGGCTGCCATACTAGATCGGATCAATGGTGTCAGCATATCTTTACAAAAGAAAACAATTGAACTACGAACGGCAGTCGATCTTTTAAAATCGCTTTTAGATTTTTTAATTTCACAGAGAGATTTATTTGACGACTACGAGACTAAGGCAAATGAGAAAACTGATACTCAATACAGTGATGAGAATCAGCGTGAGCGAAAAAGGAAAAGGCATCACGATGACGGATCAGCAGAAGAAGTTGTGCTCAGAGGAAAAGAGAAGTTAAAAGTTGATACATATTTGCCAGTACTAGACATGTTATTTACAGAACTGTCGCGGCGCCTAGAAGCTTACCGGGAAATAAATGATCTGTTTGGGTTTCTAACAGATTTCTCGACAAAATCGGACGCTGAAATTAGACAGGCTTGTACAAAATTTAAGGATCATTATTTCGAGGACATTGAGCCTGAGTTTATAGACGAAATGGTGCAGTATAAATACTTCATCTTACAATTAGATGACGCCGGACAAAAAAATATGCCAGCCGAGGAGTCTTACAAACTGATTATTGGTAACATGGCACAGTCAACTTTCCCGAATGTAATGACAGCTTTGCAAATATATAGAAGTCTAATGATTACAAATGCCACTGGTGAACGAAACTTTTCCAAATTGAAATTAATTAAAAACTGTCTTCGTTCAACGATGTCTCAAAACCGTTTAAATTCATTGGCTATAATGGCAATTGAAAATGACGTGTTGGAGAAGATTACCTTTCAGGATATCTTGAACGATTTTGTATCAAAAAAATTTAGAAGAGTTAATATTTAAGCTATGTATGTTTTTTTTAAATGCATAAATAAACATTCTGTTCATTTGATTCAACATTTTTATTGAATAATATGATGATATACCCAGGTTAGTAAAAAACGGTGTAATTTTGAATTTTGTTGTGTTAACGTAAAAATTAGAAGAGGGTAGGGGGCCCTGGATGAGCATTGCCTAGGGGCCCCGACAGGCATAACCCGGCCCTGAAAATAATTCACGAAACAAAACATTCTTGGGATTATTTAATAACTAACTGTCAACACTGACGTTTGTTTTGACAGTTAACAGCTGTGTGTTGTTTATAGAGACAGCTTAGAGGGTCTACCTATTAGTTTTACTATAGAAAATCTACCAATCCATTATATAAACAATCTATTTTACTATATTTACAATCTATTTTACTAATAACTTGTAATTTTACTGTTAATTAAATACTTCATGAATGACCTAATTTTGTACAGACGACAGCACATCAAGCTACTACAATCTGTCAGATTTCTTTATTACATTTTCAACTTTATCTATAAATAATTAAGTCTCAAAGTTGATTGGGATTTTTTTACACTTTCGGGTAGGTTGACCTGCTGTCGTCCGTACCAATTTCCTCGGAATTTAATTTTACTGAGAGACCCGTGCGAATAATTTCCACACTGAAATATAAATAATTTGTATATTTTTCAGGTATAGGGGGCCTGAAAAATGATGCCTCATTTATGTATACCTATTGACAAATTAAAAAGGCAGTTATGACTCCCTTGCGAAATAATATACAGAGTGGTGCTGACAATACGACAATAAATTAAACATCGTGTACCTCAACACATTCTCAGTCTACCCATAAAAAAATTATATAAATATATCAACTAGTTTAGTCACAGGAAATTATTTTCATTTTTCACATTTTCTACATGATGTACATGTTGATAAGGAAGCGCGTACAGGTTGATGACCGCCGCTTCCAGCGGTACTAAACTTTAATAATAATGGCGCGAAAAAGCAAGTCGATACAGGAACGCGCTGTCGCCCGCTGATCGGAGGTCATTGAACCAATATTTTAAAGGATGTTCTATACCGTTTGAAATTTTATGCGATTTAGTTTGTTTGAAATTTTCATTTTTTTATTTTTGAAGGTAGTTTTTTTATGGTTTAGGATTATTCCTACGAACCAGCATGGTCTGTGTTTTCATTTATTGTCGTATTGTCAGCACCACTTTTTATATAGGTTATTTATGTATAATCATATACGCGATCGGTACAGTAGTTACGGACGACAGCTACTCAAGCTACCCGAAACTGTCAAATAATCCCACTCAAACCTCAGCCTTAATGCTGTGGTGATAAAGTTGAAAATCTAATAAAGAAATTTGACAGATTGTAATAGCTTGATGTGCTGTCGTCTGTACGTAGTTCAACAATACAGTTTATTGTACTTTCAATCGTAATGTCGGATCTTGCCTGTTATATTAAAGAATATTTAAGAAATTAAGGAACAAATTAAAAATGAATTCTTTCAAATCTTGACCTTGGTCAATTTCATAGAGTTGTTTAAGCTGTCGGACCCGCAAGTCAATTTGTCACACCCACACACGTGAAGGTAAGCTCTTGGCGCGTCCTCCACGCGCGAGTCGCGGCCGGCTGAGGCCAGCGATTTCCTAGAATCCTTATTTCCGATCCGAAATACTCGGCGCGGTGATACCAGGAAATCTTGGCGGTGTTATTCTGGGGCAATGCCGTGTAAAACCCGAAACACGTAGCTTTCTAGCGAGGTGGCTCTGCCCGCCGTTATAAATAATCAGAATGCGTAAAAAGGAGTCGGTGACCCTCAATAACACACTCATAATTTCTCGTACCGAGAAACATCTTTTCTGCTTCTCTTACAATTACACTTTTCAGGTAAACCATATCATCTGGGGATTCGAAATAAAACTACTGAAGTAGGTAGTTGCAAGTTATTTTAAAATTTCGTTATATATAACTAATGAATGAATATACCATACATCGTAACATGTAAAATCCATCATGCAACAAACGTATGTAAAAAATGACAACGTGATACAATCCAGTGAACAGTTACATATACCGACTTTATATTTACAAATTAAAACTATGAGACGGATTAGTGTTTTACATGGATTCGATTCAGGACAAATTTACTATAGTAACAAATATCTCCTGTAAATATTCACTGTAAATAAATTAATGACTTACACACCGTTAAAACAAGTTTCACTAATCCATCTTAAAATATATAGTTGACTATTGTTTGTTGTACCTATTTAAAAAAATATTTGCATTGACTTAAAAGAAATGCATGGAGTGTAAAAAAGTTACTATAAACTATAAACACGTGAACATTTAAATCAGTCAGTCAAAACTTAAATAAAACTATGAAGGCAAGTATCACTAAGGACCACACTGACCACTGAGACGAAATCTTTATAAAAACCTCTTATGACTTCTACTTAAATGTATAGTTAACACACGATATATGTACAGACGAATCTATAACAATACGCCTCAATGGACAATGACGTCTTACTAATAACATTTAACTTAACAGTTTTTATACAATTAAAAACATCTACATTAAGTTCTATGTACCTATATACATAATTTCGTTAAATTCATTATAATATCAACATAGTTTTAATTTATTTTCGCCGGTAAGCTACACAGTTCGTCGGAATTCATTCAAACTTAATAACTATTCAGATTTTTTCAGCGCTTGCTTACAAGCGGGCCGTACATTGCACTTAAAACTTACCCCGTAAAAATGATTGATTTAAAAAAAAACATATATATTCTATGGTTAATCCAGTAAAAAGATTTTTTTTATATTTAATCTATGGTAATCTTAAACTGTTCCATCTACGTTTAATAATGTCGTCAGGATTTAAGTTAGTAGGTTTAATTTATTTAAATAAAATCTGATAATGCCTGTGAAAACATTTGACTAATTGAATAAGCTCCTTAATTAAGGAGTTCGGGACTTTTATTAATTAATGTACCACACTGAATAAATTTACTTTATTAAATGAAAACGTTTAAGCTGTTTAAAATCGGTTGCTTTTTGCTACTTTTTGCTTAGATCGAATTATGTATTAGAGAAGTTTCTGACGACATTAGACATCGAAGGCCAGACGTACCCACACATTGAATGAAGCACGCCACTCTGACGCGACGCAGGCGTGCCCTACACTCACAATTACCATCTAATTACGAAAATTAAATAATAAAACTCGCGTGACTTTATTTTCATTTGTTTTAATTTGGCGCAGTGTATCAAGTGCAGTATATGCCCCTTAGCTTGCATGACATGCGATATTAAATTATATAAATATAATAATTGGCAGCCTTAAACTTAACTTTAAATATAATATTAATCTAAAACAATGGCATTATGTAAAGCACCTATACACGGACAGCTGCGTTATCATTACATAATCTCTGACGTAACTGTGCAATTCTGCCTTAATTAGGGAACTGTTGTAGGGATTAGAGTGGATGTCAACTACACCATAATTGCGCAACACAATGTCAATATGAATCATTTTCAAGTAAATCGCTAATTCATTGCTTCAAATGTTCAAACAATGCGTATTCTCAACAAAATAAATAACGCAATGAATGTTGTTCAACTGTCAAAATGACATTTACGCAGTTTGTTACGCAATTATCCCGCTAAACAGAATGGTCTCGTAGATTTAGTTCATTTTCCTAGAAAAATGCAACATATTTTTAGCCAGAACCACATCACCGCGCACGTCTACAACACTTTGAAACAGTCGTGGGCTTTGAAAAGCTAGCTCGTAAAATTTCAATTCGTAGCGACTCCACTCCAAAATAGGAAAAGCAATTTCCGGCTTGAAACTTACATAGCTAATTTAAAACTATAGGAAATCGCACAGAACGATAGCTTTTGAGGTCTGACGTGTAACAGGCAAGAGCCGGCTTCTAAGCTATTACGGAAATGTTACGACGTGGACTCATATATTTTACACGACAATATTGACAAAACTAAAGCAGAATACGTAAAAGTACTTGCATCTTTTACAACAAACCTTCCTAACCAAGATCACATCAATGACAGGACAAGAAACAGATGTAGCATCGTAATAATATAATCTTGTTAGTATAAACAAATTCTTATCCAGGATAAGTGCATTATTCCAACACGAATGTGACAAACAAGCATGTAGTGGTTTTCAACAAAGGTCAAAAACTAGTTTTCCATTATGATTTTAATTCTTCATATTATTTAGTTTAGACAATCCATCTATTATTTTCATATTCCTATAGCTAAAATTGACTTTAATTTCAACGGAACTCGTAACCCAAACTAGATCCCAGAAGTTGTTTTACACCGTGTTATCTTACGTATAAGGTTGAAACTCTAATACAAGTAATAAATTCATGAATTATTCGAAGCATGCCTTTGATTTAAAATAACAGAGGGATTATTACCTATAGGTAATAAGGTCACCGTTATTAATTTATATTAATATGAGGAAATTCCTCATAGAAATATAACAATATCAGCGACATCCTCTAACATAAATATTACAATAGCTCATAAGTTTAATAAGCTTTTCTGGAGAAAAAAGAAATAAGAATAAAAGTATAATTGATACCGCCACGGGATACCGGAAAACAACAATTTTAATTCTCTGTTAAGATCCTTAATACTTATCTATTTTAAAAAACTTTTCCTTAAAATAGAAAAATCTCTTTCAAACATTCCACTTATATTAATTAAAACATGACAATTAGACGCTATTCTTAGACAGTTAGAAACTTTACTTCGTATAACATTTAACACCTATAAACAAGCATATAGAAGAAGCTATCAAACAGTATGTATCCCTAATCCGTTCTCATAACAAAAAGAAGCTAACAGCTATTTCATGTGAATAACTGTCGACAGCACGCGTCGCATGCGCATACAGATGACCAAAACAAAATGAAGCGTCACACCACACCGCCATTTTACCTAATTCTTAGATAATGAAACCTCCTCACGTGCAAGATGCAGCCCATGTGTTGAGCACACGAGTTAAGTACCCCCCATAGGCTTACAGCCTAACAGTCTAAATTGCCTACGTGTTTTGCCTGTAATCAGTGTTCTTACGTCTCTAGGATTTTTTTAAATGTGTAAAGTTTAAGGCTACGCCAGACTTACTCTTACTTTGTTGACTATAACATTTTTTATAAAATTTTACATTCTTTAACGCGTTCCATCAGTTCGGGCTAAATCAATAAAATTGATAATATCCTAAGAAAAGTGTTGTTAATTATATTTACGAATTTTTTTAATGTCTCACAAGAAAATTACGTGTAAGTCTTACGTTGGTTGGTTCTTTTTCTATTACTTAATTGAAAGTTACCTATTCGGTGTATAGATTTTTGAGCAGCCGCGTAATATAAACTGTACAAAACACGTGGTCCTTACCTTGGACCATATGATTATACACAAAGCTACAACATTAATTGATCAAAACATTTATTTATTAAACATTAGATCTAAGCGAATAATTGAATTGCAATTGCGCATGAAATCTGAACAGTGTAAAGATTTTTTTCGTTTTGTAACGCACTGCACAGACTGGGAAGCCGTAAACGTGAACATTCACAACGAAAGTGCGTAATATCATTCATAGCCAATAGGCGCCGTATGTGAAATACCGCTGACGCGCCAACGTCACCATTACGAGTTGTATAACAAAACCAGTCTTGCTTGATCTTACCTGAAGCTATGCACTTACATGATTGGGTATCAAAGGTTTACTTTTGTAGCATTCTTTTCTAGGTCGTTTAATTATAGCACCTATCGCACTGTAGGCACGATCATCACAAGCTCTTAACAAACAAGAATCCATCTTGTTTACCCCGTTTCTTGGATCTCAGTTTTACAACATAACGACAATACCCTAATGACGTTCGCGATTACTATGCTATGCATTCCTACAGTATAACCTCTGTTCAGATCTAGGGCGTATAACTTTCGTTGCTTATTAGGCCTAATATATCGACTATTATTTGTCTCATGGATTAGAAATGGTCCTCGTGCTATGCATTCCTACAGTATAACCTCTGTTCAGATCTAGGGCGTATAACTTTCGTTGCTTATTAGGCCTAATATATCGACTATTATTTGTCTCATGGATTAGAAATGGTCCTCGTATTATATCGAGAACTCGATCGTTCTCCCGCGTCAGCTTTTTCTCAATTCTGGAAATGCTAATCAGCCGAACCAGTTGATAGTTTGCGGTGAACAGTGTTAATATGGCCGAGCGCCTTCCTAGAAACGAAAGCGAGATAGTCACTAGTGAGAAATACGATTATCGTAATAACCTCCCGGAACGAGAGCCCTTTTCCAATCTCTGTTTGTAAATAGAACTTGACTATTAAAAACTTCACGGAATACTACCGGCTAATAACGTCGGATTGTTACTGTAATTATCTTTAATTATCAGTTGTTTATTTCATTATAAAAATGTTTTGTTTTGGAAACAAGCTAAAAGTCATTAATATAAAAAAAAATTGTAAATACATTTTATAAATATACTTCTTCCTAAATGTCATTTTCCGGTAAGTATATACATATATTTGATTACGGTATACGAATTCTATATAATTAACTAGGTAAATCCCAATGTAACTCTATAAACATTAATAAGTATGCGTCATTGATGTTTAACGGACGCTAAGTACTGCTTACCGATATCACCGACGTCAAATTACGTTTTCTAATTAATCGATAAGCCGGGAACTCTGAATTATTTACCTTGTGTAGTACCTTTTACATAATTTGAATTAGCTGAATTTAATTTTTCAGTTACTTTACTATGAAACAGTAGATTATAACTATCAATCAACTCAGCCTTTCACGGTCCACGGTGGACATAACATACGTATAATTCTGCTAATTCCTCACTAAATTAGAAACCCACATAACTATATGTAACATAGATACCAACGACAGATTAATTAGTACAATGCTAATTGAAGTTCAATTACACTAAAACATCAACAAGTATCCTAGAATAAGGAAAATGTTTCCAAAATCTTATAACCATTACATTACCTTACCTTTCCGAGCAACACCGACAGGATATTTTTGAACTTACAGAGGATCGAGTAAAATAGTAGAAAACGCAAAATCACTCGAAATAAACGCAAATCGAGTACAAATGTAAATAATCTGAGAGTTTTTGTTTCATAATATGAACAAAAAATGGTTTCATTAGACTGAAGTTAGACTGTTCTAAGTATTCGGAAGCGGACGAGTCAGATAAAGGTCAACATTAATCAATTCAGAATTATATGTCCCAGTCAGCTTCCGAGAAGGTATGAAGATTAGTGACATAAAAACCTAATGCGGAATGACCATAAATATACCTATTATACGACCAGCAATCGATAACGAGTTTTCGGAGAACAAATTAATGTGTTTTTACTTAAAACATACAGATGGCAGTACCGGGAAAATGATCATAAGGGGATCTCTTAATTGGAGACCGGAGAAGAAATACTACGCCTTCAGAAACATGAGCAGTAATTACTACAGACAAATATTTTCTTCTCTTTTTGGATACAAATGTAAGTATAAAGTAATAATTTCGCTTCAAAATTTCATTTTGAATATTAAATTAAAAATATACTCTCTTCTAATGTTTTAAAACTTAATAAATACTAATTTTCTGTATCATTACTGCCGCGATTTGCCCGTAATTATATTGTTCAGGTTAGCTCGTGAAATCGGAGGATCTGCAGTTTAAGACTTTATTTCTGTAACGACTTTATTTAAAGAATTAATACTCACTCTGACATTACGCCCGTTGGCGCCCTTACTATGAATAAACCGTGAGAGGAGGATAGCGCTATTTCATGTTCTCATCGTTTCTCTCGCCTTTGACTTTGTACCAGGTCTATAAAAACTGCAGGCAACTTCAAGTTCACTTTTGCTAAATATAATTAACATTGATATAATATACTAACACTTTTAGATCCACGAAGTGCTTGCTCCTTATGAAATGGTAATCTGAGTTTTGAATTAATAAGAATAAAGAATGATATTCATTATTCTTTTTCCTTTACTGATGTTATTCATCCCATTTGTACAGAACAAACACCTCCCGGTCCTAAATCTTCTTATGAATAGTTAAAATATCATAAAAATCTTCTTTTTGTTACGTCCAGGGTTCGTCGTCTTCGCTCGAAGACCGAGCTGGCGAGGAGTGGTCCGACTCCGGTATGATGCTAGACAGAGTGTGAAGGACCGAGCCTCCAGACCGTTCAGCCCCGGAGATGCCGCGCCGACGCATCAACAGCTTTGCATGGAGGTCTGCCATCAAGTCACCACCGCTTGGCGCGGAACCGCCCTAAGGACAAAAAAGGATTTGCGTAAAATTAAACTGTTACAAGTGATGAAAAGCTTATTGCAACAGGTATAACAGGTAATATGATAACGTCATCAATACGCGAACGAAGTCACGAGAAAAAAACTAATAACAAATATAGATACTACTAGAAAATCAATTCCTGTACAGTATAGATAAATCCGTAATATCATCTCAGAGACAATCAATGTCAAAATGTATGTAAATTTATTCTATTTTTACGTTGTCCAGACTAGGCGGTTCGCTACCTCTTTTATACCACGTACATACATCGAAGGACTGGAACAATTTGCCTGAGACGGTCTACCCGTCTGATTAAATTTATGTATCTTCAAGCCTAGAATGAATAGGCTCTTAATAAACTAGTGCGCTTTACCATCAACGATTGTATTATTCTTTACCATCAATCGGGATCGTGGTTAAGCACTTATTTATAAAAATAATAAAAAATGCGAAAGAACAGAATAAGAATTTCCTTAACAAAAATACGGGCGTTGTCCCCAGATGTCACACATCACAGTTTTGGTCTGAAATTTGAACAAGAAATGTACTTTGCCTTATTTCAGCTATTTACGCCCATCGCCAATCCCCATGAAATATTTAAGCTGCTAAAAGCGCCCAGCTGGTCACTGTATACATATTATTATATTTAGGTATATAAATATTTGATCGTTATTAATTGATACCACCTTGCCACGAAACTCGAACACGAAATAATGTACTTTGCATTACATATTTCAGCTATTCTCGCCCATCGCTAGTCCCCATGAAATATTCAAGCTGCTAAAAGCACCCAGCCCGTCACTGCGTACATATTGTAGATCTAATGTTATATTTAAGTACATAAATATAACATTAGGTCGTTATTAATTGATGCCACCTTGCCACGTGTTAACAGGCGGGTCACTTCGGGGAATCGCAACCGAATTGAATAACAAACAATTTGCGACATCCAAAAGGTATGTAGATATGTATCTATTAAGAACTAGGCCAAGTGTTCTCAATAGTTCAAAGTCAATTAAAAATAAAGGTAGGTAGGTACCTACGTCACCTGCCTTCTGGGAATAGACCATATAATATTTATCTTTAATTATATTTATACAAGTTACCTAGAGCAATGAGAACTTGTCAAGATTCCCGGTTTGTATTCCACTAGCTGTGCCTGCGACTTCGAAGTTCGATCGTGTGTTTGTCGGAAAAGAAAATGGACTTCATGATTTTTCATTATTTTGCGCGGAACCATATTCTTTTTTAGTAAAATGTAAATTAGTAAGCATCAACTATCTGTTAATGTAACTTCCGACAAAGTTGGTCCAGCCGTTTCGGAGATTAGACAGATAGTATGTTTTTATACAAGTAAATAGTAGTGCCGCAAAAAGCTGTTCTTTAGACGTTACAGACTTCAAAATTAATAATTCACATAAATACAATGCCATTTATTGTATTATCATCATTGACAGGGCATTAAGGAAATATCAGTTGTAAATGAATAAATAGTACGTAGTGTTGAACAAACATGTCGACAGTTCATCGAATCCGCCAGTGTGGCCATTCGTCAGTGGGCGATAGGCGATGATGCCAATAACCCCGGCTTCAGAGGCGGCTGCCAAACAATGAGATGATTGTAACTTGATCAATTTTAACACAAACACAATAGAGCCTTGGGTGAATTAAGAACTTTTTGCGGCCCTAATTAAAATTAATGACTATCTTGGGTTTCTTTTGTGTAACAAAACATCGGGGAAAGATTATGTACTGACAGCACATCAAGTCAATAGATTTTCAATTTTATTAGTAACTCTCTAAAGCATTAGGTTCAAGCAATAGTGAATGGAAATAATTGACAGTTGCGGGTAGCTCGATGTGCTGACGTCTATACATAAAGGATTTTGGCACTAGCCATAAGCTGACGTGAGCACCAAAGTAAAAATATCACGGATGATTTTATTGCGTACAGGATTTTCAACTCTCTGCGGTAAATAGTGCGTTGAAAATCCAGTACGCAACAATCGCAGCGGGAAAAATACGGCGTACGAATGCACTTTTACCACAAAGCCTCTTATGAAGTTTTCACGTGGGATTACAATCAATGGCTACCGAAATTGTGGTCAGTTAAAAGTTTTTAATAAAATATGTTTGTATTTTTTTTTCACTTCCTGCAATAAAGGATTAGTTCAGCCAATAAATGTGTATATCGAGAAAAAATGCATTATATAATGTGGAAACCATATCCCGATGATTTCACAGAAACACTGAGAGTTGTAACATCCGTTTGAAAGAAAATAAACGTTTCCCCAAATTCCTTTTTTCCATTGAATTGGAGAGATATTTTCGAGGGAAAAGTTAAGGCTACCTAGTGTTATATTGGTGTGGTGGTCGCATGCACCGAGCATGAGGTTCTGCGTTCCATTCCTAGGTCTGGTAGTGTCTATTTCCATCAGGAATTTCTCAATAGCAGCTAAATCTGTATCCGGTTTGTAGTAATAAGATCTAACAACCTACATGGGATGTAATAACACCTGACCTGACCTGATTGTTGACCTGTAACAGGGAACTTGTGAAGGTGGAATTCAGCTGAATATTTTTTTTTTTTGTACACACTAATCTTAAATCAACTTTGTGAAGAGAGAATCCATACTAATATTATAAATGCGAAAGTATCGCTAATGCTGTCTATCTGTCTGTTAGGCTTTCCCGCTTAAACCTCTCAACTGATTTTGATGAAATTTGGCACAGACAATCTTTATACCCTGAGAAAGGACATAGGCTACAAATTATTGAAAAAAAAAAAAAACAAAACATTGATATTCCTGAGGGAAATCTAAAAAGCGCGATATAACCGAATTCCATGCGGGTGGAAAGCTAGTAAATAATAAATTATTATCCATACTAATATTATAAATGCGAAAGTAACTGTCTGTCTGTCTGTCTGTCTGTTACGCTTTCCCGCTTAAACCTCTCAACCGATTTTGATGAAATTTGGCACAGACAATCTTTAGACCTTGAGAAAGAACATAGGCTACCTTTAATCCCGGAAAAATTTGATGTTCCCGAGGGAAATCTAAAAAGCGCGATATAACCGAACTCCACGCGGGCGAAGCCGCGGGCGGAAAGCTAGTTAATCATAAGTGCATGTACTAAGGTACATCTCTGCCTAAGCCTTCGAGGATTACTGGCGCGATGTTATGAAGTGATAGAAGTGTCACGGTAGACTTGGGTGTGTTAGCCTCGTCATAAAACAAAGACCACAGCCTGGACACAAGTGAAAGTAGAAATCGTGTCTATTGATTTTCCTGTTACTATCATTTTTTTAACATTAACTGTAAAAGCAAGGCCTACATTGTAAATAAATAAGTTCTTTTGACAGCTTATCATTTCACTGCCTATTTTAAATACATAGGTAAGGTATCTGTTTCCATCGGTCAACGTGATGCAATTTGTTTCCTTCTTCACGAGTGCCTACGCATGGGACTCACCGGGTCAGGAACGTGACTCCTCCTTACCTTACCTTATCTACGAAGCCTTTTTACTCGGACAAAAAGACTTGTTTGTCAATTCGCACGAAGTTCATTTATTTGTGGGTGAGTCGACAACTTCAGCAATACGTATTAGACAATTGGCACATTTTGAATTTTATGCAATGGAATTGAGAAAAAAGAAAGTTTTAATATTATCACTTCTGATAAAGTCCCTTTTTCTATACTTTATTAGTTATTACATACAATTCAAAATGTGCAAGTCGCCCATAGAAAATCTAAGACTTATCACCTAAAAGTGACAGCAAAATCGGTCGAATCGACTAATAAGCCACCAAAATACATAAGACAGCAAAATATTTATATTTTTTTATTTTTGTAAAAGAATATTCGTTCGTACGGACGACAGCAGGTAAGCTACTCGAAACTGACAAATTTTCCCAATGAGTCTTGACTCTTGAGCCTGAAAGATAAAGTTGAATATCGAATAAAGAGATCTGGCAGACAGTGCTGTCGTCTGTACTGGTGTACTACTATCGCTGACTTAAGAGTAGGGAAGACCAAAGAAACGATGATTGGACCGTGTGAAACATAATGTGGTTAGAAAAGGACCGATTAATCAACAAATAGGGATAAGTATAGGAGCATGGTAACTGATTTTACTTCTATTAGGACCCAACTGAGTAGAGGTTCCCATAAATTGTCCATCGATTGTGCTGAATTTTGTATCTACGTCACTGATAGAGTGGCATAGAAACGTAATTTGCACGGAGCTATTAGTAGCCGACGTGAAAACAATAACTTTATCACAAACCAAAACTGAACGATAACCATAGTACGCGTCAGTCAGTTCAAACTATAATAGATTGGGCAAGTAAACAAGTAGTTAGGCAAGCGGGAAAAAATGAGTTTCCTGTTTAATTTATTTGGTAATTTCCAAATAAATTAAACAGGAAAATTTAATTAATTCGGAACTCCACTCTAAGTTCCAAAACTGGCATAATGGCAGTAGGAAATAAGACTGGCAGGCTCATATAGGATTGGGTGGGTTACATAAGCCGAATGTACGGTGAACTCTGTGCAAGAACCTCCACACAATGGGTAAGTACCTGAAGATGGAGGCCGCCGCCGAGGCCGGCTCAGACAAAGATGGCGAGTGGATTTGGACGTGTACCACGAGGGCTGGTCCGAAGCGGCGCGGCGTGCCGTTGCCGGAGTGCCGTTGAATTATCAAAATGAAACCCAATGCTACTGATAGTGTGTTACGCAATTACCTTGCTGAATGCAACTCAATGGCGCCGATTCTGCTGTTCACAGACTAATTTTAATTTATGTGCATCTTTCTCTTTCTATTTTATTAAGAAAAGGACAGAAGATAAAATGTCAGTTTAGACCTGGTAAATTAGTGCGCTCCTGACGTAAACTGACGTCACGCCATGTTTATTAACGCGTCTAAACTGTCTATGGAGTATCTTAATTTGACAGGATTTAATTAAAATATTATCTTCTATCCTTTTCTTAACGAAATGGAAAAAAAAGATGCACTTAACTTAAAATTAGTTTAGTTTGTGAACAACTGAATCGGCGCCAATATACAGTATGTTAAATAACAGAGGGCGTTCCCTTAAACTCGTTAATATATATCATTAATAGATTATAATAAAAATATCAGCATAGAAAAATAAGCATAAAATAATCCGAATAAAAAGAAATTATAATTGAAAATAAATTTGAAACCTCCTGTTTTAAATCAAAGTAGTAGCGCGGAATAGTATCTACCTAACGTTGCATTGCCCAACACACATCAATCAATTAGATCTTAGATCGCCGCCGCATACGCGGCTCGTCATTCATAAATAAATTGCGACGTTGCCGTCTTTCATGTTCGCGTGTACAGTGTGTTTCTTTTACATGTCAATTTAAAATTTTTATTGAATATTTTCATATTGTAAAAATTTTAAAACATTTTGTTTTCGAATGGAAATATTTTTTTTTAGCATGTATGTATGCTATACTATTTCGGGTTAACGGGAACGCCCTCTGTTAGTTAACATACTGTATAATTTACAGGAAGCACTGCTTATCTGACCTACACAACCCAATTTACCCTTGTAAGTTGCCCCGTTTGGCTGGCTACTACCCTTAACGACTGAGTAATGTATGTAAATAATAATTAATTTACATCTAGTTAGAATATGGTGATGAACCTTGATACTTTTAACCGGTTCCCTTCCGACAAGTATTCTCGTAAACGCCGCCGGCATCGGTCGCTGATAAACATTTATTAATTAAAGCGTAGAATGATAAGTCGGAACTGACTCTGCGTGTACGCAATCGTTGCGCTACGAAGAAGCGCATATCTATTAAACAAACTTATCACAGTGACAAGTTAAGGTCAATGGCACGCAATTATCTGGAACCGCCATATCTAGGTAGGTACTAGAAAATGACCAACGATAATATTCTTTTAATATATTATTTTAATTAATCAATGAAAATATTAGTAGATACGGTTCGTACTTTCCAACTCCTTTATCATTCTCAAAGTCAAACGTTAGATATTAATACTGATAAATTTATTATGCATATTTTTTCCAACGAAATAAATTAATTACAGTGTGTTTTTAAAAAAAAAAAAAAAAATTACCTTCCTTGGAATTCCTTAATACAAATCCTGTTTGTCAGACTTTTATTATGGCAACGACTCGTCTTGTTCGGAGAAATAAGATGTACGATATAAATAAATTATGTAAACCGAACAAGGCCAACTTAAAACTGCGAAATAGTAACTTAAATTGTCCGAATGTCGAAAGACAATGATAAGATTTTTATAGGTGTTTATAGTGATACATTCGTTCTCATGTAAGTAAAATGTAAATTTCTTTATGAGAATTGTCTTTAACCAACACTGCAATTCCTAATAACCTCTATTTGAAGTCATTTCTGTTAGACTGGAACCGAAAATAATGGATACTCTAGCAGAGGTAAACTCCTCGCTATTTTGCCAACCGAGCCGTCCACAATTCGTACCTAGTTATTCCGTCAAGACTGCCCGAATGGCCACTTGACACAATGAATACCTGATATTCAGCAAAACCAATAGCATTATTGCTTAATTGAGTGCTTTAATTGAGTTGGTGCTTACCAACTCAATTAAAGCACTCGCTCACTTTCAGACAAAGCTGTAGTGCAGTTGAAATAAGTGCATCTAATGTGCAAGAACGTATAGATTCAAAGTGTGGAAGTGGCCCATCTGCACCATTACGCCAGCCGGAGCCTCGCACTGACAGATATATATTGACCTTATCTCACTCATTACCTTAACGGAGGCCACTTCGTGGAAACCATCTCCTTTCTCGTAGCATTGTCAACCTTGCCGGGATATTTTACGAGGAAAAAATTCATGAGTCGGAATGTGCTGAATACATTTGTAGCTGGCAACACAGTTACACATGTTCGTCTTCGTATCCTGTACAATGTGACGTATGACGTGAAGCTATTTGTGTTTTTGATGTCTGGAATGCTGGGAAATTAGACATGACAACTCTTATGTCTATTCTCTATATATTTTTTTTATGAATAGGGCGGCACAAGTCTAAAACGGCAATTAGGAGTGGATATTATCAAAGCATTCTGTGTTTGACAGGTTCAAACCCTCGACAGGAATACAATTATGTTCTTGTTTCATTGAGCGTTAATTATGTTTTGTCTACGAACAAAACCAGAGAGCAAACATAACTAATTGTAATTAGCAACTACTGATTATTCGAATACATAGTTGTACGTTTTCACCAGTAGGTGTACTTTAGGTACACGTATTTACCTATTAGAAACCATAGGATACATTAAGTGACTAGGAGAAAATAAGCCAATTACTTTCGAAATAAAGCTGGATATTTCATAAAACATATAAGTATTATATATACATATATGTATATCAGTAATTTATTCCAAGGAAGACAAAAGATAACAATGCCGAAAATATATATATAAAAAAATCATGGCAAAGATTCGCGCTTCCAAAAGACGGGGCAAACGTGACAAGTTGCGTACTTGCCATCAAATTGAACACAATATAAATGAAATTCTAAAACTAAATTCCAAAAACTGGCTGGAAATTAGTAATACGGCTATTTGTGCTGAAGGCCGCAGGGGGCTGGCGCGACCAATCGCCCATTGTTGGCCTCAATGGTCACGTCCCAGTTCTAACCCTCCGCTCGAATACAAGGAGTGCCTCTCCATTGTCATGATCGTCTGATGGACAGAGGATATACATCGTGTCCTTTTATGCTCTGCAGGAATTTGTCTTGCGCCAGACGTGTTACTTACGTCGATGTAGGCTTAATGTTAGACAAAAGTTGACTTATTCGTCGTTTCTTCTAAATTAAGAATCAAAGTGCCAATTCGTCGAAATCACGCTAATTGGGTGTACAGGTCTGCAGCAACAATATTTTTCGACTATACTGATAGTGTTTGATTTTAGGCAAAATAAATTAATTTCTGGGAAATAATTTTTGGTCAAGAAGGTGTAGTATATGAATTAATGTTATACCCACTCCCACTCATAAGTCTGTCATGCGACGCCTACAATTCCTGCAATTTGTGTGCAGAATCGAATTCAAATTCTACAAATCTTTGTATTTAATAAGGAGATTTACAAGTTTTATTCCTAAATTATACTCGAGACCGGTAACAAAAATGGGAACGATATTCAAAAATACAAATTATTATAGTATTTGTGATCAATAATCGCCACCTACGACGTAGAATTTATTGTGATATAAGGATATATAAACCTACATATACCTAGTAAGTATATCTGCTGCTGGAGATCTTAACATAAATAATTTAATTAATTCCAAGGATTTTGTGCAAAGCCACATTTAGAAAACCACAGGCTGTATAAGCATAAAATAAGAGCCAATTTGTATTGTGTTATAAGTCCTTATAAGTATAATGTATGTATTATAAAGAATAAATGGTGGAATAAGTCCGTCCCGTAGATCCCTGGTTCGTTCCGCGCTTGGTGGGACCGCGGTAAATCAAACATCTGAAATGTGCCGTATAATTGGCTGCGTCGGCCGGAATGCAGTCCGCCCGACTACTACGGAATGGCGACAAGTTAAATACGATTATAATAAAGCATTCGTTGTATAATTCGGTGCTTGTTGGGCTCGTAATTATTCCCGGTATTAGAGGTATAAGCAAGATTTACATAAAACACCCACTCCACCCGCTCCATATAAAATACCGGTATTTAGCTGAATCCAGTAAGGCTGGAGGCCAACCCCGACATACTTCTGGAAAGGCTAGGCAAATAATGGAGTTAAATTCAATAGCGATAAATGTTGACTACACCTTTGTCCGACTTCAAAACAAATACTTGAGCGAAAATGCTACTGAGACAGTTTCTAACTCTTAGACGTCACGGGGGGAGTCATACACCTCACTCCCTCCCCTGACCCGAGGAGGCCCACGGTGGCGGGCCGGCACAAATCGGGGGTTGCGGAAGCAGTGTTCGTTCTCGCAACAACCGGCGGAGGTGTGAGATGGAACACCGGGATGGTTTTTAGTCAGTAAAAGTCTGACCGACCCCGCTGCCCACCCCAAGGCGGCGGACATCCATGAGATTTTTCCACCCAGAAACAAAAAAGGTAAAAGATAGAGTTAGATTAAATTCAACAGCGATCAATGTTGACTAAACCTTTGTCTGACTTCAAAACAAATATTTGCTCGAAAATTTTACTGAGGCAGTTCTACCTTTCAAGCAAGTAAATATTAATCCAATCAAACATATTTTAGACAGGTACAGAGAAAATGGCGTCTGGTGTCTAGACAAATCGATCCAAACGCATTTAGGATAAATTCCTTTATCCAAGCAGTATTCTGAAACAGCCTTACATATCCACATGAAATTTATGATTGAATAAATATCATTAGATGTGTTTATGCTACGGGTAGATTTCGAGAAGCGTTTGCATCACATGAGATGCTAATTTGACTAGTAAACATTGGAGTTGACATTTCATGTACGAATGACGTTTATATTTTGACAGTTTCTCTCGGGACCTCGCCGGGTTTCGCTGAAATTACCCATGTTTGTTGTGGGTTTATTTATAACACGCGATTATTAGCAATTGTAGATCCGATAGTATTTTCTTAGAATCTGTGACGACTTTGGCCGATCGCATCCTCAGTGAAGATGTTCAGCGCCCACCAGACGTTAGATCACTAATAATATCGTAGGGTCTTAAAATAGATGAACATTTGTCACGGTACGAGGCGCCAACTGGCAACTGTAATGTAAACTCGTTTAATTAGAGCGGGTAGTCAAAGTGTCCTTTGTAACAAGTTAGTTTAAAGGCAAACATAAACCCACGTTGTCTTTCTAATGGGGTGAGCAGAAACTATAAAACAATACATACAGAAAGATATACCTATTATTTAGTCTATTGCGTTATAGGTTTAATAAATGCGTCAAAAAAAATCAATAATGCTCTTAATCCTAACGTATAATAAAGTTGCACTCATTCAAACTCAATTAGCTGCACATTTAATGACAAATTGTCACCTTTCCTAAAAACTGAATACATTGGATAGGTGTATCATACTTTCTACCGTCTGTGAGGAACTTTATGTAATTTATATATATCCATCAATCATTCGAGAGCTGGGTGTCACAATAAGACTCTCCTCTGTCTGCCGTCGACGAATTTTGGAGTATATTGGCCATATTGCCAGAAAGGATGGAGACAACCTCGAACATCTGATGGTTACTGGGAAGGTGGATGGACGACGTTCCAGAGGTCGCAGTCCAATAAGGTGGACTGACCAAATTCGTTCATCTCTGGACACCGGCCTGCATGATGCTATACTCGCGACCAGGGATCGTAACAAATGGCGAACTATTGTGAAGAAGAGATGAAGAGATTCCACAGGGACATCACGACCCTCAGTAATGAGGAGAACGACTTGAGAAGGAGGAAGTCAAAGAACGTAGCTGAACTAAAAAAAAAAATACGATCAATTCTATTTTCATTTTATGTATGTCACGCATTTACTCCTGTAGACTCGCCAACGTAAGCTACTTATGTTTTTCTCTGGACTACAGTTCCTAATCGCGCTGTTATAATAACTAACACAATCCCGCACAGTGACCGCTCACTACGCTCAGCTATTAACGGTGATGGACAAAAAATTCCAAACACATAATTGTGACCAGAAAAACTATCCTTAGAAATCAGCAATTCTTCTAGGAACCCGTCCATATGTAATGGGTGAGCATGAATGTTATATGCGTTACAGCATTACCTCACACGGTGAGGAGACAGTAAAAAGTATTAATTAACAGAGTTAGTCATCCATGCAATCCAGAGCTTAATGCTAAATGTCAACCTGTGACGTCACAAGTAACCCTTTTTTGAGTTACCCTTAACGGAATTGTAGCGAACGTGGGGCGAGTATTTAATGTAAACTGGCCATTCAGTTATTCCGTGTGTTCACGTAAATGTTAACGTCCATTCAAGCCCACGCTTAAATAATAAATTGTGAGCGAGTGTATGCTCTCAGAATTATGATATGTGTGTCCGTTTGTTTGAAACTGCCGGTAGGACGTGGATACAATAATGACGGGTAAAGATAACTCCTCTAAAGCCGAGAACCAATCATAATATGAACGCTGTTGTTGCCTATGAGGCAAATATGTAATAAGGAAACGATATTTTACGCAATCCTGGTGCGTTGGTCATCGATTACTTAACAGTTACTAATAAATAACAGATTTGGCACTCTTAAGACGGCATTGGCAAATAGACTTAAGCATGATTGTAATATTTCTTAGAAGTAATTTATGTCAAGGTACTATTATTACCCGTAATTTTTTCGTCTATTAACAGTTCTCGGGATCTTGAGGTCGAGAGGTAAAGTTAATCGCTCAATAGTCAACTGCCTGTTATGTTCCACTGCAGGGACAAGTCCAGTCTGCTCTCTTTCCACTTCAGTCTGTTTAAGTGCTAAGGACCACTTCTTGTTGAAGGAGTCTAGATCATCTCGCAACAGAGATGGCGGCATGAGCCATTTATGATGGTTGTTTTAAGCTTACTTACTATTTACACATTTTCTACTGTGCTATTTAATTTAACACATTCAGGTTGGTTCATAACTACCAAAATTATCTCATTAAAAGAACACCCAGGAACGTTCTTTCCAAAGTCAAATTACCCACATTAATATAAAAGCAATTGCCTAACATAAGTACCTAAAACAATTATCTGATTCACAGAATAACGGAGGCAACAAAAAACAGAATTCATAGAAGGCCATTTTGGTTCCGCATTCTCCCTAAGTACGGTAAGTTCAGAGATGTAAGGCCCAATTTGAATATACGGACAAATCACATGGAGGCACAGAGATGCATACATTCATGCGTTAACTGGAAGCATACACAACGTTAGCTGGAAACGCACAACAAAGTGGAATGATGAGAAGCGCGGATTCCGGAAAACTGTAAGCCGATCGATACCACACGACGCGCGCTAAATAAATGTTTGGGAAGACATTTTATTACTGTCTTTGTATAATGACGATTCGTTGCTATATCGGCGTTAGCAGAACTTCAAAAGGGAGATTAGAACGGTTGGTTCCGCTGATCCAATGTGGTGGCTACTGTTGGCGATATATAGGTCATTTCGAATATTTAATCTTAAGAAAGTGTAGAAGACATTAATAAAGCCAGACAGACTTACAGAAAATCAATTTTGTTGCTGATTTGTGTGTTTACTGATACACTTCAGCTGAATTATTGTTCTGCTTAATTTCTCTTCCATCCAACCCAATCCGTCGCATCGTATCGCCTGCCCGCGCTATAATTTAATTTTTCCTTAGAGAATTTCCTTCTGCACGGCTCTTAAGGGAGTCCTAAAATGCCCTAATCTACTTCAGAAAGGGACTATTAAAGGCAAAATATCTTTTTTCAAATCGGAATTGTTCCAGATATCAGTTTGTTCAAACAAACAAACTCTTCAGTATTATTATTTGTTTATTCAAATCCGTCTGTCTGGTAGTTCCAGAGATTAGCGTGTTTTAATAAACAAACCATTCAGCTTTATTATTAGTAGAGATGTACCGACTACCACTTTGGCCGACTAGCCGACTAGCCGACTAGTCGGCTGTAAATAGGCCGACTAGTCGGCCGACTAGTCGGCTAGTCGGCCTCTTTACAGTCGTAGTAAAGAGATTTTGCTATGTTTTATTATAGAAATATGACATTTTGTTTTGGGTTGTGTCCGGTTAATCATATAAGTTCATATGTTTCTTTTTATTTTTCTTGAAACAGTTCGTGTTTAAAATATTGAATGTTTATTTTTTAATCTGTTGGTAATTATAAAATACCTACTTTTTCATTTGATTAACAATTAATAAATGTTTATTTAACTTAAGAAGAAATTCTTTTGTTTGTTAATTAATACCAATTTTAAAAGGTAATAATTTTCTTTTGTTGGTGTTACAGATATTAGGTCCTTACATATGAAATTGGCGTTTTGTATCATACTCACTGTGCTTTCTCTAGCGACACCACTCGCATACACAACATTAATTCTTCGACCCGTTTCTGCAGCACTGGTGCCACGGCGGAACCTATGGCGGAACTCATATTCGTGAATAACGCGAAACTTTAAATTTTCCATTTTGTAAACTCAATCATCATCATCATCCCAGCGTTAATCCCAGTCGCATCCGAAGCCTTTTCAGCTTTGGAGTCTGGGGTCCGCTTTACCAGTCCAACTGCTGATATGGCTAAACTTCGACATGTTCCGTGAAGCGACTGCCGTCTGACCTCCACAACCCGAAGGCGACATCGAAGCATTGCAGTTAGACCAACATTTTGTAAACTCAATGACGCAGAGAAAAATCCAAAAGAAAAAAAAACAAAAGAAATAGGTTTTCAAGACACAAATTGATGAGTAAATAGCTGAATAAATTTGAATTTGGAATTCTAAACCAATTACCAAAGAGGAGATATTTGAAATCAAAGTGGCCAGTGCCTACGACAAAACGCCAATTTCATATGTAAGGACCTAAATTAGTAAGTTAGAAGTCCGGATTAAACAATAGGATACTTTTCATCCCGGAATAATTTGATAATCCCGAGATTTCCAAAAAGCGCGATATAATCCACGCGGGCGAAGCCGCGGGCGGAAAGCTAGTAATGAATAGTTAAGGTTTTATTTTATTTCAGTTCCCCTGATATAGTACATATTAATGAGAAATACATAGAAAGTAAAAAGCCGACTAGTCGGCGTTTTTTGCCGACTAGTCGCCGACTATTCGCCGACTACAAAAGCGGCCGAATAGTCGGCTTAACCGACTAGTCGGCGACTAGTCGGCACATCTCTAATTATTAGCTTACAAAATGGATACTAAAACTAAAGGTCAACAAGCAGAAAATTACACAAGAAAATGGAATATAATATTTCTACGAAACACCTCCATCTGCTACCTACAATTATTAAAATCCTTGGTACCGCAGCATTTCTGCTGTAACAATCAATTGATAAATACAGCGTAATGACGTCTATCTATCTGTCACTACTAAACAACTACCTATAGCAATCTGTAAAGAAGACAAATTACATCTATTCACGCATACAAGTGCAAGTTGTTTAGCAACTAGTGTTCAACCCACCCCGAGATGTTATCACCTCTCCGTAAGGAAACAACGTCCAATACGTTTCAAATAGCACGTATTTTTATCATTTAAAAAACGCATACGAATTCCCAGTAATTCAGGAGCATAAACATCTCAGTGTAAGATTAAAGGGTATTCGGAAAGTCCCATAAGAGTTGCGGGTCACGATCGAAGGAATAATAATGAATCAAGGAATGACTCAGATAAACAAAAAAGTTTTATGAATCAAAACTTTATCTTGTACGATCTGCGACAAAATTGGAGATAAGATTGCCGCTACAACCCACGCAACAATGTATTCTCGTATGTCCCGATAATAACATCGTTTACGATACTCTTTGCTCTTATGCAAGCCGTACGCTTTTGAAATAACAATGTGCTTTTAGTATGCATAGCTTTTAGGAATATTCTTAAACACAGTTAAGGGGATTTGTCATAAACATGATGATAACGGGAGTATGAATATCGGTCGAAAGTCACTTGTACTTCCTGTTATTATGATATGACTTTGTTACTAAAACAATTGGATATACATATCTAGGAACCGTCTCGGACGAGTTTTTGAAGGTCAAGGTTTCTATAAGATAGGAGTTTATACGACAACTATCTACGTATAATATATTAGTTTTGTTTTTGTATCTTAAATTTGGCAATGAATGTAATATTTTATGACGGTGTGCAAATTTTCTGAGACATTTGAATCGTTCTTTTTTTCGG
The DNA here is from genome assembly GCA_017933935.1 of Sesamia nonagrioides. NCBI lineage: Eukaryota > Metazoa > Arthropoda > Insecta > Lepidoptera > Noctuidae > Sesamia > Sesamia nonagrioides. Next base: position 150,927 of record JADWQK010001239.1, on the reverse strand, counting down.
TTAATACCCTCTTTAGAAATTAGAAATACTTAGACTAGATATTATTTAGTCTCTGCTTGTAAATGATCAAATAAAACAGTAGTTCTCACTGAGCATAGTTGGCTACATGATACAACTTCATAGTGAATTTCCAAGAGGTTTCCGCTTCAGTATGTTTGTTGTTAACATAGAGTACCTACCAATACAGGAAAGGTCTCTTGAGATAAAGTGAATTGGTGCACTGTGATGAACTTCAATTTCTATCCTCTCTATGAGAGGATAGAAATTTGAGTGTCCTGTGCCCAGCAGTGGGACGATAAAAGTTTGATGATGATGATGATGAATGAATTTAATTTTGTTTAGTTTATATTGACTCAGCACTACAGTTCTATTTACACATGATGAATGCAACAAGCAAATACGCTATGTATGTTGACCAGTAAATACAAATGAATGTTCCTATTTCAAGCATAATCGAAATACGTCAATGTTTCCATCATAAATCGCCAGTGTTTACATTCGCAAAAAACAGTCTGTTCATTCACAATGTGGTGTTTACACATGCGCTGACGCTATTTCGCGTTTCATTTTAACAAATCAGCGGAATCTTGAGCGTATTCAAGGTTCCGGAACGAAAATGCGCATAATTTGCCGACGTCATTAAAAAATGAGGAAAAAACATTGTAAACAACAATGCAATAACCACGTGGAGACGCTCACAATGGGCGCTGATACCATTATCGCGGTGTTATCATGCACTATAATTTCTTAGAAACGAAATAGCCTGGCGTACAATTCTCGCTGGTTCTGTGAAGCGTCAGTCTGTGCATGTAATTACGTGGGCGTACCGACGATCAAGGTTTCGTTGTTTTACCAACAAAAATTATAACTATTATAGATAGTTTAGATAAGAAAACAATAGATTACTTGGAATCATGTGTAACGCGAAGCGGGGACGTTGCGAGCGGAGCTTGCGTTCAAATAATATGATAAGTAATGCTACTACATAATATTACTTTTGTAGTCTCTGGCTCTCTGCTTATTCATCCTCATGGGAAGACGTGGGTTTATTACGTATCTGTGATTAGAAGTTACCAAAAACCACAATGCGACAAGCAAGGAAATTGCGCAACACATTATTCGTATCAATGGGTTTAATTTTGACAGTTCAACAACATTCATTTTGTTATTTACGTTGTTAAGAGGGAACACTAGTGGTGCTTTCTCTATACAAACGTATTCCGCTGTTTTCTTCGTGGATAATGCTTTTAGAGCAATTATTATTTTTTCTACAATATCACACCAAGATTATACGTGCCCCTATCATTTCATTTTTTCCGAAACTTAATTAATAATAGAAATACGATACTTCAAAATCGCGAATGATAACCGATTTTACCGTGATGTTCAGATGCCTATTAGACAAACGTGAAAAGTTTTTGACAAAAAAGAAAATAATAGAAGCATAGGTATACTTCCCTCTAAATTTTGATATAAATTTATTGAGATTTGTCATGTTTTGAAAGAGAAAACAGCGGAATACGAAACGTCTTTTGGTCAACGTTTTTGTAGGTAAAATCAGCCTGAGCTGCAACTGTCCTTTTCGCACTTTACCGGGACAGTTTGGAAGCAGCGCGACGGCAATAATTTCTTCAAATACCTATTTTCCAAATTCCTCGGCACTAGAGTCCTCTCTAAGAGTTAAAAAATGCGTCCATTACCAAACAAAGGGGAACGAACTAAACACATTTGTGTTGAGATAGTTTTAATAATCTGGCTTGTCAAGAGCCCAGACACGTCACTAGTCTAAGTCTAAACTAAGACCAACCAAGACGTTTCGTATTCCGCTGTTTTATTTTTCAAATCACGACATATCTCAATTAGTTTTATATTAAAATTTAGAGAAAAAGTACATGAAGAACACAGCGGAAAACGTTTGTATAGAGAAAGCACCACTAGAGTTCCCTCTTAAATATCACTAATTACGTAACACGCTATCTAAATCATTTTGCAGACCGAATCCACTACTTTATTTTCTTCTGCCTCGCCTATCTCGTTAGGCTGGGCCGGCTGTTCCAATCATGCGACGCGGAATCCCAACACCTTCATATCCCTTTGGACATTCGTAACCCTAGTTGTTTGGAGACTTCTTTTGCTTAGGGTCCTTTCATTGCTTTATATGTATGTTAAAAAAATGTGCCCTATACCGCAATCAACTGTGAAAATTAAAGCAGTTACATAAAAAAAAAGTACGATCATTTGCAAGGACATAAAAATATTTATGAGGTTCATTAATTAAAAAGGTGCCCATCACTAGAAGACCCATGTTTTAGATCAGATAATTATTTTCTCCTTTTAATATTTACTGTAAACATTTTCTACGTCAAATGAAATTAGAGAAATTATTTTTAATTAGTAATTAAAATGTTCACGATGAACACCAAGTACCATCATAGATTGCTAGCTCCTGATAATTGTGTAAGTCAATTATCAGATTAACTAGCTTTCCGCCCGCAGCTTCGCCCGCGTGTGAGTTCGGTTATTTCGCGATTTTTAGATTTCCCTCAGGAGTATAATTTTTCCGGGATAGAAAGTACCCTATTATTTAATCCGGACTTCTAACGTTACGTATGCAAAATTTCAAAGCAATCGGTGCAGTGGTTACGGCGTGAAAGCGGAACAAACAAACTCACTTTCCCATTTATAATATTAGCAAAGATAGGATTAAATCTACACATAAATAAATCTTGTCTTGTTTAAAGCTTTCCCGAACTCATGGTATCCCATCGTCCGGGCTGTTATTTCACTTTCGATTATGTTTTACCTTTTGTAGCGTACCGCATCCAAAGGGTACAAACAGAACCCTATAGGCATGGAATAGTACCAACAGATATCCTGTCGTGGGTGCCGCAAGAGGAAAAGGGACTAAGGGAATTCTCACCAGGGAAGCGTGCAGCAGCGTTTCTATTGTCGAATAACAAATTATTGTGATTCCTAACTGGCCTGCCCAGCCTGGGGATTATGGCAATGCACCCCAATGAAATGAAAGTAGTGGACCTCTATAGTCTGAGAAGAATAAAGAAGAAGTTACCTGACATCAGGCTGTATTTCACGCAACGTGATAGCTAGGCTGTTAAGATTTTCACAGATGATTCATTTCTGTTGCAGCTATTAAAATACATAGTATGTGTAAAGCGTGCAGCAGCGTTTCTCCTGTCGAATAACAAATTATTGTGATACCTAACTGGCCTGCCCAGCCTGGGGATTATGGCAATGCACCCCAATGAAATGAAAGTAGTGGACCTCTATAGTCTGAGAAGAATAAAGAAGAAGTTACCTGACATCAGGCTGTATTTCACGCAACGTGATAGCTAGGCTGTTAAGATTTTCACAGATGATTCATTTCTGTTGCAGCTATTAAAATACATAGTATGTGTAAAGCGTGCAGCAGCGTTTCTCCTGTCGAATAACAAATTATTGTGATACCTAACTGGCCTGCCCAGCCTGGGGATTATGGCAATGCACCCCAATGAAATGAAAGTAGTGGACCTCTATAGTCTGAGAAGAATAAAGAAGAAGTTACCTGACATCAGGCTGTATTTCACGCAACGTGATAGCTAGGCTGTTAAGATTTTCACAGATGATTCATTTCTGTTGCAGCTATTAAAATACATAGTATGTGTAAAGCGTGCAGCAGCGTTTCTCCTGTCGAATAACAAATTATTGTGATACCTAACTGGCCTGCCCAGCCTGGGGATTATGGCAATGCACCCCAATGAAATGAAAGTAGTGGACCTCTATAGTCTGAGAAGAATAAAGAAGAAGTTATCTGAAATCAGGCTGTATTTCACGCAACGTGATAGCTAGGCTGTTAGGATTTTCACAGATGTTGCATTTCTGTTGCAGCTATTAAAATACATAGTATGTGTAACCTACTTGGTACCTTTTTTTTTTGTTTGGATGAGAAATCATCAAATGACTTCTCTCGTGGAAGGGCGTGTCAGACTCTTACTGAATAAAACCCGGTGGGTTTTACTCATTAAAAGTCTGACACGCCCTTACGCTCCGCCCAGAGCGGGAGAAGTCATTTGATGATTTCCCATACAAAAAAAAAGGCTGAGGCCTTAAAGACAACTTAACTAAGAGCCACACATCAGTGCATTCAAACAAACAAACTCTTCAAGTTTATTGTGAATATCATTAGACTAGCGGCCGCCAGCGACTTCGTTCGCGTGAAATTTTAGTCATGCTCAGCTCCTATTGGCAATATGTAAGGCTGCGTTAGCTCCCGTTTTCGCAACATTTTTTGTTACTGCTCTGCTCCTATTGGTCATAGCGGGATGTTATATAGCCTAAAGCCTTCCTGGATTAATAGGCTATCCAACGCAAGAAGAATTTTTCAAATCGGACCAGTAGTTCCTGAGATTAGCGCGCACAAACAAACAAACTCTTCAGCTTTATATATTAGTATAGATTATATCTTTGTTTAATTGCAATCTACTCATTAGCGGAGGGTCCACTCGTTAATTGCAGGCATCCGATGGGCGCCATAAAATTTTAATTGGTCAGGAATGGATGACATTAGGTACTATTTCTCCGAACTGTAAGATTTACGCATTAATTCTTATTTATTATTCGACGAAAACAATCACGAGCATAAATAAGTGTTTAGTTAAGCGATAGTACTGCAAAAAAGCAAGTATAATTATATTTTTCAATTTATGTTGATTGTTTAAGAGTCCTTTTACGACTGATCGGTCGAAGAGAGTACTGCAAAAGGAACAATAAAAAGGCAAAAGGTATTGGAGAGACATCGTTGTCCAGCAGTGGGATAACAAGTTTGAATGAAACCTCTAAATTAAACTATAATTTCAATTGTGAGATAGTGCTTGACCGTAGTCCCGCCTGATGGTAAGCAATGATGCAATCGTTGGTGGTAAAAAGCTTCACTCAAAAAAACTGAGTGAATAGGAAGGAAGCAGTTGAGCGATGTGATGCAATGTTTAACCCTCCAACAAGACCAACGATGCTGCGCCAGAGGGAGATTGATCTGGAGACCCTCCACGACCAAACTCCCGACACAAAAACATTTGACGCATCGTACCAAGCACACATCGCAACACAACTGCTCAGACCAGTCCTCCGTGTGGCTTCACCAGACATCATGCCGGAACACGACGAATAGTTTTATATAATTTGTAATATAAAATCTAATCAATACTTCAGCCAGATACCCGAAAGTCTAACAGTCAATGTTACCAAGGGCTATCGTATTATCCAGTAACGGTTAGACTGGGAGCCGACTCCAACTTAGTTGGATAAAGGCCAGGTGTGATAATGCTTCGAACTTAACAAACTAAAACTTGCTAACATTCTGCTATTAGAATATGAACATTACAAGCATTAGCATAAGATTTATATTTGTACGAAACCCTTTATTAGTAAAGTTAAATACCCTCTATGAATCTTACCTCAGCTAAGGGAAGGTCGCGTATAAGCGCACGGCTAGTTACTTTATGTAAAGAGAACTTTGCAGATACTGTTTAGAGGAAGAAACAGGTATAATCAATTAACCCTTGAAACAAGTTTATTCAACAATGTTGCGAAAAGGCTAAGCAGCAGGGTAGTTACGTAAGAACTTATCAGAAGCAATGGGTATCATTTTGACAGTTTAACAAAATTCATTGCGTTATTTACGTTGTTGAGCATACACATTTATAGAACATAACAAGCAATGAATTAGCAATATGGTTCAAAATAATTCCAACTGACAGTAAGTGTATTACGCGATAAGGCTGCTGGTATAATAACTTTAGGGGACATTCAGTTTGGTTTGTTGTAAAATTTTTGCCCGTAACTGTACTCGGTCACTTTACGATGTACACACTACATTCATATACCGAGAACACGAGAGTGAATGGAAACGCAATTATATTAAATGTTTATAGTTAATTACTATAAATTTTATTTAATCCCCCTTGGTAATGGAAATCATTGTGTTTGATGTTTCCTTTACACTTTACATCTTATTGCTAATTTTATTTTATAAAAATAATGAAGAATTAATTACAATTACAGTAATACCCCGGACTTACGCGATGGGTGGGACTGAGCGCTAGCCGCGTAAGTCGAATTCCCGTAAGTCGGGATAAATTTTACAACGCACAAAAAAACACAAATTCGTAACTTATGATGTGCCTGTTGTAAACTGAACGAATAATAATGCGGGCGGGGGGGAAACAAACGCCGCCGCTTGTCCTTGACTGCGTGGAGTTCAAACAAAAAATAATAGACGAGAAAATTAAATCGCGTATAACCAGCGCAGATAAAGAAAAGATCTGTAAATGGCGTCCGCTCGCATGCGTTCTCACTCACTCTCTAAGCTGTCTATACTCACACAGTGAAGTAAGCGCTGCAAAAAAATATCATCGGTCTGGAATTCAGGATTCGCTTTACAAGCTACTTTAACGCACTCCGAGTTTTCGTTAATTTCGTTTCGCTAAAGTCACTGCTATTTTGTTGTTTTTGTTGATATTGTTGTTTTAGTTTTGAACAATCAAAATCAACAAAAACAAAAACAAACAAGTAAAATGTCTAATTTACGTTCTAAATAACAATATTTACAACGTAAATTTGACATTTTACTATCTTAGCATTTGGTTTGTGATTGAACAATGGCATGTTTTGTCAACCGTACCATAAGTATCCGCCGCCATTTTCATATCTTTTCTTTATCTGCGCGGGTTATAACTCCGAATTCGCGTAAGTCGAGGTGGCGTAAGTCGGGGTATTAGTGTATTTCCGACATTCGTGAACGAAGTCGCAGGCACAGCTAGTGTAGATAATTCTAACTGGCAATATCTGAGTGTTTGTCAATTAAACTTGTTATTGTATCAATAAGACGAAATTCATAGAATTGGTGTTTATACAATGAATTGTTTTGATTTCTTCTAAGATAAGGTGACCTTTGACAGTAGTAAATTTAAGTTAATCTTAATTATCTTTTCTCATTAGTACATTAAGAAACAATATTCGAGGAAACACTAATAGTGTCTGTAGTTGGCGAGTGAGTGTGTGTGTGTGTGTGTGTGTGTGTGTGTGTTTCTATCTTTGTTGCTTCATCATAATCATCATCATCAACCTTTTTATCGTCCCACTGCTGGGCACAGGTCTCCTCTCATACAGAGAAGGATTGAGCGTAATCACCACTCTTGCTCTATGCGGGTTGGCGATTTTAGACTTGAAGTCCAGGTTTCCTGAAGATGTTTTCCTTCACCTTATAATCTGTCATTGGTGTCCAAGATACCGATTACTTGCTCACGCTCAAACGGCTTTACGGATTTGGATGAGATTTGGCACACATGTAGTTTATAATCAGGATTAACTGAAGGATACGTTTTGTCCCGATGTTCCCACGAGATCGAAACTTATGTGGGAAACCCGCAACGCGCAAGCTAGTCATTCATAATCCATACTAATATTATAAATGCGAACGTAACTCTGTCTGTCTGTCTGTTACGCTTTCCCGCTTAAACCTCTGAACCGATTTTGATGAAATTTGGCACAGACAATCTTTAGACCCTGAGAAAAAGGACATGGCTACCTTTTATCCCGGAAAAATTTGATGTTCCCGGGGGAAATCTAAAAAGCGCGATATAACCGAACTCCACGCGGGCGAAGCCGCAGGCGGAAAGCTAGTTATTTTATAATTCTCGCTCATACATAAAATTCCAGTTAATATATTTTTTCTCCTTATCTCGGCTTCGGCTTTAAAAGAGCCAGAAACCATCGATCACTTATACACTAGATATACAGTCTCGAACAAAACTTATCAGAAATGGCGACAAGTATTCAGCAGTCTAAAGCAGTCAAAATAAATATACATTAATTCAAAATCAGCCTTAAGTGCAGTGTGTAAAGTTCTTATTACAAAGCAGTGTACAAAAAGCCATTAATTTTTACGACCCATCAAACATCAAACCAAATTCAAACTTGCACGCATGCATTAAAGTCAGAATTATAAAGTAAGTACTAAATGAAAGAAGCACCCAAGTGTTGCGTTGTGCGCTTGTTCAGTTCAACCATCTTTTTACGCTGATTGTGAATCTAGTGTATAAGTGATCGATGCCAGAAACGGTTAATTATCGTAAGGTCTCTTACACATAGTATCATCATCTGCCCAGTGTTTTCCCAACTACATACGTTGGGTTCGGCTTCTTAATTTCTTCCCTTATGTCTTTTGTTAGTTGATTAAGTCTTAATAAGTATGCTTACCATTGGGTGGGATTGCGCTCAAGCACTAGTTCACAATATTAAAAGAAAATTATTTGCAACTTTTATGAATATTTTAAAAGATATTACAGATTTAAAAATGTGGGGTGTCGCGTTTGCGGCTGTACCGAACGGCCGGAGCAGCGGGAGCGGCTGGCCGCTATGTTGTTTATACAACGTTCACAGTTTTTCTGTAGTGTATTTAGTATCAGCATTGCACACCCGTGCGAAGCCGGGGCAGGTCGATAGTGTTCTATAAAACATATTATTTAGCTGAATACCAGTGCACATAGAGTGACAGCTTATTTCACCTCCACAACCCAGTAGGCCTAGTATGAGTTTTCATTACGAGACTCGATCGTCGATATCGACCGCGTTTGGCGCTCTATTTGGTTGAGAGTTCTTACAACCTTGAAGCGGGCCATGGATGAGTCAAACGCGCCCGATATCGACGATCGAGTAATGAAAACTCATACTAGGCCTTCAGTTAATGGGTAATACAACCTCTTGGTATGACTGATGACACACACACACACACACACACAGTATATAAGTTAAATTAAATTAGCAAGCAAAACTCAGCATTATAAATAGGTAAGTCATGAATAAATAAATCTTGGGCTCCGGAGACTCGGTCCTGAGGCTGTCAAAATAAATTCACTGGATAATGTTAGCAGCTTTAAGTTTCAGTAATCCTTAGGCTTATCCTTATTTTAGTTTGAAATCCCCGCCCACTCATCACAGATATACATATACTATACAAGCTGCGTCCCGCGATTTTACCCGCATAAGTTTCGATTCTGTGGAAATATCGGAATAATAAGTATCCTATAAAGTAATCCTGTTTATAAATAATCTGTGTGCCAAATTTCATTCTGATCAGTAGTTTTTGCATTTATGTACAGACGACAGCACATCACGCTACTACATCTGTCAAATTTCTTTTATAAGATTGTCATCTTTATCGCTAAAGCATTAAAGCTCAATGTTGATTGGGAATACTTGACAGTTACGGGTAACTTGACCTGCTGTCGTCCGTACAAATATTAGGAGGAACAAGATATACCGCAAATTTTATACCTTTCTCAGTAACATAATGTCCTTTAAGTGCGGATACATTTTGATGCTGGGTAAGTCACTGAGCTGACTAGTAAATGGAAAATTATTTTTATTTACTTGATAACAAAGATCAAAATAATGTACACTTTTGACAAATGTCGAGGTGGTATCAATCTATAAGTTTGTCATGGCCAGCCCGTTTTATCAATATGTTTCACCCGCGTAAGTAGTAGCAATATAAAAATAGATAAAAACCTATTTTCACATCTAACGTAAATATAATGTATACTAGCTTTCCGCCCGCGGCTTCGCCCGCGTGGAGTTCGGTTATATCGCGCTTTTTAGATTTCCCTCGGGAATATAAAATTTTTCCGGGATAAAAGGGGGATAAAAGGTAGCCTATGTCCTTTCTCAGGGTCTAAAGATTGTCTGTGCCAAATTTCATCAAAATCGGTTGAGAGGTTTAAGCGGGAAAGCGTAACTAACAGACAGACAGACAGAGTTACTTTCGCATTTATAATATTAGTATGGATTATACGAAATTTCATTAAAATGGAGGAGTTCGAGGACAAACACTGTGACAGAAGAATTTTATATAATAGATAATTGTGATTAAATTTTTTAGGTCTGACATGTAAAGATTACTGAATGGAAGATGGCTCGTGGCTAAGTAACGGCTTGCCGCGACTTGTCGGTGGAGATCCTCCAAATCACGTTAAGCCGGCATGGTCTACCATTCGTAGACCATAGACAGTCAGAATCCGAAAGTCAAACAAGGACAAAAAGACTTACTTTGGAGTATTGTAATACCCAGATATGTTGCGGATATCAGGTAATGGTCTACCATTCGTAGACCATAGACAGTCAGAATCCGAAAGTCAAACAAGGACAAAAAGACTTACTTTGGAGTATTGTAATACCCAGATATGTTGCGGATATCAGGTAATGGTCTACCATTCGTAGACCATAGACAGTCAGAATCCGAAAGTCAAACAAGGACAAAAAGACTTACTTTGGAGTATTGTAATACCCAGATATGTTGCGGATATCAGGTAATGGTCTACCATTCGTAGACCATAGACAGTCAGAATCCGAAAGTCAAACAAGGACAAAAAGACTTACTTTGGAGTATTGTAATACCCAGATATGTTGCGGATATCAGGTAATGGTCTACCCTTCGTAGACCATAGACAGTCAGAATCCGAAAGTCAAACAAGGACAAAAAGACTTACTTTGGAGTATTGTAATACCCAGATATGTTGCGGATATCAGGTAATGGTCTACCATTCGTAGACCATAGACAGTCAGAATCCGAAAGTCAAACAAGGACAAAAAGACTTACTTTGGAGTATTGTAATACCCAGATATGTTGCGGATATCAGGTAGGCTGTCGATCCAAGTAATATCCGATATCATGGTACTCAGCTACAACCAGGGCAAGGCAGGGTATTGTAATAACAGATTTCTTTCTGTTATACCCTGCCTTGCCCGATTGCTAGATCGATGCGAGTTCCCGACCGCACTTGCTCACACGCATTAATTTGTAATTTGGCTGTGTGTTATATTAGTACCTGGAATGTATCTTACCTTCTGTGGTGTGGATTCGGAAGCTGAGCGGAGCTTGGCACGACCAGCCCCGCCTGCTTGACGAATGGCAGCCATGAGGCTGGAGTGGGCATCGCCGGCTGGAGCAGGAACGGGCGCCGTTGACACACCCTTCACCTCTCTGTTGGCAAAGAGATAAGAAGTTTTAAAACATAGTCTAACAAATGAACTAAGGGTATAACCTGTCGTATCGTGTTCATAGGACCGTGGATCCACGCGAAGCACAAATGCTTTAAACGGTTGAAGAAATAGCAAGTATTAGATGTCGAAACGATATCTTCCAAATGAAATGGACGGAAATAGCAAAGAACAGAAGAAAAAAGGAGGTTTTTGTCGTTGAAGCAGATATATGAGTCACTAGAATTACAGCAGTAACCAACAAAGTCTAGCCAAGAATTTCACAAATTACAGTGGAATGGGAATGAATCAAGTGTTCTAACAGAAGTAGGTCAAGAAGAAGAAGAAGAAGTCTTTGGCTTATGTGATGGTGGGGTCTTCTATAATTTGATAGAAGGAATATTCTAACGCAGCGGAAGACATATTGATTAATGCTATATTGACGGGGTCCACGAAGACCAGTGCCTGCTAGGGCTTCGGGTTGTTCGAAAGAGACACCATGGCCCTGGCGCACAGCTAAGTGAAGGAACACGGGTGGGTTTAGTCAGTGAAAGTCTGACACGCACTTCCGCTCCCCCCAGAGCGGGAGAGGTCATTTGATGGTTTCCAATTAGTACAAACCATGGTACATTTTTATCCGTATTCTGTAAATTGACAGTGATACTGATGGTAGACCGTGAGAAAAATCAGCCATAACAATTAAAAGATTACCATATATTAAGGAATCTTGGCGAAATCCTCGCGTTTCCCACAAGTAATTAAATATCTAATAATGTGTTTACCGGATCCTTGTGTGTTTCTCGGTAAAACATTAATTAATTATACCTACACCAACATCGCTACAGAATCACGATATTAATTTAAGATTGGTTCACACCTGCGTTTATAAACCATGACTTGATGAATGCAGATATTAACACCTCTTTTTACGCGCTTTTGATTTTATTAGAGATAGGGAGGCCCTATCTCTAATAAAATCAAAGGCGCATAAAAAGGTGTAACATTATAGGCAGATGTTTCCAAATTATTACAAAAAACATTTTAAGCAGTAAAATGCTTGTAATGTAACATAATAACTCGGTACTTAGAACACGAGTAATAAAATGTAGTCGTTATGTAGATGAGATTCAATACAAAAGGCGCCTTTGACAGGGTAGATTCAAACAGCTCAAAGTATAAACAACATTATATTCCAGACGACTTAGGGCGGGTTGTTTCACGTTCACTTAACGCATGCGTAAAAGTTAAAAATGGTGCTAACCATCGTCAAGTCAAAAAATGAGTTGTTTCACAATACGTAAACGTCAACGCACGCAAAAAAATACGATTACGATAACTGACGGGTTGTTTCACGTTCACTTAACGCATGCGTAAAAGTTAAAAATGGTGCTAACCATCGTCAAGTCAAAAAATGAGTTGTTTCACAATACGTAAACGTCAACGCACGCAAAAAAATACGATTACTTTAACCGATGCTCTGAGCACTGGTTAACGTAACTTATGTCAAGTTGTGTTTAGTCCGCCGTGGTGTCAGTTAGTGAAAACAACATAAACTCCCTTTTGTATTCGCGAGTTTGGTCTCTAATTGACGATAGTAGGTAGTTCATCTGATGATGATACAAGTACCGTAAAAAGAAAAAGAAAGGTGTTTAGCAGCCCAAGTTCTGTTTTTTTTTTTTTTTATATTACTGCTGTTGTCTGTTTCTTTACAGAACAACACGTCTTTATATTTTTCAAGCGAAGATTGAAAGCGATCTTTGTTATTTTTTGTGAAGTTAGTGAAATGAAATGAAATCGTTTATTAAGCAAGTAGGATCACTGATCACTTTTACACGTCATGCTTTATTTTTTTTCCGTTCTCTAAAAAAAATATGTTTACACTAGCTGACCCGGCGAACTTCGTTTCGCCTTAAAGGCAATATCACATGACTACTTTTTAAATTAGGATAATTTTAAATAAATAAATATTATTATTCAATGATTCTTTATTTGGGAGCACAATCCTGGCGGTTCTCCGGAAATCTTTAATGTGCTACAATACTCGGAAACAACATCCATTAGCCCAATGCGAACGTCATTGCGCTATATTATATGCGTATAGAAACGCTGCCCGATTCAAATCAGTATTTGATGAATTTCTTCTTGTGCTTCGTAAATTATTATCTAGCGCTTGATCTCTGAGGTTTGCTCGACGATTTCGCATTGCCAACTGAGCCGTTTCATGGGCTGCCTCCCTTTGCTCTGGTGAGTGAGAAGCACGAAGTCGAGCCATACTAAGGCTGCGCTCTTCAAGTGCAATTTCTTGCTCTTCTTCAGTTCTTTTTTTTTTTGTTTTGGATGGGAAATCATCAAATGACTTCTCCCGCTCTGGGCGGAGCGGAAGGGCGTGTCAGATTTTTACCTAGACTAAAACCGACCCGTGTTCCTTCACTTGCCTGTGCAACGGCCAGTGCCATGGTTTCTTTTTTAACCAACCCGCAACCCTGTGGACCAGTCCTCGTAGACCCCGTCACCGTGTCCTCAGGGCGATGCACACAGTGGTCACCTTGGCGTTTCCTCCCGCCTTATACGGAACAGGAACCTCCTGAAACAGCCGTGTCCGGTGAGGACCTACGTCAGTCGGAAGGTGCCGTGACGCCGTGGTGCCTCTCTAGCTACTCCTCAAAGAGAGGACTTACCGCCGCTATTGTGGCGTGCTCTGTGCTGGATTGCAACAATCACACTTTCCATGTCGCCATGAGATCCCGCCGGAGCTCTGTCCGCTGTACTGGGATTTTATAGATTGGATATGGACACAATTTAATGGATGTTATTATACATATAAACGTTTCTTTTTAATTACTCTATCTATTAAAAGAAACCTCATCAAAATCTGTTTCGTAGTTTTAAAGATTTAATCATACAAAGGGACATAGGGGAAGAGGAAGTAACTTTGTTTTATAGTATTTTATATTAAAGTGGTAAATGGCACAGCAATACAATAATAGAAATTTTGAAGTTGAAGTTTGCTTTGGGGCTTTTATTAAAAAAATTAACCGGCAGAGAGTATTTATATTCCTTGCTTTAAATGAATGCATCAACATTCAACCGGTAAGATTTTTTTTAATATGCTGAGTAGTGCAGCAGTGTGTTTGTACCATTTTTTACAAATGAACCGCTAACTTATATTTTGACTGAGTTGTTTTGTTATTCCATGTCACGTCACACGGGAACGACGGGAACAACGGGAACGGGATAAAAAGTATCCTATGTGATATGTCCTTCTCCCAGTTCTTATCTACCTCCCTACCAATTTTGAGCCATACTGGTTAAGCGGTTCTTGAATTATAAATAGAGTAACTAACACACCTTTCATTTATATACATAGACTTCATTCAAATCGGACCAGCCCTTTAGGAGGAATTCAGTGACATACACAGGTACAGCAGATTTAGGAATATACCCATGGAAAGCATTGTCATCTACATTTGTAACAAAGATATCATACCTCTCTCTACCCCTAGAGCTCTTGTTTCAGTCTCTTTAAAGTTAAATAAAAAATCTTAAATATTTATTTATTTCTATTTATTTTTTTCTCTTTTTGTAAGTCATAACTACAATTTTAGTTAATTAAAAAAATGAAAATATTTTTTTATTTTTTTCCCTTTTAGTTCTTATGTACAATTTTCTTTTAAAGTAACTACAAAAATTTAAAAAAAAACTATAAACTTGTCTAAAACAAAAAAAAAAACCGCCCGGGTTTGAACCGAGGAACACCAGCCATCGCGAGTAGACCATACCACTATCGCCTACGCCACAGCCGCTATGTCAAGCCGCGCGAAATTAGCGCCCATATTATGCGTGAAATATTGCGAAAGGGAAAACTCGAAAATATGCGCTTCCCCAGACATAAAACTGAGCTAGATCAATTTCTCGTCCCCGAAAACCCCCACATATTAAATTTCAGCGAAATCGTTAGGGCCGTTTCCGAGATCACATGCTTCTTTAAGCGATCAGCGCCATCTGCCGGGCTGATTTGTGAATCTAAACCATCCAGGTCGCCACTCAAACGCAAACAGAAAAATTCATTAAAATCGGTCAAGCCGTTTAGGAGGAGTTCAATGACATACACACGTACAGCAGAATTATATAGATAAAAGATTATAGAATGTACGTGTTTTGTTAGATTGCAATGTTTAACATATACCTACTTATTAAGGCCTTAAACATAGTAACTATGTTTAAGTGTATGTAGTAGTACGAGTGAGTGTAGTAATTTACTTACTTTGGTGTGTATGGTGGGGGTTATATAAATAAATATATACGGACAAATCACACAGATTGAGCTAGTCCCAAAGTAAGATTGAGACTTGTGTTATGGGATACTAACTCAACGATACTATATTTATAATAGATACATATACAATATGTTAAGAAAACCCTGTCCGACCCGTAAGGATTGTAAAGGTTAGGTAAACACATGACCAAATAGCATATGAAATTTTACATAATCATCATAGTAACAATACTAGTGAATTTTGAAATTATCTTTTTTTCCCGCGAATTAATTCCAACTTCCCCAAAATGTGGTAATTTTTAAAAAGTGACAACATTATTTTTGACGGTATAATTCTGAGCGAATGCGACCGCGTGCCGCGTGCCCCGCCCCTCTTCGCCCGCCTCGCCGCGTCGCCTGTATGGCCTACCGCACATGTTTTAAGTTACCTCTTTTTGCGAAATAATATTAATTTTTTTAGGGGGATTTTTTTTAGGTTTAGTCCCGCTTTGTAGGCATTAGTAGAATCAGTTATCGATACCTAACAATACCTTCACGGATCGGACAGGGTTTTCTTTACATATTGTATAGATAAACATCCAAGGCCCAGGCCAATCAGGAAATGATCGTTTTCCATCATGACCTTCCCGGGGTTCGAACCCGGGGCCTCCACGTCGCAAGCAGGCGTGTTGACCGCTGCGCCACGGAGGACGACAATGTTTATGTTTGGTTACTATGTATTATACCTTAGCCGGCTATTAATATTGTAACATATAATTGTTTTTTGTCCCAAATATACAATATGTAAAGAAAACCCTGTCCGATCCGTGAAGGTACTGTTAGGTATCGATAACTGATTCTACTAATGGATACAAAGTCGGGCTAAACTTAAAAATACATCCCCTAAAAAAAGAAATATTATTTCGCAAAAAGAGGTAACTTAATACATGTGCGGTACGCAACCCTTCCGCGGGCGGCGGGGGCCAGGGCACGCGGCACCTGTGACGTGGTCGCGTTGCTATTCGCTCATAATAATACCGGTGTTGTCACTTTTTTAAAATTACCAAATTTCGGGGAAATTGGAATTAATTCCTGGGAAAAAAAAGATTATTTTAAAATTCATTAGTATTGTTACTATGATGATTATGTAAAATTTTATATTATATTTGGTCAAGTGTTTACCTAACCTTTATTATCCTTATGGGTCGGACAGGGTTTTCTTTACATATTGTATAAAATAAAAATAAAATGTATCCATTTTTCGTCAAAGTATAGCTTTTCTATAGGTACACAGTTTTCTAGTATAAACGGACTTAATTTATAAAATAGCACGAAGTTATTTCCCACAACAATAAACAATAATACCAAGAAAGTTAGATAAACTACAGCACATGACAGTCGCCTAGATAAAATTTGCTGGGGCGATGTATGTGGCCGGGTACATCGTTGCAACGCAATGTATTCGTGCGCAGACGATGTAGCATCGGGGCGCTGTCGGTAAAATGGCGCGCTTCAAAGGACTTGTCGCGACAATATTCGCTGGAGTAGTCACACCTTAACCTACGTCACTTCAGTGTCGTCCAGACTTTGAAGTAGGACTGACGTTCTTTTTGCATATTTTTTACATTGTTTTTGTTTTATTTGTTGTGTAAACATGTAATAAATAATAATTTATTGACATATAATGCAAAGCCACTGCTTCCTCCATCGTCTCGGCCGCACAACTAAACAACGAATATTCGCCGTAGGCCGATTTCTGAATCTTCGCCCGCCAATGAGACGAACATCGTGTATGTCTGACAAGGACAACAGATATTTTGCGCGCCAACGCGACACGAATCTTCGCCTGCTAATGTAGCCCCGGCATTTAACGAACGTTATACATCATCAAAGTTACGTTAACGGACGTAACTTTTTGACGTAGGTACGTATGTTACGATAACCAACCGTTTGAAACAACCCGCCCTTAATGGGAGATAAAATGGCGACTAAAACTATAAGTTTAACGTCTGTGAAATCCAGTGTCTATATACCGTTTTCGTCTAATATTTGTTTACATTCCGTAGACGTTTACAAGTTTCTTTAATTAAGAATCGAGATTCTCCGGTGTGACATTTGCTTTATACCATGAAACCAATATGGGCATGAGCAATCACTATACGTATGTATATTATACAAAACCATTGAATATATCGTATCAGGATTATATGGTGTGAGGACGGTGAAGTGGACACTAAAATTATGAATACCGCAGTTATTCTAGACCCCCTAAGCGAGTAAATTATGCGTCAGTTATCAAAAAAATATAATCTGCTGTTTTATAGAAAAGTGCGGTCAAAAATTATGAAACAGAAGTAACCGTCCTAAAATTTCTTATTCCAAAATCACATAATGAATCTTTGGAAGTTTGCTTCCACGAGTTATCTGCCACCCTGTATTGGCAGTGTATTATTTATTTAATATAGTATGTATAGTATATCTATTTACATATTCTTAAGATGTTATGAATCTTGACCCAATAAATAACAACCCTTGTTGTATACCTAATCCTAGGAATAAACGCGACGTATGTCCGTAACATATGTAAATGTGTGTGACTCAGAACATAATAAAGTATGTATAACAAAACAAGTTTTGAATGAGTGTGTAAGTTACCACATTGGATACCCCAGTGTGTGTTACTTTACTGCATTAAATTAATTCTGACCTTTGCCAGGCGAGTATCGATTCAGCCAACTCGTCTACGGTCTAGACTACTCTTGGCTAGATTCTAAAGTTACGTTTTAGGAATGAAAGGATTTGGAGCGACACTTTAAACTTGAACTGAATATTCTTAAATGAAATTATATTGAGCATTTCGTGTCTTTGATCTTAAAATCCAGAAAAATGAAAGGTATTATAAGATTTTGTGAGGATTAGAAGAATATGGACCTTGGAGTCGGCTTACACAGGGTCTTACGTAGACCCAGACGCCCTATAAAATTGTGTCTAATATTGGTCGAGGACACCGCATTGCGTCATTAAAGTGATACGGTTTATTGTTCGACCGACCATACTGGATAGAGGAATTGGCACACCAATAAAATGCTATGAAATGAGATGGGTGCCAAATAAAACTTTTATCTGTAATTCCACTAAAGAAGAATTAGAGCAACAAAAGCTGTGAAATAGAAATAATAGCTGTTTGTTGAACAATTTCCCGAAGACATCAAAGAACAAAAATATCTTCATACATTTCATTCAAATTTGGAACAATGATACACCAAAATGATAGCTTTTTCGTGCTCATCAGTTCCAAATTTGAAGACAAGGTTTTAAAAAATAACCAGCTTATTTCGAAAATCGGTGGCTTTAGTTTTTGTATTTTCGTTTATTGCCACCGACTTCCGATATTACTAATAAGTAATAAAAAAAGAACGGTGCGGAGTAAAAAAAAAGAACTAGTGTGTAAAATATTACACACTAGTTCTTTTTTTTGGAGTCGTTTGATTTAAAAACCAAAGTATTGAACCGATTTTGATAAAATTGCTATTGGAAAATTTGAAAGTTTGTTCTCATAAAAAAGAAGTGTTCCATTTGTAGCGCACAAACTTACTTAAAGCAAATTTAAGACATATATACGGTTTTTTTTATGGATGCCACTGTCATAACTGGACCAAAGTTAAATGGAACCACACGGGAAGCACCAGCTATCAAATAGAGAATCATCTGAATTCTAAATCCGTTCAACCACTCGAAACAGTATGTATACCTTTGATAAAGGAACCGTCTATCAAAATCTCTGGTTGTGTGGGTGGATTATGGTAATCAAATTACGTAATTAGAGAACAAAAGCTGCTACTTTGAATAATATTTGAATGCAACGCGGTACTATATATAATTTTGGGGTGAAGAAAAACATCTTGAGGAAACCGCTATGTAGAATCAAAAACTCGAGGACATTGCGACATCCAATGATATAATATTAACAGATATGATATGTTCTAACAAACTAACCAAAATAAATGTGCTGTTCGGAGCAGCAGCACACACATGCAAATTTTATATTCTGCGTACATTTCACACGTTGATAGAGTGTGAGTGAGATGGGACGCAATCTAAAGCATAGAGAAGAAAAAGATGGCTACTGTTTGTCATTTGCGCTGTTAGTGTTTGTCGTTTGTTTTTACGAGTGTATCGAGAGTGACTAAAGCGAGATACTGGACTTACCTCCTTTTGTACGCTTCATTTTCAGTGGGCTAGTGACATATCTACCTTAATTAAATCAATGACGACATCTCCCAACCTGCAATAAACCCGCAGCCCACTCCTCTCCTAAAGTGGAGACCAGTGTCCCCAGCAGTGGTAACATTATAGGCTGAACTGTCAATGTCCAATTGTCAAATAACATGTGTCTTTGATCCGGTATGACATCAGGAAAACATTGTTTTTATTTCGTCATTTTTGAGTACGAGTTTAGTGAATTATATATTTTTTTTTTCTCTTTATTATGTGTTTATTATTATTTTAGTGTATTGTAATGTGCGTTCTGTTTGTACGGAATAAACAATTTTTCTTTTTTTTTTCTGATTAGACTGTAGACGCTAAAGGACCTGCAGTGCGATTCAATAACCATCTCACCGGGAATACTTAGATGAAGTCAGCGTGGGGTGAGTTGTGATCCAACTAATCTATACTACATAATATATAAAGCTGAAGAGTTTGTTTGTTCGCGCTAATCTCGGGAACTACTGGTCCGATTTGAAAAATTCTTTTTGCATTGGATAGCCCATTAATCCAGGAAGGCTTTAGGCTATATAACATCACGCTGCGACCCATAGGAGCGGAACATAACTAACTCCACGCGAACGAAGTCGCTGGCGGCTGCTAATGCTAAATAATAATACATTTTTATTTATTCGAGTATCAGTGACTGACTCATTTTGTTAGTAACAATTTTAAACTTACTTCTATGTTAGCTTACTAAATAGGGCATTTGACTAAAAAAAATCTAATGAGGCCGTCAGTCAGATTACCAAAAAAACTAGACACGTATTTTTTTCTTTTTTCATATAAACAAAAAATGAAGACGACACAGCGTCAACTCGTGTGACGTCACTGCACGCTACACTTTTTGGCGGCCAGTAACGTCACCCACCAGCCACACCTCCTGAACTTTGATGCCTTTTATATTTGTATATTTTTATTGATTTGATAAAACAAAATATACGTGTCTAGTATTTTTTGGAAATCTGACTGACGGACTAATTAGTTTTTTTTTTTAAGTCAAATACCCTATTCCACAACACAAAAAAAAGGTTAGGGGGTCTAAAGGTTGACACTATTAGCCGATCATTCCAAGCTTTACCGAACTGTTTGTCGTCCTCCGTGGCGGAGCTGTCAATACGCCTGCCTGCGACGTGGAGGCCCCGGGTTCGATCCCCAGCCAGGTCATGATGGAAAACGATCTTTTTCTGATTGGCCTGGGTCTTGGATGTTTATCTATATATGTATCTATTATAAATATTGTATCGTTGAGTTAGTATCCCATAACACAAGTCTCTAACTTACTTTGGGGCTAGCTCAATCTGTGTGATTTGTCCATATATATTTATTTTATTTATTTGTTCATAATGAGATTTTTACAGTCCTCCAAACATGTTATATACCTACATCATACAATGGATGCGTGGGTGGTCATATAATAACATTACGAGCACTCTCTTCGATAATAAAATAGGGGAGAGAACAAAGGTCGGAGCTTTTATCATATGACGAGCTTCGTTTGTTTTAATTTGCTTTTGAATCAAGGTTAAGTTCTAGTTGAATAACAAAATAGATGAAAGAAACAAAGAACATTTTTTTGTTGTGAACGTCACGAACCTCATAATATAGTACACTAGTTGCGTCCCGCGGCTTTCATCGCGTAAGCTTTGATCCTGTGGGAATATCAGGATGAAAAGAATATTGCAAATTAGCCTAAGTTACTTCTTATAACATCAGCTACCTGCCAATAAAAGTCCCGTTAAAATCGGCCCAGACATTTCAGACATTAGTCGGAACAAACAGACAGACAGACAAAGATTGTAAATAATGTTATTTTGGTATGTACCGTATTGTATTCGTATACATGTAGTAATAAACGGTTATTTCAATGGTACAAACGGACACTCCAATTTTATTTATATGAATAAATGTTAAGGATTTAAATTGTTTAGTTTTTTTAGGCACGTTTCAAGTCTACAGACCGCTTTGTTCTTCAAACTTAGAGCACATTGTACTTAACAAATAATATAAATTAGGATATACAGTATGTTAACTAACAGAGGGCGTTCCCATTAACCCGAAGTAGTATAGCATACATACATGCTAAAAAAAATATTTCCATTCGAAAACAAAATAATAAAATTTTTTTTCCAATAAGAAAATATTCAATAAAAATAAAAAATTGACATGTAAAAGAAACACACTGTGCACGCGAACATGAAAGACGGCAACGTCGCAATTTATTTATACATGACGACTACTATTTTGATTTAAAACAGGAGGTTTCAAATTTATTTCCAATAAGATTTTTTTTTTTCGGATTTTTTTATGCTTATTTTTCTATGCTGATATTTTTATTTTAATCTATTAATGATATATATTAACGAGTTTAAGGGAACGCCCTCTGTTATTTATCATACTGTATTACATTATTGCTGAGCATGACTCAACACTGATGCCACAAACAAGATCAATTTGTTTAAAGGGTCGAAAAACCAATTGATCGTAATGGATGGCTAACAAAAAATAAATACACGGACACATTGTTAAAAGTTTTTTTTTAGGATTTTGTAACCAAAGGGAAATCTAACGGGACCTTATTATATTACTAAGGTTTTGCTGGTCGTCCATCTGTCACAGTGCTGTGTCCTTTGAATCGTTATTGGTTTAGACTTGGAAAATACAGCTGTGCATAACCTGAAGTAGGTAACTACGTATAAGCCCCCTAATTGGCGAACACATTTTTGTTAAATGATTGCGACTAGTTGGGATCGTTTCGACCGAATGGACCAATGGGCGGTCCGAAGGATCCCAACTGATACTTAACAACTAGTCGCAATCATTTGACAAAAATGTGTTCGCTGATTAGGGGGCTGATTTAAATTATTCCATCCATACTAATATTATAAATGCGAAAGTAACTCCGTCTGTCTGTCTGTTACGCTTTCCCGCTTAAACCTCTCAACCGACTTTTATGAAATTTGGCACAGACAATCTTTAGACCCTGAGAAAGGACATAGGCTACCTTTTATTGAAAAATTTGATATTCCCGAGGGAAATCTAAAAAGCGCGATATAACCGAATTTCACGCGGGCGTAGCCGCGGGCGGAAAGCTAGTGTTATTTAAAATTAAATAAATATCAATAACTTGATGTCAAGTGACTAGCACTACTGAAATGTTTGAAGTTTTAGTGTACAACGAACTTAATTGAGTAGGAGTTAAAGTTGTTTTTCAATCATCTATTTTACATTTTTGGCGAATAAGACGCGAATTCAGAATAGCTGCGCCTGTAGCCAATGTAACATCGCTTCGTAGCGAAGCGAAATCCAATATCAAACCGAAATCGAATACCAAATCAACCAATAACGAAAACGATTGACCACGCGACGAGATAAATCACGTGGTCAATCGTTCTTGCCATTGGTTGGTTTGATATTGGATTTCGCTTCGCTACGAAGCGATGTTACATTGGCTACAGGCCCAGTTATTTAAATTCGTACTTCGGGAACGTTCGGCGTATGATTTTAACCTTTCGTTTATAAATTACATCAATCAGTTATCATAATTATGTACGGACGACAGCAGATCAAGCTACCCTAAACTGTTAATTAATATTCCCAGTGAGTCTTGAGCCCTAATGTTTTAGCTATAAAGTTGAAAATTTAATAAAGCAATAATAAGACAGATCGTAGTAGATTGACGTGCTTTAGTCTGTATAACACTCAGTGTAAACAATTGTTAGAGGACCAAAATAAATAAATAAGTGCGAGTTATTGACCTGCAACGGATGTAGCAAATTTAACTGTTTACAATATGATTTGAAAATGACCACGCTACCCATTTGAGTCGATCTCAATGAACTGCTAATTGCGGCTGTACCGACACCCGCATGCCCGGTGTCATGCGAATTTTTCGGCAAGTTGGAAGTTGCCATAATCCCCACGCTTGGCAGGCGGGTTGGGGATCGCAGTAATTCGATGTTCCACAGGAGAAGCGCTGCTGCCCGCTTCCCTGGTGAGAGTACCCTCTTACGACACCCACGGGAGGATATGGGTTAGTTTGTTCCGTTCCCACAGACAAACCGTGAAACGGTTTTGCGGGGCATGGCTTTTATCTCAATGTATTGTACACTAGGTTAAGAATATAAATAAATAATAATAATAAGCCCGGTACCACACGGAGTCTATGTTATTTAGTTTAATTTAATTTTGAAAGATATGTGTGTAAACACGGAGACGAGTATGCAATTTATTATCCCTTATTTACAGCTGAAGAAAACTCGACCTTAAGGTCGTATGTAAAGGTCGCCGGACCTATTATGACCTAATCTTCTAAAGTCGAGAAATATGATTCCACGTTTGGCGTACTTGCTTACCATTTCCAGATAAATACTGACACTCAATCTACCCTAAGCTTTTGTTTCTTTCCATATTCATATACCTTATCGTTCGCTTTTAAGCAATTAAGGACCTTATCACTATAGCTCAACCGCTACATTGGCATGATGTTTCGGTACGATTGTATTTACCTCGGTCAGGACGAATCCAAACGAGACATACCAGTCTGGCTATCTTTCCAAGTAACTTGATGAGATCAAATTCGCAAAAAGTGTAATAAAAGAATTCTTGTTCTGGTTTAAATAGAATGCTGGTTTTAACATATTAATTAGCTTAACATGATTGTTTCATTACTTGATATTGTACCACGTCAACGACCTTGACAATACCCTTACTAATATTATAAATGGGAAAGTGAGTTTGTTTGTTTGGTTGTTCCGCTTTCACGCCGTAACTACTGAACCGATTGCTTTGAAATTTTGCAGACGTAAAGTTAGACGTCCAGATTAAATAATAGGGTACTTTTTATCCCGGAAGAATATCTGATGATATCCCCAGATGTTAAAAAGGTTGTTCTTAAGGTACACTTTGTACTAAAATTATATGTAATATACATTTGTATACCCGCTGAGCCCCACGGTTTCACCCACGAAAGTAGTAGTAATATAAAAAATAGAACCACTAAAAACCAATTCTCAGGCCTAACGAACGTGTATATACGAACGAATATGTATATGACATTTCATTAAAATAGATTCAGCTGGAGTTCGAGGACATACACTATGATAGGAGAATTTTATATATTAGAAGATTACGGTTTGTTAAGTTAAGCACATTTCCCCAGCTACAGATTTCTTTAAATTAAAGAAGTAAATCAAAAGTTCCCGCAAACGACGCTTATTCGGCACAAAACTTGTCATTTTTGCACAAAAAGATTCTGTGATACCGATACAGAGTCACTAATACTTTAAGGTACGTATTACAGAATGTCACTCAAAACTCAATCTCTACTTAAGTCTCGTTTCAAGCCATTTCATTGGATGAAACTAGTTTTAAGTAATGCTTAAGCAGAGATCAATGCTGGAGTTTCCTTCTGGATTTTTTATCAGATGTATGTTATCCCATTTTACATCTGACAATTTTAACGTAACCTCTTAGTAAGGACATCTTTTGTTAAACGGCGGAAACTTATTTGTACATCTATTATAATAATAATAATAGACGGAATAATAATAAATATATATGGAGAAATCACACAGATTGAGCTAGCCCCAAAATAAGTTCGAGACTTGTGTTATGGAATATAACTCAACGATACTATATTAATATTAGATACATATACATATAGATAAATATCCAAGACCCAGGCCAATCAGAAAAAGATCGTTTTCCATCATGACCTGGCCGAGGATCGAACCCGAGGCCTCCACGGCCTCCTCCTCCTATTATTATTCTAATACCTATCAAACTCTTCAGTCAGGTCGCTACATTTCCACATCCCACTTTATAACATCTAGGACCCTTCTAAAATTCACTTTCGTAGAACGACGTGTACTGAAGAGAACACCGTTACAGAAATAGAACTTCGCAGTACATAGCATACATGAATATGAACTTTTGTACATAGCTGTAAGTATGTAAAACTGAACGAGATGACTGCGAACAAAACCCGCATAATTATATCGGCAAGGTCTTTTGTTAAAGCTTAAACAATTACTCAACGTAATAATATGATACTATTTGAGGTTGGCGTATTTTCGTGGAGTTGTCGAGTTCTAATATATTTTGGTTTTCTTTTTTTTTTTCTATTTCTATCTACATAATTTTGGAAAAGACCATAGTTAATCCCGATTATACAATATGTAAAGAAAACCCTGTCCGATCCGTGAAGGTATTGTTAGGTATCGATAACTGATTCTACTAATGGATACAAAGCCGGGCGAAACTTAAAAAAAAACCCTAAAAAATTAATATTATTTCGCAAAAAGAGGTAACTTAATACATGTGCGGTAAGCAACTCTTCCGCCGGCGCACTATGGGAAAATCGCGTATGTTTCGTCTCAAAACTCCGTATCTCAGTTATTTCAAAACTAAATGATCTGTAATTTTGCATACATATACGTGAATGTATAAGGTTTAAAATAAAAAATAATAATTTTGAAAATTATGTTTATTAATTTATTTAAAAAATAAAAAATAAAAAAAATACATGCATTTATAAGAAAATATACTTTTTTTTAAATTTACTTACATAAAATAGAATTAAATATCATTGTATAAACAGTGTCTAACGAGAAAAAAATAATGTACAAAATTCAACAATCTCCTACAGATTTTCGTTGACAGCAAGAAGGGACTTGGCTTCATCGAAAAGTTCTTTCGATAGGTATTGTTTCTGAGGTATTTCTCAAACTTGATATATATGGATCAGAAGTGTACAATAAGGTATGGAACACGTCTGTATTGGTAGCCGCTCTTGAACATTTTCTAGAATGATGAAGTCTAAACTTTTTGTAATCCTTGTTGCGGGATTCTTGAGCGTCTTCGGACAATTGTCCGATAGGTAATATAGCATAGTACTCAATGATTTTTTCTCCGTGAATAAGTATTTTATGTACGGAGGAAGGCATATAATACCAATTATAATTATTTACGTACAGTTGGGCGGTACTATATGCGTATTCACCGAACCTTTTTGAATCAATAGCCATTCCAGATGACATAGTTTGTAGTATAATGTACATTCGTTTTATAAAAAGAAAGAAAAAGAAAAGAAAAATCGTTTATTTGCACTAAACATGACGCAAGCGTTTACAAAAACATAAAAAATAAGAAATTGTTGAGGGAAACATGCGTCATATCCACGCAAAACGGCTGTCGCTCAGCATTATGCTGCGACTCCATGCAAAAAACAGAGCCCAGCGCTGGTTTTCAGCGACAGCCGGCGTCGACGTAAAGACGTCACCCGATGCAACAAACAGTTAAAAGTAGCACCGAGCCGGTAATACAATAAAAATAAAAACGTACTAATAAAAACATATAAACAGTAAATCCAATTGTAAGTGGTGAGAGTACAATTTCAACAACACAAACAGGTATATAAAAAATAAATAAAATACCGGTTACATAAAAACTACGAGAATAACATCCTCCGAAATGACATACATCTGATTCCGGTTTGACATTCAGCATTTTCTAATATAGTCTGTGGTTTGTGCTGCGTCGCACGCGCATCCAATCCAACGTGCGTCAATGTTTACATTGTAGGTTACTTTAGATTTACATTCACATTGCCCGATACCATCAACTATTACCACTACTAATTACAAATAATTCACATAAAAAAAAAACAATAATAATTATCACCACACAATTGAGTTAGAAAATGCCCATATACATAATTTTACAACAGTTATGTGTCGGTGTTTTATCTTTGCATCAGTGAGTAGTTCGTGAGAGACGAGACCCTGGAACTGGAAACCAGAGGATGACCCGACATGCTAACCCATACAAGGAAGTACACACAGTATTAATAGACAATCGCCGCCAAACGCTTGGACCACCAATGCCAGCCGCGTGCAATCAGGGGTAGGTTCAAACTTCGGTATCTTTTTGAATTTGAAGTAAATACTGTTTGAATTTTGATCTAAAACTACCAACCGTCTTTAAAGCACGAAAAGGAGGTGGCAAGTCGTTCCAACAACGAGAGGCAGCGAATTTGAAACTACCACGGAATGCAGCAGTTTTATGTGATGAGGCTGGCATTAGGTAAGAGGAAGCTCTTGTATTAAACTTGTTAAAGTCGCGTGACCAGGTCAGTTTATTATATAAATATTCTGGTTTCCTGGAAATAATTGTACCAAAGAGAAGAGTAGCCAGATGAAGCTTTCTACGTGCTGACATTTTCATCAGATTTCCTTTATTTAAAAAAGGAGTGATGTGGGAACGTGGTGGGACATTGTAGCAAAACCTAGCACAAGCATTCTGCACCCGCTGAATTAGCCTCTCACTTCTACCAAGAATGCATGACCCATACACAGTGTCAGCATAATTAAGTTTTGATAAAACAAGTGACTCACACAGCATGACACGCATATCCACACTTAAGTAGGGACGGATACGGTATAATATTTTGAGTCGATAGAAGCAGTTGCGCACCGCCTCCAATATGTGTGCCTCAAAATGGAGCTGGCCGTCAAATATCAAACCCAGATTCCGAGCCTCTAGGACTCTTTCCACAGTGCAACCATCAATTCTGAGGTCCAGATTGCAAGCAAGCATTTTGTTAAGAAAATCTCTAGATCCCATCACAATATACTTAGACTTACTAGGATTCAGGACCAGGGAGTTTCTTTTGGACCAAGAAGCGATTCTATCCAAATCCTCATTCACTCTGTTCACAGTATCAGCTACATCCCGGGACCGGAACGAGATGTACAACTGCAAATCATCAGCATAAAGGTGATATTTGGTATTGATCAGACAGTTGGTGATATCGGCACTGTACAGGATGAAGAGAAGTGGGCCCAGGATTGATCCCTGGGGTACGCCCCTCTCCACACGCTTCGGACCAGATGACAAGGAATCTCCACAATCACTAGTCACCCGGACAAACTGCGATCGATCTTTAAGGTAACTCTCAAACCATTCAACGGTTTCGACTTCACATCCATAATAAGACAGCTTGGAGAGTAGAAGTGAGGTGTTGATTGAGTCAAAAGCACGCGAAAAGTCCAATAGGACTAGGAGAGTTCCCATACCCTGATCTCTGGCCTCAAGAATGTTGCCAACTACATCCAAGAGGGCCGTTGACGTGCTATGTGCCCTGCGGAAACCAGACTGAGCCAACGGCAAGATATTGTTGCGTTCAAGATATGCCCTAAGTTGGTCTGCCACAACCCTTTCCAAGATCTTAGACAGACACGGGAGTAGACTTATTGGACGAAGGTCCTTCACGTTCCCAGGGCAGGGTACTTTTGGGATTGGTCTAACAATTGCCATTTTCCACAAATCGGGGAACGAAGAGGTGGCTATAGATCTGTTGATGATAGCAGTGATCACTGCAAGAGTTCTAGGCAGTGTCAACATCAGCATCTCCAAAGAAATTTGGTCAGAGCCCTGCGCATTAGACCTGAGACTGTGCAAGATTCTCAGAACTGCATCCTGCTGGACCAGCTCAAGCCGGAAATGACTGTTACCATGCCTGTGATGATCGAAGTATTTCAAATCCGCAGCAGCAACCCTCCCACTACCCGGAACATCCAAAAAGTGTTGGTTGATTAATTCAGGGTTATTGCAGAAATGAGGCAGACTATGCTCTTGTTTTTAGAGGTGGTAACTGTTGCTTTAATGTGGCTCCACAGTTTTTTAGGTTGTCGCATGTTATTATTAATATAAGTTTTAAAATATGCACGCTTTTCACTATCAAGAGCAGCTCTAACAAGATATTTAAGCTCTTTGTATGATTTAAAATGATGTTCAGATTTGGTCAATTTCGATTTAAAATAGCACCTGTCACGAAGCTTCATCATCTCCTTAACTGTGTCTGTTATCCAGGGATAAGATTTCTCTTTAATAAGGACCTTCCTGAGGGGAGCATGCAAATCAAAAAGTGTCAAAATGCATTTATTAAAAATAGAAACCATTTCATTCACACTCTCTAGATCTACAATATGCTCCCAGTCAAATTTATTTAAGTCCTCATTAAAAAGATCAGGGAGGATATCTTTAAGTGGCCTGTAGGTAATCCAGTAAGGAGAGGGTTTCTCCAGCCTAAACCTCAGTTGAACAGATATAATTGCATGATGACCAAGCTCCGGTATGTGTGATACAGAAACGTCACAAACACGGGCATTAGTACACACAACATCAATTAGTGTTTCACTATGATCTGTGAAATGGGTTGGCTCAGTAATTATTTGTGTAAGCTTGCAGCATTGTATAAAATTGTTTAGTAATTTTGATTTATTGTCAGACTGGTTTAATACATTTATATTAAAGTCGCCAAGCAGGATGACCCTGTCCGCGTTAGCAAAGGAGAAGAGAGAGTCCGTAACCGCATCCAGGAAGATATTCACATCAAGCCACGGCGGCCGGTATGCAGTACCAATAATGACTGAGTGCGAGTTAACGTTAAGTTGAAGCCACATTTGCTCAACCTGCGGCGCCGGCGGATGCGGCATGGTGCGCACGCGCACACCGCGGCGCACGTAGAAACCCACGCCGCCCCCACGGCCGCCGCGCACGGCGCGTGCACGCGGCACGTGCCGCAGTCGGTAGCCCGGTACTGTTGGCGCACGGCCATCCTCCCCCTGCCTGAGCCAGGTCTCATTTATCGCCATGATGTCTACCGACAGGCTCCCCATAGCTACAAGGAACTCGTCATGACGTGAACCCAACGACCCCGCATTAAATAATCCAACTTTCAAATTACTTGCTCTAGTCATTTATGGAAATAGGTAGGGCACACAGTACATCAGGGTACATACCGTCAGTCAAAAACGGAAGTATAAAAAATGAGCCACAAGGTTCAACAGAATCACCTCCATATTTGAATTTAGTACACAACATGTTGGTTAATAAGTTAACAATTTTCCATTTAATTTTGTAAATAGTATGATTATAGTAGGTATATAGGTATAATAATAATAGGTTTAATTTTAATTTGCAATAAAATAATATTGCAGGTATAATAAAACATTTTATCCTGCAAATATGTAAAATAATGCAATTATAATAGGTATACATGGACAATAATAATAGGTTTAATTGTAATTTGTAAAAAAATAATAATATTGTGGGTATAATAAAACTGTTCATGTGTTTGCTAAAAGTATTGTCCGTCTGTGTTAAAGGAATCAAGCAATGTTCGCAATGCACTAGTAAATTATTGTAACCAATTAAATGGGGGCACAAAGGGAAATCATTAATAGTCGCATTACAAGTAAATGCAAACAGTGACCCGATTGGACTCCAATTTGTTGCCACAAGAGACACATACCGCCTTATAAAAAATATTATACTCGTACACCAAAAGAGCAAATACAAACAATGTTTATGACGTTTACAAATAATGGATAAAAGCGTTATGTGGCTCAGCAGGTAATACGCACAGTGCAAACCAATAATTAGACAGTAACGGAAACATATATATAGCATTTTACGATTCAAATAAAAAATAGCCAAAAACAAAAAGCATGTATTTAGCGACATGCAACAATTAAAAAAAAAAAACAAGCTAAATAAAACACAGAACAATGGATCAATCTGGACATTCGCATGTGATAACGTACAATGCAAATTTGAAACATGAAAAAAGTTGACAGTAATTACTAATCTATCCGGGAACAAACCTACTGAGCAACTAAAAAACGTGTGATGTCCCTTTTCGTTCGAATGTGCACAACCGACTTTCCTTCCCCTTTACGCGCAAGAATGCGGCCATCCTTAGTCCAGGCGTACTTCCACCCGAAGCGACTAGCAGCTTGACGAGTCTCGTAAAATAATTGCCTGTTAGTTTTAGTCAGGCGCTCATTGAGGTAAATGCGATGCGACGAACCCGGCACTCCGATGTCAGCTGTAGTGAGGTTGCGGCGGACGCGTGCGGCACTTAGCAAATTTTCACGCGTTGCTCGTCTTGCTAGCCGGACAACGATGACACGAGGGAGGGGTGCTTCGCCCTCGGTGTGGTCGCGCCGAATATTCCCAACACGTTTAGCAAAAACGATGTCCTGTTCTTCGAGCTTAATCGCCAGTTTGAGAGCAAGGGTGTTTATCAACTGTGATGGGTTTTCACCATTAGACTCCGCAACGCCAGAGAGTTGAACATCGCTTAGCAACGACTCTTGTTCACGCTCATTCAATTAGTCTCAGTCAATATAAGTTCTACGTCTACACCTGTAATGTCTGCAGAGCAAGAGTAATTCTGAAAAAATCTCCGAGCTGTGTTGCCGTCATTACTATTTCCAGTGCCTTGTCGAGGTATATCGATATGCAGTCCCATTTCCTCCCTAAACCGCTTTTGTACCAGTTTTTTCTTTTCGTCTTTGTTTTTTTTATTTTCTGGTGTAGTGGCTGACCACTTTTGGAAAGACAAGTTATAGGAAATGTGTAAAATCATCTCCATACTTCTAATCCAAGCGTGTAGTGTTGACAGTCCATATTGAAATGAACTTTCATTCACATCTCGTGTCCTAACTGCCTCTAAGTTATTCATTTGCCGAGGAGTAGCACCACAAATTGTACAAGAAGCGCTCGAAGGAGTTTCAGTTAAAACTTGTGCTACTTTACCATCAATCATGGTT
This sequence comes from Sesamia nonagrioides, assembly GCA_017933935.1. NCBI lineage: Eukaryota > Metazoa > Arthropoda > Insecta > Lepidoptera > Noctuidae > Sesamia > Sesamia nonagrioides. The sequence continues at coordinate 118,755 of JADWQK010001239.1, read as the reverse complement.
AAAAATAGGTTATGAGTAATTTCAATTACTTCACCATTCTTATTTATCATGGAAGGAGACAGGTTTTCAATTTGATTTTTGATATCAGCCACAACAGAAGCGGTTTTTTCAGGAGTTTCTTTGGCAAATTCTATCAATATAGGTCTGCAATATCTTACGGATGAGCAAGTTTCATTTTTCCAAATAACAATATTAGTTGTCTCATCTATGAGTTTATTGGGTACAAGTGAAGCAATAAAAAGGTTCGCATCTGATGTGAAATCGCTTTCTTCGGGCAAAACTTGCTTGTATTCACTTTGCCCTGATGACCCGTCACAACCCCATTTGCAGAATAGTTTCAACTGTCTTAAACCGTTTTTGTAAACTGAACCAATTAGTAATATACGTGCCACAGTATGATCCAATAAGTCTTGCAGATTGACTTTTTCACTTATGTTAGTAATGGTTATGCTCGAATCTGGTGGGTAACACATCTTCTTCGCTTCGGCTAAAGTTGGATAAGAAGGAAACACTGAGCAGTCCGCCAAACAAATACGAAGTTTCCCATACTGTTCTTTGTTAAGGTCTAAGTCAATAAATATCCGCAGTGCTTCTTCCTTTGTAAAAGGTATAACATCTTCAGGGTTCTCAGTTATGAATTTAAGAAACTTTTTCTTATCATTTTTTGACGCAGTTCGTATAATATTAACAATTGTGGCCTCCTCCGTCTCACCCATAGACCGCAACTCCTGAGTATATGCATTGAGCACACAGTCCAGTCCGTACTCTTGTATTAATTGCATGTTTTTTCGTTTCTTTGTTTTTTCTAAAGATGCTTCGTATGGTTTCGATGATCTGCCACCTGCACTGCTTCCAGACGTATTAGGGTCATTAACTGTGACTCGACACTCCAGTGGAACACGAAATTCACCATTTAACCAGTCGACGTTATTACTTTCAAAGCGTTCTCTTTTCCGGGATGCATTTCTCCAGCGTTCGTTACATTTAGATACCAAGTTTCTTTGAATGTAGGAGACCACAGTATTCATATCCTCTGGTGACAAATTGAAATTTTCTTGCAAGTAGTTTTCTATATTATTCCCATTTATCAACAAATTGCACAACTCTCGTTTACTACAAACAAATTCACCCATTATTTTCAAATCAGATAACTTCTGTGAATATTTGAAAATAGGTATTAACTGCTTTTTTAAGGCAACTGAATTTCTGATGAACAACTGTGGATGTTTCAGGGTTCGCCTTTCTTTTATAGGCCAATGAATTAGTGCTATGTGCAAAAAGATAAGAAACTAATATTTGCACTCTTCCCATAACCAACCTGTTTTTAATTTGACCCTAATTGATATAGTGACCATATTTTATCAAATATGGTGGTCAAAACTATATCAAAACCACAAATAACTATAAATAATAATGACCATTTTATCAATTTGACCTTAATAGATAACAGATGATTATGTGAGCAGTAAAAAGATATTGGAAAAAAATTATCTCGCGATATGTTTTGGTACCGTGTCAGAAAAGGCGCAAGTATGCGCAACTTTTTTTTTTCTCCTTGTGTAAACTAATGTATAAAGATCGTAATACAACAAATATCTCGACAGCGGCAAACAGCGGTAAACGGTAAGTCTCGTTAAAAAAAAAAGTAACCTGAAAATTATACCATCTTAAACTACATTGGTTAATTTTAATTTATTTATTTATTATATATAATATTATTTAAGAAACGTTATGAGGAGATTATAAGCATTTCAAAAATGTATAATACTTATACATTTATAAGAAAAACTTTCGAGTAATGTCTCGTTGAATTGTAGTAATGTATTGTGCCAAAATCACATCATTGAACATGAGTTAGCTTTGATGCCTTTTTATATACATTATGGTTAGCAAAAAATAATTAAAAAAATATAGAAAAGAAAGCTTATTTATAAGACTAAATTAATTAATTAGTTCTACTCCATAACAACGACTTTCACGTGAAACGGTTTTGAGACGGCCTTGTATGGGGCTTTCCCATAGTGCGGCGGCGGGGGGCAGGGCACGCGGCACGAGGTCGCGTCGCTATTCGTTCATAATAATACCGGTGTTGTCACTTTTTTTTAAATGACAAAATTTCGGGGTTATTGGAATTAATTCCCGGGATAAAAAGATTATTTCAAAATTCATTAGTATTGTTACTATGATGATTATGTAAAATTTTATATTATATTTGGTCAAGTGTTTACCTAACCTTTATTATCCTTATGGGTCGGACAGGGTTACCTTTACATATTGTATAAAACCATATTGTGTGCCAAACATCCAAATCTATTGAGAAGTTTTTGCGCGAAACAGTAACAAACATAGATCCATATAAACTTTCACGTTTTCTATACATATTATGTATTAGGACACCATTTAAATTCGTGGGTACTGCCGAAAAATCTAACATGGCGCCATTATGCGTAACTACCCTAACCTGTGATAAAAAAATAGGTTTCGCTGTTACAATGCAGATAGATACCTACATCAGTCAGCCAATACGAAAGGTAATAAAGTAAACATAAATTTTGACCTTTACTTTACTTTACAATAAGTGTCAAAAGTGGTACTCCACTTTTAATCCTTACCGTACTTAGTATAGTATTGTTAGTTATTAACTTATTATTACGTTAGTAAAATAAGGTAGGTAAGTTATGCTAAAAGAGATTAATAAGTTTAGAGTCGAGAGTTTAGAAAATATAATGTACTAGCTTTCCGCCCGCGGCTTCGCCCGCGTGGAGTTCGGTTATATCGCGCTTTTTAGATTTCCCTCGGGAACATCAAATTTTTCCGGGATAAAAGGTAGCCTATATTCTTTCTCAAGGCCTAAAGATTGTCTGTGCCAAATTTCATCAAAATCGGTTGAGAGGTTAAAGCGGGAAAGCGTAACAGACAGACAGACAGAAGCACAGATAGACAGACAGACAGAGTTACTTTCGCATTTATAATATTAGTATAGTATGGATAGTATATTTTTAATGGATGTGGGTAACCTGTAAAATAATATTATGAGTCCATATTGCGTATCGAATTCCTGATGGAATAACTCAATAACACTTTTCTCGAATGCAAGACCTCAGCAGTATCAGTAGTTACAGTAGTAGTACACTGTCAGTAGCAACGGGTTTCATTTCGACAATCCATCAACTTTCATTGTGTTGTTGTTTACAATATTCGACGGACACGTTTTTCATACATATGAAGTAATTGGTTTAGCAATTATATTATTCTTCAAAATTATTAAGATTTTTACCTTTTTTGATTTAATTAGGATACAGTTATCGCTGTAAATCAAACGGTGTGTACTAAAGATAATCCATTAATAAACTTGACTCAAATAAAAAACTAAAAAAAAACATGCTTTTAAAGAATTTCAAACTAAAAAGTTAAAAATAATTTTTAAAAAAGGCGTGAGGCGCTTTGTGCCATCATTTTTGTAGGTATATAAACACCTCAGGTTTTTTTTTTTTTTAATTATTTTTAACTTTTTAGTTTGATACTCTTTAAAAGCATGTTTTATTTAGTTTTTTTAAACTACCTATATTTATTTTCAACTTTTTAGTTCGATATTCTTTTAAAAATAAAACGAACGAACGTATTGAAAACGGTGGGACATTTTACAGTAATGAGCCGCTCACTCGTAGTCCAAAGAGTTAGAGACGGACAAAGAAACAAACAAACAAGCAAGCAAGCAAGCAAACATACAAGTGAAGCTAATAAAAAGCATCTAAAAAGAGACTGTTATCAATCAAATAACCTTGATCAAAACCACTTGAAGGGCTTTGATACATTAGAAAATCGATGCTTACGTACATGCAAACTGCCCACCTACCCTACAAACTATGTATAATAAACGACAATCTCGTAAATATCAAAACACGGCGCATGATTGCAACATGTCAAACCCCATGGAACGAGTAATTGACATTGCATAAATTTGATCCAACATTATCCATGCCCTATCTATCTATACTAATATATAAAGCTGAAGAGTTTGTTTGTTCGCGCTAATCTCGGGAACTACTGGTCCGATTTGAAAAATTCTTTTTGCGTTGGATAGCCCATTAATCCAGGAAGGCTTTAGGCTGTATATCATCACGCTGTGATCAATAGGAACGGAGCATAACTAAACCACGCGAACGAAGTCGCTGGCGGCCGCTAGTTAATCATATAATTTGAGCTCAAGGCTCCAAGTGAAAGGTTTAACAGAAACAAGAACTAAATCCTAAAATATTGACAACAAGATTGGATAATGGATAAATCTGTACAAATTGCGTTCTGAAACGAACACATTTACGTAAGAACTATTTGAGCGGATTACACGCGAACCTATTTTTCTAATTACATGTTATCGCGAACACGCACCGCCATATCAATGGATGCTACTAAATGAATAATATGCTCGGAAAATCTATAAATAAATACAAGTACGATGCCACGGTCTCGCGTCACTTTCTGTTATCACCTCTATTCGTATGGAAGCCCACTAAACACTCACACACCACACTCTCACACTTCTTGGAGCTTAAAACTACGAAGTCAATAAGGGTCTTACCGCAAAAGCTTAAGACGCTGTGAATAGCCAACTTTTAGGTATTTGAGGGGGTGAAGCAGACGAAGTGGGACACGACTAACCCCGCCCACTGCGGGGCGCTCCGCGCGAGTACATCGATGCGTGATGCGTCGTGCATCGAGAAATACGCACGTTCTATTAAATCTATACCATTCTCTATTCCATCTACATTTAGAAGCGTAATTTCACAATCCAACCGCGAAGCATGGTTGGCTTTGTTCGTCACAGTCCCGGTTCGCATTAGACATCCGCGGCGAGCACCAGGTTCGAATCCCACATCCACTTTACCTTGCGATTTTCGAAAATGTATATTTTTTACATATTGTCATTTTTTATTATTACTTTTGTTTTCTTTTTTATTTATATAATGCGCTTTGTCCGTTCTGCTTAAATTTTTTGTGTTATGTCCTTTTTTCATGAAACTGTTAGAAATATATCATTTCTAGAAATGACTATTTATAAACAGCTGTTTAGAGTAACTGTTAAAAAAAAATTCATTTTCAGATATTTAAAAAAATAAAAGATTTTTTCTTCAAAACTGCAACTCTTATCGAAGTCGGGTTTGTACGAGTGCTTAGAATGATGACACAACACAAAAAGATTGAAATAGATGGAGGCACTTGGAGGAGGCCTATACTGACTATACTAAATTTACTGTCTTGAAAATTAACTGCAAATTAACTGTTATTTTTATTGTTTTTCTTTTGTTAAATTATATTATGAACTAAGAAATTCATGGTTAAATAAAGGCTTATTATTATTATTTATTATTAATTTCTAGAAATTTGTAGAAAGAAAATTATAACGAATTGATTTTAAATATTAGTTTGCATTATAATTGTTACAAAAAGAATATATTTAAAAAGATGGAACAATTACTACAAAAAATACAGAAAATCGGCTAAATTAATAATAATAAAAAAAAAAAAACAATTACAAATAAGAAATCCAACAAAAAGCATACAACGTAAAGCTGGGGTTTGAACCCGAACACATACAGGTGAAGAAAAATTTGCCGCGAAAAAGTAAAAAGAAAGAATAATTACAGAAAGAAATCAAATAAAATATCGGCAAAAATACAACAGTAAATTAGAAAGCATTTATTTCAATTAAAATCTACAAAAAGCATATAATGTAAACCTGGGGTTTGAACCCGGGCAAAAACCAAATATGATTATTCATCAACAACACGTAAATATAATTATTTTCTGTGCGGGGTAAAGCAAAAATTGACATAGGTCCGTCAAGCAGCGCGCCTCAGCGGTCACTGTCGCTAAGCATAGAAGTGAAAGAGAAGGCAATGGACGCCGCGATGGAGCGACGTTTCGTTCACGTTATTTATCATTAAATACATTATTTATTTTAGAATATCTTAGTTAAATCGATAAACAAAAACAATGGTTTCATTTACTATTATATTTTACATCGCTCTTCTCAATTTTATCAAGATTTGATGATTAATAATACAGTTACAACTGTTATAAATTCAATTTTAGGGGTTACTTTAGGATTTTTTCTATCGAGAAAATTAATTCAAAACGTGTTTTGAAAACAATGGTTTCCTGCTACATATAATCAAGATTAACATATAATTTTTTGGCTGCTCTGAAATGTATACATTTGGCTAAAAACTGTTTTTTGAAGCCTATTTTTACTGAGCACAGCGCCTTAAACATTTGTTTAACGTCTGTCTATGTCAGTGTTATGTCAAAATCCATAATGTTGTGTTCAAAAGGTGTTTAGCCTAGAAACTAATAAACACTTTTTTGTGGTATGTAGTAAGCGGTTCTAGGGCTTCGTAGAGACCTTATGAAAGATTTATAGAACACTAGCTTTCCCCGCGTGGAATTCGGTTATATCGCGCTTTTTAGATTTCCCTCGGGAATATCAAATTTTTCAATAAAAGGTAGCCTATGGCCCTTTCTCAGGGTCTAAAGATTGTCTGTGCCCAATTTCATCAAAATCGGTTGAGAGGTTTAAGCGGGAAAGCGTAACAGACAGACAGAGTAACTTTCGCATTTATCATATTAGTATGGATAGGATTAGCTTTCTAAGTTCGTAAACGCGATGCTAGGATCTGTCTGAAGTCCAATGTTGGTGTTGTTGTAATAAAGGTCTAATTGCTTTTTTTATTCGACATAGTATATGTATAAGTCGAATAGGTTAAAAGTGCAAAATCGAGTCAATATTCATTCTTAGTCAGGTCTCGAACTATCCATAAGCCTGTAAGTGACACGGAGTTGACAATGCCCGTAACTTTGAACGAAACTACGGATTTTTTGCTTAAGCTGTAGTACAGTCTAGACTCTAGGGCATAGAGTTATTTGCAAGAGTCAATAACTTTTGAAATAGCCAAAATCATTACTGGCAATCTACGAAGGATCGGGTTATCCAAAAGTTTATACCTACCCTCGTCTATTTTAATTTGACATAAACCCTTCAAAAATTTTCAAAACAATTATTAATACTTTCTTATTTTTAAGAGAATTCAAGCTCCGATATCAAGGCAAATAATAATTAATTCTAACGGAGAGAAATTATGAAAATTCCAGAAATTTTCACGTTTTCCTATTACGATGACGGGTGACGTCATCCAACAACAAATAAAATATTTATCTAATACAATCATCACCATCATCTCAGCGTATAATCCCGGTCGCATCCGCGGCTGTCGCGTTGGAGCCCGGGGTCCGCTTTCCTACTAATACGCCTCCATTTCGCACGATCTCTGGCATCCCGTAGTTATGTATTTATCTAATACAATAATTATACATAACAGTGCGGACGTCAGAATACCACGTCAACTTAGTTATTATTACCAACTACCTATAGGATGATGCCCTAATACTGAGAAAAGGTGCTGACGCCTATCATAACAAGCCGATAGACCGGTCCTGTCATTGTAAACGTCAATGTCAAGTAAGTGAACTGTCAGATGTCAGAAGAAATCCTTCACAGTAGGACAGCCTTTCGACGGTTTCAGAGATAATCCCACTAATGATATAAGACCCGTCTGATGACGTAATCAGGGAATCCCGCTTCTTATTTTTCAACTTTGGCCACGTGGGCCATTTAAACCTTATACTTTGGCGATCCTCCAGCACTTATGTTTATAGTCAGCTCTGATGATAATAGGTTCGCGAAATCCATTGATACTATGAATAACAAAATCGAGAGCCGTACGTTCGGCGAAAGAACATGTGGTAATTGCGAAACGCAAAGGAAAATAGTTTGATGCTATGTGCTGTCTTTACTAAACCTTACTTATAAATTCGAAACTAACTGTAACACTGAACAGATTTCTATAAGATATGGCAAGGAGATAGTAAGAATCCTCGAAAGCAGTCGAAAACGCGGGGATAATATAAAAGAGGTAAAATTTGAGTTTCAGTGTAGGGGGGTAATCAACGGACAGCATAGGACAACATTTTCCCGCAATCCCGCCTGATAGTAAGCAGCGATCCAATCGTTGATGCTAAAGCGCGCTAGTTTATTAAAAAGCCTATTCGCTCTAGCCTTGAAAGACACTTAAATTGCAGTCAGACGGATTAAGGATACTATTTAACCCGAAATTATCTACCATGGAGTCGAAAGTAATGCGGATGAAACTGCAAGGCGCTGTTGTATAAAATATAAACTAAATTTTCTGCGTAATTTATTTATAATGGGCCTATAAAGCCGCCTTACAAATCTGCTATCGCATTTCAAATCAAGCGTTTCGCTGTAACGAGGTGGTCGAAACATTTATACATAACAATACATAATTTGCATGCATGTGGTAATTTATTTTGAGTGTGTGCGTGTTGTGCGATAATGGTTTACAATCCGGGGCTAAAGCCTTATAAGTAGGTAACCGTACAATGGATTGTATGAAATAGGAGCAAGTTCATTTGACTTGGGTACATATTTTCAGAATTTATACAACGTAAATTCTAAAAATTTGTACCCAAGTCAAATGGCAGCAAGGCGTTTATTTTATTAGTAACATCGATTTAATTTCGTTCCAATTATTTTAAATACTGAAATTTATAATATAAAGAGAATAATCACTAAAATCTATCCAAAATCAACGATTGAATAACTATTGTAAAACAAATGTTAAAACTGAAAACTGCAAAAAGTTTATTAGCTGATCGAGCAATTTACTAATGATTTCATTTACTATTTCAACTACTAAATGCAGAGTACATGCAGACATTATTGTTATCTACGGTTTTACACACCACGTAGGTAATAAATTTGAAAAACCCTTCCAGAGCCACAAACAACGTCAATTGACGTTTAGAACCAAATTCAATTGGAATGACGTAAAATAATGGAACGATTAATAGGAAATTAATAATGCTTTACTCTTGAAACTGCAACACAATATAAATGACCAATTACTATGAAAGTGCACGTCACTAGTCAATCGATATTTAGAATGCACGCGATGACCGCTCATCAATCAGTATTCGATAGATCGATCATCAATCAGTATTCGATAGATCGATCATCGAACAGTACTTAATCGAATGACGACGAAATGACACGAGCCGCGTACATGTGGTCTAACTAAAAGACCATAGACACAGATACATGACCCAATAATAATGACCTACTACTAAGAAAATGCACGTCACTAGTCTATCGATATTTAGAATGCATGCGATGACCGCTCATCAATCAGTATTCGATAGATCGATCATCGAACAGTACTTATTTGTTAATCGAATGACGTCTAACTAAAAAACCATACACAAAGCTGCATCATCGTACACATAGACCTATTCGGTGACCGCAGCAATTTATGAATGGGAAACCTACAGAATTCATTTACATACATTGAAAAGTAATTATTTGCATATAGGCTAAAGGAGGATCCGATCAAGGACTTAATACATTGAGGCCTTCGGTTTTTGTTTTATTTACGGTGAAAACAGATTTAAAATTAATAAAAAGTCTGATTGGACTCGGTAATGGCTTTCACTCTTCTGTTTAAATATTCACCATCCTCGGAAAGCTAAAAATACGTCTGTCTATTTAAGCTTTTAAAATGTTTATAACACAGCAGACTATTCTCAGCAGCGGAGGGTCAAGTTTGGTTTATTATTGTAGGCACATACCAGACGAGATATTCGTAGTACACTTTCCACCCGAGGATAGAAAGCGACTGATTGAAGTCCTCAAGTTCATAAGAAGTCTATAAATAAACTGCAAGCACACTGTTGATCGAACTTCATTTAAGTCACTATTGTAAACTAGTCACTACCACGCAAATTAATTAGTTCTTGTAGATTCCTTCAGAGGGCTTACTAGCATCTGAAATTGAACACGCTGTATACTGTCAATGGCGGAAGGAAATCCTCAAAATTGAAGGAAGACAAATAACAACGTATTTTAAAGGACTAAGTCCAGTTTATCCACTTTTTTTTTTTTAATTCACAACTTAATTTTTTATAAAAGTTATTTACTTGATACAATAGGGTAGTTGATTTAAAAAAAAAACTAATTAGTCCGTCAGTCAGATTTCCAAAAAATACTAGTCACGTATTTTTTCTTTTCTCATATAAACAAAAAATGAAGACGACACAGTGCGTTGAAAACTTGTGTGACGTCACTGCTCGCTAAAAAGTGTAGCGTGCAGTGACGTCCAGCCACCACTCCTGATCTTTGATGCCTTTTATATTTGTAAATTTTTATTGATTTGATAAAACAAAATATACGTATCCAATATTTTTCTATTATCTAAATGACGAACTAAATAGAATATTTTTTTTTTTACCCAGAGAACATCCCTATTAAAAGGAATGTAAATATCAAGTAACGAGTATCTATTCAGTTGATCGGAAAAATTAATCTGAAAGGGAACGCCTAAGCTGCATATTTAGAGTAAACATTATAAAAGTACCCGGCGTTAAATTAGTCATTAAGTTTTCTGGGTAACACGTTCAGTAGGACTTTGAGCATTACGCCTCGTATACTTTGCAAGCAAACACGTGAGCAATATCTTTGCTGTAGTAAACAAAATGCCAATAAATAAAGTTAGAAAAAGGTAAAAGTACAGAAGTAAATATATGTATGTTGTATGTTTTTGTGAATCGTTTCGTTTTTGTATTTTCTTCATCTTTTTTTAACCGACTTCAAAAAGGAGGAGGTTACTCAATTCGACCGTATATATGCTTTTTTTGTTTGTTCGCGCATAACTTCGTCGTTTATGAACCGATTTTGATAATTCTTTTTCTGTTGGAAAGAAGACGTTCCCAAGGTGATCCCATGATAAGGATATCAGGGTTTGATGGTGGAAGACCAGAGAAAACAAGGGGAACTTTCAAAAATTGCAGGGGCGACTAGTGCGTTCTTGGCATTTTCATTAAGTATTTTAAAGCACTACAATTTAATAAAGGTCTGGAGTAGATCTGATGATGGAGCCGGGAGACAGTCGAAGGAACTCCTCAACAATTCACAGCAGCTACTTTGTGTTTGGGCTCGATTAATTTGTATTGATAAGAACTTTACACCTGGGTTGTGACCGTCATAAGAGCTCTGATGATGAAGACAAAGGCCAGTTCCGGGAACTCCTCAACGGTTTACAGTAGCTACTTTGTGGTTGGACTTCATTCATTTATATTGATGAGACCTTTGCACCCATTGGGTTAAAATAATGGTCTACAGTAAATTTGATGATGATGACCATAGGCAGTTGAGGGAATACTTACGGGTAAACATTAAAGTAAGCAAAATTACGTCGTTTTTCAACTATATTTGCGTCAGCTTCCAGTCTGACCGGATACTACTCTATACATAGTACTTTTAACAACTAAAAAGTGTAAAATAAAAACTTTTTTACAAAAAAACAACCGACTTCCAAAAACCACTACAAAGTGAAAAATAACTAATTTCGGAAGTCGGTGTCAGAAAACGAATATACAAAACCAAAGACACCGACTTCCGAAATGAGTTATTTTTCACTTTGTAGTGGTTTTTGGAAGTCGGTTGTTTTTTTGTAAAAAAGTTTTTATGTCCTTTACTTTTTCACACGCTGTCTACATCTCCGTATTTACTGTCCTTTAGCAGGTATGCTTCTTATTAAAAAAGCATTACCTCTGTAACATTTTTCTGTTCTATTTTGTCTCCTCTGTTCATATATATACTAGCTTTCCGCCCGCGGCTTCGCCCGCGTGGAGTTCGGTTATATCGCGCTTTTTAGATTTCCCTCGGGAATATAAAATTTTTCGAGTTTTGTTTTCATTGCTCTTTTTTATGTAATTAGCGAATTAATTAATTTTTACTTTAAAATCTTATCCATACTAATATTATAAACGCGAAAGTAACTCTGTCTGTCTGTCTGTCTGTTACGCTTTCCCGCTTAAACCTCTCAACCGATTTTGATGAAATTTGCACAGACAATCTTTGGACCCTGAGAAAGAACATAGGCTACATTTTATCCCGGAAAAGTATGATATTCCCGAGGGAAATCTAAAAAGCGCGATATAACCGAACTCCACGCGGGCGAAGTCGCGGGCGGAAAGCTAGTTGGGTTATAAAAGTATAGCAATTATGAACAGTCTAAAGTGAAAAAACTACATGTATTTTTTTTAAATCATGATAAAGCCGACGAAAAATTCCACCACTGGGGGGTTCAAAATCATGTACTGGATCCATGGTACTCGTTTGTGCGTCGATGTCAGATACACCCTTTATATTTTTATCAGTTTCAGAGTGTTATTATCATGACTGCACAGTATGTAGAAACCTGCGTAGGTATACTATACATTTTGTACAATTGTAAATTTATTTAAATAACTTTTTTATTGAAGCTATCTCAAACACTACCTATACAAAGGTGTAAACACAATTTATCTGAGGTCATCCGTGAGGCATACGCTATCCAATACAAAACGTAAGTATTTCTAAAATTGATTCACAATTTGCTATTGATATCGAGCAACGTAATTATTTACAAAAATACAGTCGAATTGAGAACCTCCTTTTTGGAGTCGATTAATTATAATTTGTAACTTATCGATTTTTAACGCTAAATTCTACAACCCTATAAGAACGTATGAAATTTTATTAAGAAAAATAATTATAAAGACAAGCTCATCCATTAGCCTTAATAAGACGCTAGTGCTACCCTATATTATTTGGAGTGGGATATCATTAAATGACTTCTCCCGTCGATCTTATTACTAAAACCCACCCGTGTAGGAACACACAGGCAAATGAAGGATCATTTGCCTGTGCACCATGAGCTACGGTATCCCGCACACAACTTTAAACGCATCATACCTACATAAAAGTAATACACAATAAACCATTCGCTTATGGGTACGCCCATGTAGGGAAAGTCATTACCATATGGAGAAACAATGCAGCGCAGCAAGGACGTTTGCATAAACAATTTCAGTGCCAACGATGATTTATTTTGTGGACCGTACCGACGAATATGGCGAGGATTTTTTGAGTGTCAGACTACTTGGAAGACCCATTAACGATATTCTGATAAGTAATAAAGACGGATTCGTAGTAGTAAAGATGTAAATTAGCACTTGAGAGAGGCAATTGCGTTATATTTCTGGAATAAACAGCGTAAAAAGGTACTTTTATTGGAGACCTTGACTTTGACAAATGAGCCATTGACATACTGGTCAAGGTAGCTAATAACTATTAAGCTTCCCGACGGATAGCGCTTGTTAACCAAGGGGGGTAATTGCGTAGCACGTTTACAGCAGGAATGGAATTTATTTTGATAGATCTCTGGATCTTTTAACAATATTAATTAACGCAATGAATATTCTGATATTCATTGCGTTAATTACGTTGTTTAGTAGACAAATTATTCAGAGATACGATGAAGTGAATCAGCAATATCTTTGAAAATAATTTTGATTTTGTAGAGGCATGAGGAACAGGGAGGAATGTTCACTGATCCTCAAAAGAAAAGGAAGGATCCTCCGACCAAACGGGAGTTATGTCTCGTGGGCACTTGCCCAATGGTTGAAATTGGCAAGTTATATGTATACTATTTACACAGTAAACTTTGATTGCGAGATGTAGAATTCGTGTGACGTCAGTATGACGCGCTGTTTATTTTTGTAGCGTTTGTAGGCACTGCTACAATTTTGATTTACAGTGTGACGCAAATAGTGTGCAGGCTATAATTTCGAGCAACTGGATTTTCAAGGCACTGCTTAGCGCCGAGAGTTGAAGATATAATAACAGTATATATTTTTAGCACAAATATCGATCATCCAAAGAAGTTCACAACTTTACAGACTAGTAACTCGATAAAGCATACCTTTGTAACTGCAACCACAAATAGCCGATGAGGGAAAAATAAATATAATCGAAAGCATAGGGATGCGCTTTGTTGGATTCTCAAAGCTCTGCTCAATACCGAAAGTTAAAAATCCAATACGCGAAAAAAAAAACGGGTTTAGGATCACCCACGCTTTTATACGTGGGGGTTCTGTTATAAAATGGTTTTATAAACTGGAACCGCAAGCCAATTCAAATGACCCTTAGAACATGGTTACACTTTTCTAAGTTATATCTACTTTCTAAGTATATCTTGGACAACAATGACCGAGTAGAATGTGAAGGAAAACATCTTGAGGAAACCTCGACTTATGATGATGATGCTAGGACATGGCAGTTCGCATTGTTGATATTGAAAGTCTTATGTTGCTTTAAATCAACGACTTGAGTATAAAAAAAAATAAGTTTTTTTTACGATTTCCAGAGGCTTTTCTTTCATAACACAACAAAAATAGCATGTGTGCAATTCACACACGGTAGAAATGAAACTTTCAAAAATGTTGGTTTATAGATAACTAGCTTTCCGCCCGTGGCTTCGTCCGCGTGGAGTTCGGTTATCGCGTTTCCAAGAGAACTCTTCAAAAGTCCGGAATCAAAACTATCCTATGTTATTTCTCAAGGTCAACTCTATCTTTGTACCAAATTCCAATAAAATCAGTCCAGTGGTTTAGACGTGAAAGCGTAACAGACAGACAGACAGAGTTACTTTCGCATTTATAATATTAGTAGGGATAAGATGAATAAACCAACGATAGGATTAGGATGAGATTTTGGAGAGTGTGCACGAGAACTGCATGTCTTAATTCCCCCATCTCCGTTCCATTATCGGACGACGCGTTGTACGGCGAGTATCCAGTATCCACCCTTACGTTGTTGATAAGATCAGAAAGAAGCGTTTCGCCTCGTCTTTTATACCGCATACATCGAAGGACTGGAACAATTTGCCAGCGGCGGTGTTTTGCGTTTGACCAGAATTTAAGTGTCTTCAAGGCTAGAGTGAATAGGAACTTAATAAACTAGCGCGCTTTACCATCAACGATTGTATCACTGCGTACCATCAGGTGGGCTTGCGGTCAAGCACTAGTTTATAATAATAAAAAAGATTAATGTAAAACATACTGTATAATGCTTCCTATCTCATTTGCTCCAACGTTAAATCTTATGAATTTTTATGTCTGTCTCTTTTTCGCTTTGAAAAGACAGGGATTAAATATTGTTACGGGCTAGGGGTACTTAAACGCCGGTTAAGGGTTACGAAGTTTATTGGCAACGAAGGTACAGTCGATTGTAGGCAATGACAAGTAGAACGTAGCTGATGTCGCACCGAAGTCTTCCCTTATGTCCACGAAGTCCGTGTTGTAAACACACAATAACCGTACAGATGTTACTCCACGAAGTAGTCACAGTTCTCGTTACAGTTGTCGCAGTAGGTATTCTCAAAGATCGCTTCTTAACTGTCGCTGTTTTCGTATCGCTAGTCGAGTGTAGACTGACTCTGCGTCGGCGTCGCGGTGCTTTATATAGTCCAGCTGATCGAACATTCCAGATTCCTCTAGACGTAATAATAATAGCACATAACTTCGAGGTCACTCGGAAGTACCTACGGTAATTCCCGGAAACGGGTTTCTAGAAATTTCGATGTCGACACTTTGTTGACAAAACTGTTGAGACCTGTACCATTCGATAGGCCGTCCTAAGTCTAGTAATGCGTTTTATTATTATACCTAGAAAATGTCTAGATCTAGCGAAATAGGGTTTAAAAGTGACACACTGCATGTCACGCGATATTGAACCTTATGCCATCGACATAAGGTCCATTCGTAACATTGCCCCCTTCTTAGTCATGCTCGTCCCGAGCATGATTTGATCCATAATAGCGAGCTAGGCGGTCTACGTGTACGATCTTCAGCTTCCCTCTAGGCCCTTTCTTAATCCTTAGGTGACATCGTTTATTCTGGTTACTATCGTGTACGGACCCTCCCATTTGGCTTGGAACTTTGGACTCTTTCCTTTTCTTCTAATGGGGTTATGTAACCATACTAAAGTTCCCTCTTCAAATCCGGGCACGTTAGCTTTGCGGTCGTATCGGATCTTCATCTTCTCACTGGTTTTCAGACCATTCTCTCTCACTAGCTCATGTATTCCATCTAATTTACGCCGCAGGTCGGCCACATAGTCGACGGCTAGGATAGGAGTATCGGGAGGTGTTCCGGTTAATGCATCTATGGGTAGTCTAATTTCTCGGCCGAAGTTGACTTTCGCCGGTGTGCAGTTTGTGCTGTCATGTGTTGCTGAGCGGTATGACATTAAAAAGAGTGGAATGTATTGGTCCCAATCCCTTTGATGTTCTTCCACTACTTTGGCCAAATGATTCTCCAACGTCTGATTGAATCTTTCGACCGTTCCATCTGACTGTGGGTGATACGGTGTTGTACGAGTCTTATGTATCCCGAGTAGTTGGCAAACCTCTTGAAATAGTGAAGACTCGAAGTTTCTACCCTGGTCAGAGTGTAACTCCAAAGGAATGCCAAATCGACAGAACACCTCGTGAACTAGCTTTTTGGCGACTGTATGAGCTTCTTGGTTGGGTACTGCAAAGCTTCTGGCCATTTGCTGAAATAGTCTTACATGACGATGATATACCTATTCCCTGCTTCAGTAACAGGGAATGGCCCAGCTATATCGACAGCAACTCTTTCCCATGGTGCACCAACATTGTACACTTTCAGCCGACCTCTGGCCCTCGTTTGCGGTCCCTTTACTGAGGAGCATTTTCTACACCAGTCCTCTACGTCTTCACGGCAATGCACCCAATAGAATCTTTTTCTCACCTTCTCCAGGGTTTTCTTCACTCCAAGATGTCCTCCGGATACTCCGTCGTGCACCTGTCTTAGCACTGACGCGACTTTATCACCGGGAACAACTATCTGTAAGGTGACCTCCTGACCACTGGGTGATTCCCATTTCCTCTTGAGAACTCCATTATCAATTATCAGGCTGTCCCATTGAGCCCAGTAACTTTTTACTGTTGGGCTAAGCGCTGATATTTCACTCCAAGTGGGCCTCTGGCCACGTTGCTTCCACTCGATTACTGCCTTCAGGTCACTGTCGTCCTTCTGTGCGTCTTTCAATGATCGATTATCCCAGTCTTCATCCAAATCATTCACCTGGATAATCCGTACGTTCTCTTCCTGTTTGTCACAATGTCGGCCGTTACTTCCTGAAGTAACCTGGCGACGGCGGTCCTTTTGTCTTGCCTTTTTCTCGAGGCGCTTCTTCTTACGCGCCTCGTCCTCGACTTCCTTGTCCCGCCTTGCGTCTGCGTCACTCCACGACCTTCCGCGCGACCGCTCGCGCTCGTGTTCTCGCTTGCCGGGACGTTCGCGTTCCCGGTCTCGGTCTCGCTCCCGGTCCTTGACGCGTTCCCGCTCTCGTTCAGCGGGTCGCACGCGGTGCCCGCTTCGATCGCTCCGCTCGCGCCACTCGACTCGCTCGTACGGGCGCTCGGGCTCGACCTTCGCATCGCGCTTGCGCCACGTCATCACCGCGGCCTCCTCACGTGACCAAGGAGTTCTTCTTCCCTTAGCCTTCCTGGGACAATCAATTCGAATGTGCCCCTTTTCGCCACACTCATAGCAAGTTGGTCCTCGTCGGGCTTTTATATGTGCGGTCACTTCTCGAATACGGTCGTGTTGTGGGCCATCTTGACGTACAGCTTCCACCTCCAGAGCATGCGTCAAAGCTGCCTTCAGGGTTTGATGGTGACCCAGACGTACTGCAGCCCTGACTTCTGCATCTCGAATCCCATCAGTAAATAATCGCAGAGTAGTAGCGCCAATCAATCCCGGTGTTGATGCATACGCCTTCCGAACCATCGTTCTATTTCCGTGGCCCATTGTTGCAAACCCTCACTGCTTTTCTGTGTGCGTCGCGGAGTTGAGCCCTGTAGACATGTTCCAGGTGTTTCTCTCCATATCTAGTCTCCAACGCTTCTAATAGACAGGCTACGGTATTGCAATCGCCGGAAATATTCTCGAGGATTCGTACGGCATCACCACGCAAAGCAAGCATAAGGGCGGTTAGAGCTTGATCGTCGTCCCAGTTGTTGCCTTTCGCGACCTTTTCGAATTGAAGGCGGAAGGCCACCCATGACGTTGTTCCGTCAAAATGAGGTACATGGAACGTCGGCAGAGCACTGGGTACAGGTATCACACCTTTGATACTTCCTTTCTGTACTCTTTCTATTTCTTTCCCAAACTCCAGTATGGTATTGTCTAGTTTCTCTATACGAGCATCTTGTTTGTCTATGCGCGTATCTTGCTGGTCCATACGCGCATCTTGTTTGTCTATGCGCGTATCTTGCTGGTCAGACGGGCATCTTGTTGAGCTGTTTTTATTCTAAGTTCGTTGACCTCTTCGTTGGTTTTTTGCCATTTTTCGTTTAATTCTAATACCAGTTGCTGGGATTCCTTTATTTGTGACTGGGTTGCTGCCTGGGATTGTTTTATTTGTGCCTGGATTTCTGCCTGGGATTTTGCCTGTGATTCTGCTACTATGCCTTTTATTTGAGCCTGGGTTTCTGCCTGGGATTGTTTAATCTGTGCCTGGGTTGCTGCCTGGATTCTGCCATAGCTTTTATTTGCAGCGTCAAGTGAGCCAGCAACGCCGATAAATCGCTTCCACTGCTTCCGGGAATAGTGGTGGTAGTAGGCGCACTCACGTTCGTCGGTGTTACGGCGGCCGCATCTACTCCGGGTGCAGGGACACCAACTGATACTTCCTCTTGACGCGCCAAATCCATCGCTGCTTGTCGTCGCGTGCGAACTCTTTCGTCTTCCCTTGGCGTGACCGGCATGCCGCTTCTGACACCATTTGTTACGGGCTAGGGGTACTTAAACGCCGGTTAAGGGTTACGAAGTTTACGGCAACGAAGGTACAGACGATCGTAGGCAATGACAAGTAGAACGTAGCTGATGTCGCACCGAAGTCTTATCTTACGTCCACGAAGTCCGTGTCGTAAACACACAATAACAGTACAGATGTTACTCCACGTAGTACTCACAGTTCTCGTTACAGTTGTCCCAGTAGGTTTCTCAAAGATCGCTTCTTAACTGTCGCTGTTTTCGTATCGCTAGTCGAGTGTAGACTGACTCTGCGTCGGCGTCGCGGCGCTTATATAGGCCAGCTGATCGAACATTCCAGAATCCTCTAGGCGTAATAATAATAGCACATAACTTCGAGGTCACTCGGAAGTACCTACGGTAATTCCCGGAAACAGGTTTCTAGAAATTTCGATGTCGACACTTTGTTGACAAAACTGTTGAGACCTGTACCATTCGATAGGCCGTCCTAAGTCTAGTAATGCGTTTTATTATTATACCTAGAAAATGTCTAGATCTAGCGAAATAGGGTTTAAAAGTGACACACTGCATGTCACGCGATATTGAACCTTATGCCATCGACATAAGGTCCATTCGTAACAATATGTCCCAAAGTAGGTTAAAACGACAGCACATCAAATCTGCCAGATTTTTTTATTAGATTTTCAACTTTATCACAAAAGCATTAAGGCTCAATATTGATTGGGAATATTTGACAATTTCAGGTAGCTTGACCTGCTGTTGTCCGTACATACATAGATAGTAAAACTGTTTCATTAGAATTTCATTAGCTATCGTAAAGGTCTTGGCTAATTTCTCGGAAGACTATCGATGTAATCGAAATTTAGTGTTGTTTAAATAGATAATCAATAGGATTAGTAGAGAAATCAACGGCAACTGCGTGCTAAATAGATAACATCATAAACACAGATAACGAATAAAAAACACATTAAAAATGGTATCTATCTGGGGTTTTGAAAGCCTGCGGTGAAACTAAGTGGATTTGTAATTAATTTCATAGGAATTGGTTAATAGATTATTGAGCAAAACATTTATAATACGTCTAAGCAAAAATGTATTTCGAGAGTTGTATTCTTGGCAGTAAGAAATTGTGGCTGATTCCACATTGCATAAATAAAACTCGTCAGATGGTATGTTTTTTTTTTTCTCATTTTCCTTGTCTGTTCATTAATCTATTGCAAACTAGAAATAACCTTTGCTATGATAGTAAAAAAATACTATAGTCTATGATGACGATCAATGAATTCTACCTATAAGTAATGCTAATCTGCCTATTTATCTTATTTATTGTCTATATGTTATATGTATATGTTTTTATATTTATTGTGTATCCATTGTCTTACTTATTTGCATGCGCGAATAATTGACCTTAAACAAATAAGAGTTTATGGAAAAAAATACTTTTGAGTTTACGCTACCACTACAAACATATTTATAATTTATACCCTTTTTTCAATAGTGCCAATGACTCGAAATTAAGGCACAATGAACTTAATAGCCTGACATAAAATTTAAGTTTAGACCTGTCAAATTGGTCCAAGCCTGACGTAAATCGACGTATTTTTGGTCACCATGTGTTTATCCGCGTCTTAACTATCTATGGAGTTTCTTAATTTTTGACATGATTAAACTAATATGTTATCTTCTATCCTTTTCTTAATGGAATAGAAAGAGAAAGATACACTTAACTTAAAATTAGCTTAGTTTGTGAACAAGAGAATCGGCGCATTTTTTTTTTTTATATGCCATCTCGTAGGTGGCCATTAGAGGCCGTAACTACTTAACCGGTCTTTCCTGTGGATGCTTAATTAAAATTCAAAAAACTAGCGCGCTTTACCACCAACGATTGTATCACTGGGTACCATCAGGTGGCCTTGCAGTCAAGCACTAGTTTATAATAATAAAAAAAGACCCACCCAGGGGCACTTAAAACTAAATTAAAATTGGGGGACTACGCACTAAGGGCACCCCCTGTGGGGTACGAACCTCGGCTTAGGGCGTCGCTAGAGAGGACAGCAAGGGACGGCTGGATCGAATGTAAGAATCGGCGCCAATGATAAGTTAATGACATACTATAATATCGTACCTACATCTAACTTTAAACATACCATACCGATCCAAGGAACGTACCTGCGTGCAACCAGTATTTCTAAATGAATAATTGTATTATATTTATGAGAAATCTATACTAATATACATATAAAGCTGGAGAGTTTGTTTTTTTGAACGCGCCTATCTCAGGAACTACTGGTCCGAATTGAAAAATTATTTTTGTGTTAGACAGCCCGTTAATCCAGGAAGGCTTTAAGCTATATAACATCACGCAACGACCAATAGGAGCGGAGCATAACTAATTCCACGCGAAGGAAGTCGCTGGCGGCCGCTAGTGAGAAATAAATGTCTTCAACCAAAAACCATACAATATCGCAACTAATAGCGCCACCGCCAACTGCAAAACGCTTCAACCAAACTACGTTCACGTGTCCACTGTTTGCCCACACGTGGTGTGGTTGTGGTCCATGTGAACGGTCTCTTGGTTGAAGCCCTATGAATGTTTAGTCAGTAAAGGAAGCAGCCAGTTACTGGCAGTGAATATAACAACGAAATATTTTAAGTGAATGGTCGTACACTTTGGCTGCTGCTCCGCAATTGATAAATTTGTTCTGTGAGGCGTTAAGACTTCCCTTCTTTAAAACGTTTCGCCGAATGATATGTAGTTTTATTGTTGGATATTATTAAGCGAATTTCGCTTGGGAGACTGTTTGAGAGGATGCAATAAATATGGGTTAAAGTGGGGTCCTAATATTGTATGGATGAGTCGATGTAGGTAACTTAAAATAAACTTCAAGTTACAAATCGAACCGAATGTCATCCATACTAATATTATAAATACGAAAGTAACTCTGTCTGTCTGTCTGTCTGTTACGCTTTCCCGCCTAAACCCCTCAACCGATTTTGATGAAATTTGCCACAGACAATCTTTAGGCCCTGAGAAAGAACATAGGCTACCTTTTATTCCGGAAAAATTTGATGTTCCCGAGGGAAATCTAAAAAGCGCGATATAACCGAAATCCATGCGGGCGAAGCCGCGGGCGGAAAGCTAGTACTTAATAAAGTTCAAATTCCATTGCCCCCAAAAACTTAATAAATTGCCTAATGACTTTAAAGATCCTTAGGTCTTTTGCACTATCGATACGAAAAAAATTTAAGAAAAATATACAGCCATAAAATATTTCTCAATTTTAAACCATTCACATATTATTTCTTTTTATAATTATTATTCTATTAGTTCTACTTCCATAAATTATTACTTATTTAAATATTTAAAACACATTAGATCATAAACTAAATTATAACTGACTGCGTCCCGCAAACCTATTCTCAGGCCTAACGAATGTATGTACGAAATGTCATTAAAATCGGTTCAATCGTTTTGCAGGAGTTCGAGGACAAACACTGTGACCATAGAAATCGTAATTATTACGATTTCTGTTACTGTGACAGGAGGATTTTATTATAAAGGGTGTATCTGACATAGACGCACAAACGAATACCATGGATCCAGTACATGATTCTGAACCTCCCAGTGGTGGAATTTCTCGTCGGCTTTTACATGATTTAAAAAACAATACATGTCGTTTTTTCCACTTTAGACCGTTCATAATTGCTATACTTTTATAACCCAATAACATTTTAAAGTAAAAATTAATTAATTCGCTAATTACACAAAAAAGCGCAATGAAAACAAATTTTCATGATTTAAAAAACCATACATGTCGTTTTTTCCACTTTAGACCGTTCATAATAACCCAATAAGATTTTAAAGTAAAAATTAATTAATTCGCTAATTACACAAAAATAGCGCAATGAAAACAAAACTCGAAAAACTATCTTATCAGCTGATTTAATAGAGTTCACATCAGGGATCAACGTCATACCTACAAACCCGCACGGCGGCACGCTTGCAACGTTCAAAGGCCGAGCCGACACTTCTTTTTAAACACTGTGAATTCTGTAACAGTTCATTAACGACATAAAAGACTATCATAATTTTATTAGTGGCTTGCGGTCTAGCCTTTTCACGAAGTTTGCGTTACGATGTCAGATACACCCTGTATATTAGAAGATTTTCAATCATTATTAACACATTTAAAAAAAACCGTTTATAAATATAGTCAGCTTGCTGCTGTTAACAATGAGTAATTGTTATTGACTTGCTATCAAACAGTGTAAGTAATGGTACAATAACGTTTTCTTGATACCCTCATATAATGAAAAAAAAAAAAAAAAAAAAAATTACTAAAAAAAACCGTTTAAAATATAGTCAGCTTCTGTTGCTGTTAACAATGAGTAATTGTTATTGACTCTTGTTATCAAACAGTGTAAGTAATGGTACAATAACGTTTTCTTTGATACCCTCATATAATGAAAAAAAAAAAGAAAAAAAAACAAATTTAATAAAAAACTGTTTAAAAATATAGTCAGCTTGCTGCCGTTAACAATGGTACTGTTATTGACTTGTTATCAAACGGTGTGGCAATGGTACAATAACGTTTTCTTGATACCCCGTTATAATGAAAAAAAAAAAGAAAAAACAAATTTACTAAAACCGTTTAAAAATATAGTCAGCTTGCTGCTGTTAACAATGAGTAATTGTTATTGACTTGTTATCAAACGGTGTAAGTAATGGTACAATAACGTTTTCTTTGATACCCTCATATATGAAAAAAAAAAAAATACAAATTTACTAAAAAAAACCGTTTAAAAATATAGTCAGCTTGCTGCTGTTAACAATGAGTAATTGTTATTGACTTGCTATCAAACAGTGTAAGTAATGGTACAATAACGTTTTCTTGATACCCTCATATAATGAAAAGAAAAAAAAAATACAAATTTACTAAAAAAAAAAAAAAAACGTTTAAAAATATAGTCGGCTTGCTGCTGTTAACAATGAGTAATTGTTATTGACTTGCTATCAAACAGTGTAAGTAATGGTACAATAACGTTTTCTTGATACCCTCATATAATGAAAAAAATTAAAAAAAAAACAAATTTACTAAAAAAAACCGTTTAAAAATATAGTCAGCTTGCTGCTGTTAACAATGAGTAATTGTTATTGACTTGCTATCAAACAGTGTAAGTAATGGTACAATAACGTTTTCTTGATACCCTCAAATAATAAAAAGAAAAAAAAATTACAAATTTACTAAAAAAAACGTTTAAAAATATAGTCAGCTTGCTGCTGTTAACAATGAGTAATTGTTATTGACTTGCTATCAAACAGTGTAAGTAATGGTACAATAACGTTTTCTTGATACTATCATATAATGAAAAAAAAAATGCAAATTTACTACTTCCTACATTTATTTACGAGTACCTACCGCTATTAATTAGTTGGTGTACATAATATACTTACCCCTCTATTCATAAACGATCCTTAAAGTTGACTAGTGATTATCGATTGTTTAACCATACATTTTTGACATTTTAACGTCACTTAACTGTAATCATCGTTTATGAATAAACACCAGTGTTTAAGGGGTTTATTCTTATGGATTAAAGTTAAGTGACGTGCAAACGTCAAAAATGTACCATATATTTTTGTATTTTTTTTATTTTTTATCAGTCGCTGATCACTAGTTAACTTTAAGCAACGTTTATGAATAAAAGGGTTTATGGTCAACTGGTATTTATAAGTGAACTGTATTCTTTTAGAGAAATAAATGTCTTAAACCATAACAGCATTCATAAACCTGCATGTTAGACAAATGTTTGATTACAGCTTAATCAAAGAAATCTCCAACAATTTTAGTAAATAAATCGACTCGCAACACCTTCCTGTTTCACAGGCAGATCGAAATCTTCGTACACGAAGTCATTAAAAACTAGTTTCGTAATATTTACTCGAGTTCTTTTATTAATCCCATTGCTGTGAAAAACAATAAACGCGAAGTCGTAGTTAATTACTATTGTACCAGCGTACCTTCAAGTTTACTGAGAAATGTGAATAAAACCAATGTTATGAGAATTTATAATTAGAATCTGCAATTAGAGAGAGGGTTGAGTAGAACAATCCGGGCCCTAATTTTGAAGGATATTGCAAAACCACTGCTTCATTCATCATCATCATCTCAGCGTTAATCCCAGTCGCATCCGTAGCTTTTCAGCTTTGGAGTCTGGGGTCCGCTTTACCAGTCTAACTGCTGATTTTTGGCTAAACTTCGACATTTTCCATGAAGCGACTGCCGTCTGACCTCCACAACCCGAAGGCGATATCGAAGCAAATTAGACCAATTGTTGATCTTTTGAGGGCTCTAACAACCCGTGACGACTGCCACTAGATGTTCGTATGGCAACCGGGACCAACGGCTTAACGTGCTTTCCGAGGCACGACCAGACCAGTGCAAATATTCATATTCATGCATACAAATATTTGCACTGTGCGGGGATCGAACCCGTGCCTCCTTGCACAACGGCCGCGTTCGCTACCGCTACGCCACGGAGGCTGCTTCAAAAACCACTGCTTCATTATTTCGTTAAATTTGTCTACCGAACAACGTGAACAACGCAATGAACGTTGAACTGTCATAATAGGAGCCATTGATACCGTTAGCAATTACCCCGCATATAGTGGAGGAGGTGTTTTGTTCAGCAAATATTTTCATGTGAGCTTTTCCGTTTGAAAACAGACTCTGATACAACAATTACCGCAGTTTGCTGCATCCAACTTCAGTTTTGTTATTTCGGAAAACAGTACCGTACTGTTTACATTCGGTAAACTGTTTGCTCATTTTCTCGTATGCGGGTTTTATTATGGCTCACTGTGTAAGTGAGACTTCGATTTAACGAGCATGTTGATTTCGAAATTAGCGTAACATCATATTTGTTGAGCCTCATAGGCCCTGTGTTCGAAGACGGGCAAAATTAAAATATCCTGTCGAAACCGGATGTCCTAGAACTAAAAAATCCAAAACATATGACATCCTCCATACCACACGGTGGCCGGGTGGTGGATTACGGCCCACTTACACTAAGAGGTCTGTGTAGTCAGCATTAGGAACATTAAAGGCTGATTATGATTGATATCTTCCGACTATCAAGTCTCAGTACAGAAAACTCAACTCAATAAATCTCGCCGTAGCAGACATCTGACTCGTTGAAGTCATTTAGACACTTCTAATGGCTTCGTAGCTGTCAATCTCCTCGCTTCTATTATTGTATTACTGCAAAACTTATTACTGATAAAGCATCCAATTATACGCATTAGAGTGAAGCTTGCGGCGGGATTATCGCAAGATGTATGAACGCAATAAAAATACGCCACACAATGTTGACCGTACTCTTTACAAGTCTTGCAATAGCGATTTTCATCAGACAGTCCGGAATGTTTTTCATGCATTTCATAACTACTGAAAATAACTTTAATACCCGCCTTGCCATGACAGCGTTCTGGTAACAGCTAATTGAAGGTCATGAGGTGGAAATTATATCAATAGATTACTTCTAAACACCAGTTCGCGTTACATAAACAAGAGCGTTTTAGGAACCAATTATTATTTCTAAGATGGTGACAAGAATTAAAAAAAAATAGGATGACCGATTACTTGTGCGCTTTACCATCAACGATTGCGTCACTGCTTACCATCAGGCAGGATTGCGGTCAAGCGCTTATTTATAATATGTAAAAAAAAAACTCGTAAAGGACAGCTAGATAGACAGATTGGACTGGCAAGGAGCAGGGGGGATTAGAAGAGGCCTTTGACAATGAGAGCATAAATACTCAGAACTAATATTAAATGTTTTCTATAACTAATACTTTGAACAAAAAGGCTATAAATAAATCTATACTAATACTATAAATGCGAAAGTAACTCTGTCTGTCTGTCGGTATGTCTGTCTGTCTGTCTGTCTGTTACGCTTTCCCGCTTAAACCTCTCAACCGATTTTGATGAAATTTGGCACAGACAATTTTTAGACCCTGAGAAAGGACATAGGCTACCTTTTATCCCGGAAAAATTTGATGTTCCCGAGGGAAATCTAAAAAGCGCGATATAACCGAACTCCACGCGGGCGAAACCGCGGGCGGAAAGCTAGTCCCTTATAAGAGGATTTATTAGATGTCTGTTACATTAATTAGCATAGCTCAAAAGTCACTTTTATTTTTAAAGAGGTGTCTCTCACTTTCAATTTGGCGACAGTTCATTGGGCATCATATCGGAACTGAGGTCCTTTTTTTTCTGAAGGTGGAAAAATCCTCATGGAATATCCTCCCCGCTCGGGGCCGCGGAGGGGTGTGCTGGACTCTCACCGGTAAAAAAAAAACACCTAAGCGTTCGTCATCTGCCTTTCCGGGGTACCGGGTCCTCTCAATGCTATCGAATCTATAATAATCAATGGAATCGTTTAGAGCTGTGAGCTCTAGTTTGCCAACCTTATCCCGATTTAAAACAAATATTTGTTTTCAGGATCAACGTCTAATTGAAACGGATTTAGACAATAGCGATGTTTCCCGGGTTAAAAAGATATTGATTCTATTAAGTCCGTCATTCAGGTTATAGAAAAATATTGGATACGTATATTTTGTTTTATCAAATCAATAAAAATTGACAAATATAAAAGGCATCAAAGATCTGGAGTGGTGGCTGGTGACGTCACTGGTCGCTAAAAAGTGTAACGTGCAGTAACGTCACACGAGTTTTCAACGCGCTGTATCGTCTTAATTTTTTGTTTAGGTATAGAAAAAATACCGTGTCTAGTATTTTTTGGAAATCTGACTGACGGATTAATTAGTTTTTTTTTAGTCAAATACCCCATTTAATCCGACACAATGTAGCGTTGTTTATGGCCAAATATTCTTCAATATTTCTCACGCAGCAGTTTTGATGTTAACTTAGAATCACTTCGTAGACATTTTAATATTTTCTCAAAAAGTTGTGCAAGAAACAAGAGGGTGATTACGCAGATAACGACTAGTACAGAAGACAGAAATGTTGCGCTGACCCAGAATAAACTGGTATAAGAGCAGGACAATAAGTGGTGAAGCAGGCAACAGAGTTGATCTACTATTTGCCGCCGATAACCGCAGAAAAAGGAAACATTCATATTATTTGTACAATACGTCTTTCTGTGGAACATGCCGGTTGTTTTCAAAACGACTGTTTCCAGTTAAGAACACGGTACCAAGAAGGCCGTATGGTTTGTAAATAGTCCTCTTATTCTAAAGTATTCGAAAGCCAATCTTCCGATAATACTTTCGAGTACTAATTGGCAAAGATGCTATTTATGTATTTTAAATGAGAGGTAAATATTTATTTTTTTCCCCTCGCTTGAAGGGAAGTTTAAAAATAAGTCTATAAAGGAATTGAAAGCAAAAATGTTTGTTTCTTTTTTGTTGATACCCGCAGAATCGCTCATTAGATTGCTACGAAACAGTTAACATAAATTAATAAACCCTATCTATACAGTATACGCAAGAGAGCACACAGAAACAGAATTTTATGTATTGGTATGACATAACAAAGTACCAGAAGCTGTATACACTGATAGATAATGGCAGATAAGAAAAAGGTTTATAAAGAGTTTAACAACATCGTTCGCTAGGTAGGTAGGTTTTTATCAACTTTATCCCAAAAGTCATATTGGAAAAACACGATAAGATTTTCTTAATCCACCAATGAGTTACGAATATAAAAAGGGTATGTATGTAAATTAATAAATTGTCTACAATATGAACTACGTATCAAACCTATGCGCCTGAACGTGACTATTTACTATTTTCTATACCTAGTTCTATAGATCCAAGTTCCATATCTAGTCTACTAATCAATTTCATAAGAATTTCTCAAGATCTTTACAAAAAAGAAATGTTTGAAAAAGCACGATAAGCATTAAATATTCCAGTTAAATTATTTATGTATTTACTTCATAATTTTCCTTCTCTAGCCGTTTGCCTGTCACAGTCTCGTCTGAGCGACTCGTAAATTTCAGAAAGTTGTCAAAATATAGGGAAATTTTAAATATTATTTTGCAAATTCAGACTGAGAACATTCCTCAAATTACGAGAATTCCTCTGATCTCAGTCTCGATCTGTCAAAAAATACTCTGATTTCCGTTCCAACAATTGTCACAAACTCGATAAAGATCTTTAACAAGTTTGTGACAATTCAGAAGAAAATACGAGTCCAAGGTAATAAACACACATAAACATTGTTTAGTACCACGTGTTACCACCTAGAGTCCCTAATAGTAAACGATACAACCACTAAGCACGTATTTAGCAGCTAGCCAGAATAATTAGCAGCTCCTGACTTTTTATTTCATTTCAATATATTATTGCATGGAATTTATTTTTTAACTTAAGGTGACTAATTAATTAGATTCATTAAAAACAAAGTTAATTTAAACACATACCAGAGACTATTATTGATCAATGCAGATAATTCTCTTTTTATAACACACGTATTCTTACTATTCTTGGAAAAAATGGTCGACGGTTGGGAATGCTTGGGAGTACTCCGGAGCATTCATTAAACCTAATCCCAGTAAGATACTTTTTGTGCACGTGTTAATCAAGCTTCTTATAATACCACTTTATCTCATTGGAGATGCAGAAAGAGCAACTGATACCCCTCGGTGCCTGCATTAATTAATTTACACTACTATTAAAAGCTTACTATTTACAGGGTGTCTCTCCAACGACATACCTACATGTTCCAGGACACGTCTTTTCTTTAAATGATTTGAATTGATCCATTATCTGGTTCAATTTCGAGTAAACATTGACGTCATTAAAACAATGCACGCGGACCTCCACTTCACTTGTGAAGCCCACATCATGTATAGAACAAACATTTGTTTTATGAAGGTCTTTAAAACGCAGTAGAGCTTAGTTATACAACTTTAAAGCTATTTAATATTCCATTGATGGAGTAAAGAGGGGTCAAGTGACCCATAACTCTAATCCGGAGGTGGAAAACACAGCGATTTACATTTTTCTACGAAACTGTATCTATTATAACGCCTTTCTTTTATAGCGAAGGTGCTTACGATTCATGTAATTCAATGCATCTACTAGGAACCGTGGGCTGGCGGCAAACCCTGAAGTGCCGACACACTTGGCGGTGTACTGGGAACTATGAGAAACACTCCGGATTTATACTAATCTACGTATTTTAATTTGAATATTCCCACATAGTTATCGTGAGAAGTAGGTATACGTCGGGTTACATTCTGTTAAAAGCTATTAGAGATGCAACATATGCTCAATTTCGAGTGAGGTAGTTGCGATCTTAGCCAAGAATAGGTGCATCGCATATTTGCGCCTTGTAACACCAATGTATAATAATACTTGTCAATGGCTAGAAGCCCTCATTAACCAATCTGTTATCCTTAACTGGTCCGCACTTGATGACCAGATAAGATGCAAAAAATTCTTATTACATACGCGTCTTGCGAATAGAAAAATGTGTAGATACAACAAAAAAAAATAAGAACATGTCTATTCGTTTTCTAAAGCTGTCTTCTCAAGAGTGGTTCACACGTACATTATCGGGTAATAAATGAATTAATTGAGTAATTGATCCCTATCTTATAGATCTTGTGTTATAAATAGTTAAGCCATCTCTGAACGACTTTTTTAAATAGCATCTATTTTACTTTTAATTACACAAAATCCCATAGTCAATCAGTTGATCAATCCAGTGTTTTAGCATTAATGTTTAATGCATATAGCGGGTTTGACGTGCACCTAGACGCAGTGGAATGAGTTTCAAATTACAAGCTTTTACTTAACTTGTTTATATAACTTTAGAACTATTTATCTAGGGTTGAAAAAATCTGTTCGCACCGCATATGGCGCGGGAAGGGACACAAAAAATCAGGTAAAGAGCTAAGGCTAATGTGGGGCTTGAATCTTTGATGAGTAAAAAATAAACACGTGTTGGGATCATTGAGCTATTATTCAATGGTTGGGATTGAAGAATTTGGTACTGGTTTTTTGTTGTAATCTATTTTGCGAATAATCTAATAATGCAGTATCAAATGGGGAGTAGAAAACTCACAAGTTTCCGATGATGATTATGTAACATAACAATAGGAAGAAAATTAATAAGAGACAAAAAAGCCTATTGTAAATAGACTTGATTATTCACCGCTAATAAGTATTAGCGTTTGCTGGCGTGGGCTGGAATATTGTTTGTTTAAACATTTTTCGCATTTGGTCAGGTCGTTCAAATTTGTCAAAAGGGAATGATCAAGCGTAGTGACTAAAAATAACGATAAAAGACTAATTCAAATCACACAGACCCGTCAAAATAGTTCTAATTATACACCGTCCACTGCAAAATATTTAGACTAAAACGTGGCCAAAAGATGCGTAAATATTCAGCAAAGGGCTAAAGCCTTATCACTAATACGCTTTTATATTAAAGGGCATACGGTCGATTTTCTGATTATTTCGTCATAGGAGACTTAGATTTTTATAAATGTCTCACAACACTAAAAATTCCTCCAGTGGTAAGGTAATATGAAAGGCTACGAATTTAACGTGACATTTCGAATCGACGGTGAGACTTGCATTGATCCGACGTGACGCAAACCTAGTTTATCGTAAACAAACACAGACTTTACAGCTTACGTCATAAAAAAAACTCGGCAACAACTGATCAATTTTCTACTAATCCCAAACATCCTGTTCTTGAGTAAAACGACAAATAGAAAGTATGTATAAACATTTTTAACATTCAAAACACTTACCGCTCGGTATCGACGGGTGGTGCGGTGTCCATCGGAGGAGGTGGCGGCGGCGGCGGCGGGGGTGGCGGGGGGAGCATCTGCGCAGGCGGCGGAGGCGGCGCATCAGGAATATCAGGCATTACAACCGACACAGGTACATCAACCTTTTCTTTGGGCAAATTAACATCTGGTAGTTCCTTCAGCTCTGGTAGTTCCTTCAAATCCGGGAGTTCTAATTCCGGTGCAGCCATTACTGGTGCCACTGGTGATGTTACGACTGAGGGCGCAATGGACCCGTCAGTCGTATTGGAAAACTGTACATCCCCTGCTATGCCTGGCAAGTGGGGAAGGTCCAGCGGCATCTCAAGCTCCGGGACCTGTCAACGATTAATGAAAATGTAGATTGAAAAATGAAGAAAATGTAGATACTCTCATTGTTGAGAGAATCCACATGTTCTTTCATTTTATATGTGCATTTGGGATGAACTAGGTATTACTTTCATAGATTGAATACATTTCTAAAATAATTTCTAATGATCAAATCCCTTTTAAAATACATACCATGCCCATTCCTGGTGCATACAGATATTCATCCGCATCACGCTTCAGAACATCCCTATTGAGGATCGAGCTCGGCGCCGCTTCCAGGAGGCTCTTGCTCTCAACCTTGGAGGTCACGACTGGGACGTACGCCGACGCCGGCCGCGTAGTCCCCAGATAAGGACTCTCATCAGTATTAAAGATCAATAGGTCACCAACACTTGATAACTTATCAATCATAGTGGCCAAATTGAAATCCTGTTTGGGCTTCGCATTCTTAGGCTCTGCCACTTTCACGTGGTAAAAGTGGAGCTTCTCCTAAAACATAATAAACGCATCAGTACTTTCTCAGTCAGTGGGGCATAATGGACGGGCGGAAATGGTTGGGCTAGATCAAATATTAAGACATAATTAAAGGGCTAAATTGTGACAATTGGTTCGTTCAAGATATTCTTGCAACTAACTATATTATAGTAAATTGCGAAGAGCCAAAGGAGCAATTCCCGTATTTTTATACTAATGATTCAGGTAACGTGTCAAGATAAACCAGTTATAATTACATTGATAATTACAATTAATTCAGTTACAGATTGTACCTGTAATCGAAAGATTAAGTTTATTTACATATTTATTTTGTCAACTGAAGTTTTTTTAGAATTAGCCTTTAGGTATATTAAAGGCCATTTATCGTAATTTAAAATGTTCAAAACAAATGTCGAAATGTAGGGAAGTTCAAGGATTTTTTGGTAGATTGGGACTGAGATCCGCCTTAGACCCTCTGTGCTTACACATAACATTCTAATAAGCGGAATAGGGAGTGTGAGCGTTAGTGAAATAGAAGTGTTGGGATAGCTTTTTTATGTTATAAACTATAGATGGTAAACGGTGATGCAATCGTTGATGGCAGAGCGCACTAGTTTATTATAAGCCTATTCACTATAGCCTTGAACAAAGACAGAGAAGAAATAGGTTTTGGAAGCTACCGTTGGGTTTTGCGTGATAGGTACGATACGAATGAAAGACGAATGGCGGCTCATCATATCGGAAGAATTTAATTTAATGCGACTTGTTAACCTACCTATCTACAGACAGGATTGGTTCACACTAGCACAAGAGAGAGAGAAGCGGAAAGGAGAGAGAGAAGGAGGCCTTTGCCCTGCAGTGGGACGACATAGACTAAAAATAAATAATGACTAAGTATGTCGATATACATATACACAGATATCGACATAGCAATGTGTGTATATTATTTCTAGGAAATATATTACTAGAATTGCGATTCAAAAAAGAGGTTGATCGCAAATGGGTGAAAATTTAGGGTTTTATGTACCTATATTAACGCCACATTACAAAACAAACAAAAAAAAAGTATTAGGCATGGGCCATGGACAACCTTTATCACTTAGGGGAATGAAAAATAGATATTTTAGTAGCTGATTCTCAGACCTACTGAATACTTATTTGAAATTTCATAAAATCGTCAAGCCGTTTCGGAGGAATATGGTAACTGTGTGACAAGAGCATTTTATATACAAAAAGATATTATATGTATTATAGATCTTGGTCTACAAATTGTATCTAACGTCAAAGTAAAATGTTCAGAGAATGCTCTATCTTTGCTTATTTCCCCATGCAAGTCCCTGATAACGAGTTCCCACATTGTTTACACAAAACGGGCTTGCGAGACATAATATATTAGGTCCGTATTCCAGAAGGAAAATCAAGCATTGATCTCTGCTTAAGCATTACTTAAAACTACTTTCAACCAATCAGATGGCTTGAAACGAGATTTAAGTAGAGCTTGAGTTTTGAGTGACGTTCTGTAATACGGTCCTTAGTCTACTAATTATAGACTCACCTGTAATTCCTTTTCGTTTGACTGCCCCTGAGCCTTTCCACTCAGAGTAACCTTTTTAGGCTTGTACTGGTATCCATCCGCATCAAAAGCTGATTGGTAATGTTCATGGGTTATCGACGCCGGATACTTCGCACTCGAGTAGACGTTAATCGCCTTCTGCATACCAGTTATCTTCTCAACTTTCGATCTAGATAACTCTATTCTGTCATTGAGTTTCGCTGTCTTGTCCATGTTCTGCTTAATTCTTGTCGTTAGCCGTGCAAACACATCGTCTACAATGCCGTTGAGATTATCCAAAGTGTCCGCAATCTGCAGTATCGTCTCCTCAACGCTCAGATCACTTGGTACTAAATTAATTCTATATATACCCTCCATATTTAACCTCTTTTATGTGTGTATTTAATTTCTGTAACAAACATCACGTGTTGTAACGCTTGCCGAGGTTTAAAAATGGAATAATGCGAAAAATCAAATTCTTCTAAGAATTTATAGATTCTACATTATTAAAGCTGCGGATGAAATCTTACCTACTAAGCTTCTTAAAAATCACCTAA
Organism: Sesamia nonagrioides; assembly: GCA_017933935.1. NCBI lineage: Eukaryota > Metazoa > Arthropoda > Insecta > Lepidoptera > Noctuidae > Sesamia > Sesamia nonagrioides. Next base: position 84,273 of record JADWQK010001239.1, on the reverse strand, counting down.
AATAAATTAATAAGGCACAAGAATTATCACTAGACAACACATCCATATTCTTGTGTGTAATTATATTATGTCCAATAATATTATAGCACTTCGTAAAGCTCCTAAAGTTCATTATTTACAACTCAGTCACTTAAAGTCTATTTTTGTCAGTACTGTGTCACTTATTGTTTGCTATATTGGGCTCAATTTTTTGACTTCGACAAGTTCAACGTGTGCGAGTCGGCAAGCAACGAATGGAGATTATCGTTCGCGGGGTCAGTGCTCCAAGAGAAACGGCAGTACGCATCGGGCGACATGGTCGGATCTAGTATCGCTGACTCTTCGAGCTGTCCCCCCGACAACATGTTATTGAGGTGCTTGTTTATGACCGCATCTCCGGGACTCACATAGCCACTTGACGCCGGCGGCTTTAACGGTACAGCGTTGCGGGCAGGTTGCTTATGACTAGGCAAGGCATCTAAAGACTGCAACTGAATGTAGCTGCTGTCTGCGCCGTTTTTCACTGGCTGTGGCAAGGTAGGCATAATCGGCAAGCTCTCAGAACCGAATATTTTTGTGGGCGACGGTCCTAACTTGGGGAAGTTCATCATGGACTTCGCCTGAGCATCTTCAGGCAACACGTAGCCCGAAGAGGTTGGAGGTTGACTTGGGACGCTGGGCGGTGCGACTCCAGTCGTAAATATTGGTGGCGCCAGAGCAGCCATAACGTAACTCGAGCTGGTAGGCTGCGCTGCAGGTTTTACAATAGGACTTGTTTGGGGTGCAGGGGCGGATTGGACATAGCCGCTGATCGGATTCACAACAGGTTGTTGTACGTAACCACTAGGATTTTTCTTGAATGCTTTGTCATTAAAATACGGCGAATTTTCCCTAGAATTGTCAGCTTCGGAGTTTAAAGAATTTTCATCTTGCGTTGCATTACTGTCGTCAGCCCTAACGGTTTCAACTTCTAAGTGCAAAGAAGAGTCCGACCCGTCGTCGGAAGTGGAAGCTTGTCTATCGACCACTCCGCGCGACGTATCCGACAGCGCGGTACTGTCCGTGTGATCACTAGAACCGCAGTTGTTTTCAGTGGTCTGTTTGGTTTCCGGAGTAGACACAGTAGTTCTACTGTTCGGTAGTAACAACATTTCGTCCGATGATGGTTTATCGTCCTTATTTGTTGGATTCCATCCTCCAAAAGCATACTTTGATATATCTTTTTCAGGTATACCTAAACCACTTGGTAAAACTGGTTTTATATCTTCCATTTTCCTATACTTTTTGTATAGTTTGATTGAACAGTACATCATGACTATTACTGCACAAATAGCAAGAAGTATGAGAATCATATTTAGTCCATTCTTACTTCTACAAGCTACCGAGCTTGGGGGACTCCATGGACCAGGATACTCGAGAAGTCTTCTGTTCAGTTCTGAAGGCAACTTTACTTCCTTTCTATCAGCTAATATGCCGTGGAAAGGATCTTCATCATAGTTTACAGCTCTGACTTGATAGGTTTCACTTTCATCTACACCTTCACAGTGTATTAAAGCAAAGTACAAATTAGTTGTATTTAATATCTCTATTTTAGACACAGTGCTTTCGTCTTTCACTCTTCTTATTTGGTAGAGATCCACAGTACCGCCAGGCTTCTCAGGACGTTCCCATGTCAAAGAATCTGGATTATTTTTGACGGTAGGTGCCTTCAATATACTAGGAGTGCCGATTCTTGTCCGGACAAAAATACCATTTTCAGGGCTGGGCTTAGAACAGCTTCTAATAGCTGAATTACAAGCCCTAATGGCAAGTGAGTAATTGGTAAACCCTTCAAGGTTATTCAGTTTGAGCTCCATTCTAGAAGTAGATTTTCCCTTTTCATCTTTAGACAGTTCAGGCAGTTTATCAACCACTTTTTCAATCCAGGAGTCTTTTCCATAGTTTGAAATGACATATTTTCCTATTATGCCATTTTTATGAAGTGGTGGATCCCATGAGATTACTAATGAATCACTCTGCACATCAGAAATAACAATATTTCTTGGACTTGTTGGAGTATCTTCTATTGTAGTCACCCCTGTGGAAGCATTTTCGAGTGTTTTGTTCCCATAGGCAGTGTCCAGTGACAAAGTAAAATGATAGGTTGTATAAGGTTTCAAATCAGTTATGTTTACTTCCATCTGTTTTGGGTTAGAGACATAATACACGGATTTGTTTCCAAAAGAAGGATCACATACATTACTTGTCGCTAAGACAGGGCAATACGTTATTAGATATCCTTTTATAGTACCTTCTGGCAGAGTACAGGACATAGTCCAGGTGATTTTGACAAATGATTTTCCTGGAGCATCATGGTTCACTTTTACAGGAAATCCATATATTGGCATACCTCCTTTATAAATGTCACAAGATGCCCATGTCATACCACTTGTTTTAAATCCATTATTAGCTGATATAGCAAACTGATATCTCTTGTCCCTTGGCAGATTCATGACATGAGTGTTCTGATTAGGATTCAAAACAGTGAAGTTCATGCGTCCAGTACAAATTTGACTAGAGTTATGTTGACACCAGAACAGTGTATAATTGTCAATACTTTTGAGGCCAACCCATGATAATTTGTATGTGCCATTTTCATAGGCTAGTTTAGTAAATGACTGTATTTTTAGTGCTTCAGTATCTGTATCTACTTTCGATGGGATATACAGGTGACTGCTGTTGACGGACGACCCAATTGCATTATGGGACCAAATGGAAACATGAATAGATTCTAAAGTTGCATCATTTAGTACTACATAACTCAAGCTTTTGTTTCTATCTGGTAACAATGTCTGTGGGTTTTTAGAACCTTGCATCGCAACTACTTTGTAGGTAAAGTTTGCACCAGCCTCCTCATACTCTTCAAGTTGTTTCCAGTACACATATATCACTCTTTTATTTTCATAAATAGATTGGTCAAAGGCTCCAGTAATAGTATCCGGTGGTCGCTGGGGTCTCTCACTTGCAGTTGTAAACAACACATAAGAGAAATCAGACCAGAACTTATCTTCAGTGGCTAATTGTGACTTAATGTATATCCTGACCTCATATGACATGTGTGCATATGGTAAGTTAGAGAGCAAGAAGTTATATGTTTTGTTCTTTGGGGGTAAACTTGATGCATCAACACTGCGGAAGTAAGCTGTGTTATCAATTTTAGCAATTTGGTACTCTATCCTATGTACAATAGGGCACGGTAAGAAGTCATACATATTGTTTGGAATCTTCCATTGTAGCAGCACGCTGTGTGTGTTGTTACTCAATACTCTCAGCTGTTCTGGTGGATCAGGCTTCACTATAGAGAAATGATCAATTGTAAAATTCTGTGTGTTACTGCCAAAATAGTTTTCAGCAGTTAAATGGAAATAGTAATGATCTTCCATCTGTTTGTACCTGGGCTGGCTGGTAGTACTCCATGAGCACCATAGCGATTTGTTAACTTTATTTGCCCTACATGCCTCAACCTTATTTCCATTTATCAAAAATGTTAATGAGTAATTTGATACACTGTGCATCTCTGGGGAGGTCCAGGTACAGTTCAGCACATCTAGGTTCTTAGAGATACATCCAAAGTCAGTGACGTTGGAAGGAGGCAAGTCCACCAGCACCCTGCTTGTGCATTGCTTGTTTGTCACTGTGTTTCTACAATAATATGTGTATACCCCCTTTTCTAAACGTTCAATGTACAATCTTCTTGTAGTTACATTCACTTTTTCAGAGTCTATAAGTTTTCCACCAAGGTAAAACTCCAAGCTATCAGCGGTATCTTTCTCGGCCACACAAAAGATCTCCACAGGATCGCCATAAAGGCGTTTGATCATGCTATCGGGGTACAAAGCTACTGAAATGTCTACTCCTTGACACCTCGAAAATATGCACGGTAAACTGATTAGTTTGATTACAATACACCATATCCATAGTCCAAACTGCGGCCCCCTTCGGAACCCTTTACACTTTTGTCGGGTACTTGTACATATATTTGCCATAACTGCTGAGTTAATCTGTCACTCCATCACGAACTGGTGCACTGATTTCAACTAAACCGATCGCGGCGATGGACACATTCCTTGTTTTTTTTTTTTTATCGCGAGCTAAATGGCGCACCGATAGTCTCGACGCGATGACACACACTGACTGAGCACCGTCACTATACGCGCACCACATTTATTTATCAAATACTACTATTATCTGAGATGGAATACTCGATATAAGTTGTAAGCGCGAGACCGGAATCCATCTAATTGTTCTGGATTGAAAATTTTGTAACGCCTACAGTACAGTACTTACATAAAATAGAAGAAAACTTTAGGAGTATTGAAATTCTCAGAAAAGCCAACTTCAGTACGGTTCGTCCAGTTGCACTGGTGCAACACTGGTGATTATGGCAGTGTTGCTAGCTACATAAGTTTGATTGCCCATCGTTTTTCTTAGCAAAATAATAACTTATGTTTTCAAAGTTTTGAGTTTAGTAAACTAACAAAAGATATAGGAATACATTTTAGGGGAAAACGAATTGTTACAATTTTATTATAGCTGAAACATTTCAGTTTACTCTTTTATTTAAAAGCACACTTGGTAAACAAGAACACTATAAATTACAGGATATTATAAACCTGTAATTGCTGAACCAATACCCTGATTGTGTAACACACTATTACTCTAAATTGAAATAATTCTGAAGGATATTGATAATCCACTGCTGTAAGTGCTGTATATGATTGAAAAATGTGTCAGCTCAACAACGTAAATAACGGAATGAATGTTTTTGAACTGTTAAAATGAAAACCGTTGCTACTGCTATTGTGTTCAAAAATTCTCCATATGTCGGACATCTTCTTGGTAATTTTGTTTTGGCTTCACTTAGTGGTAAGTTTCTTAAGCTGCAAATGTTGGTGAGGTTATTGTAATTGAGTGCTTTAGAATCTAATTATTGAAGTGAAAACAAAAAGTATTGCGTATAGTATATAAAATGGTATAGATTGCGTCACCGGACAATTTTTTGGTCTTTTTTTTAAACGTAATAACTATTTTAGTTTTTACTTCTGTCTGTTTAAGTCTCACGACTGTCTTTCTGTTTTTCAAGGGACCAACGATGGAAATTGGCAACATTTCAATTGACAGCGGCTGAAGTTAGCAACATGCATTTGAAAACAAATCAATATTAAAGTGGCAAATGTTGCCACCCTCATAAAATTCCCCAGGATCTAGGAAAAATACGTGGCAGCTGATTCGAATTCATGATGCGTCTTTTGCTGGACTAAAGTGTCTGGCAGTCTGGCCCTAATTCTGTATCTTTCCAAAAAACTATACATATTCCGGCTTGTATTCGATCCTATTATTAATATCCGAACTAAACAAACATGTGACTGTGACAAACATGACAGCAGTGACACTAACAACGTTCCAACACAACGACCATTTTGTTTCTAGCATTACAAACAATTATTTGTATTTATCTAAATATCTATAAAACAAGCGCTATGTTATTGAAAATACCTTAAAGTTGGACATATTTATTTTATTATTAATTTCCAATTATGATCTAATGACGCACAGATAAAAGTTGTTTAAGAATTGTGTTTTGACATTTTAAATTATATAATAAAAACTACAATTTCAGAACGTAAGTGCAACCTTCATCAGTGTTGATAAAAATAATTTAGTTTTTCATACATTTTGATTATATTATTAATTAAATATTTAATTATGTGAATAGCTTATGGTACAATGGATGATAGTAACTTACACTCTTTGGGGTATACAACGAAAACAGCACTTATAAAGCTTCGTGATGATATACGAAATGTTATAGAAGAGCATAAGAAGAAAAATCCAACCGGGTATGATGTTTTACTATTTCCATGGTTCCAGGCATTATTAGAATATTCCTGTGCGCAAAAATGATGCAAACTTATGTCTGCTGTTTAAACTAATGTCATAAACTCATAATAATGGTGGCTTTTTATTTAAGTTGTAGTTTTAACCCTGCAAAAAATGTTTCAGATTTGGGTTGGTACGAAATATTATTTCGTTTTCATCAGAGAAAGTGCTGTTGTCAGGTGTCGCCTACACGATAACGCTAGTGTACATAGTGTGCTTGATACTTACATACCTACTTGGTGAATCTGTACAAGCCCATGCATATCTGCTATGGGAGGCATTTTTCTTAATTGTAATATTGTTAGTTAACTTCTTAGTGGCGTTCAATGAAGAGTACTTATACAGGAATGAGATACCTCACAGAGTTAGGAAAGTTTTAGGTAAGTGCATGAGCTATTAATTTTATAATTACAAGGTAGTTGTGTTTATTAACAAATTTGCTTATAATGGATAAATTAGGTGATTATAAGGGGGTCATTTTAAAGGCATATCATTAGAATATAAATTAATTTCTTCATATCCCATTATTTATTTATATTTATTACTTACTTATTTGTTACTATTTTTTTTGTATGGATGACAGCAGGTCAAGTTACCCGGAAATGTCTTTCGCTTTAGAGATAAAGTTGAAAATCTCATAAAGAAATATGACAGATTGTAGTAGCTTGATGTGCAATTGTCTGTACCAGAAATTTTGTTATGAAGTTGTATGCTCTTCGTTTTATATATATTCTCTTCCTCTGTATTCAAGCCTGGAGCATAAGCTCCTAATAGAATGCTCACACACAATCGGTCCATTTTAGTTTAATTTGAATTCATTGGCATTCTTCCAGGGGTGAAAGTACTTGTGATAAACAACTTTTAGTGGGTCAAATGAAATAACAAAAACAATATAATATAGGAAATAATTATTTAACCTTTTAGTTAATATTAAGAAGTATAATGTTAAAGGACTTCAAAGTACAAAAGATAGACTTTGTTTTGCTTAGTATTCTTTCATACTGCCTGCTCTGCACCCAATTTATTGTTCTCATATAAGATTTTTCAATAATTAATTTAGCTGTCAAATACAATTTAATTTTTTTCAAAATTAAGACAGACATAGCTTTACTATTAATTATTTATTAATAATCTATTTACTATTAAATCCAAATAATGTTGTTCATTGCTTTACGAGTTTTGTTAATTACAGAAACATTGGATGAAGCAATAGAGAGTTCAAAATGGAAGGAGAATCACTATCCTCATTTATGTGCCCCATATTCTCCCTGTGTGATCCTGCAATGGACCTATCGAGATTGTAAGAAAGTTTTTATTTTGTTACTGTTACTTATTAAAATGGTTAGATTTATGGCTGATGAAATGCTCAATATTACATGCTGAATCCCAACAGTTGAATGACCAGTTGATTGATGAGTCCTAAAATCAGTCCCCTTTATACAACATTATTTTTTGTAGACTCAAAACACGTGTCCAGTATTTTTAAGTAAAGAATCTTATGTATGAATTTCAAAAAGATATCACGAAAAACCACAAAGTTATGAGCTTGTATATTAACTGGTTGTCCCAACAAAAATATGGTCAATACACGCCGTATGAACAGAGTATGTGTTAATTATTGTTTTCTTACATACACATACTTTTAATACCATACATGTATCAATCAATGTATTGGGTGATGTTGCATTCACTAGTTCTTTCCATCTGCCAAAAAAATGTTATCCTAATGAACAGAGTAAACGCTGCTTAAAATTAAGCGCCGCGCCGCTGTAGGCGCGGCGTTTAGGTTTTTGGCAGATGGAAAGAACTAGTGAATGCAATATCACCCAATACATTGATTGATACATGTATGGTATTAAAAGTATGTGTATGTAAGAAAACAATAATTAACACAATTCTATAAAATAAGGCTGTTATTACATTATTAATTTATACACAATCGGGAATGTGTAAGTTATAAAGCAGTTGTGTATACAATATTTAAAGAAAACCCTGGCTGACCCAAAGGCATAATAAAGGTTAGGTAAACACATGACCAAATAAAATATGAAATTTTACATAATCATCATAGTAAGAATACTAATGAATTTTGAAATAATCTTTTTTCCGCGATTTAATTCTTATTTCCCCAAAATTTGGTCATTTTTAAAAAGTGACAACACCTTTTTAGACAGTGTTATGAGTGATGCGACCACATGCCGCGTGCCCTGCGCCCCTTCGCCCGCGCATGTATGCCTACCGTGTTGCCTACCGCACATGTATTAAGTTACCTCGCTTTTTCGAAATAATATTTATTTAGGGGCAATTTTTTTTAAGTTTAGCCCTGCTTTGTAGGCATTGTTAGAATCAGTTATCGATACCTAACAATACCTTCACGGATCGGACAGGGTTTCCTTAATAAATTGAATGTAGAATAATTATATACAGGGAGTATCTGACACAATAACGCAAACTTCGCGAAAAGGCTAGACCGAATGCCACTAACAAAACTATGATAGTCATTTATGTTGGTATGAGCGCTATTATTGGCAATCCGACGAAATTTGCCTGCGCGAGGCTTGAAGCGAGAGATATTTTTTTCTTCATTTTTTTTTCCCAGCGAAAGCATTAGGAAGTGGCGAAGGGCGGGCGTTTTGGGGGGACTCTCTTATTTATTTATTTATATATTCTTTTTTTTTTTCTTATTTATTTATGGAGGGTTTTTATCTATACAGATTATGCCACCCTCATCGTTACAAGTCAACCTTACTGACTACTGTACAACTAAAACTTAAATTCTTACATTAGCTCTGCGATGGATACCAATATCCACGAGCTTGTACAGCATCCTGGCTGCTTCCGAAGTAGGAGCGGCAAGGACGCTGTTACATACCCCAGTTTCGCACATATTATCAAGAGTTTTAAATAAATCTTTTCTTTCCGGCTCATTCCGGACACATTCCATGATTATATGGTAAACATCTTCAATCACGTTGCATTCCACACAATTTGTTGACTCGACTTTACCCATTAAAAAAGCAAATTTATTTAGGGGTATGTGTCCAGAGCGAAGTCGCAGAGCTGTTGTGATTGTCTGCCTTCCCATATTGGCACTGTCTATCCATGTAGTTTTGAGGATGTTCGGTTGTATGGTGGCATACCATATACCTTTGCTGCGGCTCCTTTCATTAAAGTATTCTTGCCAACTATCATAACACAGGTATTTTATCCTCCAGTAAAGTTCAGTATAATACGGGATACAGGAGTACTTTTCACCGTCAGTTGATGCCTCTTTAGCGAACTGATCGACCATTTCATTACCTTCAATGCCAATGTGAGAAGGCACCCACTGTAAGACAACATTTTTATTCTTGCTTTTAAGTTTATACATTAAATCTATTATAACGTAGGCAATGGAAATCCCTCGTTTGCGTAAGGTGCATCGTCTTAGCAACTGTAAGGCACTGCGACAATCCGTTACAATTAGAAACTCAGAACATCCTATTGAGTCTATATAGGACAATGCCTCTAAAATTGCTATTAATTCAGCGTGCATTATTGAAATCACAGAATCCACTTTAAGTTTAATTGAGGTATTTAAATATGAATCAAAAAAGGCAACCCCAGTTTCATTATTCGATATTGACGCATCAGTATCAGTATAGATTGTATATAAACTGGTATAATTTGTTTGTAGATATCTAACGCAAAGGGATTTTAAATGAGCCATGTTATAATATTTTTTGGCTTGTTAAAACCCTCAATAGTTGGAATTATATTATTGTCTAGGTCCACGTTGCTGACCCAAGTGGGTAAACTGAACATTTCTATGATATCCGTGCAGTAGATACGTTCGTTTCTAAGTGAGTCATGGATCGTAACTAAAACCGGACTTGCTTTGTTTCTCCAGTAGCGATGCGAACACATCGCTAACAGTTGTTCAAGTATATCAATAGTGACATTATTTTTAAATGATTTGCATTTTATATATTCTTTATTGTACATCAATCAAACATCGAACAAAATACATTCAACACAAAAACATACAATGGGCGGCCTTATCGCTAAAGCGATCTCTTCCAGGCAAGCAAACTCTTATGTAATATTGACGTTCAAAAAGTGCTGACTCTGAGCCTAATTTCAATAAATGACTTTTGATTTTTTAAATCCGAAAAAGCCTAAAATTTCCTCGCTGATGTCAGAGACACCTTTATATAGATAACATAAAAATCCTTACATAATGTACCTACATATTTAAACTTTACATGACGAAGACAGTGCAACTGCTCAAATATTAATGCTACACTACAAATTGCAACTACAATAGTATTTGAAGTTATCTCTGACGTCGGTGTTAGGCAATTGTACATTTGGCACTGCCGCAAGTTTGCGGCAATTGGCACAGGCTTATCTGATTTTAAATAAAGATAAAACGTGATAGTGATAATAATTTGAGGTTAGAATGGCACCTGTTGTTGAATGTTAAAATAAAACAACGGGCAATTAAAATGTAGAATTTATTGTGGTATTGCAATAGACATTTTTTTTATGTCCAACACACACAGCATAAAGTTATGAGCTTGTTATCTTACTTGGCTCCCCTCGCCCCCGTCGGGCGGGCGAGCGGTGCATTGACCTCTGTGTGGCTACCATGAGTTTCCATTACGAGACTCGATCGTCGATAACGACGGCGTTTGGCGCTCTCATTGGTTGAGAGTTCTTACAACCTTGAAGCGGGCCAATCGATGAGTCAAACGCGGTCGATATCGACGATCGAGTCTCGTAATGAAAACTCATGGTAGCCACACTGGCGTCAGCTGTTGCACGGGGGATCTACCGTAAGCCGCGTACCGCGCCCGGTAACCATACAGCAATAATTTCTAAATGTATTTTGGAAAAAATATAACATGGTGTAAAAATTATTGGAATCGATTCAGTTGCGTATTCTCCACAAAATATGTATATTCAGGTTTCGCATAAACAAAAAATTACGTTGTATATTGATGTTCCAAATATGTATAACCTAGCTAACACCGGACGCAAAATACACGCATTGTCGTGGACATCGGGACACCAGCCGGTATTACCTATTTCCTAGCCTAGCTATAAATCGATGTTCTTCAGGATATATCCTCATTCCGTTATTTCTATTTAAGTTATGGTCATAGTATTTGGGTCACTGGGTCACCGATGACCTTAAAGACACTTTAGACAGTCCGAAGCAATATGTTGGCTCGCAGGTTTGCACGGTGTGGGGGGAATGGCAAGGTTGTGCTGTTTAAAGCGTACTGTCAGTCCTTCTACACGTGCAGTCTGTGGGTTAAATATACGCAGCGGGCATTCAGCGATCTGCGCATCCAATATAACAACGCGTTCCGGGTGCTGATGGGACTGCCGCGCTACTGCAGTGCCTCCGCGATGTTCGCGGCGGCTGAGAACGATAGCTTTGCGGCATTCATGCGCAAACGTTGCGCTTCAATTCTGCGCCGCACGCGCGGTACTCCTAACACCATCCTGGCCGCACTGGTGGACCGGTGGGATTATCCGATGTTGGCACGGTGGATAAGGCTGCACGCAATAGCGACCGATAGCGTCATCGGGGAGTCCTTCCAGTCTAGATAAAACATCTAAATAATAACATCTTAATTTTATTTTATTTAATTTCTTTCTTAATACAAATTTTTATGTAATTTTATTTTTATAAAACAATAATCCATACTAATATTATAAATGCGAAAGTAACTCTGTCTGTCTGTCTGTCTGTTACGCTTTCCCGCTTAAACCTCTCAACCGATTTTGATGAAATTTGGCACAGACAATATTTAGACCCCGAGGAAGAACATAGGCTACCTTTTATTGAAAAAAAAAATTATATTCCCGAGGGAAATCTAAAAAGCGCGATATAACCGAACTCCACGCGGGCGAAGCCGCGGGCGGAAAGCTAGTTTGTTTTATAAAAATAAAATTACATAAAAATTTGTTATGGATGAAGAATCTGAATTAAATAAATAGTATTATTATTATTATAGTGTCATTCAAAGGAAGTGTTATTTCAGCAACCATAGTGAACCTACCATGGGCGTTGCTGGTGGACGGAGACGTTATAGTGCTGAGGCCAGGTCAGGAGGTGCCAGGACACTGTCGAGGGTTGCAACCCGAGGACCCAGAGCAGTTCTTTGGACAGATTTTTCAGCCTACAACATCGGTAATTAACTTATGTTCTATGTTATTGGTTTGGTTTCCGCACTCAGTCCCTCCAGCGGACCATTGTGCGTGGTACTTATTAAGACCTATTTTAAGAAATTATGAATATTGGCGCCGCTTCTCTTGTTCGCAAACTAAACTAATTTTAAGCTCAGTGTATCCTTTTCTTTCTATTTCATTTTAAAAAAAGGATAGAAGATAACATTTTAGTTTAATCCTGTCATATTAAGATATTCCATAGACAGTTTAGACGCGATTATAAACATGGCGACCAAAATTGCGTCCATTTACGTCGAGCGCTACTAATTTGACAGGTCTAAACTAACATATTATATGTTCTGTCCCTTTCTAAATCCATACTAATATTATAAATGCGAAAGTAACTATGTCTGTCTGTCTGTTACGCTTTCCCGCTTAAATCTCTCGACCGATTTTGATGAAATTTGGCACAGACAAGCTTTAGACCCTGAGAAAGAACATAGGCTACCTTTTATTGAAAAAAAAAATTATATTCCCGAGGGAAATCTAAAAAGCGCGATATAACCGAATTCCACGCGGGCGAAGCCGCGGGCGGGTAGCTAGTGAAATATAAAGAAAAAGATGCACTGAACTTAAAATTAGTTTGTGAACAACATAATCGGCGCCATTACATATTTTTTTTTTATAATTATAAACTAGCGCTTGACTGCAATCCCGCCTGATGGTAAGCAGTAATGCAATCGTTGATGGTAAAGGGCGCTAGTTTATTAAGCCCATTCACTTAAAAAATCTTAGTGAATAGAAAGGAAGACAGCAGTTGAGCAAGGTGGTGCAATGTTAAACCCAACAACACGACCAACGATGCTGCGCCAGAGGGAGATTGATCTGGAGACCCTTCACGACTAAACTTCCGACACAACAACATTTGACGCATCGTACTCGGCACACATCGCAGCACAACTGCTCATACCCGTCCTCCGTACGGCTTCACCAGACAATATCATGCCGGAACACGACGAATCGCTTGGCGGCAAGACTTTGTCTGGTGGGTGGTAACTTCTGCCGGCAGACGATGTTATGGCCTACCACCGAGAGAAAGCGCTAATGTTTGTTGTGTATTCGCTAATATTTGTTTTTGTTATCTTCTTTGGCTGGTCTAGTGGCAGAAATGTCTTATGAAGTGAGCAGTATCTTTGTACTAACGAGATGTGAACATGAAAGAGGATTGTGTTTTTACACATTATCGCCCTTATTCATAAACGCCGCTTAAAGTTAACTAGTGATTAGCGATTCTCTAATCATAAATTTTTAACCTTTTAACGTTATTTAACTTTAATCATCCTTTATGAATAAACATCACAGTATTTAAGGGGTTTATTCATAAACGATGTATATAATGTTATGTGACGTGCAAACGTCTACAATGTATGTTTAAACAATCGCTAATCACTATTTAACTTTAAGCAGCGTTTATGAATAAAGGCGATAATGTGTAAAAACACAATCCTCTTTCTGGAAACGTTGGATAGTAAATAAATATTTCTTTTACAGCATAAAGACAATTTCAGCACTCCTCGGATTCGAACTCCACATCGTAACAAAGCGTATAGAATGTGTGAGACCCCTTACTTGAAGAATCTGAAATTAGCTCTGGAACAGGCCACCATCAGGCCTGTGACTGTGTTTGAGAAGCAGAGGTACCTGGTAAGCGTCTTTCGACAATATCTTCAAGCTAATAGAGATATACTTCAATAGATTTACGGGCGAACCCATCACCTATCTATCACCAGCAGGTTAAGTACACACTATCAGTAGCAATGGGTTTCATTTTGACAGTTCAACATCATTCATTGCATTATTTGCGCTGTTTAGCAGACACACTTTTAGAACATATGGAGCAATGGATTAGGAATATGCTTTAAAATTATTCTAATAGTTACTGTGTGCTACGCAATTAGGGCGCTGTTTTGGCATACTGGAGGTTGCAAAACCTATCTATTTTTTTTTTTTACTAATTATAAACTAGTGCTTGACTGCAATCCCGCCTGATGGTAAGCAGTGATGCAATCGTTGATGGTAAAGCGCACTAGTTTATTAAGCCTATTAACTTAAAAAAACTAAGGAATAGGAAGGATGACGGCAGTTGAGCGAGGTGATGCAATGTTAAACCCAAGACCAACACGACCAAACGAAGCTGCGCTAGAGGAAGATTGATCTGGAGACTCTCCACGACCAAACTCCCGACATAGCAACATTTGACGCATCGTACCCGCCAGACATCGGAACGCAACTGCTCAGACCCGTCCTCCGTACGGCTTCACCAGACATCATGCCGGAACACGAGGAATCGCTTGGCGGCAAGACTTTGTCTGGTGGGTGGTAACTTCTGCCGGCAGCCGATGTTATGGCCTACCACCGAGAAAATCTATCTTTGGTTTTAACGTCTTAATGTTCTGTATCAGTATGATTATGTTATACTGGCAGTTATAACTATCCTGGCTACCATCTATAGCGATCAGTCAATAGATTATTGGGTTTGGCCGTTATAGAATACGATCTGTTAAGGAAGATGTTTCAGAAATGTATGGAGCCTGGGCCAGCACGTTGTACACTTAATGCTAGGTATAATTACGCTATAGTTAACTGTTTTTAATGTTAATTTGCTATATTTTGGCTTAGTTTTTATACAGATTTAATTTAACTCGGCCAGGGAGTGCAACACAACTACTAATAAATATGGTGGTCAGCAATAAGCGAAATAAGATTTTGACAGTGACATTTGATTGACGTGTCATGTATCTAAGGCTATCGTATCTATATTATCTACCATATGACTGTGAAACAAACAAAACATGAATTCCGAACATACGGCCCATTAAATAAACACAATCAACTCAAATCAACACTCGACACGAACACAACGGGAAACGTCATAACCACTGTCATGGCTACCTTAATAAAAGGATATCTCACTAAAAAAGATTTCGAATACTTAATTAATTACATATATGTACTTGTATTTCTATTCAAATTAATTTAGTAGTATTTTTATGAGCTTTTTTTTTTATTTTTTTCCTTTTTATCTATATAGCGTACATAGTGGTGGCCTAAAATGAAACATCTCCTTTATATTACTTTTTAAATCATCTTGATCATTAATTTAAAAAGTGAAATTATATCATCAACCTACTTTACTAATGTCACTCATCAAATCCATCAAAATCAGCAGTTAGACAGGTAAAGCGGACCTCAGACTCCAAAGCTGGGTTGCGTTGCGGGTTGGTTAAAAAAGAAACCGTGGCCCTGGCGCATAGGCAAGTGAAGAAACACGGGCGGGTTTTAGTCCATAAACGCCTGATACGCCCTTCCGCTCCGCCCAGAGCGGGAGAGGTCATTTGATGATTTCCCATCCCAAAAAGAAGGGACTCCAAAGCTGAAAAAGCTTCGGACGCGACTGGGATTAACGCTGAGATGATGATGATGATGACTGACAGATATAATCCTGAGCTGTGAGCACTCTTCGGCCATTTTGAATGAACCCTGCGACATTAAACAGTTGATTCGCTATCCACTGTATTTATGGCGTGGAAATGCTCACGAGGAACTCTTAATCATGAAAAAACATGGTATCCCTCAGGTTACTTTTGCCTCGGGGATTAGATCGCGTATTCACCATATTTTTATTGGTAAATCAAAACCTATTTAACCTAAACCAAAATGTTTCAGTGCACAGTAAAAATAATGGAAGGCATAGTCCTGCCGCTCGTCATATCAATAGTGGTGATAGCCAGCTTCGTTCGTCACGTGTACCATCTACCAGGAGTCACGCACTGGACAGAGATCTACTTCCTGCAGACAATCGCCGCCTCGCTGCCGCTCCTGCAGATTGTGTTTCCTATTGCCTGGGTCACTTTGAACTGCTACGGGTTGGCCAGGTGAGTGTGTTTTCTTCATAGTAAAGACTAGCACGAGCTAGACTAGCCCACGACTTCGTTTCCATCAATTTCTGTTATTATGACCGCGATTAACAAGTTTTATCTATACTTCTATACTAATATATAAAGCTGAAGAGTTTGTTTGTTTGAATGCCCTAATCTCAGGAACTGGTCCGATTTGAATTTTCTTTTTTTTTTTTCATTTGATAGCCTATGAATCCAGGAAGGTTTTAGGCTATATAACATCACGCTGTGACCAACAGGTGCGGAGCATAACTAACTCCACGCGAACGAAGTCGCTAGCGGATGCTAGTATCATATATTTACGTCATCACATTAGAAACCTCAAAAATAATAGTATTTCTCTACTATTTAATGGATGTTATTATACATAGAAACCGTCCTCTTTAATCCCTCTATCTATTAAAAACATTGCATCAAAATCTGTTGCGTAGTTTTAAAGTTTTTATCATACATAGGGACATAGGGAAAGAGAAAGCGACTTTGTTTTATACTGCAGACATGTTTGATACCCTGTCTCACTTACGCTTCTCAAACATGGCCGCTCTCTGCTAAACAGACTCACAAAGTTAAAGTGTGCCAAAATAGCATGGAACGAAGTCTTTTGGGTCTAAAGCTAAGCGACAAAGTCAGAAATCAAGATATCAGAAATATCAACAAGGTACCAGACATAGCAAAGACTATAATGAGCCAGAAATGGAAATGGGCCGGACATATCCAAAGATCACCAGGTAACAAATGGTCCAAAATTATCACTAATTGGTACCCTATACACAAAAAAAAGGCGAAAGGGCAGGCCAGTCAGACGTTGGAGTGATGACATAGTAGCCACGGCTGGAGTTACTTGGAATAGACTGGCAAGAGATAGAGACAAGTGGAGAGAAATGGAGGAGGCTTTCACCGCCAGAGCGGTCCTTAGCACAGAAGAAATACTAACAAACTAGGTTATAATTTAAATAAGTACTAACACAACTAAAGTTATACATAATAATATGTGAAAATCTATCTGTGTAAGGAATTAATAAAGCTATTATTATTATTATATTATTTAATGGATGTTATTATACATAAAATCCGTCCTCTTTAATCCCTCTATCTATTAAAAACATCGCATCAAAATCTGTTGCGTAGTTTTAAAGTTTTTGTCATACATAGGGACAGGGAAAGACAAAGCGACTTTGTTTTATACTATGTAGTGATTTTCGGTAACTTGAACCGTTAACGCAGCGCACGCAACGTGCGTTTGACCTGTGTGGTACCGGGCATATAGGTAATAGTACCAACCTATCTACTCCCGTGGGTGCCGTAAGAGGTGACCAAGGGAACTTTCACCAGGGAGGCGTGCAGCAGCGCTTCTCTTGTGGAATAACAAATTACTGCGGTCCCCAACCCGCTTGCCAAGCGTGGGGCCCCCAAGTATTCGTTCAATGGAATGAAAGCTTTGGGGGAGGTCTTTGTCCAGTAGTGGACCTCTATAGGCTCTGTAGTTTGAAAGGGTGTAATATCATTGGCGTCACAAGTGCAACAATTGCAGAGAATTTTTTCCTGGGTTCGATTTGTCGGACGGGCGGGATTGGTCGGGCAAAGTGTTATTAGGTTTTGTTTCAGGAACTCTACTGAAATGGCTCGCAGTCTGGATTTATGTCCAATTGATGGCTTATTGTGTGTTATACGTGTTTCTGATACGTCAGAATCCTTAGACACTGTTTTGGTGGTAGTAAGTTATATGTTAATCTTTATTTTATTTTCAGATTCAAGCTCTTATCAGAAACTCGTCAAAAATACATCCGTCCGAAGTCGTGTTCCATATCGGAAGACGCAAGCGATCCTCTGATCCAAGCCATGAGCGAGTCCAACTTGCAGCCTGAGAGCCTTAAGTCTTTGGGTAGGACTTTCTTCAACATCTTAACCGGGAGAGAAAACATGGTCTGCAGGACGGCCAATATTGTGCACGTGCTCGGCTCTTTATCGGTGAGTCTTTAAAGCTCCGTATTCAAAGATCAAGATTACAAGGTGAAGGAAGACATCTGGAGGAAATTAACCCCTCTATTTATAAACGTTGTTTAAAGTTAGCTAGTGATTAGCGATTGTTTAACACTTAATCACTCACTTTAATCGTCGTTTTTGAACAAACCCCTTAAACACTATTACTTAAACGATGATTAATTTCCTAATTGGTAATTTTTTTGGTACCTACATATATATTATACGTAGTGTATACTTGAAAGTATTATAATGCATGTGTTATGCAGTTGATTTGAAAAGTAGTTAAAATACTCATTTATTTCCTAAGTCTGAATCCCACAAAATGTGTTTAATACATACCTGGATTTCAGCCATGTTTCTTTTTTGTAGGGCTATCACGTAAAATTTATGTCGATTTTAGTATGGTTTTTCGAAATAGCAAATTAATATGCATGTTATTTAAGTGATTTTATTTAAATATGCCGCAATAGGATTTGTTAATAAGTGGATAGCATGTAAAAGTCGATAGTCATGTAAATAATAGGAGATTTGTTAAACTTGAGTACTGATAACCCTAAATTGGTTAGACCTCTATTCTTTATCGAATCGAAATAGGCTATTTGACAGATTTATAATTTTTATCTTGAATTACTTGGTTGCGGTTAAGAAGTTCACCCAAAGTATTTTTTTTAATTTTAAATACGTATTTCGTAAGAAATATGCAAATAAAAATTCAAAATTCAAATAAGCCGCGAAAACGATATAATTAGCAATATGGCGTTGCGCCTGGTAAGTGACGTCACAAGCGGTTTTCAGTTCTCAGTGGTGTTTGTTTGTAATTATTATTTGCTGTTGTTATCTAATAAAATGGTTTACAAGTGGTGTGCTGTACTGGGTTGTACAAATAAATCGATAAAAAACCCCCGAAAAACAGTTTATAAGTTTGCCGAAAACAAGCGATGATGCGCGTATGACGTCATCACGACATTAGCCAATCCGGATCGTTTCACAATGTGTGGCGCGAGAAACAAAAAGGAAAACATATTTTTGTGTTTTGGATATATTAATTGTTATTCTTTTTTATTAAAACTCTTGTAAATGATATAATGAACCCTCATTTTATGCAATTAAATCAAAAAATCACAAATAATTGAATACTGTCAAATAGCCTATTGGCAGAAATATGGAAAGTGTAGGTATTTATCCCTGTAGTTAGGGGCGAAATATTCATATAAGGATCGTTAACCTCTTCACCCCACAGGCTCTTAGCTGCGTAGACAAAAAAGGCATCCTATCCTGGCCGAACCCCACTGCAGAAAAGGTGTTCTTCCTCCGCAACTCCAGTCCATCATCACACAACTCCAGTAAGACGAGCCTGGTGGGGTCCATGGACCACCAGAGCGATGAACAGATTGACGGGCCTATTGAAGGCCCGAAGACGGTGGAACCTTCTACTATTGTTGAGGTTGGTACAACTAGAAAGTTAGGAATTAAAAAAATGGGTCTTCATACGTTACACAGTGAGAGGCAACATTACGACAATAAGTGAACACACTAGCAATACTAATGCGCGCGCAAGAGTAGTTTCGATGCTAGAGTTTATTTGAACTGTCTGTATAAACTCTAGCATCGAAACTCATTTTTCCTATTGAAGGCCCGAAGACGGTGGAACCTTCTACTATTGTTGAGGTTGGTACAATTAGAAAGTTAGGAATTAAAAAAATGGGTCTTCATACGTTACACAGTGAGAGGCAACATTACGACAATAAGTGAACACACTAGCAATACTAATGCGCAAGAGTAGTTTCGATGCTAGAGTTTATTTGAACTGTCAAAACTGTCTGTATAAACTCTAGCATCGAAACTCATTTTTCTTTTATACATATATTATTCAACGTTATTTTTTTACATGCTTTTTATTAGCGTCTCTTGTATGTTTGTTTGTTTGTTTGTCCGTCTCTAACTCTTTGGACTACGAGTGAGCGGCTCATTACTGTAAAATGTCCCACCGTTGTCAATACGTCCGTTCGTTCGTTTTTTTTTTTTGTTAATAAATATAGTTTAAAAAACTAAAAAAACATGGTTTTAACAAATATCAAACTAAAAAGTTAAAAATAATTAAAAAAAAAAGCGTGAGGCCCTTAATATACAAAAATTATGGCACAAAGCGCCTCACATTTTTTTTTTAAATATTTTTAACTTGTTGTTTGATATTGTTTTATGTGAAACCCGAGATACTTGTCCAGTATTCACAAAATTTCAGAAAGATATCATGAAAAAATCACGAAGTTATAAGCTTGTTATCTTACCCGGTTGTCCGCTGCAGCTGCGCGGCGCTGGTGGCCCTGTCTCACGTGCCTAGTACTATGATCTAACGTCAGCTGTGTTATGCGCTCGCTAACCACACTGCGACAATTTCTAAAAGTATTTGAGAAAAAATAAACATGGTGTAAAATGATTGGAATCGATTCAGTTGCATATTCTTATCAAACTATATTCTTTTCAACTATATTTTTTTATACATATTATAAACCAGCGCTTGACCGCAATCCTGCCTGATGGTAAGCAGTGACGCAATCGTTGATGGTAAAGCGCTCTAGTTTATTAAGAGCCTATTCACTCTAGCCTTGAAGACACTCAAATTGTAGTCCGACGGAAACACCGCCGCTGGCAAATTGTTCCAGGTTTCGTATAAAAACAAAAAATAACGTTGTATAGCTGAATATTTAATTTACAGAGTGGGAACAGTTAAAGTACGTATTTTAATTTATTAATATTAATAATCATTTATTTCAAGTAACACTGACTCATAAACAATTAATACACACATAGTCACATTACCCACACAACACTCAAATCAAAAATTTCAATACATTAAAAAAAACAAAATATTACATTGTCGTCTCCACCTTGTATATCATAATAATGTTATTTGAATTACCCAGGTTTTAGACTTGACCCACGATCAAAACGCGCCGTTCTGCGTGGAGTTCGATGACCAGCGCTGGCGACAGCACTTGGCCCGCCTGAAGCCGCTCGGGTTGGCCGCGCTACTGAACACGTGCGCGCCCGCACCACGACACACGTATGCACACTTCTGCGCGCATCTTACTTGCGAGGCGCAGTATAGGTAGGTATAGTTATTGCTAATCTTAAGAGGGAACTCTAGTCTGAACGTAGATCTATGTTCAAAATAAATGATCGTAGTCTGCCGATTGCCGAAGCGTATATCTGCGCAAAAATATGTAATATTGAAAATTAACTTTCTGGGTAGAACAGAGTCTTAAATCAGTTTGAACGCATTCAATCATTCAGATTATGAACGTATGAACCTAAAATGACATTTAAATATGTAAACGGACGGCATACGAGAGGCTAGTGGTGCTTTCTCTATACAAACGTATTCCGCTGTTTTCTTCGTGGATAATGCTTTTAGAGCAACTGTTTTTTTTTTCTACAATTTTACACCTTGATTATACGTGCCCCTATCATTTTTTCCAAAACTTTATTAATAAAAGAAATACGATACTTCAAATTCGCGTAAAATAATTCATTTTTACATTGATGACTATTAGACAAACATGATAAATTTTGAACAAAAAAGAAAATAATAGAAGCATAGGTATATTTTTACTCAAAATTTTGATATGAAAATAATTGAGATCTGTCGTGTTTTGAAAAAGAAAACAGCGGAATACGAAACGTCTTTTGGTCAACCTTTTTGTAGGTAACATCAGCCTGAGCTGCAACTGTCCTTTTCGCGCTTAACCGGGAGAGGTTGGAAGCAGCGCGACGGCAATAGTTTCTTCAAACACCTATTTTCCAAATTCCTAGGCACTAGAGTCCCCTCTTAACATTTCCACTAATATCATAATAAAGATAAAGTTTATTAGGTCTTTTATATCGCGTCATCGAAGGATTGGAACAGTTTGCTTGCGCCGGTCTTTTCGTTTGATTATAATTTAATCGTTTTCAATGCTTTTGAAAGGCGATGGAAAGAGCTATCCTCGGAGTTACTTTGCGCGATCGAATCAGAAATTAGGAGATAGCAAGGAGAACCAAAGTTACCGACATAGCTCTTCGAGTCGCTAAAGTTAAGTGGCAGTGGGTGGGACATATTGCTCGTAGAGCTGATGGCCGATGTGGCAGTAAGGTTCTGAAGTGGCGGCTACGTGTCGATCGGATCGGATCGAGTTCGAGTACGAGTGATATTTTGTGCCACCAAGCGAAGCTGAGTGGCACAATACATCGCTAGTTTGTGCCAGCAAGCGAAGCTGAGTGACACAATAGATCAGCACGAGTATTACAATAGCTGTTTGCGACAGTGGCATACAAAACTTTTTCTACGACCTTGAAATAAATGCAGATAAAAGTCAACAATGGCGCGAATATAGCGCAGCGCGGGCAAGAAAGCGCGTGAAAGGCAAATGCAATTCATCCATACAGCCTAATAACATGCGATGTTTAGTCGTGACGCAAATACGCGCGCTTTTTCGCATAATCATATGTTGAATTTTTGATATAATAGCCATTTAAAAAAAAAGTTTCATTGTAGTACGGTTTACCCGTGTGGAAATGGTCATTGTAACACGACTTGGCAGGAATGAGTACTATTGAGATATGACTTATGGTTATGTATTAAGCAAATTACCAAATGGTCGCAGAAAAACTTGTTTTCGTAATAAGGAAGGTTTAAGGTAGATCATAACATCTGCCGCCGGCAGAAATACCACCCACTAGGCAAAGTCTTGCCGCCAAGCGATTCGTCGTGTTCCGGCATGATGTCTGGTGAAGCTGTACGGAGGACGGGTGTGAGCAGTTGTGTTGCGATGTGTGCCGGGTACGATGCGCCAAATGTTGTGTCGGGAGTTTGGTCGTGGAGGGTCGCCAGATCAATCTCCCTCTAGAGCAGCAACGTTAGTCGTGTTGTTGGATTTAACTTTGCATCGCCCTGCTCAACTGCCGTCTTCCTTCCTATTCACTAAGTTTTTTTAAGTGAATAGTATTAATAAACTAGCGCGCTTTACCATCTACGATTGCATCACTGCTTACCATCAGGCGGGATCGCAGTCAAGCAGTAGTTTATAATTTTGAACTTTGATTATTTCTGTAAAAAGTTAAGGTAGGAAATAAATAATAGGTAATACGGGCTGGTGGTATTTTACGCGCGTGTGGGATCAATCTCCTCATCACCCCAGCTCCTCAAGGGGTCAGCTCATCTATTGTTGTGTCCTGTTAAATTAGTCCGGGCCTGGCATAAATTCACGTATTTTTAGTAGACATATTTTTCACAGCGTCTAAAATGTCTACGGAGTGTCTTAATTTGACAGGACTAAACTAACATTTTATCTTCTGTCCTTTTCATAATGAAATAGAAAGAGAAAGATGCACTGTACTTACATTTAGTTTAGTTTTGTGTTCGGGGCCAATATCAAGTTAAATAAAGTGAGATTTTAACAAATAAAAATGATCTCTATTTCCATTACAGTGAAGATCTAGTTCCGGTGACGAACAGACGATGCCTGTGCGAGTTAGCAAAACAGATTGGATTCACCGACTCCGTCACCGAGTCCTACAATGTGCAGGAATGTCTCGCTATATTTAGACAGTTGGTAAGTTATTTTATGCTTGATGTTAGGGAGCGTTCTAGTATTATGTAACCCAAATGGGGGGGGGGGTCTCGTAAAACGTTATGATGCATTACAGGGGAGGGAGGGGGTCTTTCTAAAAACACGTTACATTACATTGTTTCTAAAAAAAATATTATTTAGGAAATTAAAACTATACCAAGTGTAACACTTGAGTGTTACCTACGTAACGTTTAGAGAAGGGGAGGGGGGGGGGGTAGAGAAAAACGTTACGGTGCGTTACAAGGGGGGAAAGGGTGTCAAAAATCTTCAAAAATTGTGTTACGTAATACTTGAACGCTCCCTTATTGTATGCGAAATGTACACTTAACTAACCGGTTACCATGGGCGTACCCAGCTTCTGGCCGAAGGGGGGCAAGTCAGATTTTTAGGGTCGAATCATCCCGGCTACTTTGTATTACAAACTACACAAGCACATCTACATGAAACATTAGGTGTTTGTAATGTAGTGTGTAGGGCAAATAGACGCAAATGATCCTGTATAGGTTCCCGTTTATACTTTGATTAGTAATTAGAGGAGTTCATACATGTTCTGTGAGATTTCTACAGCAGACCTTCCCCCCTTTAATGTTATTTGGTACCGCTTTGGCATCTAGAGCATTAAAAATCCCACTGTTCGATAAAGGCAATATAATCAAGGATACATATCCATACTAATATAATAAATGCGAAAGTATCTCTGTCTGTCTGTCCGGCTTTCACGCCAAAACTCCTGAACCGATTGTAATGAAATTTGGTACACAGATAGTCTAGAGCCTGAGAAAGGACATAGGCTATATAACATCCCGCTACGACCAATAAGAGCAGAGCAGAAACAAAAAATGTTGCGAAAACGCGGACTTAGTAAGTGAAAGTGGTACTCCCCTTTTGACCCTTATTGTTATTGCAATAAAGTTCAAAAGTGGTAATGCACTTTTGACCCTTGATTGTACAATTGCACCCATTATTTTCCATTCTAACTCAATTCCCATTTTAACAGGCGCTTATTTTATATGATCACGCGGACGGGGTCGCGGGCAGCAGCTAGTTTCTAATAACTCATTATTTTCCCAGCAAGCAGACACAATACGCCGTGAAACTCGCTTCGTTCGTTCTCTCCAACTGAGCACGAAGGTCAAAGTTCCTCTGCCTCATATGCTGGCTGTTGTAGTCAAGGATCAAGCCAACCAGCTGCAGATGCTCACACAGGTAAAGTTATATACCAGCATATCTTTGTGACTCGACAGTTATGTATACTGATTTTATTTTAATTTTGTTTAGTGGCTGTAGTCCACATTTTATTTTATAAATTACTAGCTTTCCGCCCACGGCTTCGCCCGCGTAGAGTTCGGTTATATCGCGCTTTTTGGATTTCCCTCGGGAATATCAATTTTTTCCGGGATAAAAGGTAGTCTAAACCTTCCTTAAGAATCACTCTATCTATTAAAAAAACCGCGTCAAAATCCGTTGCGTAGTTTTAAAGATCTAAGCATACATACGGACATACAGCGAAAGCGACTTTGTTTTATACTATGTATTGATAAACTAGTTCCTGACCGCAATCCTGCCAGAAGGTAAGCAGTGATGCAAGCGTTGATGGTAAAGCGCGCTAGTTTATTAAGAGCTTATTCTCTCTAGTCTTGAAGACACTTAAATTGTAGTCCGACGGAAACACCGCCGCTGGCAAATTGTTCCAGTCTTTCGATGTACGTGGTATAATAGAAGAGGCGAAACGCTTCGTTCGGATCGTTGTGGTGTTAACAATGTAAGGGTGATAACTCGCCGTACGACGGGTCGTCCAATGATGAAACGGAGATGGGGGAATTAAATCATGCAATTCCCTCCAAAATGGGGAGATGTGGCTGATAAATATATGATATATTGGCCACATATATATGGCAATATTATGTTGGATAGTGTACAAGTTACATCCGAAGTTGTTTATTATACGGACCTTGTAGAAACTAGAACTAATTAACTAGAACTAATTTCCGTGCGTTCAGGCGCTTTTGCCATACCTATTATTGGAATCAATTGTAACAGCACATACCTACTTAGGACCCATTAACTTAATCAAATTTTATTCCGTGGGGCTTGGCAATCTGGGCTTCTCCCAGTTGCAATAATGTCCCTTTGTGCCGATTGGCCTAGTTCTGTTCTGTCTCCTGCTTGTTATGGAGGGAAGTGGCAAAAATATATTTTTTCTTACTCCTCCGCTATTCTTTTCTGATTAATTTCGTTGCGGGACCCAAGACAGTTGAATCGTTTCTACGGGACTCGTCGAGCTTCATTGCTCGGCGTTTTTCTGGCGGTCTCCACTGTTGATTCTGGCTTTCAGGAGTTGCAGTGGGTTGGGAACAGTGTGGCGGGTTTTGTCCCAAAAAAAAAAATAAAAAAAAATATTGGCCACATGTCCCCTTTTTGCACGTATTCCGTTCGAGTTTAGCTAAGTTCATTTAATTTTCACGACATAACGGCCAGAGAGGCGGCCACGTACTGGGAGACGCAGCGTAGGGAGGCCCCCAACAAGGTGGACCGATGATCTGGTGAAGGTCGCGGGAAGCCGATGGATGCGGGCAGCACAAGACCGGTCAGCGTGGAGAGCCTTGGGGGAGGCCTTTGTCCAGCAGTGGACGTCTATAGGCTGAAGAAGAAGAAGAAGAACGGCGCTATTGAATACGTACAGAATAACACAAGTTTAGTAGTATGTTAAGGGAAACTAATTATTGCATAATCAATGTTTATACAATATGTAAATAAACCCTGTCCGACCCATAAGGATAATAAAGGTTAGGTAAACACTTGACCAAATATGATACAAAATTTTACATAATCATCATAGTAACAATACTAATGAATTTTGAAATAGTCCTTTTTTCCCGGGAGCTAATTCCAATTTCCCCGAAATTTGGTAATTTTTAAAAAGTGACGACACCGGTATTATAAGCGAATAGCGACGCGACCACGTCACAGGTGCCGCGTGCCCTGCCCTCCGCCACCCGCGGAAGGGGTTGCTTACCGCACATGTATTAAGTTACCTCTTTTTGCGAAATATTATTTATTTTTTTAGGGGGATTTTTTTTTTAAGTTTAGCCTTTCTTTGTGGGCATTAGTAGAATCCGTTATCGATACCTAACAATACCTTCACGGATCGGACAGGGTATTCTTTACATATTGTATATTAAAAAAAAAAATGTTTTTTTGCTTTGTGTTCGTAGACTTTGAAAGCCGCACGGAGGACAGCAGGTCAAGCTACCCTAAACTAATATATATTTCCAATGAATGTTGAACCTCAATGCTTTATCGGTAAAGTTGAATATTTAATAAAGAAATATGAGAGATTGTAGTAGCTTGACAGGTGCCGTCGTCCGTGCAAGAATTTTATTGGCGCGTGGCGAAAATTTTAACCATATAATTTATACAAAAAACAATATGGCGACTCGCTGTCAACGTCTAACAAGTGCCAAAAGTTATAGCACTTAAGGTTTGAGAGACAGTACGATATACTTACCACTTCGCTTTTCTTCTGCAGGGCACAGCTGACATAATCTTAGACTCTTGCGTGGACTACTGGAACGGGAAGGATCTCACCCAGATCACACCAGCTGACAGGAAGAAGATCATCGATTTCTACCAGAGAAACTCGCTGACAGCCTATTGTACCGCATTCGCTTATAAGTACGTACCGCTGTATTACACTTAGACCTGTCCACCTGCTCAATCCCTAATAGAAAAATTAAAAGATTTAAGTTATTTGTATGAAAGATTACGAGGTAATAAGCGGTTTACGATTTACGAGGTATTAAAAAAAACTACTTACTGGATCTCGTTCAAAACGATTTTTGGTAGTTTTTATAGTAAACTACATCATACGTTTTTTTAGATTTTTCATTTTCTTATTTTAGAAGTTAGAGGGGTCAGGCAAACTATTCGCTTTAAAAAAAAAATATTTTAGAAACTTCGATATCATTTTTGAAGACCTATCCATAGATAGCCCCGCCCCACACGTGTTTGACGAAAAAAGAAAATGAGTTTTAGTTCTATGTATGGGGAGCCTACCTACCAAGTTTCAACAGTATAAGCTCTTATAGTTTCGGAATAAAATGGCTGTGACATACGGACGGACAGACGGACAGACAGACAGACATGACGAATCAGGTCAAAATAAGGGTTCCGTTTTTTGCCTTTTGGCTACGGAACCCTAAAAATGTACCTTCCGACCAGGCGATGGATTCTATAAAAATCCCACACCAAAAAGTCCGGTGCAGTGAGTTTTCAATAATGTCAATACCTAGCATTAGTTGCAACCACAGCTCACTCCACGCTTAATTGACTTGTGTCCAAAAAATAATTTAATGTCCAATAGATAGATTTATAAAAATTTTGAACACGTATTTTTTATTTTTTCTTTCATTAAAATACTTAGGAAGATATATTGATTTGAAATGTCGCATGACGTCACGCCGTGGTACAAAATATACCACGGCGTGACGTAATTAGCCCCCACTCCGTAACTTTAATACGCTATATCTCAGTAGTTTTTGGTAATTTCGACAAACTAAATAATACGGGTCTTCATTTCATATCTATAAGACGGACTAATTATTTTTTTGATTTTGATACCTTGGACACATCCCTATTTACCTGAGTTTTCATGGTGAGATGGTTACAGAATCATATTTTTGTGATTTATGGCATACCACCCAATGACGGATTTCACAGCATGTTGTAGTACACATGTGGATATTGAAAAACTATTTATTTTTAAATGAAACAGGTGCACTGCATATTTTCTTGATCTTTTTGTGTTCCCCAGACCTCTGACACGCGGCATATCATCATCGTTATCAAACATGTACTTGGAACTGCCGGCAGACAGCAGACAACTGTACGCGCCACTTTCAAACCACTGGGCCGACGCTCCAGCGTTACACTTTCATTCGACAGGTAATACTGTTGATATTTAACTATATCTTAATACAAATAAAATATTTTTTTGTTTATGCGAACCTGAAACACGTGTCCAGTATTTTGAAGTAAAGAATCTATGTACAAAATTTTTAAAAAGATATCAATAAAAACTCCAAAGTTGTGAGCTTGTTATCCTACTTGGTTGTCCCAACAATAATATGGTCCACGCTTTGTTTGTACGGGCGAGCCGGGTGCATTGACCTGTGGCGTCAGCTGAGCGCGGGCATGCGCACGCGTAAGCTGCGTAGCGCGCTCAATAACCATACTGTATTCATTTCTAAATGTTTTCGTGAAAAAATATAACATGGTGTAAAAATTATTGGAATCGATTCAGTTGCTTATTCTGAACAAATTATATTCAGGTTTCGCATAAACAAAAAATAACATTTTATAGAGAGTGGTGCTAATATAATACGACAATAAATTAAACATCGTGTACTTCAACACATTCTCAGTCTACCCATAAAAAATTTATATAAATATATCCATTAGTTTAGTCACAGGAAATTATTTTTCATTTTTCACATTTTGTACGTGATGTACATGTTGATAAGGAAGCGCTTAGAGGTTGATGACCGCCGCATCCAGCGGTACTAAACTTTAATAATAATGGCGCGAAAAAGCAAGTCGATACAGAAACGCGCTGTCGCCCGCTGATCGGAGGTCATTGAACCAATATTTTAAAGCAAGGCTGCTCAACCCCAGGCCCGCGGGTCATAATGTGGTCCGCGAAAGAATTTTGAGTGGCCCGCGCTAGTACCTATGCTTTGAAAATTTGATTTTGACTTTGAATCAAAACGTTGATTTAGATTTGAGAAGATATACATAGATAGGTACTTACTTAATTCAAAATTTGTTTCTTTATTTAGGTAATAATAATATTTTTAAATAAATAATTCATCAGCAACTTGCTCTCAAATACAACCTTGTGGAATCGGAGGTGCCGTACTACAGATATATGCTCGACCCAGTTCTAGAAAATGGCCATATCCCATTGTACTGGGATCGATCTATCATCACTGACAGGACTATTGTTGCCAATAAGCCTGATATAGTAATGATGGACCGATCAGAGCGGCGTGCAATGATTGTTGACATAACCATCCCGCAGGATGAGAGCCTCGTGAAAGCTGAGAAAGATAAACAAATCAAGTATCTTGACTTGGCTCACGAGGTTGTCGACATATGGGAAATGGATTCAGCAATAATTGTACCCATAGTCGTGACAGCCAATGGCTTAATAGCCAAGAGCCTCGACCAACACCTCAGGAGGCTGTCGTTAGGCAGCTGGATCAAGGGCTTGATTCAGAAAACGGTACTTCTGGACACGGCTCGCATTGTCAGGAAGTTCCTCTCTCTGGAGCCCTGACCGCCGGTAGCTTGGACCCTGTTCCCGATACCGATGGGCCACTATTTTATATTTATATTTTTAAATGTTTTTTTTTTATGTATTTTTTTATATAGAAATATTTAAAGATGTAAATTAATATGTAAATATGGTGAAATAAAGGACATATTCCTAATAAACATTAATTCTATTTCATATTCGTAATAATTTTTATTGCGCCTTTCAACGACTAAATCTACCTTTTGGCCCGACTCTTAAAAAGGTTGAGCAGCCTTGTTTTAAAGGATGTTTTATTCCGTTTGCATTTTTATGCGATTTAGTTTGTTTGATTTTTTTTTTTTTTGATGTTAGGTTTTTTTCTATGGTTCAGGATTATTCCTATTCACCAGCATGGTTTGTGTTTTCATTTATTGTCGTATTGTCAGCAGCACTCTGTATAGTTATTAATCATGTTTTAACATCTTTATCGTAATTTTACCTCCATTATTATTATTTAATTTTTTTGAGACATCATATATGTATTACTTTTTTTTTCAGACTCTTTGTTGTTCAACGAGGTAACAGATGACGACGTGAAAGATGCTGAAGGATTCTTTGATATGCAATGTAACCAGGTAAAAACAAAGCTGTTGACAACAAAAGTAAATTAATATTCCGTGATTTCTAGAAGCCGATTTGATTGACGATTTTTATTTCGATCATGCTTCTATTATATTATTTCTGCGTGGTAGTTTAATTTTGTATCAGTCTTTCATAAATGAAGTGTTCAGTGTGCTAAACAACGAATTTAGCTATTTAATATGAAATCATTTATTTGCTTTGATGTTGGTAATATTACGATTAAGATGTTAGTTCCACGAAGAAATTTGTTCAGTCTGTTGGTCTGTATCATAGCCTTAAATTGTTCAGTCTGATGGTCTATACTACAGTCTTAAGTTGTTAGTCTAATGGTCTGTACTACGACCTTATATTATTCAGTAAGATTGTCTGTGTCACACCCTTAAATTGTTGAAGTTGATGGTTTGTACCACACCCTTACATTGTTCAGTCTGATAGTCTGTACCACACCCTAAATTGTACAGTCTGATAGTCTGTACCACACCCTAAATTATATAGTCTATAGTTGAGCCAAATTCGATAAAGAATAGAGGTAAACAAACCATTGCTAGGTAACGAGTAGTTTACGTTTAAAAGACAGATGTTAACAACCTTTTCTACATAGATGATTTTCATAAAAGTAATAATCCTACTTCCTACTAATCTAAACAGTTTATTTATGTTTAGATATTTATGAATTGGATAGAACGCTTAACCTATTTGAATGAAATATGACATACATGTAAGCTAATTTCCTAATAGGTTACATTTTTGATACATAGGTATATATTATAATTAGTCCATTTTTGCAAATATTGCAATGCATGTGTTATGTAGTTGATTTAAAAGTAATTAAAATACGCAAAATTGTATTGACAAATGCCTCAACTTTATTCATTGGTTGAATTCCACAAAATGTGTTTAATATCTGGATTTCATCCATCTTTCTTTTTTTGTAGGGCTATCACGTAAAATTAATGTCGACTTTTTAATGGTTTTTTGAAATACCAAGTTATTATGCATGTTATTTTGGTGATTCTATTGAAATATGCTGCAATAGGAATTGTTAATAAATAGTTAGCATGTAAAAGTCGATAATCATGTAAATAACAGGAGATTTGTAAAACGTGAGTTGTGATAACCCTAAATTGGTTTGTTTACCTGTATTCTTTATGGAGCTTGGCGGGAATATAGCAATCTTTACCACACACGTAAATTGTCCAATGTCATGTTCCGTACCACATCTTTATATTGTTTAGTCTGATAGGCTGTACCATACCCTAAAATTGTTCAGTCTGGTGGCCTGTACCACACCCTTAAATTGATCAGTTTCATTTTCCTTACCACATCTTTAAATTGTTCAGTCTGATAGACTGTACCACACCCTAAATTTTTTCAGTCTGGTGGTCTGTACAATAGTCTTATATTATTCAGTCTGACAGGCTGTACCATACCTTAAAATTGTTCATCCTGATAGTCTGTACTACACCCTAAATTGTTTTGTCTGGTGGTCTGTACCACACCCTTAAATTTGGCTGGTCTTCCAAAAATAACCCTGTATAACAAAAGTTCTTTAAACCATATCCTACCGTACTAGTGCTATTGTTTCACCCGAATAATCTTCATACCCGTGAAATCCCTAAAAGCAACCGACCCTTAAGTTTTATTATTGCAATTATTTATTGTGCTTTCGCCATTTTCAAGTTCCAATTTCTCCAGGTTTTCATAGGCATGGTAACGATGCAATACCAAGCTCAAAGCGACATGGTCGAGTTAATAGAACGCCTTGAACGCGCTTGCATTCGCTTCGTGCACTTCAGTAAGGAAAACGAGCTAAGATCCAGGGTCTTCAGCGAAAAGATGGGCCTGGAATCTGGCTGGAATTGTCACATATCACTTATAAGTGAAGAAAATGCAAGGTAATGTAGACTTTGTAGTAATAATAATAAAACAAATATCATACATTTTTAGATTTTTTGTGTAGATTAAAAAAATCCAATGTTTTTATCTATGTAGGAAAAAATGTTCTATCAAGTGAATACAAAGGCTAAATTGGACTGGCATCGAGGGACTGGAATAATATGTCAGCGGCAGTGTTTCTGTCTGATTACATTTAAGTGTCTTCAAGGCTAGAGTGAATAGGGGGTTTTTGACCGTTTCTTTTTTTCAAACTTGATATAAACTAATCCTAAAAAAAATATGAAAAAGTGCCGAAGTTGTATGTCTATTTTTAATATTCATCAAACATCCTATTGTTATGTAATTTAAACTTTATTTCAATTTTATAACAGTCACATACATACATATAGCTTGGCCCATATCTTGCGCCGATTTCTACGTTCGCTTTCTTGATATAGCATTTATTCCTATACTGATCCATCTTTGTCTCTAATCAATGAGAAACATGATTAAACAAGACAAATTTACCATACATTGTTGTAACAACGAACTCAAAAATGCGGGTATTTTGCAAAAAAAAAAATGTTATTGTTGATAACCTGTCTTTCTGTAAATACACTAAAAGGGATTCACTTAAAAGGCTATTTTCATAAGGCATCTAATGGATATATAAGCCTTAGCTCACTACACATGGGTTAACAAAATCACCCGTTCAAAATAAGGCAATACTAACAGGGTGTTCAATTAAATGATTGGTGTCACATTAACAGGACGCTTGAATTGGCAATTAATATCAATTAATTCGGCATTATTATAACAATCACATTATAATCACTACAGCAGATACACAGCACAAGTGTAGACGTTTCCTCTGTCTTTGATTTAACTTTTTGATGTTATACAGGGTGGTTGGGTACAGAAAATTAAAAAAAAATGTTTGGTTCTTAAAATAAGGTACCCAACACCTTTTTAGATATCGATGTTGTCTTTTTGATCCCTTTCTTAGAAAATTCTTAAAAATTCAGAAATAGATTTTAATGTCTTTAAATTCTAAATGTTAGTTTTTTTTTAATATTTATGTGTGATGAACTACAGCCTTATTAAAAAATAACGATATAAAAACTCCTCTATTCGGAACGTCATAACAGTGTTGCTATGCTTAAAAAAGTTTCTGCCTCCTGAAACGACATACAACTCGCGCGAGTTAACTGTGCACCTCGCTCTGTGACGTCATGCGGACGGTACCGTTTGTGAAAAATGACATTTGTGTTAAAAAAAATTTTTTTTTTTCTGTTAATTAAAGCTCGTTTTGATGATAAAGCGTCATAATACTAGATTACTTTACTCATGACGTTTTACAATTAAATTGATATAGTATATATGGACTGAAATATAATGTTGGTGCAACCAACAGGCTTCACTAATGCGTCGAAAATGTAAAAAACAAAAACAAAGTTAATAAAAAAAAAAACTTAACGAAGCAAAAACTCCACAGAAACAGTAATAACAACAGGGATTTAAACTGTATTTAGACAATTGTAACAAAGATGCTAACGCTACTCCGCGCTTACGGCGAATGCGGGGAGCCGCGCGGGGAAGCGGGAGAGGGGTCGCATTCCAGCCAGGTGCACAGTTAACTCGCGCGAGTTATACAAAAACAAAGTGTTTTCCAACACCAGGCTATGGTCCGTCACTGTTATCGTCACACATTGTTGACAGCAAGAGCGTGTCGCCCTTATCGTCGCAAACCTTGGCCCAGGGCAAGGAGAAGACGTCGACCAGGCTCAATAGGCACATCGACGCCTATGATGCCGCCACGCTCGGCTTTTACTATAGGTTTGTTTTCCCAGCTCTATCGCGCTTGCTTTGTTATCTCACGGCTTGGAAATTGTAACGTTTTTAGCAATAGGTAGGGTATTTGACCAAAAAAAACTAGTTAGTCCGTCAAACAGATTTCCAAAAAATACTAGACACGTATTTTTTCTTTTTTCATATAAACAAAAAAAAAGACGACACAGCGCGTTGAAAACTCGTGTGACGTCACAGCACGCTACACTTTTTCGCGACCAGTGACGTCACCAGCCACCACTCCTGATCTTTGATGCCTTTTATATTTGTCAATTTTTATTGATTTGATAAAAAAATATATACGTATCCAATATTTTTCTATGGCACGCTACACTTTTTAGCGACCAGTGACGTCACCAGCCACCACTCCTGATCTTTGATGCCTTTTATATTTGTCAATTTTTATTGATTTGATAAAAATATATATACGTATCCAATATTTTTCTATAATCTGAATGACGGACTAAATAGAATAATTTTTTTACCCAGGAAACATCCCTATTCTCTTTTATGCACGAGAGAGTTTCTCGACTCGAAGAGCCGAAACGAGAAAACCGTACTGTCGCTGAAACTATAGAGAAAACGCTCAATCAAATAAATATCGTTCACCTAGAAATATATTGGCGCATCTGCGAAAAATGGGAAACAGAATTTATTACGGATATGTAATAAATTCAGTTTAAGATTTAATAGCGTCCATCCATACTAATATTATAAATGCGAAAGTAACTGTCTGTCTGTCTGTCTCTCTGCTAAGCTTTCCCGCTTAAACCTCTCAACCGATTTTGATGAAATTTGGCACAGACAATCTTTAGACCCTGAGAAAGGACATGGGCTACCTTTTATTGAAAAAAAAAGTGATATTCCCGAGGGGAATCTAAAAAGCGCGATATAACCGAATTACACGCGGGCGAAGCCGCGGGCGGAAAGCTAGTAGTCTATACTATAACTAGTAGCTAGTAGTCTATACTATAGCTAGTAACTATCAAATACCTATTCCCAATTAACCTTGAGCCTTAATGCTTTAGAGATAAAGTTGAAAATGTAATAAAGAAATCTGACAAATTGTAGTAGCTTGATATGCGAACCGATTGAACACTGCGTTTGGTTACTAGTATAGGACGTGTCGGGACACGCTCAGTGTAGGTTCCTTAGTTCCTAGTGTTCCTTAGTTTTCCGTCGGCCACAACAAGTGTATCTACTCAAGAGTTAATAAAGCTTTTCTTTATCTGCGCGGGTTATAACAAATATCCATTTGTTATAACCCGCGCAGATAAAGAAAAGCGCGTAAATGGCGTCCGCTCGCATTCGTTCTCGCTCACTCTATCGCTGTCTATACTCACACAGTGAAGTTAGCGCTGCAAAAAAAAAAAATCGATCAATCAGTTAGGAATTCAGGATTCGCTTTCCTTGCTACTTTGACGCACTCCGAGTTATCGTTAATTTCGTTCCGCTAAAGTCTCTGTTATTTTTTGTTTTTGTCGAGTTGGATTGTTATTTACAACGTAACGTTGACATTTTACTATCTTAGCATTTGGTTTGTAATTGAACAATCGCATGTTTTGTCAACCGTACCATAAGTATCCGCCGCCATTTTCCGATCTTTTCTTTATCTGTGCGGGTTATACATAGACATACAACTGCCAATTTAGACATACTAAGTGCGCAATCCTAAAAAGTGGGCCCACGAACGACTGTGATAACTAAAGAAATAATTCAACTATACATGAAAAGTTCGAAAAATGTAGTCATTTGAGACCCAACAAGAGTAGTGGGATGGGTGGAGTGATAACCAGACAACTCCTTCGTATGAAACAGGAAAAATGTTAACAGCGCGAAGTAACGCAAAGTATAGCGCCATCTCTCGGGTAATTAAGTAACTAATTTATACTACGGATCTATTTTTTTTTTTTTTTATTGAAAGATGAAACGTTCAGCATAACAAAATATGTTAAATAATATAAAAAAAGTGCTAACATATACCTACGGTTAATTTACAAACTTAGTTCAAATATTAATTTGTATAAATTTTCAAAAACTAGTAACTATTTCTAAAATATTAACATTATCAAAAAATATTTTAAGCTATTTATGGGGCCCTCCTTGATAAAACATTTTGTTTGACCACTTTGTCACCATGATTGATGATGTTGTTGCCAAATTTCAGCTTTCTAGTTCTAACGGTCACTGAGATTATCCGCAGACGAGCAGACAGATAGACAGACTTAGCGAAACTATAAGGGCTCCTAGTTAACTACGGAATCCTAAAAACGTAAATTTAACTCATAAAATATTTTCAAACATTTATAAGATCTTTGATCCTTGTCATCATCTCGGCGTTCATCCCAGTCGCATCCGAAGCTTTTTCAGCTTTGGAGTCTGGGGTCCGCTTTACCAGTCTAACTGCTGATTTTGGCTAAACTTTGATATTTTCCGTGAAGCGACTGCCGTCTGACCTCCACAACCCGAAGGCGATATCGAAGCATTGCAGTTAGACCAATTGTTGCACTTTTTTGACATTGATGTTAGTATGGCAACCGGGACCAACGGCTTAACGTGCTTTCAGAGGCACGACCAGACCAGTGCTAGAGGATCTTTGATCCTTGTGTCTGTAAAATATGGAAAACGTAGATGTGTCGATATATTACTAGGTATTTGAGACACAGAGTACATTGAGATGTAGGAAATATAAGAAAGTGGGTAATAATTATTAATAGTCATATAATAGAGAATCACGGAACTCTCTCCCCAAACCTGGGCGTGAAATAACAAGCTGCTTTAGTGTATAGTCTCCATTTATGATTTTGTTCACATTTTAAACTAGGTACCTAGGTACTTTTAAGGGAACATTTTGAAAAGAAAAAGTAATTATTTCCAAAAAATTGTGAATAAATAAATTCTTTATAATTATGAATCAGAAATACCTGTTTAATGAAACAAAATATGTGAACAGAAATATACGACATTATTTTAAGTTTGCTTCGCACTTACTGAAGCTTGAGCTAACCTGACTTCGACAACAAATTCTTATTATTGTTATTATTTACAACAACAGTAACATACACACCGCATTCATAACACACATCGTATTTACCTTGTCCTTTACGTAACTTGTTTATAACTAAAAAATGCATTAAGATGCAATCGTGTATCCAACATAAGTATGCAAAACAATTTAAAATTAAAAATAAAAGACATGTGCGTTCGGAGGACCCCCGACAAGAACGAAATTCATTACGCGAAACTCGCACAAACGCACGCGCACGCACACACAAACACACGCACACATTCAAACGCGCGCGCGCGCGAACACTCAGACAGAAAGAAAGACGCAAAGACTTAGGTGCGTATTACAGAACGTCACTCAAAAATCAAGCTCTACTTAAGTCTCGTTTCAAGCCATTTGATTGGTTAAAACTAGTTTTAAGTAATGCTTAAGCAGAGATCAATGCTTGAGTTTCCTTCTGGAATACGGACCTAAATATAACACGCATGAATTTAATTTGAAAAGACCGCCCGTTGTATCTCCCTTTGAAAAATTTTCATACTTAAGTTCTATAATTTATATGGTGTGCATAATAAAGAGTATTGTATTCAAATACGTGTTTTTTAAAGTTCGCTTTGCGGCCAATTTTCATTTAAACCTGACTATCAGCTATAACACCCTCGAAAACCACGGAATCTACCTCTCTCGACTCTCTCTCTCTGTCTGAAAGGCGCATGGAGTCGCATTGTGCTTTTTCGTTACATTTCGATTGTATAAAGACTCCTTAAGAATCTGGTTCTTCTATTTTCACTATTAGCTGTCTGCAAACGAACACCCACCGTAGAAGGCCTTTTCGTTCAAATATACATTCTGTATAATATTAAACGCTTTAGCCACTATCTGGTGATTTTACATACCTTGCTAAACATTCATAAATGTAACCTTTATTCAGTCTTGCATGAAATACCTAAACTCTCCAGGGCCGTATTCTCTATGAGACAATGAACGAATCCTCTCGAAATAAACGCGAGAGACTCAAACGCAACCCAAATACATATGTATACAACGCTATTTTTTGTGTATGCGAAACCCTAAACGCGTGTCCAGTACTTTTAAGTAAAGAATGTATGTACAAAATTTTAAAAAGATATCATGAAGAACCACAAAGTCCACAAGAACCATATGGACTGGTTGTCCCAACTAAAATTTGGTCAACGCACCGCTCGGCCTAGTACTATGATCCTCCATGACTATACCTATCTCACGCGCCTAGTACTATGATCTACCGTCAGCTGTATTGCGCGCACGGTTAGCACACTGCAACACTTTCTAAATGTATTTGGGAAAAAATATAACATATTCTAAAAATAATTGGAATCGATTCATTTGCTTATTCTGAACAAACTATACTTAGGTTTCGTAAAAAGAAAAAATAGCGCTGTATGTAGATGGTATTGCAATGTACCTAAAAGATCAATATGGACCCTAACCGAAATCGGCGGGATTAGATAAGGAATTGACGTAGTTTCGAAGTACGGAATCATTGAATCATATTGAATTAGGACCCTATTGACTTGTGTATTTGCTGTCTCTTAGAATTCATGCTAGTCTAGTCCAATAGACGGGTTTTGCAACTTGCAACCTACATTATAATTTGGTTTCTGTATTGCTTGTGACTAAACCTTATTCTTATTAATTCTTTTTACGATTAATTCTGCTATCCATTCACAGTACTCACACATTTTGGGTAACGGCCACCATTCATTTATTAATTAATCACAGATTCACAATATACACATAAAGGTGCACTACATTTTTTATTAATTAAACTAATATAAGAAATAACAGGATTTCATTGATTGGGTATGGTAACTGAGACAACACAAGTCTTAAAACTAATGAAAACTCTCATGATAACCATTAAGGACATTTTAGAATGTGTTTTCTTTTTAGCAGAGAAGTAAGTAGATGTATAAATCATAATCCTATTGTTACGGGTTAGTAGTTATAGGTAGTTCACAGGAGACGAAGTTTCTAGTAATTTCGATGTCGACCTTCCATTGTCCATGTTGTTGAAACCTGTAACGTTTGATAGGTCACCTTAGGTCTAGCAAAGCATTTTTAGTTCGTACCTCTACAATGACTAGGTCTCATGATATAGGGCTCAAAAGTTACGTAAGGCATGCCATGCAATTTTAAACCTTATGTCATTGACATAAGGTACAATCGTAATACTATTATAGTAGGTCGACTAAAGCAGGCGAATGTAATGTTTTCAACAACGTAAGTGAATACAGCGCGTGTTGGACTTTTAACTTTCGATGCTGATCTGAGCGTATTCAAGTGTCGCCTAGTGTTAGTGAAGAATGGACATAATTGTGATATTTACCTCAATTATCTGTTAAATTAAAAACAATACCACAGGTACATTTCAGAAACGATTAGATTAGATGAATGAGAACATACACTACGTTAATAGTCAAAATTCAAAAGATTGTGTATTGTCAGTCATTAAAAGGAACAACTTTATCAAACGACATTCGAAAAGGTGCCTACTTATACATTTTGATAGAGAGAAAATCGTGTTTAATCTTAATAATCGTACTTTACGTCTACCAAACGCTACAGTACGAACATGGCGGCGTCGAAAGCGTTATCAATGTCTGCGCCTGGAGCCATCAATCTGGAGCACAACACCGTCAAGTTTGACAACGAGATCAAGAAAGCGAGGCATTCTATCACTACGCATACTAATTTGAAGGTACTGCTTATGGTTTCTATGGTTAATTTGTATGGGATTCTTTTAGAACTCGGTCCTTGTGAATATCCTTGCATAATTTCTTCATACTGATATACCTAAGCTAAGCTATTGGGATGGTCTTGTGTTGACTTATTAACTGCTTTATTAAGGGTTCTGTACCCAAAAGGGATTCTATTACTAAGAGCCCACTGTCTGTGACCAGGCCGTGCCTCTTTACTATTCATCATATCAGCTATTTCAGCAACGCCCGACGATCTAGCCTATATAACATTATTTTCCCGAAACTCAAAACACGTGTCCAGTATTTTTAAGTAAATAATTTATGTACAAAATATCAAAAAGATATAATGAAAAACCACAAAGATGAGCTTGTTATTCTACTTGGTTGTCCCATCAAAAATATTGTCAAAGCTCCGCTCGGGCGGGCGAGCGCAATGCGTTGACCTCTGGCGTAAGCTGTGGCGCACGCTCAAGTACTATGATCTATCGTAACCGCTCGGTAACCACACAGCAAACAATTTCTAAATGTATTTGGGTAAAAATATAACATGGTGTATAAAATGATTGGAATCGATTCAGTTGCTTATTCTGAATAAACTATGTTCAGGTTTCGAATAAACAAAAAATAATGTTGTTGGGTTCAAAATTATGATAAGCAGACCTATTCGCAAACTTTATATTTTTCCTTACTGATATTATGTTTTATGGTTATTTTATACACAGTTCCAACGCAGCAGCATATCCACAAGCCATCCTTCGGCGGACGCTGACTCTATGCTCGACGACGAAGATGATGGCGAGGACGGCTCCCCCGCCGACGCGTGCCGCTCCCTCTCTTGTCTCACGGACTCCACCGACCACTCCGCGCCCGTCAACTTCGACATGAGCAATAGAGTAAGTAGTTATTTGGCCGCAGGTGGCAGGTTTAGAATCTTTCTCCTACATTCATCCATATTAATATTATAAATGCGAAAGTAACTCTGTCTGTCTGTTACGCTTTCCTGCTTAAACCTCTCAACCGATTTTGATCAAATTTGGCACACACAATCTTTAGACCCTGAGAAAGGACATAGGATACCTTTTATTGAAAAAAAAAATGGTATTCCCGAGGGGAAACTAAAAAGCGCGATATAACCGAATTCCACGCGAGCGAAGCCGCGGGCGGAAAGCTAATATAAATTATAAACTAGTGCTTGACCGCAATCCCGCCCGATGGCAAGCAGCGATGCAATCGTTGATGGTATGGGATGGTTTCTGAGAAGCTAATCTAAGATTAACAATTATCAAGCTTGACTGAGGAAAAGAATCATCGCTGAAACCGGGTGTAAGTGATGTCTAGTTTGGGATTTCATATTCCCAAAAGAATTTCGAGTAATATATTATGCAAAATAAAAAGTCATTTATTCAAATTAGTCTGAGAATCAACACTTTTTGAACGTCAATATTACATAAGACAGTCCCCCAAAACGCTCGCTTTTCGCATTCACCCTTTTCCTTCATGCATCGCTATAATATTGTTACGAATGGACCTTATGTCGATGACATAAGGTTCAATATCGCGTGACATGTAGTGTGTAACTTTTAAGCCCTATATCTCCAGATCTAGACATTTTAAAGGTACAATATAAAAACGCATTGCTAGACTTAGGATGGCCTATCGAATGGTTTAGGTCTCAACAATTTTGTCAACAAAGTGTCGATATCGAAATTTCCAGAAACCGGTTTCCGGGAATTACCGTAGGTACTTACTGAATGCCCTCGAATTTATGCGCTATTTTTATTACGTCTAGACGAATCTGGAATGTTCGATCAGCTGACCTGTATATAGCGCCGCGCCGTGACGCCGGAGCAGAGTCAGTCTGCATTCGACTAGCGATACGAAAACAGCGACAGTTAAGAAGCGATCTTTGAGAATACCTACTGCGACAACTGTAACGAGAACTTTGAGTACTGCGTGAAGTAACATCTGTAGTGTTATTGTGTGTTTACGACACGAACTTCGTGGACGTAAGGGAAGACCTCGGTGCGACATCAGCTACGTTCTATTTGTCATTGCCTACGATCGACTGTACCTTCGTTGCCAATAAACTTCGCAACCCTTAACCGGCGTTTTAGTACCCCCAGCCCGTAACAATATTACAAACCCGCTTATTCATAAACGTTGCTTAAAGGTAACTAGTGATTTGTGATGGTTTAACCATAAATTTTTGACGTTTTAACGTTTTTCATTTCTTTTTTTAGTTTTTCATTTAGCGTTTTCTTAAGGTTCCCTAATACAGACACGTTTTTCATATCCAGGCAAAACTCCCCCGCGGCATCGAGAACATCCGCCCCCACATCGAGCAAGTGGACAACGTGCCTCTTCTAGTATCTCTGTTCACTGATTGCTCCGCTCGCTCCGTGCAGCAAATGATACAGATCATGCAGGACTACGGCGAGGTGGTGTGCGTCATGGGCTCGGCCGCCAACTGTCTCAACATGGAGATATTCATGCAGGCTGACGCAAGGTAACCTTGGATCTGCCCCCTAATCGGCGAACACATTTTTGTCAAATGATTACGACTAGTTGGGATCGTTTGGACCGAACGGACCAATGGGCGGTCCGGACGATCCCAACTGATCCCAACTAGTCGCAATCATTTGACAGAAATGTGTTCGCCGATTAGGGGGCTGGTACTAATCAAGTATTGATTTTAAGCTATAATGAAACAAAACTGCTGTAACTACAGAACTTTTACGATCATTGACAAAAATCAATAATAGTAAATTAGACATCGGAAAATTTAATCAAAAGTTTTTAAATAGTATATACATACATACATTCTCAACTTATAAAAAATTTAAAGAAAATGAAAGAAGAGAGCGGAAGCTAAATTTATAAAATCATTTTTAAGTGTTGCATTGTTTATAGACTTTTGTTGTTAATTGTACCTATTAAAATCCCTAATAATCCCTAATACTTTAAAAACTGTGTACCTTTATGTAGATACAGCGAATAAATCTATTAAAAACTTCTGTTCTCGAAATATTATAATAATTGATGAGTATAATATTTTATTAAAATCAAAACCGAAGTGACATTTAATTAAAGAACAGCACTCTGATTCTGTCTCCTGCTTCTTTAACTCTTAGCTTCTTTTACAAAATACCAAAAAGTACTTTATCGAGTCATAACATGTAATATTGTTTTGTTGTTCACTGTACACTGTTTTTATTATCGTTTTCGTTTTCTAGCATAGCAGTAGAGCCCCTGTACCCAGTATTGTGCCAAAAGATGCCTCCGTACCAAGTGCCGGAGTCTTGCATCGGACCCATCGACCTGGCCAGATCGCTCAACTCTGTTCCTTGTTCACTATCGGTAAGTCCTGCCAATCGATAAACTCACCTTTAATGTCACCTTTCTTCCACTTTTAACACATTCAGTGCCACCGACTCGCCTGGAGAGTTTACGCGGACTCTTGTCTTGTCTCTCTTGTCTCGCTCGTGGACAATTCCCACCACCCTACTCCAATACGCTCCAAAATAGGTGTCGCCACGTCTGCGAGGCGGGAAGTTTGACTGGACGGGTCACACTTGTTGATACGTCCAACAAATGGGCCAGTCAGTGAGTGCCTGAAATCTGCCGTCAACGACGCAGACCCAAGTAACGCTGGCGTAACAACTAGTTGGACTCATTCCTGACCGATTGGAGGGAGAAGGCACAGTACAAGGAGAGGTGGAAGAATATGGGGAAGCCTTTGCCCATCAGTAAGACATTATAGACTTTAGGAAAACTTTGGTTGAAGGGTTGAAACTGTCTGTCACATAGACAATTTGACCAATCATTTTATGGCGTGAAAGTGATATCCAATCTACTAATTTGACTATACAAAGCACTCTAAAATCTAGCAATATATTTATAATCTATAATTATATTAAATGTGCCCAAAATTTGTATTGTTCGTATGTATACCACTTTTCTAACTTTCACGCTGCCCAGTTACAAAATAAATGGCAGGATCAGCCATCTGCTAACTACTGTAGCCAAAAGGTACGTGCAAA
Source organism: Sesamia nonagrioides (assembly GCA_017933935.1). Classification (NCBI taxonomy): domain Eukaryota; kingdom Metazoa; phylum Arthropoda; class Insecta; order Lepidoptera; family Noctuidae; genus Sesamia; species Sesamia nonagrioides. The sequence goes on along the minus strand of JADWQK010001239.1, from coordinate 40,214 downwards.
TGTCAACTTTAAGTGCATGTGAACTATGGTTGATTTCAGTATGACAAGTACTATTGGAAACGTCATTTAACCATTAAAGTTGCAATAGAAACCTTTATTAAATAGGACTAAAGCTTACATTTCCAGAGCAACTTCACTTGCATATAATAATGTTCACAGATGACTCGCGACGCTGACGTGTCGCTATTCACGCTAATCGCGATGTCCCGTCACTACATGACGTGTTTGTGGAACAGCACGCAGTTCTGGATATGCAGCGTGTGCTTCATAGCTTTACTGCAGGTATGAGGAATAATCGATAACAATACAAATGCTGGACTTATCACTGAAAGTTCTCCCTTTGCTATAAAGTGTGGCTACCATGAGTTTTCATTGCGAAGACTCATCGATTGGCCCACTTCGAGGTTGTAAGAACTCTCAACCAATGAGAGCACCAAACGCTGTCGATATCGACAATCGAGTCTCGTAATGAAGACTCATGGTAGCCACACTGTCTGTGTATTTTATGTATACGGCTCGAAAACGAATTACATTTTTTTTTTTTTTTTTTAAATATTATAAACCAGCGCTTGACCGCAATCCTGCCTGATGGTAAGCAGTGACGCAATCGTTGATGGTAAAGCGCACTAGTTTATTAAGAGCCTATTCACTCTAGCCTCGAAGACACTCAAATTGTAGTCCGACGGAAACACCGCCGCGGGCAAATTGTTCCAGTCCCTCGATGTACGCGGTATAAAGGAGGAGGCGAAACGCTTCGTCCGGATCGTAGTGGTGTTAACAACGTAAGGGTGGAAACCAGCCGTAAGACGGGTCGTCCGCTGGTGGAACGGAGATGGGGGAATTAAATCATGCAATTACATCGCACACTCCCCGAAATGCATCCTATAGAACACCGAAAGGCTGGCTACTCTACGCCTGTGCTCTAGGCTTTGGAGACCAACTCGAGTTAGATCAGGGTCATAAATCAAAGTATATCTCGCAGCAGCGGTGACCTAGTGGTATCGGCTGCGATTTACAAATTGTAGGCCATAGCTTCGAACCCCATCAGGCGCTTTTTTTCTTTGTGTAAATTATTTCATCACTACTGCTCTCAAAACAGTGAAGGAAATCATTGTGAGGAAACCGTTCTGTCCTAGAGGCAAAACTTGGAAGACATGTGACATATACCAAGCCGCACTGGGCCCGCGTGGTAGATTACAGCCCCCTCCCTTTCATCAAGAGGAGGCCTGTGTCCCAGGAGTGGGACCATTATAGACAGTTCTTCTTCTTCTTCTTCAGCCTGTAGGTGTCCACTGCTGGACAAAGGCCTCCCCCAAGGCTTTCCACGCTGACCGGTCTTGTGTTGCCCGCATCCATCGGCTTCCCGCGACCTTCACCAGGTCATCGATCCACCTTGTTGGGGGCCTCCCTACGCTGCGTCTTCCAGTACGTGGCCGCCACTCCAGAACCTTACTGCCCCATCGGCCATCGGTTCTACGAGCAATGTGTCCTGCCCACTGCCACTTAAGTTTAGCGACTCGCAGAGCTATGTCGGTGACTTTGGTTCTTCTGCGGATCTCCTCATTTCTGATTCGATCACGCAGAGAAACTCCTAGCATAGCTCTTTCCATTGCCCTTTGTGTGACTCTAGATAGAGAGAGAGATAGAGATATAGACATCTCTAGATAGAGATTATAGACAGTTGCTCATTGTAAAATATGTACTAATATTCAGCTGAATCTGGTGGTTACACTGGAATCTGACCCCAACATAGTTGTGAAAAGATTTCCTTTCCTTCTATTCATGGTATTCATTTTTTGGTAGGCCATAACATCGGCTACCGGCAGAAGTTACCACCCACCAGACAAAGCCGCCAAGCGATTCGTCGTGTTCCGGCATGATGTCTGGTGTAGCCGTACGGAGGACGGGTCTGAGCAGTTGTGTTGCGATGTGTGCCGGGTACGATGCGTCAAATGTTGTTATGTCGGGAGTTTGGTCGTGGAGGGTCTCCACATCAATCTCCCTCTGGCGCAGCATCGTTGGTCGTGTTGTTGGGTTTAACATTGCACCACCTCGCTAAACTGCTGTCTTCCTTCCTATTCACTAAGTTTTTTTTAAGTGATTGGGCTTAATAAACTAGCGCGCTTTACCATCAAAGTTTGCATCACTGCTTACCATCAGGCGGGATTGCAGTCAAGCACTAGTTTATAATTATATAAAAAAAAAAACGTTCACAGCTTTCTGTTTCTTCATAATCTTTTTCATCCCCGTTAGAGTCGTAGGAGAGAGTTTTTAGGGTCGAATCGTCACCGGCTATTTTGTCTTACACACACACACACACACACGCAAACACATCTGCATCAAACATTAGGTATTGGTAGTGTAGTGTGTAGGGCAAATAGACGCAAATGATCCTGTATAAGTCCCCGTTTATACTTTGATTAGTAATTATGGGAGTTCATACTTGTTCTGCGAGATTTCCGTCTTGTCGGAGGATCCTCCATCTATGGAGGATGAGAGAACATTTTTTTTAAATAATAATAAATTTTATTTCGAAGGTACAAAAACATTACAAGAAAGAGTAGTTACATATATTTTGGTGAGCTAAAATGTATAGAGGCAAATAAATTTAAGACAACTACTCCCAAACTGAGACATGCTCATTGCTCGTATCTTAGGTAGTCGGCGGTCGGTCGTTTTAGATGTCTATACATACAGGGTGTATCTGACATCGTAACGCAAACTTCGCGAAAAGGCTACACCGCATGCCACTTACAAAATTATGATAGTCATTTATGTCGTTAATGAACGGTTACAGAAATAACAGTGTTTAAAAAAAAGGTCGGCTCAGCTTTTGAACGTTGCAAGCGTGCCGCCGTGCGTGTTTGTAGATATGACGTTGACCCCTGATGCGAACTCTATTAAGTCAGCTGATAGGATAGTTTTTCTAGTAAGGTTCACATTGCGGTTTTTTGTATAAATAACGAATTAATTAATTTTTACTTTATTATCTTATTGGGTTATAAAAGTATAGCAATTATGAACGGTCTAAAGTGAAAAAAACTACATATTTTTTTTTTTTTTTTTAATCGGGAAAAAGCCGACGCAAATTTCCACCACTGGGGGGTTTAGAATCATGTACTGGATCCATGGTACTCGTTTGTGCGTCGATGTCAGATACACCCTTTATATGTATACGTATACAACGTTATTTTTTGTTTATGCGAAACCCGAACCACATGTCCAACATTTCTAAGTAAAGAATCTATGTGGAAAATTTCAAAAAGATATAATGAAAGACCACAAAGTTATAAGCCTGTTATCTTATTTGGTTGTCGCAACAAAAATATGGTTAACGCACCGCTCACCCGCCCGGGCCTGCAGCGGGGAGGGGGGGCCTGTCTCACTGTACTCCTAGTCCATAGTACTACAGCGGTACATCAGCGGTGTGCGCTCGGTAACCACACTGCAACACCGTCTAAATGTATTTGGAAAAAAATATAACATGGTTTAAAAATGATTGGAATCGATTCAGGTGCTTATTCTGAACAAATTATGCTCAGGTTTTGTATACTTAAAGTAAAAATAACGTTGTATACATATTGTGACGGGCTGGGGGTACTAAAACGCCGGGTAAGGGTTACGAAGTTTATTGACGACAAGGGTACAGACGGTAGTAGGCAATGACAAGTAGAACGTAGCTGATGTCGCACCGAAGTCTTCTCTTGCGTCCACGAAGTTCGTGTCGTAAACACATAATAACACTACAGATGTTACTTCACGTAGTACTCAAAGTCCTCGTTACAGTTGTCGCAGTAGGTATTCTCAAATATCGCTTCTTAACTGTCGCTGTTTTCGTATCGCTAGTCGAGTGCAGACTGACTCTGCGCCGGCGTCACGGCGCTATATATAGGTCAGCTGATCGAAAATTCCAGATTCGTCTAGACGTAATAATAATAGCACATAACTTCGAGGGCATTCAGTAAGTACCTACGGTAGTTCCCGGAAACGGGTTTCTGGAAATTTCGGTGTCGACATTTTGTTGACAAAATTGTTGAGACCTGTACCATTCGATAGGCCATCCTAAGTCTAGCAATGCGTTTTTATATTGTACCTTTAAAATGTCTAGATCTGGAGATAAGGGCTTAAAAGTTACACACTGCATGTCACGCGATATTGAACCTTATGTCATCGACATAAGGTCCATTCGTAACAATATCACCGCCTTTTACTCCCTGTTCATCATGCCTCCACATACTTGTACAGCTAGTTCACAATATAGGTGTTTTGTGCAATAGGTAGGTTCTCTGTGCGCGTTCGTGCCGCTGTCGCTGAGCGTGGGCGGCGCGGTGTGGGGCGGGGCTTGCGTAGTCCCGGCACTATCGGCGGCGCTGTGTTTCGCGCCGCTAGATACCGCGCTCATGCAAAGAGCTGCCACGAGGCCGCAGCTACTTATGAATTTTAAGGTGAGTTTTTTTTTCTTAGTGTTTGGCTGTCACTAGGTTTTTCTAACAGCCCGTCGACCGTTGGCGCGTTGACCGGAGCAGCGGTCAACACGCCTGCCTGCGACGTGGAGGCCCCGGGTTCGATCCCCGGCCAGGTCATGATGGAAAACGATCTTTTCCTGATTGGCCTGGGTCTTGGATGTTTATCTATATATGTATCTATTATAAAAATAGTATCGTTGAGTTAGTATCCCATAACACAAGTCTCGAACTTACTTTAGGCTAGCTCAATCTATGTGATTTGTCCGTATATATTTATTTATTTAATTAAAAAAAGAGCTTTGAAAAAGATTTTTTATTATTATGGTTTAAGGGACAGAGCTGTCGACCTTCTGACTTCTTATCTGAATAATCGAATTCAGAGGGTTGATGTTAATGGCAAGAGATCTGCAGGATCTGTGGTCACCATGGGCGTTCCGCAGGGCTCAATTCTAGTTCCATTCTTCTTTTTAATTTATATTAATGACTTGCCTCATCACGTGAGGGATAATCACAACATAGTATTGTTCGCGGATGACACTTCTCTTATTTTTAAAGTCAAGCGTCAGCTAACAAATTTTGACGAAGTTAACAATGCACTCTCTAAAGTTGTCCATTGGTTTAATGTAAATAACCTTCTTTTAAATGAAAAAAAAAACTAAAGTCATTAAATTTTCTACGCCAAATGTCAGGCAGCTAAGTACCAATGTTCAACTGAATGGAGTAGAGTTGATCCCTGTCCAGTCGACAGTTTTTCTTGGATTAACTATTGACGCCAAGTTACAATGGGGTCCTCACATTGAGAAACTGTCGGGTAGACTCAGTTCTGCCGCCTTTGCTGTTATGAAAATTAGACAGATAACTGATGTGGATATAGCCAGAATTGTTTATATTAGTTATTTTCATAGTCTTATGACTTATGGGATTCTTCTCTGGGGAACTTGTGCGGACATCAATACCATATTTGTTTTACAGAAGAGGGCTGTTCGAGCCATTTACAACCTTGGTCCTAGAGATTCTCTTAGAGCAAAGTTCAAAGAGGTGAACATTCTGACTGTAGCTTCACAATATATATTTGAAAATCTTATGTATGTTCATAAAAATATCTCGAATTTTAAGAAAATAAGCGATATTCATAATATAAATACCAGGAACAAACACAATCTTGCTGTACATCACACTCGTCTCCACAGAGTAGACAACTCGTTCATGGGTCAATGTACACTTTTACAACAAGCTTCCCATGGACGTTCGAAACTTACCCATTAAACGATTTAAGAACCATATAAAGGCCAAACTTTGCAAAAAGGGGTATTATAAAATCACAGATTATTTAGAAGTCAAAAAAGCTTGGGACTGAGCTGGTCGCTCTGTTAAGCATTGTTATTAAGCAATATGCGTAATTATAAGGTAAATTATTGTAAACATTTTCATTTTTAATGTCTGGACTTGAAAAAAGACGATGATCCCTGAGTTTGTTTCGGCTATTTCTTCTCAGAGGTAGTCAGTTAGGAAATGCCGGCTCCATCTAGTTAAAAAAATAAAATAAAAAATAAACATGACGTGTAAAAGTGATCAGTGATCCTACTTGCTTAATAAACGATTTCAAAATCTGATAAAACGAAATCGTTTTATCAGATTTCTTGTGCCGTAACTTGTAAAATAATTCTTATTTATTACGTCGGTGGGTAGCGAATGAGGACTCAGATATCACAATCACAGTTTAATTGTCTAAAAACACAGGCTTAACACAATCTCTGAAAACTTATAATTTTGTAATATTTTCCTACTTGAGCGCGAGTGGATAGCGCGCGCGAACGTTTTCACCACTACATGTCACACTGTCTCGTCGCGCCTCTAGCGGTTGGAATAAACAGCGCGCTGTCGGGTTGCCACACTATACAATATGTAAAGAAAACCCTGTCCGATCCGTGAAGGTATTGTTAGGTATCGATAACTGATTTTACTAATGCATACAAAGACAGGCAAACCTTAAAAAAAAATTCCCCAAAAAGAAAATATTATTTCGCAAAAAGAGGTAACTTAATACTTGTGCGGTAAACAACCCCTTCCGCGGGCGGCGGGGGGCAGGGCACGCGGCACCTGTGACGTGGTCGCGTCGCTATTCGCTTATAATAATACCGGTGTTTTCACTTTATTAAAAATTACCAAATTTCGGGGAAATTGGAATTAATTCCCGGGAAAAAAGGATTATTTCAAAATTCATTAGTATTGTTACTATGATGATTATGTAAAATTTTATATTATATTTGGTCAAGTGTTTACCTAACCTTTATTATCCTTATGGGTCGGACAGGATTTTCTTTACATATTGTATATTTCAACTATAGTTTTCAGCATAAATCCTCTAATTCTTAACATTTATAAAAATATGGATGTGTCTTTATTACAGTTTTAAAAACTACTAAATGGATTTGGATTAAATTTGCCACAGAATAATTTTATCTGCATATTTCTACGGTATCGAAATTTATGCGGGTGAAACCGTTGAACGCAGCTAGTAGTACATAATTTACATTTTTTTTATTGCCCAGTTTTTTAATTCTGTCTTATTCTCAACCCACAGATGGCAGTCTTCGTATTCTGGTGCTACGCCCTTAAGTTCCTACCAGCCGTCCTATCGATTCTAGTCCTCTACGCATTTACATTGCGTGCCTTCTGCGAACAACTATCCCAAGCTACCAACGCCACAGCGTGTTGGATAGTGTACCCCATCAATGTGGGACAGTTCAACGAAACGCATGACCTCTCCCTGAAGAGCTGGCACGGTTGGGGAGACGACTTCTATGATGGGTTTTATTTGGCGCAACATATTACTCTTGCGTTGATTACTTTGCATTTAAGTGAGTATTAAACTTTTATATCGTTTTTCTATGCCTATACGATATATGTGGCAAATATTTTGAACAACTATCATACATTTAAAAACAAGAATTCACTCAAAATCATGCCGGGTTCTTTATAATCCAGAAAGTGAGTTTGTTTGTTCCGCTTTCACGCCGGAACTACTGAACCGATTGCTTTGAAATTTTGCAGTCGTAAAGTTAGTAGTCCGGATTAAATAATAGGGTACTTTTTATCCCGGAAAAATTTGACATTCCCGAGGGAAATGCGGAAAAAGCGCGATATAACCGAATTCCACGCGGGTGAAGTCGCGGGCGGAAAGCTAGTTGGTTATAAACATGATAAAACTGGCTAAGTAGCACATTCTTCTCCATACTAAACTAACTTTTGCAAAAGGCAACTTGAATCAATTATGTATAATAAAATATGCTCTTGTAAATAATGATGTTAAAAAGAACTTTTTAATGGCACCCAAGCAATGAAAGCCTTGGGGGAGGTCTTTGTCCAGCAGTGGACCTCTATAGGCTGAAGAAAAAGAACAAAGAATAGCGTACTTGATATTCATTAAGTCTTAGATTACTGAAGGCCACAAAATTGAAATTACAATAACTGCGACTTCCAAAAGGGCTTTTACAAACTTGTATATTCTTTTATATTATGCATTTATGTCATATTGAGCAGGGCGCCCACGAGCAACTGTCTCCGCAACTAATTTCTCCCAGATTATCAAGTCTACGGGATTGTATGAAGCGCGTATGTAGTGTCGCGACAGTTGAGGGACTATCGGCGGATTTGGACGCAACTGTTGCCCGTCCAATAATTGTAAAGCATGGCGACAAAATGTTAAACCATTTTTTTTATTTTTATTATTATAAATTGGTCGGTTCATTGAGTCCAAGGCCAAGGTGGCTGCCAGGAAACTTGGCGTTATCGCAAAGGTCCGGCAGTACTTCACACCTGGGCAGCTTCTAACGTTATACAAAGCACAGGTCCGTTCGTGTGTGGAGTACTGCAGCCACATTTGGGCTGGTGCTGCCAAGTGTCACCTGGCCACTTTGGATTCAGTGGAGAGACGTGCAAAGAAGCAGATTGGTGACCCTGATCTAACTCGAGTTGGTCTCCAAAGCCTAGAGCACAGGCGTAGAGTAGCCAGCCTTTCGGTGTTCTATAGGATGCATTTCGGGGAGTGTGCGAGGGAATTGCATGATTTAATTCCCCATCTCCGTTCCACCAGCGGACGACCCGTCGTACGGCTGGTTTCCACCCTTACGTTGTTAACACCACTACGATCCGGACGAAGCGTTTCGCCTCCTCCTTTATACCGCGTACATCGAGGGACTGGAACAATTTGCCAGCGGCGGTGTTTCCGTCGGACTACAATTTGAGTGTCTTCAAGGCTAAAGTGAATAGGCTCTTAATAAACTAGTGCGCTTTACCATCAACGATTGCGTCACTGCTTACCATCAGGCAGGATTGCGGTCAAGCGCTAGTTTATAACATGTAAAAAAAAAAAAAACTGGTGCTTGACCGCAATCCCTGATGCGTAAGCGGTGATGCTATCGTTGATGGTGAAGCGCGCTATTATTAAGACCCTATTGACTCTAGCCTTGAAGACATTTAAATTGTAGTCCGACGGAAACACCGCCGCTGGCAAATTGTTCCAGTCCCTCGGTGTACGCGGTATAAAAGAACATTTTATTTTGTGGGCGCTTCCCCTTATTGGTGTGTTTATCTTAGCGCTTAATATAGATAATTATACAATAATATTTCTTCATTTCCAGTTGTGATATCATTGTCATTTGTTCATCGACAATCTTCAATATGGCAGAAGGGTTTTTGGGCCAACAAAGTGTGGTCTGTCACTGTACTCGTTTTGTAAGTATACATTACATTTGAGTTTTTCATATTAATTACTACTCGCGGTTTCACTCTTTTTCTGTAGCGACTATTTCATGTACCATCATCAACCTAGTAGTGCTCTGGCTGTTGAGAGTATGTCATGCTCACTCAAATGTCTCGCTGATGGTGGCGTGCGTGTTGGGTCATTAGGTTCCCTTCAATATGGTTGAGCTGAATGATGCTGATCCATACGTCATGTTCGTGAGCGGACGCCGTCAGAGGAGGTCATCTCTTAGTTGCCACGGCGTATTTTAATTTCTAAATTGATTTTTGTGTGTTTTTCATAATGGACGCTCTCAGCATACAATATATTTCTGCATCGTTCTCACACGGTTGATTTCAACATGAATGATGTAATCAAATATTTGTAACAATAGCTTGAAAATTTAAAAGAGTGTCCATGGAGTTTCTTGCCCGTTCTTCTCCATAGGTACCTACTCTTTGGAATGGGCGACTAGTTTCATCTTATTGACTGACCGACCTTCTGACAATTCAAAAGTGCCTGTAACTGGTATATTTGAAGAAAAAAAAAACTTTTTATCGTCCCACTGCTGGGCACAGGTCTCCTCTCACACAGAGAAGGATTGAACGTAATCACCACGCTTGGTCAATGTGGGTTGGCGATTTCAGACTTTCAGGTTTCCTCAAGATGTTTTCCTTCACCTTTTAATCAGTCCTTGGTTTCCAAGATATACTTAGAAAGTACATATAACTTTAGTAAAGTTACATTGGTACTTGCCTGATCTGGAATCGAACCCGCACCATCATACTTGAGAGGCTGTTGTTTTAACCACTAGGCCACCACTATTTGCATAAAGTAGCTTATATGTTCTTAATCAAAAACATGGTTTATCTGCAGTAAATTGAAAAGTAAACTAGTAAAAATTTTATGTAAGTTACCTGGGAGGTACCTAAAAATAATGAATCTTGTCATTAATGTGGTACTAAATATAGTTGCAGCTGTTTAATTGCGTATTAGATATTAGTGGGAAATTAGTTCCCACTAATATCAGGTATACAGGATGTAAAAACATCACCTGGCCACTGCGTATTCTGTGAGTACATATGATACATCAAACTATATGTCGGCCAAATCCGATAAAGAATAGAGATAAACAAACCGTTCCTAGGCAACGAGTAGTTTACGCCTAAAAGACAGATGTTAACAACCTTTTCTAGATAGATTATTTTCATGTAAGTAATAATTCTACTTCCTACTAATGTAAACAGTTTATTTGTTTAGATATTTTATGATTTGCATGGAACGCTTAACCGATTTGAATGAAATATGACACACATATAAGCTAATTTCCTAATAGGTTAAATTTTTTGATACATATTGTATAATAAACTTAGTCCATATTCGAAAGTATTACAATGCATGTGTTATGCAGTTGATTTGAAAGTACATAATTAAAATACGCAAAATGCCTCAACTTTATTCATTGGTTGAGTTCCACAAAATGTGTTTAATACATGGATCGATCTTTCTTTTTTGTAGGGCTATCACGTAAAATACATGTCGACTTTTAATGGTTTTTCGAAATACCAAGTTATTATGCATGTTATTTTAGTGATTCTAATGAAATATGCTGCAATATGAATTGTTAATAAATCATGTAAATAACAGGAGATTTGTAAAACGTGACTTGTGATAACCCTAAATTAGTTTGTTTACCTCTATTCTTTACGGAGCTTGGCGAAAAATAAGTAATTTTTGGTGTGAAAATTTAATGTTTACTGTTGTACCTATAGGTGCGTGCAACGGTATATTCCAATTCAAATTAAAAAATATTATTACAGATAAATTTATATCCTTTTAATGTAGTAATAGTATGTTAGTAATTGTGGGGGTATTTAAAACTATGATATATAATGTTATTTTTTGTAAATGCGAAACTCGAAACACGAGTCCAGTATTTTTAAGTAAGGAATCTATGTACAAAATTTCAAAAAGATATCATGAATATTCACAAAATTAGGAACTTGATATCTTACCTGGTTGTCTCAACAAAAATATGGTCACTGCATCGTTCGTCCCTCGCGCCTGCAGCGACGCGGGGGGGCTGTCTCACTGTGATCTACCGCAAGCTGTGTTGTGCGCTCGGTAACCACACTATAACAATTTCTAAATGTATTTGGGAAAAATTTAACATCATGTAAAAATGACGGGTAACTATATTCAGGTCACGTATAAAGAAAAATAACGTTGTATAAACGAGGTATTGCTAAAAAGATTAGTATAAGCTGGAATTTTGACCTTTAAGAAATATTGAAGGTCAACCGTTACCAGACGGTACCTACCCAGTTATGGTCCAATACATAAAAAAAATGCAATGACGAGGAAAACTGACTGCACGGTTAGCGCAGTGGTAAGCTATTTACTGCTGCGCTGCGTGTCGCGGGTTCGATTCCCACACGTAACAAATATTTGTATGACCTACAAGTAGTTTTTCTGGGTCTGGATGTTTGTGTATGTGAATTTATATGTTTATGGGCACCCACGACACAAGAGAAATCCATAGTGCAACGTTTCTAAAAAAAAAGAAAAAAGGAAAGAAATGACTCGGCTTTCTAAATTTTTACACCTGTTACTTCAGATAAAGAATAGTAGCAAAATTCATAGTATAATCTTAACAATGAATGGTAATTAGCTCTTTTCCTTCCAGAATCCTATTCCAGCTGGCATTTAGCGGCATAATGTTGAGCAGCAGTTATGGTTTCTGCGACAAGTGGGGAGTGTGCGACCTGCAGTACTATGTTCCTTGGCCCCTCGCCGTGGGGTACGCCGCTTCCCTGTTCCTAGTGTTTGCACTTAACGAGTTTATCAAGTGGCAGGAGATCAAGTAAGTTTTGTCTCTTTTTTTATCATTATAAACTACATAGTTCCCCGATCCCGCCTGGTGGTAAGCAGTGATGCAATCGTTGATGGTAAAGCCCGCTGGTTTATTAATCACTTGTATACAAGTTCAAGATTTTCGTGCCCTCAGCGCCACTACTTAATTAGAAGTAATCTTAGTAATGTTACGGGCTGGGGGTACTAAAACGCCGGTTATGGGTTGCGAAGTATATTTACGACGAAGGTACAGTCGGTAGTAGGCAATGACAAGTAGAATATCGCTGACGTTGCACCGAAGTCTTCACTTACGTCCGCGAAGTCCGTGTCGTAAACACACAATAACACTACAGATGTTACTTCACGTAGTACTCAAAGTTCTCGTTACAGTTGTCGCAGTAGGTATTCTCAAAGATCGCTTCTTAACTGTCGCTGTTTTCGTATCGCTAGTCGAGTACAGACTGACTCTGCGTTCGTTCGTGGTCCTCTCCGCGACCCCGAGTTGGGGGCGCGAGGAGACGGTTTGGGGGCTCCTTAATGGCCCCATGACCGTGGGGTCGGTCTCTCGGCCTCCAAAAATGGAGACCCGTCCTTGGGTTGCACCCTAGGGGTGCTGTTCCTCAATCTTCGCACACCTAAGTCGACGCCGCGAGGGTGTGCCTTCCCTCCGGCGGTGGACGGTATGCTTTGTTGTGTGTGGCTGTAGGAGCGCCTGAAGTGTTTCACGACGCCCGTGCGATCAGATCCCTACCAGGTTGGATCACGGGTTGCCCCCGTGAAGGCCCAGCAAGAGTCGATCAGCGACCGGGCGTCGGCTTTTGTTGGCGCTCCGCTACAGCGGGTGATTACCCCGACCCCCTAACAGCTCAACCAGCTATGTACAGTAGGCTGCGAGGGTACGGGGGGTAGTGTGTGTTACGAGCGGTTTGTAGGTGTGTGTTCACCGCTCGTGCGGTATTCTGAGTGTGTACCTGCATGTGGAGTAGTGCATGTGTGTTCGTCGCGCGCATAGCGCCTATATAAATACAGTCCGCAAATGCGCACGGCGGCGTCGTGTTGCGAATGTATAGTGTCTATCCTTGGCTGAGTAGGTCACGTGTATTTGTGTTTGTGACCTACCCGGGTGTAAAGTCCGGTAGCGCAACGTCTGCTATGAGGTCGCGCGGGAATCTCTTCTTATCGGGAGGCCTCGCGTGCCAGGGCGCAATGTCTTTGATGTGATGGAGCTCGGAGGTGCTGGCACGCGAGAACATCCCCTTCGCCAGGCGGATAACGAAGTCGTCGATGCTCTCGACTCGCAGGTCCCTGCTAATGACCGAGTTCCTCACGTACCGGGGAGCTTGGACGATCTGACGCAGCGTGATGTTCTGCTGCGTCCGGAGCTTTTTCCTGTGTGTCTCGGCCGTGAGGGCGAGCCAAGCCGGGGCAGCGTATGTTAGCTGCGGCCGCACGTAAGTCTTGTAGATCTCCAGCTTGACTCGCGTGGAGAGGCGTGACGAGAGCACCGGGCGCAATAAGTTTCGGCTTACCTTAACCCGCGCGACGGTGTCGCAGACGTGTGGGCCCATGGTGAGCCGGCTGTCGAGTGTGACCCCCAGGTATTTGGCGGTCCTGGTCCACTCGACCTCGGTCCCCATGAGCTGAAGGTTCGGTGGATGACGTCCGCCTCGTGCCGTGACGATTATAGCCTGCGTCTTACCTGCGTTCACCGACAGTCTCCACTTGCTGAGCCAGTCGGGGAGGTCGTCCAGAACGCGCTGCATTTTGATGGCCGCGTGGTCGGCCGACAGCGACGTGGTGATGTACGCGGCGTCATCTGCGTACAGGGCGAGGGTTGACTGACTCTGCGCCAGCGTCACGGCGCTATATATAGGTCAGCTGATCGAACATTCCAGATTCGTCTAGACGTAATAATAATACGGCATAACTTCGAGGTCATTTAGTAAGTACCTACGGTAATTCCCGGAAACGGGTTTCTGGAAATTTCGATGTAGACACTTTGTTGTCAAAATTGTTGAGACCTGTACCATTCGATAGGCCATCCTAAGTCTAGCAATGCGTTTTTATATTGCACTTTTAAAATGTTTAGATCTGGAAATATAGGGCTTAAAAGTTACGTACTGCATGTCACGCGATATTGAACCATTCGTAACAGTATAAAATAAATTTACGAGTTTTAAAAGACCTTTTATTTTGTTTTTATGGAAATTTGCCCTGTTATCAGCCATATTTTAAACTTTTTCACATACTAAGTTCTTATTTGTTTTATTTTCAATAGAAACAAAAACACCATAAAATATTTTAATGCCAATTATTTGATATCAAGTAAGCCAGTGACGAGACAGGATGAAGACCTCGCTATATTTCATGTCGTCGAAATGGTCATAAATACTATTATTGCAAGAAAATTACGTGAATAAATAATATTTTATAAATACTGTAAACTATAATCTATAAAAAATTTAACCTATTAGGAAACAAATAAACTGTTTACATTAGTAGGAAGTAGATTTATTACTTTTATGGAAATAATCTATCTAGAAAAGCTTGTCATCTGTCTTTTAGGCGTAAACTACTCGTTGTCTAGCGACGGTTTCTTTACCTCTATTCTATATCGACAGTTTTGAATATGTGACATTTCACAAATGTTTACCAGTAGCGCCCTCTGTCAATGTCATTCGAGCGTCTAAAATATCAATATCAATACCAGTGAACTTATATTTTTTTCTTCTTTCCCCAGGGCTGACGGTCGCAACCAACGACGCGCCCGCCTGGACTTCGGCACCAAGCTGGGAATGAACTCTCCGTTCTAACCACGTCTAGTCAATTACGCTTTAGTTCTACTGTGAATATAATCGTAACGGAGCCGTCTGGCGTTTATTTTTTAAGAGAAATGTGAAATGTACTTACTACTATTTTGTACTTACTTTATTTATATGAAGTTTTGATGATTTTCAATAAATTTCGTAATATAATGTGGTTTTTGTGTACCTAATTTATAACCCGCGGGATAATTGCCTACTTTCCATTTTGCTCCGTATGCACAGACACCTTGAGAATATTGATCATGTCAGTCAGAGTTTCTACAGGTTAATTGAGGGCCACATATTTGAACTTTTTACCATAGATACGCTAAGATGTTAGGTATCCACACTAAATAGGGGAGGCCACAATAAATAGAGAATTTCAAACATACATGGGTATTTAAGGTAAAATAAAGAAACTTCATAATTGAAAACAAATATTTTTTTATTATAAACTAAATTACGATAATTTTGTGATGCTTATTAAATGTTGCCAGTCATTATTTTGTTATACCAATTCCTTTGTTCGCTTTGAGGTCAAGTTAACAGAATATACGTAGATAAAACCATATTAGCGACATGTTACTCTTATTTTGAAACTACCCACTTACTACATTACTAAATTGACAATGTTCCACTTACACAAGGCTACTTTATGTAGTAGACCCTAAAGCCTCTTATACACAGTCCACCCCAACTGTACGGCCGCACAAGGCCGCGGCGTTGGACGCAGCGTAAACACTTGTGGGTATCTAGCCGATTCTAGCCTACTAGACGTAATCAAATGCACCAGTGCCCGCACGTGTATTTTAAATCAAAATGCTACCAGTTTTATCGTTATCAAAACGCGAAATGATAGGAGTTGTCAGTAGCAGAAGAGAAAAAAAATTGGAAGGGATGACATAAATAAAATAAAAATCATAAAATTGTTTCATTTTAGCCTCCAACTTCCGACAAAAGCTATAAACGGTGATTGCTGCTATATAGCCAGTTTACGCATGATCAAGCACGCACGACGTACAATCCTTCGGACGTTATTTATTGGCTATTTGCATGACATTCGGGGAGGTATTGGTGCTCGCTTGATGAAAAATTGGTACGTCGAACATATTCATGGACGGACGGATATGTTGGGTCCTTGGTCGGATATACAGGCAGACATTACCGTGTACAAGAGGCTTTAATTATCTCTGAAATCAAACATTTAAAATCGCCGCGTACGCCGATAGCGATCGCCACTCTACAAAGAATACATAATTTAATATTTTTTTTATGGTTAATAACATTATTTTATATCTTTTCAATTATTAAACTACATTATGGTTAGTCGGTAAACGCTTGTACTTAATAGGTACGTAAATAATGTTCCTATCACTAGGATTCATCTGGTAAATCTAAAATTTCTTGAACGAACGACGCTACGTCAATCTCCTGACTGTGATTCAGACAGAAAGAGTGCGTCAGCAGCGCGTCGTAGTTGGGTCTCTGTTTGTAATCTTTCTGAAGACATTGGATTATCAGGTCCTCGAACTGTGCAGAGAACTGGCCGGCGGGTAGTCTTGGAGGGTCATCTTTCACGACTTGTTTGAGCTGTTCGAAGGGCGTGCCCCACGTGTTGTAGGGAAACTTGCCGGTCGCCAGCTCGATGAGCGAGATGCCGAGCGACCAGACGTCGCTACGGATGTCGTACTGGCCCGGGTTGCCGCTCGGGTCGATCCTCTCGGGCGCCATGTACGGCTTGCAGCCCGCGTCAATAGTCTTAGCGACAGAGTCCACTAAGTAACCAGATATACCAAAGTCACACATCTTCACCTCTCCTTTCCTGTTGATCAGGATATTAGATGGCTTTACATCTCTGTGAATTACTCTGAGCTTAGAATATAAGTAGTGTAAAGCACTGACTACAGAGAAAGTGATCTTCCCTAGAATGTCTTCAGGTATGGTGCGTTTGTTGTGGTAGACTTTCATGTAGAACTTGTCAAGGCTCATGTCCATGACCTCCATGCAGATCCAGACGTCCCCCTCGCGGAACATGGCACCATAGAAGTGCACTGTGTATGGACAGGCACTGGCTCTCATGGACACGTCCAAGTCCATGAGCAGACGCTTCAGTTCTGTTGACTGGGTGTTGAATGATGCTGTGATTCTCTAAAAGCAAGAAAGAAAGGTTGATGTAGAAAATATCTGTGTATCATCAGCTGAAGATCATTAGTGGTTAAAAAAGCCCTCACAGCTAATGATATACAATATGTAAAGAGATCCCTGTCCAATCCGTGAAGGTATTTTTAAGTATCAATAACTGGTTCTACTAAAGTCTTCAAAACTGGGCAAAACTTAAAAAAAAATCTCCCTAAAAAATTAATTTTATTAATACATGTGCGGTAGGCAGTACATGCGCGGGCGAAGGGGGACAGGGCACGAGGTTGCATCACTCATAATAACACAGTCAAATTGGTGTTCTCACTTTTTAAAAAATTACCACATTTTGGGGAAGTTGGAATTAATTCGCAGAAAAAAAAAGGTTATTTCAAAATTCATTAGTATTGTAACTATGATGATTATGTAAATTTTCATATTTTATTTGGTCATGTGTTTACCTAACCTTTATTATCCTTATGGATCTGACGAGGTTTTTTTTATATATAGTATAAGTGGAGAGGTAGATAGACTAGAAGAAGTAGCACATCAAAAGTTGTCTTATTAGTAAAATTTTGTATTTTGTCATCCTGCATTCCTTGTCATTGAATCATCATCATCATTTCAGCCGAAAGACGTCCACTGCTGGACATAGGCCTAAATATGCTGCGTCTTTCCGTGCGTGGGCGCCATTCGAGAAACCGTCGGCCCCATGGGAAATCGGTCCTATGTGCAATGTCACTTTAGTGTTGCAATTCATCCGGCTATGTTGTATTATGTTGGTTACTCTCGTTCTTCTGCGGATCTCCTCATTCCTGATTCGATAGTGCTTTTCATTGAATGGTGTGACAATTTGCAGTTTTCACAGATTATGTATCAAGTAGGTAACCAAACTTATAAATTAATAACATTGCTCACAGCTCCTCCGCAGCCACTAAGGGCATACATTTCTGAAAGTAAATATTTGTGCTGACAGTGATAAATAGTCTTACCTTGACTGCCATTGTGGTGTCACTAGGAATATGCTTCATCTTCTCCACAATGCCATAGGCCCCACGGCCCAAGTCACAAATCTTGATCAGGTCATCTGCATGGACAGTGAATGTTTTGTCATCAACTGTTATTGTCGTCTGCTTGTCCAAGTTTCTTGGTGGTGTTCTGAGGAATAATATGTAACATTGTAGATGATAAAAGTAAAAAACAAAATGCAAGTGACAATATACAAAATTACACAACATACAAATTATGCAATATCCTTATACTTCATCAAATATTATCTTGTGTTTAAATCTAAATGGAATGATACTTGTAGAAATCAATCTTTATGAGACAACATATTAATATCAATGGCAGCCTTTACAATTTGTCTAGTTTTACACTCCTACCTATAGCCTATAGGGGCATGCTTATCAATTTTTGCCTTTCTACCCAACTACTGCTAGTCAAGTCACTTCTGGTTTAGGTAAGTCAAGTCACATAAGGTTTAAGTATGGTTCCTTAAAGGTCTGTATTTACATCATTCATTCCCATACTTATATTTCTCATTAAATTAACCAGATATTACTAGTTCTCAAGTGATAACAATACTCATATGAACAAACTGTTTGCCAGAGGTATCATATTCCTTATCATAACAAAACAAACAGGTATACCCTAATTTGGGTATCAGGCATTTCTGCATTAGCATAAACATAATTATATTCTTAATTTAAATATAGAACACAAATTCTAGCTAATAGATGTCAGGTAGACAGATTGGCGCTGATTGACACTCACACGACCTGCTCCTCTGGAGGCTTGAAGTTGAATCCCGGCGGCGGCGGTTTTCTCCTCGACATATCGCCGACTTCTCCCAGCAACAACTAGTCCAAAACCAGAAATCCTATCAGAATTCCTCCAAATCTCTCAACGATGCGCTTCAGACCAAACTGTTGATTAAGCAATGTAAAATAGGAAATTTACATCTGAATCACACAAACATTTCACAAGGCAATATAAGGCGAAAGCTTTGTACTACTTTATCGAAAAATATACAACAATATTCAATTATTTCCAAAAAATTATGCACTCGGAAGGCAGCTAGGCTTTGACATTTTTTTTTTTTTTTAATTTATTTCTGACCTGGATTCAAAGTCCTTTAGCCGTATACATTATAATATAAACCCTAATACAAAAGCAACAAAAAATGGAATCTTACAAACTATACAGACAATAATACGAGGGATAACAATGAATATTAAAATTAAAGTTAATTTCTAAAATAAATGACTAAACTTATACAAATAAACAAACAAATTAAGCTAAATTTTTTCTATTGTTGTTGTAATGAATTTAAAGAGATGAACAAAAAACAGCGGTCTATTTAATAAATCTTTGACGTGGCGGGGTAAATTATTATGTATTGCTGGACGAGTACTGTCACTATCACTCTCACTATTGTCAGTGTCAGTTATTTCTTGGAAGAGTAGCTGTCGCTGGTTGTTGAATTTTGGGCAACAGAAAACAAGATGTTGCAAATCGGAAGATTCCTCAGGACAATGCTTACAGTGACTGTTCTGATAGATATTGATTCGATGGAGATGTGTAGGAACAAGGCAATGACCAAGCCGCATTCTTGATATAATCGTTATGAATTTCCGGCTTCTTTTTGCGTCAAGTTTATCATACCACGGTCTTATTGGTAAGTTTTTCTGCACCTCAGCATACCACTTTCCTTTGGTCTCAACTGTAGTGTCCCAGTGCTCTTTCCAAAGCTTTCGCAAATTGGTTTTGAAGTAAACATAGTAATCGGAGAATGGTACTCGCTGTGATTGACTATCATCTCGATTAGAATCTGTATGTGTTATAGTATCAGCAATCTCATTACCATCTATACCACTGTGGGAGGGAACCCATATAAATTCTATATTAATGCCCCTGTTGTGTAAATTTTCTATGAGAGTACATATTTTAAATAAAATGTAGTTAGTTTTGTAGGACCGAAGTCCATAAAACAATGAACTTAAAACGCTTTTAGCATCAGTGGCTAAAACAATATTTACATTACTTACACTACTAGTTATATACATTAGACATTTAAGGATAGCATAGCTTTCTGTAGAAAAAATACTAAAATTGCTATTTAACTGAATGCTTTCACTGTAATTGGCTTGTGGATCATAAAAGGCTGCTCTTACATTTTGTTCTTTTTTAGATCCGTCTGTATATATAAAATAACAATCAGGTCTTTTATGTTTGAATTCTAAGAAATCTGTTTTATTTTTTATTAAATCTAAATGAAACTTATTTCTATCATAGTTTATGAGACTGTTATATGAGCATTCATAAATTGGCCATTTCTTACATTTATGTACATCTTGCGTTTTACTTTTAACATGACTATAAATAGTTATAATTTCAGTTCCAGAAAGAAGTGACTGAGGAGATATAGTAGGCATGGGCATGAAGTGCATAGCCTCTCTCATGTTGTGAAGTTTAGTGTTGAGAGGATTATCTGAAGCTACTAACTTTAAAAAGAATCTTTCTGCTAGTTGAAGCCTTCTAAGGAACAAAGGAGGTATGCAAGTTTCCACTTCTAATGAGTTAATAGGAGTAGAGCGCATTGCTCCACAAATTAGCCTTAACCCTATGTTTTGTATTACATCCAGTTTGTGGAGGTAGGAATTATTAGCATTTAAGTAAGCCAAGCTACTGTAGTCAAAGTGGCTTCTCACTATGCTCTTATACAACATACTCATAGTTTTGGGGTCTGATCCCCAGTAAGTACCTGCTAAATGGCGTAAGATATTTATACTTTTCATAGCCTTCTTACTAATATAGTCTATATGTTTATCAAATTTTAAATGTGAATCTATTACTACACCCAAAAATTTATGGTGGTCAACAATGGGAATTTCTGTGTTATTATAATAAATTTTCAT
Organism: Sesamia nonagrioides; assembly: GCA_017933935.1. NCBI lineage: Eukaryota > Metazoa > Arthropoda > Insecta > Lepidoptera > Noctuidae > Sesamia > Sesamia nonagrioides. Next base: position 19,291 of record JADWQK010001239.1, on the reverse strand, counting down.
TACTGTATTTTCTTTACTGAATATTAAAAGTGAACTCTTTTCTGGACTCACTTCTAATTTAAGTTTGTTATGATAATATCTATACAATTGGTTTAAAGCATTATTTATGTTATGTTTAGCTATATCTATATTTTGATTTATACTATATAATAGTAAATCATCTGCAAATTGTAAGATGTTGACCATTTCAGTATTGACATATTTCAAAATCTCTGAAGTATATAGATTGTACAGCAAGGGCGACAAAGTAGCACCTTGCATAGTTCCTTTATTAGCAAATCTAGGGCCATGCAGTTTATTATTGTACTTTACAAAAATAGTTCGATTACTTAAAAATTCAAATAACCATTTCAAAGTACTTCCTGGAATGCCAATGTCACATAAAACTTCAATAAGCTGTTCTATATTTACATTATCGAAAGCACCTTTAACATCTAAGAAAACACAAACCATGTTAGAATTACTGAGTTTGACTTGTTTAATGTCATGAATCAGAGACACAAAGCTTTCAGAGCAACTTTTACCTTTTCTAAAACCATGCTGAATTTCAGGAATTAAATTATTACTTTCTGAAAAGTATTCCAAACGTAGCTTAAGCATATTTTCAAATAACTTACCCAAACATGAAGATAGCGATATAGGCCTGTATGAAGAAGCAGTGTTTATAGGTTTATTTAGCTTTAATATTGGAATGACACATTGAGTTTTCCAGGATTTTGGTATAATATGACTTTGCCAAAGTTTGTTATATATACAAAGTAGTATTTTTTGAGCATTTGGATGTAACCTTTTAATAAGTAAATAGGGTAAATTATCTAAGCCTGGTGTAGTATCCTTTCTACTTTGTAATGAAGCAGTCATTTCGTTAAAAGAAAAAGGTTTATTAAGAAAAGAATTAGCTGCATTTTCTTGAGCACTATGAAACAATGATAACAACCTGTCTACATTGAAGCTGTGGTTGTCTGATAGATTATCTAGAAAAGTTGGAATCCATGTATCATCAAAGTTCTTATTGTGACTACTATTTCCAATTCTCTTAAATTTTTTGACATAATCCCAAATCCTTGAAACTGGAGTCATTCTATTAAAGCTGCTACACAAATTTTTCCATGACTCTGAGCTCTCAATTTTAATAATTCTTTTCTTTTGAGCATCTAGTTTTTTATATTCTATAAAATTAGCTATAGTTGGACATGACTTATATTCCTTTAAAGCTTGTTTAGATGCATTCACGGCTACCTCACACTTTGCATTCCACCATGGGGCAGGTTTTCTACGAACAACATTACTATTTTTTCTCTTACTCTTAGGAATAGTTATATCTCTTAAATCATTTAAAGTATTTACAAAACGATTATACAATTCTAGGCAATCTTCAGAATCAATGGTTAAATTGGAAAACAAATTTTCAGATAGAGCATAAAATTCAGACCAGTTAGCTTTACTATAAATAAATCTTTCTTCCACAGGACCTACTTCATACATGCATGGTTGAATATTTACATAGAGGGAAACTGGATAGTGGTAGCTGCCTAAAGGATCATCTTGAACCTGCCAATTACACAAATGAGCAATTGAAGGACTAACAAGAGTGACATCTATTGCAGAAGCCTGCCTGTTGGGATATGGACATGTTGTTGGAGTACCATCATTTAATATGCAAAAATCTAAGTCATCTATTAAGTTATATATATTATTTCCTCTATTATTATTGCTATTGCAACCAAAACTGATATGATGTGCATTAAAGTCACCCATAATTATGCAAGGTTTGGGAATATTGTTAAAAATATGCCTAAGTTTATAAGTATTAAATCTGCCACTTTTAGGTGGACAATATACACAAAGTATACTGATATTCCCCGACTTTGTCTCAAAATTTATGGCTATGTTTTGGATATTTTCATGAAAGTTAGTGTTCAATACAGAATATTTCAACCCATGTTTAATTAAAATACCTACACCATTGCATCTATTTGCAGAGTTCTTGTAAATAAAATTGTAATTTGGAATATAAGGGATAATAGATTTATTACTAAGCCAAGTTTCATTAAGTAAACAAATGTCTATTTTCTTATCTTCAAGTAATTTATGTAACAATGTTTTCTTGCTCTGTAAACTTTGTATATTAAACTGAACTATATGTAAATAATCCTCCATTAAACTAAGTTTGATATAAATATTTCTTTTATTTTCTTAGCTGTTAAAGGTTCTTTATTTTTGTTATTACCTAGGGCCAATAATGATTTTACAATAGCATTTAGGATAATGTCATTGTTGACAATTGTATCTACATCTAAAGACTTCTTTACATTATTTACATTCAGAGGTGGATAGGCTTTCAAATCATTAGATGGTGGAGAACTCACCACAGTGGCATAGTTTTGCTGAGTATATTTCTTCATATTTTCATCTATTTTCTGTTTTTTTATTGGACAATCTCTGGATATTGCTAAATGAAATCCACCACAATTAATACAAGTTATTTCTTCCACATCACATTCTTTATAAGAGTGATTTCCACCACATGAGGAGCACATCTGCTGAGGACTTCTGCAAACCTTGGCCGAGTGGTTAAACTTAAGACATTTAAAACATTGTAAGACTGGAGGTATATATTGATGTACAGGATAACGAAATAATTGAATGTAAGCATGTTGTGGCAATGTTGTAGTGGCAAAGGTTACGGCAACTGTGGTCAACGGGGTTAGTATGTTATCTATCTTTTTCATGAATCTTTTGATAGATATAACTTCGACATCGCACGTGATATTTTTATAAATTTCTTCGTTGGACATGTCTTTAGGTACATATTTTATAATACCTATTTTCTCAGTTAAGTGTGATGGTATGAATGCCTTCATTTTATTTTTTAATAAAAATTCATCCATTTTAAGAAAATAATTAGCTGGTATGGCTTTCCTAAAAGAGACTCCAATTTTGTGCGCATTGACACGGTGGACACCAGTAATGCCCTTAACATTTTCTGTAAATAGTTTCGTAAGTGATATCGGATTTCTGTTGCCTAGTTTTTCTTGTTCGGTTGATTGAACAAATACTGTGAAATCACCAGTACTGCTTTCTAGGAATTGTCTTTTATAATTGGGTTTGGTAAATATTTTGTACTTATCTTGCTGGTTGCTTGGGCTGGAGAAAACATTGTCGTATTTCCGTTTCTTTTTTCCGTCCCCAGGGTCCTCCCCATCACTAGGGGGGCCCATTTTGGTTTATTTTTAGTTTTCAGACGTTTATGATAGGAAAGGCAAGGAAAATTAACTTTTATTTAAATAGGAAATTTAAAGCTGCCGCTCAGGTCGACTTCCCGCCAAAAAGTCCGGCTTTGACATTTCATTTATTGTGTTGCCATAATAAACCTAACGCACCAAGTCAATAATTGGATATTCGCGATAGTCTTAATATATGCTAGATGTATTGTATTGTGTGTCAAGTCTGTTCTGAATAAATGTATTTTTTTTCTTTATTGATATACTATAATAATCCCAGCCCAGAATGAACATCAAACTCGAGTACGCGCTAGTAGTACCTAATACGCGTATTTCTAGATTACATATGACTTTACTTTTATTTATTATCCATCAAATTAATATAGCCGAAGAATAGAAATAAATATCCTAACGAATAGCTCGTTAGCATTTGACTCGACCAGTTTTGATAAATCGCCCGATTTATCAAAACTGGTCGAGTAGTATCACATCTCTGCTGGAGCAAGTCTAATAAAGATATAGGATTTAGGAAATATCAAAATAAAACTTATATTGAACAGAAACAGTAGAATTTATTTCTTTCACTTACATTCTATGTAAAAAACAATCATAATAATCTTAAGTCTTGGATGGAATTCATTTGGAAGAAAATCTGATTGCTCTAACAGCATCCTTTGCTTTCTTTACTGCTTCTTCTTTAATTCTATGTCGTTTCTCTTTTTCAGCTAAGCCAACAACTACGTCATGTTGTAATGCATTCTTAACATTAGCTTTAGCAAATAATTTACTTAACACATAATCATCATCATTTTTTTGTTTCTCCTTTTCTTTTTTACGTTTCGATTTTTTTACTTTTTTCACTGCTACTACATTTTCTACTTCAGTTTCTGGATCTAGAGAATGTTTTCTTTTATGTGGTTTTTTGGTTTCTTTTGCGGTAATAAGTTTATCTCTTTCAGGTGTTTTTTCTTTTATTGGCTTGTCTTTGCAAACATTATCTTCTGTGCTCGACTTTTCTGTATCATTTTCAGGACTTTCCTCTTTATCATGATCACTCTCTTCTGCATTTTCTTGATTTTTCAAAACATTTTTTATTAAATTCTCTTCATAATCCTTCTTCACATGCATATTTACTATATCTAATTCTGAGAGAATGTTTTCAAATGAAATATTAGTTACTTGATCATCAACTAAATTTACTTCAGGTACTTCAACTTTAGGTGGGTTTAGCAGTAACTCTCTTTTCTTTTTGTATTCTTCTCTGGGGTCTTTCTCATCTTTATTCTCTTCTTTATCCTTAGAAATCTTTTTGCTTATTTCTCTTGCCATCCTTTTCATTGCTTCTATTTTTTTCCCCGAAAATGAGGTATGCTCACTGGAATGTTCCTCATCATTCTTCTTACTTTTTAAACTATGATTAACATCTATTTTGGTATGTTTGAAAAGGGACGCAGTTTCAGTGTCACCATCACAGTTTACTTCCTCAAGAGTGAAAAGACCTTGCAGTGTACTAGTGGTCAACACATTCTTTTGGTTAGGGTCTATTAATATTTTGTTACTGAGAAAATGCTTGAAGATCTGTCTCTGGTATATCTTTTCTTCAATAGTTCCTGCTGATAGCAGTCTATAGACAGTAACATTTCTTTGCTGACCTATTCTCCAAGCTCTTTCCTTAGCTTGGTCATCAGTGGCTGGATTCCAATCAGGGTCATAAATTATCACTCTATCAGCACCTGTGAGATTAACTCCTAAACCTCCAACTCTAGTTGTTGCCAGAAACACTAAGTATTCAGAATTCTCATTAAATGTTTTAATCATATTCTGCCTCTGTCCAACATTCACTGAGCCATCCATTCGCAAATACTTAAAATCTTGAGCTTGTAAGTATTGTTCCAGCAAACACAGCATTCCTCTGGACTGAGAAAATATTAAGGCTCTGTGGCCTTGTTTTTGCCAAATTTTCAATAAAGAATTTACTACAGTCATTTTTCCTGACCTTTTGTAATTGCCAAATCTTTCTGGGTCTATGTCATCACAATCTTCATGAGCTTCATAGAGGTATAAATCAGGGTGATTACATATCTTTCTCAAAGTACATAAAGCAACTAATATCCTTGCTCTTAAAGGGTCCCCATATTTATTATCTTTGTCTAAAATGCTTCTTACAGTGCTACCAGTGAGATAACCCATATACAGATCTTTTTGTTCCTGGCTTAAAGCACAGAATAAAACCTGCTCATTCTTCTCTGGTAGTTTTATATGACTCTGAACTTCAGCCTTTGTTCGTCTTAACATGTAAGGTGTAATAATTAATTTCAAGGCCTTTGCAATTTCTAGAGCAGTTGCTTCTTGATATTCAGTAGCATTAGCATATCCTCCCTGAGTAATAGGCATTGCAAAATGGTCCATGAATGCTGTATAAGTGCCCAAGAGTCCTGGCCTCATAAAGTCAAACAAAGACCAAAGTTCCTGCAAGCTGTTCTGCATGGGGGAACCTGTAATTAGTATTTTATGAGGAGTTTGAAACTTTTTTACAAGCTTGCTGACTTGGGTGTCAGGATTCCTTATTTTGTGACCCTCATCTAATATAATGTAATGCCATTTACGGGCTGTTAGATCTTTAGAGTACTTTACAACACCAGCATAAGTGATTAACAGGATTCCATGTGCAGTGTGTAGGTCTCTAATCAGTTGATTATGATTTCCTGAATGAGAACCAGTGTGGTGAAGAACAGCTACTCTTAAATTTGGGCACCAGAAGTGAAAATGAGATACCCACTGGTAAATAACTGTAGCTGGGGCAACAATTATGGCTGGCCCAAGACCTCCCCAAGAACCTAAGTTACTTTTAGATAAACCTGCCAGAAATGCAATTATCTGAATTGTTTTTCCTAAACCCATTTCATCTCCCAACAGTCCTCCGGATTCTACCTGGTGTAGTTCCCACAACCACTTGACTCCAATCTTTTGGAACTTATATAGCTGCCTCCAAATATAGTTAGGAATACACAACCCATTCTGCAGTTCATGGAGTTCTTCTGGGTCTGTGTTACCCTCCAATACATATTGCACATCGGCTGTCATACTTTCACCATCATAGTTACTTGATTTAGCTGCTGCCAAATTTTTCTTCCAGGTTTCAATCCTCTCGGTGTACCTAGCTGTGTCACCATCATCAACAGTCCTCTTTAAGTTGTGTTTTGTCCGAGCACTGGCGGTAGAGGTGGAGGGTCCAGCAGCTATAATAACATCATCATCAGTCTCACCTTCGGAAGGTAAGTACTCATCGTCAGAATCTTTCTCTGAAGAAATTGTGGATGTCGTCTTTCTGGAAGTGGTTGGTACTAGTGTATCCTTGACTGCTTCCTTTGGAGATTGTTTTCCAAACTGTTTCGATTGTTTTTTAGATATAAATTCCGCAGCATCCTTACTTTTTTGTGATACATTATTATTTTTACTTTTGATTACAACTCTTTGTTGCGCAAGTGCCAGTTGGTTCTCTAAATATTTGTTAATATCAACCATTTTAGATAAAGGCTCGTTTTTTTGTGATTATTTTAAATTACACAAAACATATTTAATACACGAAATAAAATAACAAGTTCAGACGTGCACCGACTAGTTTGACATTTCGTTCACGTTGACATTGACACTAGGTATTACATTTCTGAAGAAGTGAAGACATATTTGAATTTATATTATATTTAGAAGTTTGTTTTTATATTATATTTAATTTACTAATTACTAGTCAGATAGAAAACGTAAAGCTCAGGTAGTTTTTAAAATATGATTTGTGAGTAAAAGTGATTGTACATTTTACAAAAAAAAATAAAAACATTTATACGACATCAGAAATCAAAATATTTGAAAAAGGAATGACAGCCGCTTTTAGTTCTTCTTCCTGACATAAAATTATTTGTGAGATTTCTAACTTCATAAACTGCTACATTATGTCAATGTCAATAAGCCGTTGCATTGTCAAATAAAGTTATTAAATTGCACGTGTGGATAGAACAATCTAATATGTCTTTATTAGTTAAATATTGTAGCAGTCAATAAACTTGTGCTGTCTAAAAGCTTAATTACTTATTACCTGTGTTGAATTATATCGTTTACTTGAAAAGGGTACTTTTTTGGTGATTTCATAACCTCGTGCAATATTTGTATAATTCATTGAAAATGCAGAAAATAAAAAGAAAATTGAATGAAGACGATGCTAGTTTATCTAAGAAGAAGAAGGTGAACTCGGACAATGTTGAAGGAAAACCAGCGCAAGGCGGAAATGCGAGAAACAATAATTTCAAGAAGGATAGTGAGAAAGGTCCAAATAAGTTTGGAAAGCCGAAATTCAACAAAGACGTGAAGGGAAAGCCAAGTTTTGGGAAAGATCAAAGCAAAGGATTTAAGGGTAAGCCGAACTTTGGCAAAGACGCCAAGGGGAAACCCAACTTCAGCAAAGATGGCAAGGGGAAGCCAAATTTTACGAAAGATCAAACCAATGGAGAGAAGCCGAAGTGGTCTGAGATGAAAAAAGAGAAGAAAGAATTGAGATTAGTCAGACGCAAGGCTAAGGCCACTGCTGAAGTGTATGAGGTGTCACATAAGGCTAAACTCTTGGCTGCACAGATTCAAAGGTAACCTGAAAGTCAATTTGTAATGTTAAACCATAAAGAAACTAACCTAATTCATGCAGCGGTTTAGGTGTACAAAGCTAACAACAAGAGGCAGACAAATAGTTACTTTGGTCTTTTTTTTTTGTATATCAATTGTATTTTTTATGTTAATTGACTAAGTATTATTTATTTATTAATATTAGTGTGAAAAATTAAAGAGCAGTGGTGTCCTAATGGTATTGGCTGTTGGTCAGACTTAAAAGATATAGGCTGTAGGTTCAAACCCCACCAGACTCTTTACTTTGTGTAAAACCAGCATGCCCTAGAAGCAGAAGACATGTGGTTCTTTGAAGACATGTGGTATCTACCAACCTGCACTGGGCCCGCACTAGTTTACAATTATTTTAATAATGATTGTAAACTAGTGCTTGACTACAATCCCGACCCCGATTATGACCTACCCCTCTCACTGAGAGGAGGCCTGTGTAATATTAGTCAGGATTCATTGCTTGAACAACTATACAACTGGCATAAAATATCTCTATACCCTTATACCGAAGTTGAGTCACTGAGGCTCGATAGTTAATTATAATTATATCTCTATAGCCTTAGTTAATTGTCATTATATCTCTATAGCCTTATACCGAAGTTGAGTCACTGAGGCTCAGTAGTTAATTTTAACTGTATTTGTTTAGACCCAGTTACAACTAATTAGCTAATGTATAGATGTCAAACAATTGGAGATATTTAATTTGTCCAGTTGATTTTAGAAGCAGATTTTTCTCTTTTACTTTATTTCATTCCTTTTCTATTTATATCATTCATTTTATTTATATAAACAGAAAAAATAATTATGCAATCATTTATAAATTTATTAATATTTAATTAATAGTAATGATCATAACAATTAGTCAGATAGGCAAAAGCTCCATGTAAAATAACAGTATTCAGCAGAATCCGGATAGACTGGAATACAAGTCAAAGATAGTTGTGAAAATGACTGGTCAATTGATGAAATAAGCATTTTTTAGCATTAGACCAAAAAAATCACTTCTTGTGCTGCTTCTGTGCATGGTGGACATTGAATTTGTTGTGATGGATTATGCATGTTTGTGCAGTTTGCTAGAGCATCATTTCTCCACATCCCCGCCTCACTCCTTCCATATTGTGCACATTCATTGCAAATTTTTTAAACTCAATGATTTTTTCGTGTCATTTTGCCTGATAGGTGACAGCATACCTTATCAATCCTTAATATTTTTCAGGAAAGTTGTAAAACAAGACTTCAGGATAAACTCTTGCAAAGAGCTCCACTGTCTGCTAAAAGGTCACTACAAATCCATTGCCCTCACACATGACCTCAGCAGAGTCATTCAGGTTCTACTCAAGTATGGCCCTGATGACATTAAAAATGAAATAACCGAAGAATTGTTAGACTTGATGGTTCAAATGGTCCAGTCAAAGTATGGACAACATGCGGTAAAACGCATATTGAAGTATGGTACCGAGTTTATACGGCATGAAGTTCTAAAGAAGTTCTTTGGCCACATTGTGTCTATAGCAACTCATGCGATAAGTGCACCAGTGTTGGATTATGCTTACAGTGAATTTGCTACAAAGAAAGAAAAGTGCCATATGCAACAGGAGTTCTATGGGGATATTTATAAGAATGTGAGTTGATTTACTTTGATTAAAATAGAAAATATTTTTAATAGATATTTATAAAGGGAAGCATTATTTATTATGATTTTGCTAACAATGTCAACGCATTGAAAGACATTGAACAAGACACAATAGCACTGCCATTATTATTACATTGCTGGACCCCCTTAACCCCCGATAAGTGTCCCGCAAAGTGGTAATAAACCATAGTTGGTTATTATCCCTTCAGGACATAAAAACACAGTATACGCATATCAAATTAAAGACTATCACTTTTTGTATCCTGTCCTTTATGACGTGTAAATGACAAATTGTTTGTAGCGGTTATGTCTTTTACTTTGGTTTGAATTTTTTTTTTTTCGTTTTAGACTAAAGATGACAAAGTGAAGACAATCAGTGACACATACAAGGACAGTCCTGAGATGAGAACTGCCGTACTGCAAGCCTGTAAGGCTAACATACAGAAGATCCTGGACAAAAATCTACATGATGGAGAGTAAGTATTTTATATAACAGAACAGTTTTATCTTAATATGAATCAATCAGAAAATTTACATAATAGAAAAGTTTCACTTCCTTGCATTCTATCAATGGCTCTAACCACCTGGATTGAATAAGGCGCTGGACACACGAAAAGAAGTAAGACGCAGATGGGGCGCGGACATACAACAGACGGGCGCCCCGTCTCTTCTGTGTAGCTACCATGAGTTTTCATTATGAGATTCCATCATCGATATCGAGCGCGTTTTGCGCTCTCATTGGTTGAAAGTTCTTACAACCTTGAAGCGGGCCAATCATGAGTTCAAACACGCTTGATATCGACGATCGAGTCTCGTAATGAAAACTCATGGTAGCTACACTGTATGTTTTGCGTCGCGACGCTTCTATTCATTTCTATATATATATATGAAAGGGACGCGTTAAAGACAAATGTCCGTGCCACGCTTCCGTCTTATGTCTTTTCTGTGTGTCCAATGCCTAATGCTAGTCTAGCTTATGACGCAGAACAGTTTCCGCGGCCGCCGGGCGCGGTGTCATAATCTCGACATTCCTATAAACAGCAAAAAATTGTTTTGCTCAATAATAGTAGGATTTTTATTTACCAAACTGATTACTACATTTTGTACTTTAACCTTATGGGAGGATGCCAATGTTCTTTGCTTCAAAAAAAAAAAAAAATATACAAGAGTCTCAATAACGGTCTGTTTGTTATAGGAATCATCCATAATTCCATAGTAAATTTATACTGAATGGTTTTGGTTATCAACAATTATTTCAATTTTTGCATGTCATCTTCAATAATAATAAAAAAATACTAAAATAAAAACAAACATTCTAGGTTATTCCACTCAGTTCTTTACGAATACATCCGCGAATGCAGCGCAGAAGATCGCGCGGAACTGATCACCACACTCAGCCCGCTCATAGTGCCGCTCAGCAACTCTCTGCCAGGCGTAAACGCAGCCTCTATCTGTGTGTGGCAAGGCACTAATAAGGATAAAAAGGTGAGAATAATAAGGATCCGGGTTGTACAAATACATCGATAAAACACCTGAGAACACATAACAACAACAAGTGCTGATGCGCGTATGACGTCATCGTGACATTAGCCATTCCGGATCCGTTCACAATATTTTTTTTTGGTTCATTTCTTTCCGTTCGGGCGAATGGAAAAGGCAAAGGCATAGTACGCCATACAGCCAAGTCTTCAGTAATTTTTTTTCTTCATTAAATATCTATCCTAATTTATCCTAGCTTAACTTAACCTAAACTAACTCCTTTCGTTTTACGCGTTTGGACGATAAGGAGCGGTTTAGCGTAAAGATATGATGAGGCCACTATGCTACAATATTTCACTGTTCTTTTTGAATTATTCACTGAATTCACTTTTTACTACATAAATCACGCGTTTTTATTTAGTAAACGACACTATAAATAATTTTAAAAGTCCAATGAAAAATGAGCGTGACACTCATCTTGACATTCCCGCCAAAAACCCCGTTCACAATATGTGGTGCGAGATACAAAAAGTCAAACATATTTTTGTGTTTTTGGATATATGTATTATTTGTTATCATTTTTATTAAACCTCATGTAAATGACATAAAGAACCCTCATTTTATGCATTTAAAGCAAATAATCACAAAAAAATTCATACTGTCAAATAGCCTAATCTTAATTTGAAGTATGAACGACAGCAGAAGAATAATTATGTAACAGACTATCAGTAGGAATGGGTTTCTTTTTGACAGTTATTCAGCTTTCATTGCGTTATTATGGCACGCCGTCGCGGTTCGGCCATGTTGGTGTTCCTCATAGCGCTTATTATATTGCCCACACTTCATTGGACACAAACTAAAACTGGTCCAACTATTAGGCTGGTGTCTATTGACATAATAGACCTATTTGAAGTAATTTTCACAGACACCTGCTGTGGTAAATGTTGATTGATGACGAGAGGGTTTCATTCTGACAGTTCATCCATGTTCATTGCACTATTTACATTGTTAAGCAGACTTAGGTGAGTATTACAGAACGTCACTCAAAACTCAAGCTCTACTTAAGTCTCGTTTCAAGCCATTTGATTGGTTGAAACTAGTTTTAAGTAAAGCTTAAGTAGAGATCAATGCTTGAGTTTCCTTCTGGAATACGGACCTAATTATTCGAACCTATGAACCATAATCATACTATCGGGCTGAGCTACTTGCAGGCAGTTTAAAGGTGCCTGTAAATAGTTTGAATGAAATAAACACTTCAAGTAAACAAAGTTTGTTACACAGTAAAGTAGTTCAGTAAATGGAGGCTATGTTAAAAGTTCTAACATAAACTGAATTTCTTTAACTTGCAGACTATATTGAAGGTAGTGAAAGAACACGCAGTAGCACTTAGTAAGCACAAGACTGGATACCGGTTGCTGATCGCCATCTTTGATTCCGTTGACGACACGGTGCTCGTGAGGAAAGCGATTGTATCAACATTAGCTAGCAATTTGAAGGATATTGCCAAAGACCATTGGGGTAACATGGTGAGTTTTTATTTTAAGCATTTTTATTTGATTGTCGTTAAGTTCAGTGCATCGTTTACTTTCTATTTTATTAAGGAAAGGACAGAAGATAATATGTATAGCGATTCGTCGTGTTCCTGCATGATGTCTGGTGAAGCCGTACGGAGGACGGGTTTGAGCAGTTTGTTGCGATGTGTGGCGGGTACGATGCGCCAAAAGTTGTTATGACGGGAGTTTGGTCGTGGAGAGTCTCCAGATCAATCTCCCTCTAGCGCAGCATCGTTTGGTCGTGGGTTTGACGTTGCATCACCTCGCTCAACTGCCGTCATCCTTCCTATTCCTAAGTTTTTTAAATGATTAGGCTTAATAAACTAGTGCGCTTTACCATCAACGATTGCATCACTGCTTGCCATCAGGCGGGATTGCAGTCAAGCACTAGTTTATAATTATTAAAAAAAAAAAAAAACATAATATGTCGGTTTAGAACTGTCAAATTAGTGCACTCCTGACGTAAACTTGCGTATTTTTAGTCGCCATGTCTATAATCGCGTCTAAACTGTCTATGGAGTATTTTAATTTGACAGGATTGAACTAAAATGTTATCTTTTATCCTTTTATTAATCAAATGGAAAGAAAAAGTCAAAAGATACGCTTAACTTAAATTTAGTTTAGTGTGTGAACAACAGAATCGGCGTCAATATACTAAGTAGGAAGTATGTATGTTCACTTGGTCCCTTGAATTTAGGGTTGCCATCTCTAAAATTTGGAAAACAGGACAAGACGCGTGAAAACCCCGGATTTTAGAGTCCGAAAGCCGGACATATCAACAAGATCTTTTAAACATATTCAACGAACAAACGGCGGACGGCAGGGGTGGGGGAACGATGAATATACTTGGTTCGACGGTTGATCGTGGTGTGCAAGCATAGTGCGTGTCTCGCGGGCCGCCCTAATTTTTTTTTTTTTTAACTCTGTCTACAAATGAAACCTTCCCCGGACGCTCCCCGGATGCCCTCTAAACTAGGACAAATCCGGGAAAACCAGGACAGATGGCAACCCTACTTGAATTAAAAAGCTTGTTGAATATACCAACAATTTTTTTTTATGTTATAAACTAGTGTTTGGCCGCGATCCCGCCTGATGGTAAATAAAATCACTTTAATAGAATCAAAAACGGCAGATCATTTAATGTCCATTTACTTTCAGACATTACACTGGCTAGTAAAACCTAAAGATTCAGGGGCGTTCCACCCGAGTTTCATTAAATTCCTTGAAGAGGGCGCCAAAAGCGGTACGTCCAAAAAAGATGCCGAGCTCCGAGTGTCCGAACTTAGAGAAGCGATCCTGCCCGCTTTGAAGAAGGACATGGAAGAAGACCCTGCGTTTTACCTTAGTAGCAAGACGAATATGCTGTTGACTGTTGCTCTTCTGTCAATAGGTATGTATAAAACTAATTTTAGAAATACGATACAAACTTTCATCTTAGGTAGCCCGTCCAATACGTCTACAGTTTTCGCTTAAAATGAAGTCGCCCTAATGCTATCGGTTATAAGGGGTATTATTGTCCACAATAGATTAAAGCTAACTTACCTTACCTTAAAGGTATCTTTAACTTAGCTGCTACTTTGACGACACGATTGGTGCAGTGGTTGAGCAATCGACTGCTGCGTCACGGGTTCGACTCCCGTTTGGAACAAATATTTGTATAGCCTACAATTAGTTGTTCCGGGTCTGGCTGTTGGCGTATGTGAGTTTATACAGAGTGGTGCTGACAATACGACAATAAATTAAACATCGTCATCATTCCGTTCGCAATTTTATGCGAATTAGTTTGTTTGAGATTTTCTTTTTTTTTATTTTTGGTGCTAGTTAGTTTTTTTTATGGTTTAGGGTTTGGTCCTATGAACCAGCATTGTTTGTGTTTTCATTTATTGTCGTATTGTCAGCACCACTCTGTATGTTTGTAAACGCACCCATGATACAGGAGAAATTCCAAATTAGGGGCAACGCTTTATAAAAGAAAAAAAATACATATGCTGAGAAATCTTGATAAGTTATCAGAACCAGTTTTGATAATCCATACTAATATTATAAATGCGAAAGTAACTCTGTCTGTCTGTTACGCTTTCCCGCTTAAACCTCTCAACCGATTTTGATGAAATTTGGCACAGACAATCTTTAGACCCTGAGAAAGAATATAGGCTACCTTTTATCCCGGATAAATTTGATGTTCCCGAGGGAAATCTAAAAAGCGCGATATAACCGAACTCCACGCGGGCGAAGCCACGGGCGGAAAGCTAGTATTCTATATATTAAAAATAATATAACAACAAAAAACGTCTAGAAAAAATAACATTGTCATTTACAGATTCAACTAAAGAAATCCTACAAAGCTTAGCTAAGGTGATCTGCCAGCCTGAGTGGCACATCACTGCCGATGGCAAAGATCTACTGGCTGTGGAAGACGCAGGTATTCACATGTGTCTCAAGAAGCTGGCAATACTGGACAAAGACAAGGATGGCAACACTTTGGGTGAGGCCATTGCTGATCATTTGGAGGACGAAACTGTAAGTGCCATATTTTACGTTTATTTTTTTTTATATTAGTGGCTTATTAATAGTGTTATATTAGTGGCTTATTAATAGTGTTATATTAGTGGCTTATTAATAGTGTTATATTAGTGGCTTATTAATAGTGTTATATTAGTGGCTTATTATTGCTATATAAGACCTCTAATGTACACTTAGTAAGCAAATAAATACTTGAGTCGAATATTCCGTTTATCTACTCCAAAAACCCGCACTAAAGTGGATACGCGTAAACGATTCTCCGAGAACCTACTCTAGGACTACTTTGAATAATCGAAATTACAATCCACACATACAAATTGATTCCTAAAACTTAAATGGTGGCTCGGTGAGACTTCTAAGTACTGTCCACTTGTCCAGTATTAAAATTGTGTGGTTCTATAAAAAGATTCATAATGTACCAAAAGTGAGTGAACTTTAACATAGCGAAAGACATTTTGGTTCAGTATAGTGGACGCTCCAGTGCGAATCAATGGCTGTAATATACACATACACCATCGAAAGTCAACCTTTTCTTTCGTCATTCTTATGTCTCCTATATACTTTTTCCAGATCAAACTATGGCTGCCAACCAACAGGGGGTGTTTCTTCCTTCTAAAACTAATTGAAAACAACGAAAGTGCCGTTGCGAGTGCTTTGAAAAAGAAAATTAAGCCGCATATAAATATCTTAAAACAGCAGACGTCGGAAGGCGCTAAACATTTGTTACAAATAGTACAGAAAAAATAAACTTCTTTTTACTCTATTTGCTTTTTCTTTGTTATCCTATGTTGGCTCACTGTAGGATAAATGTCTTCCACCCTGTTTTCTATCCACTTCTATTCTTTGCTTGGGCTGATAATACAATATTGAAAGAAAACCCCGTCCGACCCATAAGGATAATAAAGGTTAGGCAATCACATGACCAAATAAAATTTGAAATTTTGCATAATCATCATAGTAACAATACTAATTTTGAAACTCTTTTTTTTCCGCGAATTTACGCTAACTTCCCCAAAATTTGGTGTTTTAAAAAAAATTACAACACCATTTTAGGCGGTATAACTGTCGGCTTTCATTTCATTATTTTGTTAGATTCTTTATTTCTTTGGCGGCGTCGCGCATGAGCTTTGTCGGCGACGTAAAAGAAATAGGTAATTAGAGATGCACTATTTTTTGCGCAATAACATTTATTTTATCGCTATTAATCGAAAAAGTTTTACAAATATTTTAACGGTCCCATCGATATTGAGACAGAAACTGAAATTAAAGCTTTGGCATGATTTTCATTTACAGCAGTGTACCTAGCTAATTTGAGTTTTGTAAAAGTTCTAAACCATTCCATGCGATGTTGAATCGAGAATGAGAAACTACAATACTAAATCGATACCAAAAATAGACGAGTAAATCGTATCGATAAATCAATATTTTGATTACTTACACTTCTCTATTTACTCAAAGCATGCCGCGAGGCCAGCCATAGGTACCTATTTTTATAACATAAAAATCATTTTTACTTTAAAAATTATCAGTTGCGCGTAAACATTGCTTCCGTGTAGACTATTCGTGTATTGTGTGATCATGTCGTTTTCTAACGTAGAGTAATGTAATATGCTGATGGAAGGTAGTAACTGCAATTAGCTGTGGTGTGATCAGGTGTTGGACGATATGGATGTGGCTACTTATCGGTCAATGTGGTTCCAGCATGACGGTGCCCCAACATATTTTTGCCGACCTATACGTGAGTACCTCTATTATCAGTTCGGGGACCATTGGATTGGTAGGGGTGGACCAACCACTTGATTTTTATTTGTGTGCATGTCCGTGCTAATCTTGTGCGACGGTGCTAGGCCTGTATCGTTCTTAGTGAACGAAATATGGAACAACATCTCCGTCCCAGCCATTGTGCTCACCGAATGAAATGATACATTCAGAGAGTCAGACGACCATCCTACTTAAAAAAAAGTTCTTTTCACGAGCTGCCTAAGTATCATTGTTTCTTTCGAGAGTCGATAAACGTGGATAAACTACCTATACCTACATGCATGAGGTCATGACCTGTGTCTGTGTTGCCATGAAATTACCTATTTATTTTACTTAAGTTATTTATTTTTTAACCTTTTGAACGCCCATCTATATAACACGCGATGTGTCCTCCTGCGCCACGCTACAAATGTATAACGTATCTATAGTAAAACATATGGATGGGATTAATGTCCTATCGACAAATAATATTATCATTTGAAATTAATGTTTACTCGCCAATTTACGAAGCTAAAATAAAAACTGTAACTGATTTTGATATTTTATTTTTTTCATAAAAAAAAAAAATCAATATGAAAACTTGGATATATTCCCCATTATAAAGAAAAGAATTTTAAATTTATTAGACGTGTGTTCTAGAAGGCACATCCCTATTTGTCTTCGAATGTAATCCTTCTACTTCATATCAAGTAGTTGGCGCTCGTGGCACGTCAAAATCCTTCCGGATATAAGGATGTCTAGATTTCTATGGTATTTATTTTTATATTCACTGTGGTCGAGTTACACGTGCTGTTAAACTCAAGCGATTCCTGCATAATTTATTTCGTTTACTTACAAGAAATACAATTAATAGAAGCTAAATACCTGATTTTCTACGTTTTTTTTTTTTTATTATAATGGAGGGTAAATGTCTGTTTTACACAGATGTTACAGACCTTTTTTTAATGGTGTCGCAAAATCTATGAGCAAAATACTCGCAATTATTTTTCTGGTTTGTAGAAACTAATAGAAAACGGAAGAAACTTCCTGAAACGGAAATTGACGACTTAACGGAATGTCAAGACGACGATCTATTTCAAAATTCTGTTTCAGACTTGAACAACTCTCAATAATTCGTCATATTCACAGTCACAATTTTTTTTTGTAAGAACACGTGTGCCAACTCATGATGTAAACATTGTACTACACTAAAATGCAGAAAGTCGCTATGACCTTGAAACCCGTCCGCTTATAACGTCACAGATTTACTTCTATACAAGTCGGTGGCGCGTGTGGACTGACAACTAACTTTGTAGGGATGGGTTTTTCAAACGGTGTTTCACTATCGACAATAATTAGAAAATCTATTTATTCTTCATTTAGGTTAATAAAATCTAGTTTATAGTGTACAATATTTACAAAATATTAATTATTTACGTCGTTTTCTTGAAATAATAGTATTTATGATCATTTCGACGAAATGAAATTTAACGAAGTCTTCATCGTGTCCCATCACTGGCTTCCTTGATATCAAGTAATTGGCGCTGGAGGCATTAAAATATTTTCTGGCGTTTTTTTTTTTTCTATTGAAAATAAAACAAATAAGAACTTATTTTGTGTGAAAAAGTTAAAAATATGGCTGATAACAGGGCAAATTTCCGTAAAAACAAAATAAAAGGTCTTTTAAAAGTCGTAAATTTATTTTATACTGTGATTACTTCTAATCAAGTAGTGGCGCTAAGGGAACGAAAATCTCGAACTTGTATAGAAGTGATTGGCGTTCAAAAGGTTAATTTTATTTATTATTTTTTATATTTTTGTATTTTAGAATAACGATCTCATTTTCTTAGTATACTTATTTTTGGTGCCATCTTCCTTATTTCATAGATGTTATTCCATTTTTATAAAACTTTTATATTATTTTTTGATAATTTATGACGCTTAAATAAAGCAATGAAGTATAGACATGCATTTTATTTAACCGGATTTTAATATCTTATATTAGATCCCAAAATAATCGCAATAATATATTAGCGGTCTCTGTGACCGCACGTAGGTGGTTAAAGGACAGAAATAGGTGCTAGGTGGTTAAGAGTTAAGTTATTTATTTTTAAGGGATATTTTTTTTTTAAATGTTTTGTAGGCATTAGTAGAATCAGTTATCGATACCTAACAATACCTTCACGGGTCGGACAAGGTTTTCTTTACATATTGTATATGGAGTCCACGAATATACGTTATTTTTTCTTTAGACGAAACCTGAATATAGTTTGTTCAGAATGAGCAACTGAATGGATTCCAAAAATTTTTACAGCATGTTAAATTTTTTCCCAATTGGATTTTAAAAATGTTGCAGTGTGGTTACCGAGCGCACTTTAGAGTTCACAGTGGATCATAGTGTCCTAGGGTCTCCGCCACGAAACGCCTATTTTTTAGGGACAACCAGGTAACATAACAAGCTCATAATTTTGTGATTT